>CANSZD010001281.1:0-714284 GCA_947648045.1 Beta corolliflora
TTTGTAGCCCTCAAAATTGGGGTTTTTGATAATTAATTTTAGTCACTGTTTTTTGTTATTTGGTGGTGCCTTAGTAATTTAAGTGTTTTAGGTAAATATTTAGTTTTAGATCAAAACAAATACTATTAAATCTATTTCAGGGGGAGCAAATAGTCAATTTAATAATTATTATTTTTCCAGAATTCCAGACTATTTTGGAATTTTTTGGATATTTTCAGATGATTGTTAAAGCATCCCATTATGTTACCCAGTCCTAGTGCTATTGTATACTTTTAAATAATTTGACAATTGATTTCTTTTTAGCATTAATTAGATTATTCGTATTTGTGTCCTAATCTTGTTTTTTTTTTTTATCTTGCTTCCCATGTAAATTTTTTGCTATGTAAAGACAGTAATGATGGGGATGATATCTCAAGTAGCAAAAAACGTTAATTATAAATGTTGTTACTTAAGCAAAGATTAAGATTAAAAGTTTCTTGCAAAGCAGCCTGTAGATGGAGACTTGTGAAGTCTAAGATGAATCGTCTGAAACCAAATGCCTAAATAAGAAGCCATCATTAAGGAATCATAGTTATAACACAGTTACAAGGTGAGAAGAAGCGTCAAATTGCATCAGGAACAGCTCAAGATGTTGTTGGAGCATCTCAATTATCAAAACAATTTTTAACTCTATTGTTGGATGTAAAAAAGCGTAAAACCCCAGTGAGGTGTTAGATAGTCTTTCAGAAAGAAAAGAGGTTGAAAGATGGATCCACTTTGCAACATCAAATTGTCAGAGCATACTTCCAAAAGCTTCTGAATCATAAGTTGAGTCTCCCATTCCCTTACCCTGTAATACCTGATGCCTGGGGCATTCCTCGGCTATTTTGACATAATAAAAAACCCTATGGACCTTGGGATCACTAAGGAGAATTTGCTCAGAAGACTTACATCGATGCTGCAGAGTTTGAGGCTAATGTGGGCGTACTTACCTAATGCGATGTCATACAATCCCCCTCTCACAATTGGGTTCATAAATATAAGGAAGGAACTCAGCAGGGTGTTCGATAATCTTTGGAAGCCTGTCAAAACAAAAAATGTACATGGGAGAACCCCAATTGATATGGACCCAAGTGGTTATGCCACTAGTCGTACCAAGGTATATGACGTGAGAGGCAATTGTCTTTTAAGCATTTCATCTGGCTTGGATCGGTTGCCTATGGAAAAGCAATGTCGCAAAAAGAGAATCACTCAGGAGACTTGAAGAAACTCTCAGCTCAAGGTATCCAGAATGATCGCAAAGCTGTAAAAGTAAGTTTCTATTCTTTTGTAAATGCTTTTCTCTTTGATTCGTTTGTGATATATTTGATGGATGTTTACTGAAAGCTCTTCTTCTCCCAGGATGGCAAGCCTAAAGACTCGTTGTCTTCAAAATCTTATTCAAATTCTACTGGTAAGGATATTTATATTTCTCTCTTGCTTAGGCATAGTGAGGGAATTCCAAAAAAAAAAAAAACTAATATTGAGATTACTTACATTTTTATTTGTTTTATGAAGGGCCTATATCTCGTATGCAAAGGGAAAGTGCCGTCTAATATGGAAGCACAAGGTGAAATGTGATAATGCTCCTAAAAGAAAGTTGCAAATGATGATTTCATTGCTGTAAAGGTGAGCTTCCCTTATTATCCTTTGTAATTTGGCTTGATTTTATTGGTATTTATCTTCTGTGTGTATATTAATCGTATTGATGATGGAGGTTAACCCTTATGAATGGGCAGGTTAAAAAGTACATCAACTTTGCAAAGGGTAGCTATGGTCGAGATGGTGATGGTGTGTTTCAGTGTATTTTTCTCAATGGTACCATCGAAGTCTATCATCATATTGTAAATGAGATTTTCCTTTTGACATATGCTGGGAATTAATCTGCAGGAACTTTGAGTTCATTAGATGAAGAACATGACATAGCTAGTGTTTGTTCTGCAGCTGGTTCTTTTGGTGCTACTGCCGAAGGTCAGTTTCTAAAAATATTAGAATGTGCTTGCAAGTTAGTCTTTGTTCGTCAACAGACTCAATATTTCCTTATATTCTGTTTTAGGTTCGGAAACTGTATTAGATGCTGAACTTTCTCCATCAAAGGCCTTGCATGCTGCAAAAATGATTAGTCGGTTTGCTGAAACCATACTAAAGGCGCAACATCATACGCTGTTGGAACCGGTAATTGTCAAATCAGAAGCTTTAATTGTTCCTTTAGTTGGTTTTACTATTAGTTATATTTATGCGCTAATTCAAAATTATGCTCAATTTTCAAGTTTACTTACATGTACTTTCTGAACATTTAGGACAGTGGAGCTGATGCAGCAATCAGGCAACAAGAGAAGGAGAGACTGCTGAAAAGCAGCATCAAGGTGAATATGCTCACATTAATTTTTTTTTTTTTTTTTTGTGGTGTAAAGCCGACTGTTAATTGTGATTTGGCCATCAACTGCAACTGAACCTTCTATTCCTTGTACAGAGAAAGCTAGAATTGAGGCACAACTTAGAGCTGCCCAGTCTGCCAAGCGATCCAAGAGCAGAATCTGAACTCAAAAGCAACGGCAACAAGAGAGGGAGGCAGCTCGAATGGCCCTTAAAAAGGTCAATACAACTTCCATAACCTTCAGAAATTATGAATTTTTGGAGGTTGTGAGAGGTTTACATTCTTTCTTAACCCTTCATTTTCTCCTATACAGATGGAACAATCAGTCGATCTTGTTGATAATTTGCAAGTCCTGAAGACCTTGAGGATATTGTTGGGAGCTCCTTGGCAGTTGTGTGCCATGATCGCAGGTTGCGTGCTACTATGTGGAGTCACATAGACAGTGATAAGCTTGGGAGTCCATTAGAGCGACTGGGTTTATATATCAAGGAAGAATACAGGGTGGGTGATGACGATGACTACGCCTTCCAAGAGGACGGAGATTGGGAAGAAGGAGAGGTTATTGTTTGAGTTATCATTAAACTTGGATGGACAAAATCACCGACTAGTTGACTTTGCGGCTTTTGGGGGTTGTTGTAAAGGGAACCGAAGGTGACCCTTTCCTATATCTGCTCCTCTTAGTTTGTGTAAAACAAAGTCTGGAGCTGTTTTGGTATGGAGCTGTTGGGGGTTCTAAATTTTTTGCTGCACTCTTTTCCAGCTCTAGTGTTTATATAACTTGTTTATATATGATTTATTTGGGGAAATTATGTATATATATATATGATTAGGAAGCAGCATGTAAATGCATTATTTTTGTAAATGGGCATAGGTTGAAGCAATGCTTCACTGGAAGTTAATATTTTTTGGGTGCTGCTGCTGCAGACGTGCATTTCATTGGAGTCTCTTGTCCTCTACTTCCTCTGTTTTCTAATAGATATTTAATTTTGACTATTAATATATCTAATTATCTATTAGTGAAAATTATAAAAAATTGATATTTTAAAATTATACATTGAGATAAATTCAACATCATCATATAAGCTAGCATAGAGTAGATTTTGTAAAAAATGCAAAAGTCAAGATGGAGTATGTATTAAAAAAATAGGAGTATTTATTTGTCGTTTTGATTTCTTCATAAATTATTAGAATAGGGGCCTAATTTTAATATAAAATTAGACAAACTCAAGATATGCGTTCTCCTAAGGCCCCATTTTTCTCACTCTAACCCAAGATTTCCCTAGACATTTGTTACCAATGGAGTCGTCTCTTTGTTTCTCCTTCCTTTGTTTCCCTTTGAATCTCGAAGTACAACAAATAATTTTAAAAATAATCGCGGTCTTATCGAATTGGATTAAATTAGTCCACTAAATGGATTAAAGAATATGAAAGCTTGAATGGATTAAACGGTTAATAAATATATTAAACTAGTCCCTATATTCGGAAAGGTGGTGGTTTCTTCTTAATATTTGGGCAGATTATTGTCAATTTTAAAATAGACGGTATCTTACAAAGACTAATTTTGACTCCTAAGCTCCCTTTTGCTAAACACAGCCAATAGAGGTAGTTCTTAACCCGTCTGGACGTGTGCAAAAATGATTATTTTTCCCAGCTTTTTCCAACTCTTTGCCTTTGGAGGGTTGTGGAGCTGAACATACTTGGTAAGAGAGTCATAGATATTTCTGCCATTTTCTGGTAACTGGCTTTTTTTTAGAAGACAGGGTAATATGGATAGAAAAATGACCAAAAAGGGTCTATCCTTCCCCAGGCTCAGAATATCAATATCTGGTATATAAGGATTGCATTATCTTTTGAATGGAAAAAATATGACTACCGAGAGTACGTGACTTGCTAAAGACAAATATCAATGATATATGAAGATCCAATTCAACAGTTTAAATAATATTTTCTTTTTAGTGGCGAATTATTGTATAGTAAATGTATCAATCTCCCTTCAGTACCATGGCTTTGTGGGATATTAGGGAAAAAAGATGTGTTGCTACATCCAGAAGAATGAATGTACTACCTCTGTTTCACAATAGATGCACAATCTGTTTTTTCACGTCCACGATATCTTGCTGGATATTAATATCTCTTGTGCGTATAAGTAAAAATTATAAAAGTTGATATTTGGAATCTTGACGTTGAGACGAATTCAACAAGTCCACTTAATTATGTTTTTTCTTACATAATTGTGAGAGAAAGATTGTCAAAATTTAGTACAAGAATAGTGCGAATGAAAATGAAAATTACATGCATTGTAAAACGGAGGTGGTATATCAGAATTTTAAGCATCGCAAAGTGTCAAGGAATAGTGCACTTGGATAGTCGGATTAAGGAACATAAGAATTTTGGAGGAAAGCGCCTTTTGCATATATGTCCAAGAAGTGATATTCATTAGTTCATGTTCTTATGCTATGCTTGCTAAGACATTCCACGTTACCAGACTTAAAGCGTCGAGATATCAGGTTACATGGTTAGGCAAGAGATGTTAGAAACTGCTTTTGATTTTCTACATTAAGTTTTTGAGTTAATTTCATGAAAGCCAAGGGGCTTTCAACGATAACCAACCATCCCCAAGAAAAACAAGCTTGTATAGATTCATTGGTGTATTAAAAGTTAAAACGCTCGAGAGAGCAGTAAAGATATTCATTCGCATAGAAAGACAACTTTCAGTGACAGCACTACAGCAAAACAAAATACTAGCATCTGTTTCCATTTTAGCTCCAAGCTACAATCACCAGTTCTCAAGAAATTACAGCACTATACAACTCAACAATTGTAGCGATTCTTGGCACCCCTGTCGTGCTTCTTTGCGTCATCCTGAAAGTATACAGACAGTGTTATTTCAGCACGACATTTTACAAGTAAATTTAAGGAAAGATACAAATAAAAATTTGCAGCTTA
This sequence comes from Beta corolliflora, assembly GCA_947648045.1. Lineage (NCBI taxonomy): Eukaryota > Viridiplantae > Streptophyta > Magnoliopsida > Caryophyllales > Amaranthaceae > Beta > Beta corolliflora. Next base: position 5,342 of record CANSZD010001281.1, read on the forward strand.
CATGAAAAATGAAACCGATATTCTCATTGTAATCAAGAAACTTCTTCCACTGTTTTCCAATGCTCAACTGCATTAAAACAGAAAACATAAGGATACAGGGAACAAAGAATAAAAACATCAGCATTGCATGACGACGCATATCCATAAAGTTGCTACCAAGTAAATGTAAACCATATTTTCAGTAACCGCTTACAATTTTGTTTATTATTATCCAGATTAAATTTAGTTAAAAAGATGTAAGCAACAACACCAGAGCATCAGATCAGAATTCTAACCAGAAGTAATGAGGAAAATAAATTATCATAATCTCTTAAGGTTAATTTCAGCTGTGAACAGGTACAGAAACAGTGGATGCTAAACATCCTGTGGAAAATCGTTATTGGACTACCAGTTCAAAATCAGGGGTCGTTGGGTCATTTAAGGGGGAAACTATTAGGGCATTTTAAAGACAATATAAAGATGGTTGCCATTTTGGTCTACTGGGGTGTTAGTATATGAGATTATCCAATAACTGTTATGCAATTGTACTTCCTCAAAGGTATGCAGAGGAGACAGAAAAAAGAGACAGAAACTTGAGGTAAAGAATTTATATAACAAGAGAGGCCATCTATTTTTACGCTTATCATATGGAGATTCATCTCATGTACATCATAGGAACATTCATTTAGAAAGTGAAAGTGGAAAGCAAATTGCAGGAAGAGGTTAGAAGAGTTCAATAGGAGGCTTCACACAACATTCGAAGGCAACCCAAACACAGCAAACAGCAGCTTGGCGTTGAAGAATAGATATGATAAGCTAAGAGATGATCAACAAGAATTAATAGCTTGCTGAAAAGCATTCTTTATTACGCCATTCCAACCCTCACATTATTAGCAGCAGGAATGCGGCATGGTCAAAGGACATTTACCTCGATAACATTTTAGATAACGCCATATATTGTTATGACATAAGATAGAGCAGTATCAGGATTGTCCATATGTACAGCAATAGACATACCTGAGCAGATTCATTTGCAGCATTCTTGGTCCACATGGCTATTTTTTCCTGCCTAGCCCTCACATTGACAACGGCTCCACAGATCTCATCTCCATGATCAAATTGCTCCCCAATCATTGCCAAGAGCTAGAAATTCACCAAGTCAGAAATGCATTGTACGCATCGCATATTAACTCATAGCAAGATATCAAAGCAATGAAGCATACCGTATAAAAAGCCAGCTTGTATCAGATTTTCCTCTTGGGTAGGTAACAGTCCACTTGCCTCCATTAGCACAGATTGGATCCTCCCATTTTGGCTCAATTTTCTTCTTAAAACAATGAAAATCTGCCCCTACAGCCAACTTGCTAGGATGATGTATGTTGTTGTAAAGGCTGAAATGGCAAATCATAGAAGCATTATGATTGATAGTTCAAGTTTATAAGCTACAACATGCAATGACAATGACAACAAGTAGTGAGAGAAAACATAAAAAAATCAAGCCAACAAATACAAGAATCTATAATCCTGAATACAAGAATTCCTGCAGCACAAATAATCCTAGAAAGCTCATATTTCTAGTCAAGGCACAGAAAGAGGTAGCGGGAAGTAGCGCAGTTTTCAAAAACTATAAAATTTTCGAAAATTGGATTCTTTCTTTTTACAATTTATTCTTCCTCTTAGTTGTGTCTGATTGGCAGGTCCTAGCTTGCAGGTGAGTACAATGCTATTTTGCAGTGCATCCTCCCAAAAGACATGGAAAACTCTGGTCTGAAACCACCCCCAGCCCCTCCAGTACAAAGACCACATATACACATGGAGAAATGCATTTGAAGCAGGGATTGGGGGGGCGCAAAGTTTAGACACACTAGGCGGTAGAGGTGGGGGGTAGGAGAGGAGGAGTGGAATCACTCCTGCACAAACATGCCCATGCCCTACCACATGATGAATATATGACAGACAAAATCAACTCTGAAATCAAAAGAACAGAAAGCTATGAATCATCTAGGAGTCCTTCAACAATAATTAAAAGGTATGTTCAACTTGTATAGATATCTTTTTTAATAAAAAACGTTATAAGGATATAAAGGGGACAGCTACATTACTGAAGATGTCAATCTAAGATAGCAAGAAAGACATACAACACACAAAGTTCTCTGGTCTAGCAGTGGCGGATCCAGGAATTGAGCCACGTGGGTTCGAAGTTATTCGAACATAAATTTCAGATATATTTTACTGTCTTCAATTACATTTTTTTTATAGAAAAAAATCTTCATTCTTGATTACATCATTAGAAAAATAACTAATTAAATACTTGTACTAACAAAAAACTAGGGGGCTTGCCCCTCTTCCGCTTAAAAAAAGAAAAAGAAAAATACTACATTTCTTATAAAACAAATTACATAGCGTCAATTATTTAGACATTCAAGAAATTTTTCATTAGATCAACATATCAACTAAGTGTTAAAAGTTTAAAACTATCTATTATATGAAACGATGAAAAAACAAGAATATTATTAACTAGAATGAATATGAAATCCAAAAGTGATCATTTTGACTTTGAAACTGACCCATTTTGGCCAAAAGTATAATGGTTTTACAATAAATTTATTGTGCACCCAATGTACACAATACTAATTGTTACTTCCTCCGTTTTCTTTTACTTGCAACTTTTGAAATTTCACGTTTCCTAATGCAGAACTTTAATCCTTCATATCCTTAATTATAAATATGTAAAATTATAAAAATTAGATAATGTGGAAATATATATTGAGACGGATGTAAGAAGATCTCACATGACTATATTTTGCCTTACATACAAATCACCAAAGATAGTCAAATGCAAGCAAGTGAATTGTACAAATCTCAAAAGTTGCAAGTAATTAGAAACAGAGGAAGTATATATTACTTCATTAGTACTTGGTGGGAGGGAGAAATTTATAATGAAAGAAAAAGGAGAGCTAAATAACATAAAGAGAAGAAAAGGAAAAAGAAACCAAGACATCAAAGTTATGGTAACAAAACATAAAGGAAGGGAAAAAATAAAAAAAATAAAAAAGACAATCAAACAAAAGTTACTCCCAGGATTCTAACCCGCGACGCATAACGCAATCTTCCAAATTATCACACGCATTTTACCAGCTGAGCCACATGCTATTCAGTAAATCATTCGCGTGCACTGTTATTTATATACGTTCTTTATTGTTCAGTTTACTCAATTTTTCCCCAGATCCGCATGGGTTCAGTTGAACCCACTGAGCCCACGCTGGATCCGCCACTGTGGTCTAGCACTGACTACAGGATTGAAAAGTTATACATGTATACACGCCACGAGATAAGCTATGTGACACATATATCGATGCATTCCATATTATCCCACCAGAAAATCTCCAAATGGTTGATTTCAGTGGATTAGCAACAAGAAGGAGATCAAGGAATCCAATAATTTGAAAGAATGAACTTCCAAAGGCTACAACATGTTCAAATTGTGCGCACCTTATCTTAATTCACATTCCAATACAATCTAAATCTCAGACACCTCAATATCATTCCAAATACATATGCTGCCTTCCAAAAGTGAACTCCTAGGACATTTACTGATGTCCTAATATAGAAACCACTTTGTAAAAGTAACACTATTCTACTCCATACTTCATCTTTCCCTAATTTACTAAAAGCCTAAAACCAGTGCCACTGATACCAGACATGTAATACTCCTAAACGAGCCGAAAACCAATGAATTATTTCCCATAGGAGGCTACTTCTTGCAAGTCGTTAAATAACTCGTAGCGAATCTGACTAAGTAACAACTAAGATATTGACTCTACCTAAATTTCCAAAAACAGAATGCGCCAATTTATGAAGTATGAAATCGCCTATACATTCCGTGATCACTATCTTTCATCAACATTAAAAAGAGAACCACAAAATTCAACAAGAAAACCTTCTGATATCGCATCGAATGCCAAAAGATATCGAGTGGTTCATCACAACCATAGATATTATTCGACATTCCCATTTCAACCCAAGCGTGGCGATAAACAATCTATTATGTCAATCAAAGAACTCAAATGAAAACTAAAATCAACCAAATTACAAATAAAAATCCAAATATCACGTCATACTGCCCAAGAAAACTAAAACCCTAACACAATTGCGCGCATCACAAAAAAGAACAAAAAACAAACCAAATTTCACGAATATCAACAATACGAAACCAATGAAATTCACAAAGAAAGTAAAAAAGAGAGAGAGAGAAATTGAACCTCCAGAATTCTTCAACAGTGGAGAAGGTGTAAATGGGGCGAATAGAGCTACCCCAAGCGGCTTGTTTGGATTTGGCAGAAGGATTATCAAACCAAAAAGTCCAAGCATTTTCGAGAGGATGACTTGTAGCAATTGATTTGCTAGGTTTTTCAATGGCGTCTTCAGTTCCATCGTCAAGAATCTCTCCTTCTTCCAAATCTTCGTCTTCCTCTTTCTCTCTTCCTCCTCCTACCTTCTTTTCGTCTAACTCTGTTGTTGTCGCCATTGATTTCTCAGTCTCCTCTATTGCCATTGATGCTCTGATTTTCTCTCTCTTCGTAAAATCGATCTTCGATATTGGAATGGAAATGCGATTTTTGGAAGTTAGATGATGTCAAATCCACAGATGAGTCGGTTTTTATGGACTTGGTTGAGGAGGTGTGGCCGTGTGGGCTTTTCTAGTTCTCAATGTTAAGGCCCCAAAAACCCTTTACAACCGTTGCGCTATGTAGATTGTAGATATACAACACTAATGTATGGTTCTTTTTAATAATAGAGTTATAATTTAAAATTTGACATAATTAATGCCTAGTTATAAATAATATTAATGATGTATTAAAAAATAATTAAAATGGGCTAATTATTACTTAACTATATAAGCTAAGATATAATATACACATAAACCATAATCTATACGTCTTAAATTAATTGCCGCAAATGTCTTTTTGGGTTGTCCATCTATTTGTCACATGGTTTTTTTTTAAATAATTGTTTTTAGTTGGTTTCCACAAGTTACTCACACTATAATTTCTCCCTACTATTTTACCCTCCAAAAAATGTGTGCTGATTCTAGTTATTTTAGGAGAAAGAAATTTATACTATAATATGATAATATAATTTTTTGTTAAAATACGTAATGTTCCTTAAAAAAAAGTAATTGTATTTAAAGAAAAAATGGTTTAAAAAAACAGTGGCAAAAAAAAAATGGATATTATCACTTATCATCATTATTCATTACATTACAAGTGGCCTAGAAAGTTCCAGAAATAAATTTCTAACATACTAAGTATTTTTCAACCAAAAAGAAAGCAATAGAACTAAAAGATATCAGACAATTTGATATTAGACGTGGACAAAAAGTTCTATCATCTGTCATCTATCATCTTTATCTCCAGTTGATTACTTAACTATATAAGCTAAGATATAATATACACATAAACCATAATCTATACGTCTTAAATTAATTGCCGCAAATGTCTTTTTGGGTTGTCCATCTATTTGTCACATGGTTTTTTTTGAAATAATTGTTTTTAGTTGGTTTCCACAAGTTACTCACAATAATTTCTCCCTACTATTTTACCCTCCAAAAATTTGTGCTGATTCTAGTTATTTTAGGAGAAAGAAATTTATACTATAATATGATAATATAATTTTTTGTTAAAATACGTAATGTTCCTTAAAAAAAAGTAATTGTATTTAAAGAAAAAATGGTTTAAAAAAACAGTGGCAAAAAAAAAATGGATATTATCACTTATCATCATTATTCATTACATTACAAGTGGCCTAGAAAGTTCCAGAAATAAATTTCTAACATACTAAGTATTTTTCAACCAAAAAGAAAGCAATAGAACTAAAAGATATCAGACAATTTGATATTAGACGTGGACAAAAAGTTCTATCATCTGTCATCTATCATCTTTATCTCCAGTTGATAAATTCAACATAGTGTAATTTTAGTTTATTACCGTCAAACTCTTCAAGATATTAATATAGAAAATAAATGGTCTTTTTGTCTTCTTCTTATTTCTTTGTTATCAGAGAAACCTAGGAAACTGGGAATTAAATTCATTGTATCAAACCTTGCCTTTAGTGGGAAATTGTGAATCTAATTAATCACACATGACACGTAGGATAGCTTCTGTGTTTTTTTTTCTTATTTCTGTTTTTTGTTGGTTTTATTTTATTAAGTAAAGCAGAGATTTTACATTAGGCGAAAATTAGAGTTACCACAACATGCCACGTAGGATAGTTTTGGGGGGAAAACTAAACAGTATTTTCTCTTTTTGTATATAATAATAGATTCTCATAATTTTGGAAAGATTAGGACGCTTTTAGGAATTAATAAAAAATAAAATAACTTTTAATATATTATGATTGATTGAGAAGGATTTTGGTTGTACCATCTGGGATTTACAATAGTTGTAGAGAATATCATCTGAAGAAAAAAAAAACACCTGGTGAATTGACGGGCAAGGGATGGCAATTTAATTTGACTCTTATTTAAAGCTGATTCGATCCGAAGGAAAAAAACTGAATCATATTAGAATAAATAAAAATTCAATTCCAATCCTATCTGATTGTAGTTGACCTACTAATTCTATCTCATTAATTGATAAATTAAAAATTCAATGCAATAGGAAAATTATTTTTTATTTTGTCTAAACAATATTATGTTTTAGATATGCTTGCAAGATTATATAAATCAAGCAAAATATAGTATCTCGTGTTTCTAGATCTCTGATTTTTTTTGTGTGTTTTCATGATTAAATAATCTGAACCCAACTCAAAATCAACATGATCCAAGAAAATATAATACTATAAATACATTTGAGTTCAAAACCCAGCCTATACATCCGAGTTTGAATATGGAGTTTTGAGTATCCGATCCTACCTATTGTAATTCTTATTCACGAGTGCTTTCTTATGGGTAATTTATATGGTGAATTTAAACAGACACTTGAGAATGGTGTTAAATCATTGCATGTTTCTAGAGGCGGGTCTTATGGGCCAAAACAATAAATAACTTTCTTTATTTTCTTAAAATTGGAACAATTTGATGTATTGCTAAATGAGCATATATATTCTATATTATTATTTAAAGATGGATGAATGAGAGGCCTCAAAAGCCCCAATCAAGCTCTCTCATTCAACCTCTCCAATTTACCTTTTCCAAATTCCAAATTACATTTGACAAATATATATTTACAGCTATTAGGCAACTAGTTATTATGTTTTTAAGTACATTTGATTTTTTTAATAGATATATAGGATTAGATAGTGTAGGCGTGTTTTTATTGCCTACATGGGATGAGCTAATATTTGACTGCCTCGTTGTAAATGTTTTAGTTTTGAAAGTATTTTGAAATAAAAAAGTCGCCAACAAGTCTTTAAAGGAAAACTCATAAACCAAATTGGATTTTGAGAAACTATAGGGACAACTTAGGGACTTATACAATGTAGATTTCCTCATCATGACTTCATAATTGGTCGATGAACCAAATATAGAGTTTGGGGGTGATGCTATGAATACGATCAGGAATTAAATTCGCCCATTATTGACATCTACTTAATATGATTCATGTTCGAGTTTTATGCAAATAAATAACCATGTAATATGTTCATGCAATCTAAAAGTAAATATATGTTTGTTCATTAAACATATAAAAGACTAATTTTCTGTGACATGTTATTTATGCAATCAAATTACAGGGAACCTAACATGTTGTCCAAATTATATGAATTTAGCATTAGAATATTTTATTTAGGTTTTGTAAATAGTAGAAATAAACATGTGCGGTGATGAAAGCAATAGTAAACACATAGGCATGCATATGAATATATATATCAATTTATAGAATTAGAAAGAAAAAGAAAGATTAGAGGTTATAATATACCATTAATTCCTTTAAGGATCTACATCATAAAAAGTAGATTGTTAGTAAAACGAGAATTAAATTGGAATTGACCCTCAAGAATTATACCTTTGTCGCCTAGGTCTTGTATAACGATCCGCAGGAGGAGCAATCTTGAAGCTTGAATAGAGATTGAATGTGTTAATGGAGTTTGACTGTGTGTTTCAAGTGTTTGAGAGAGTATTTGGAGTGATTTTCGTAGTTGCAAACGTAGGAAAAGTCCGTAGGAAAGTGTGTCAAAAATCAGGTGAAAACAAGGTCTATTTATAGGCAAAACGGAAGAAATAGGATAAGATTTCAGGATGTGCGGCACGCAGACTTGTTGCGCTTGACGCATCAGAGATGCGCGACGCACATCAGCGTTGCACTGGATGCATCACGACACGCTGAGCGCATCTGCTTCTGCGCTTCTTAATTTTGTTGTCTCGATGTCACACATGTGCGATATTGGCGCGCCTAAACCTAATATTTTGAGAGGAGAGGAACAGCGCCGAAAGAGAGGGGAAAGAAAAAAACACTCCTCTCTTAATTTTCCTTCTTCACTCTTCTTAGTTTTTTTTAGTTTTCTTAGTTTTACTAGAGATTTCAACAATGGAGTTGGAGTACAGTATGCCGATCGTAGCGTAGTTCTCACGCATTCGGGCACGCGAAGCGCATTCACAGATGTGACCGGATTTCGTTTGCTAAAAGATTCCTTTTATCTTTGATTAAATAATATCTTTTAGCTAGATTCGGAAATCAGTTATCTTAAGGAATACAAATTTTATTTTCATAATATCCTTAAAATAATCATGGAGAATAATTAAAAAATAATTTATATTTATTAAAAATAATTTATATTTATGAAAAATAATTTATATTTATGAAAAATAATTTATATTTATTAAAAATACAATTAATTATCAGGAATTATTAGTTGGGATTATTTTCGAAACTGACTTTAAAAATGCAATTAATTATTATGAATAATTAATTGGACTTTTATAACCGAGCTTGAAATAAATAGACTTTAAATTCTTAAAATGATTTTGGGCTTAACGTGTAAGATTGCTCTTCCTTTGGATCGGACGAATTAGGACAACGATATGTTTCATTATTGGGTGCTAAATGGGGAGACACGATTATGTGTCTACAGATTAGACTTTTTTTGAAGTTATAAAAAGTTATTTTTCTTCAAATTTTGTATTATGATCTAAAAAAATGAATTAAAACAAAATTACCTTCTCAATATTACCTAATAGGCTAACTTTGTGTGTGTATATATTAATAGTAAGGAGAAGGATCATGTCTAAACCTATGCACGCACGATATCTTGGTCTATAATTTGCTAGCCGGACATGTGAGAGTAGGGGGGAATAAGGAAAATCTCTTACCCTCAAGTACAACAGTTAGGAGGATTTGGCCTTTATGACCTCTTAAGGTTACAGAGATTGAATCTCCAACCAACTACACCAAACAAGCTTGTAAGTTTGTATATGGTAATAACACTAATAAATGCTCACACACCCACATACACGTATATTTAAAATTTTATCTATCATTTTGATATTATGGTATTAAGATACTTAAATTTTCAACTCAGGCAAAACAATGAACACAATATGAAATTTTAGATATCAATGCAGACTATAATCTAACCTAATCTAATACTTCATCCATTGTTTTTAGTTGTACCTTGTGGCTTTTGTACGTTTGCTAACACATCTCCTCTTTTTTTTTATCTTTGTCACTTGGAATCTTAGACTTGTTCATACTTTAGAGAATCTTCTCAATTTTTTTCAATTTATAAGAAAAAATATAGTCATGTAAGGTCTTTGTTTGATTCGTCTCAATTAGTACATTATTAATATTCAATCGTTATAATTTTTACTAATATATAATGAAAGATATTTAAGTTCAAAGAGTGCGTTGAGAGACGCGCGGGAAAGTGGGAATGATAAAAAAAATAGAGTGAATCTTGAACATTAATATCTCTAATTATTTATAAGTAAATAATACAAAAAGTTGTTATTATTAAACTATTTGACTTGACGAATTGCAAGATCAAATATGACTATATTCTTCCATGTGTAAAAAAGAACTTCTTCCGTTGTTGGTAATTCTTCCATTTCTCTTTTTACTCGTTTGTGCCATGACAACTTATACCTTTAATATATCAATTGTAGATAAGTAAAAATTATAAAAAGTTGATATTTAGAAATTATATATTGGGATTGAATCTAAGAAGATCACTTTTGACGATTATGTTTTTTTTCTTACGAAAAAATAACCAAAGATTGGCCAAACTAGATGAGATTGAATAATGTCGAAAGTCAAACGTGGAATTGTGGATCATGTGAATAGTGTCAAAATTTAATACGGCACAACAAAAAAAGGACGTATTGTTTAAAAATTATGACTATTATGAGAGTTTCATACTACTTTCCAACTGCAAAAGTTAAAATGCACATAATATAATGAAAGAACTCAATTTTTTTTTATATTTTGAGCAACTTTTGGAGAAACAATGCACCTAATCTAATGAAAATAACATTTCGGTGGTCCGTGGACCGTGACAGAATTTGGCTGTACTTGTTGACATTGTGGTGTATAATAGTTGCAAATAGATATTCATACTTTATTACTTTCATAGAGACGCAAATCAATCTTTATATATACATAATTTACTAGCAAGTAGCATTGTAGCAATATACGGTACCAATTGGGTGATCTAAAGGTGCAGAAGAAGATGGATGAAGCTCCAGAGACGGTTAACTTCGGGAGTTCTCTTATAGTGCCAAGCGTGCAAGAGCTGGCCAAGGAGTCTATTGTCAGTATCCCTTCAAGGTATGTGAGAGATAACGCCGATCAGCCGGAGTTTGGTCGATCATCGTCGTTGTCGGTATCTGTAATTGATCTTCAGAGGCTTCTCCATGGTGAATCTATCGATTCCGAACTACACAAACTTCATTCTGCTTGCAAAGAGTGGGGTTTTTTCCAGGTTTTCTTTTAAACTGTATCAATCAAACTTATTGGTTGGCGTCAATTATTCTTTACTTTTTTTTAATATGATGGTGTGCATTAATAATATTGATGTATTTATGATTTTTTTTCATCCATATAAGACAATTTTTTTTTTTTTTGGTGAAGTTAGGAACACTTAAATAGCACTAAATAAAGAGTTATTACAATCCGAGATGTATGTAGTTACGCAAAAATTAGGGGGTTGGGGTAAGACCCTAATATTGTTCATACAATCATCTAATCTTCTCGCTTTTTTTGCAAGACAATCCGCGAGTTTGTTAAGCTCCCTTCCAACATAGATCAGCTTTGCATTATGGAGTTCCTCACATAGCACCCTGCATTCAATGAGCAAAGGAGTAATACCACACCACAAATTAGGAGGATTAGAAATGATTTGAGCTGCCACTTTACAGTCCGTAAGAATGATACAAGAGTTTATATTCCTATTCTTGCAAAAGAGGAGCCCTTCTCTAATACCCAGAATTTCTGCCATTAGTGAACTGCGTGCATAAGTGCTTTTGACGAAGCCATGTACCCACTCACCATTCTGGTTACGCATTACTCCGCCGATTCCCATGGGTGTGTCTTCATCCATAAACGAAGCATCCACATTCAAATAAAGATTAGCAGGGGGTAGGCTCGGGTTAGGTGGAGCTAGGTATATCTTGCTACATGGAATTTTGGTCGGGTATAGGCTTTTTTTCAAGTCCCAAGCATGTCTTTTTGCAGCGTAAATAATTTCATCCACCTTCCTGGATTTATGGTCAAATACTACTTTGTTTCTACTTTTCCATATCTCATAACAAAGACAAGGGAAGAGAATATCCCATTCAAGGCCCTGGATTTGATTAGTCTCCTTAAGATTGCTATGTAACCATTCTTCGAAGGACCCCCCTTGAAACCTATTAGGCACTAAGGTATTCCAAATCTGGGTCGGAATTACGCAATTGCGAAGGAGGTGGAGGCTATCTTCGCTTTCTAAACTGCAGCAAGGGCAGAGAGGAGACGACACAATTTGCCTTATAAACAGAAGGGAGTTGTGTGGAAGGCGGTCATGCCAAGCCAACCAAAGGAAGAAAGAGATTTTAGGGGGTGTTCGAGTTTTCCAAATCCATTGTATGTCCAATTGGGGGTGAGGGAAAAGGTTCGAGAGGCTAGCTTTATAGGCTAAAGCTAACGAAAACCCTTTATGTGAGACAAAACTGGACGAGAGAAGGTCAGGGCCATTTTCGACCCTCGGTGGGGGGGTGATAGCCTTTATCTGGTCCCTAATGCGTTTGGGCATATGGTGGGGGAGTTTAGAGAGGTTCCACTGCTCCTCCCTATATAACTGCGCTAGGCATAAATTTTCTTCTTCGACATTTAGAGGTCCACACATCCGATGTCTCAACTTCTCACTTCCTAGCCACTTATCTTTCCAAAAGTCTATAGTTTTCCCATCTCCAATAATCCATGATTGGTTTGCCGACAGTAACTCCCACCCTTTCCCTATACTTTTCCACACTGGGGAGCCGTACTTAAACTTGGTTATGTGGTCTTTGTGAACGTATTTTGAGAAGACACATGATTTGGCTAAGGTATCTGGGCCATGGGAGATTTTCCAACCTAGTTTAGCCATTGCTGCTGTATTGAGCGCGAGTTGATTGCGAATACCCAAACCCCCATTCTCCTTAGGAAGAAATGTGGTGTCTCTAGCTACAAGGTGTAACTTCTTCTTGCCCTCCGACTCACCCCAAAGGAAATTATTACAAATTTTGTCTATATCGGCCAAGGTAGCTTTTGGAAGGAAGGTGGCTTGCATATAATAGTTAGGGATGGTCGCAAGGGTCGACTGAATCAGACAAAGACGACCTGCTTTAGAAAGGTAGTTTGTTTTCCAGTTCGCCAACTTTTTCCTCACTTTTTCCACTACAAACTGAACTTGGGATCTAGATGGTCGCTTATGTGACAAAGGGAGACCTAGATACATGCCTAAGTCTTTATTTTCTACCACTTTCACAGTCTGCTGGAAGAGGTCTTTCAATTCCTGGGAGGTATTTGGGGAGAAAATTAGACGACTTTTTTCCTCATTAATCTTTTGCCCCGAGATATCAGAAAAACGTTGAAGAGTGTCTCTAACTTTAAAAGCCGTGCTTTCATCTACTTTCCCAAATAGTAGTAGGTCATCAGCAAAAAGTAAGTGGGAGATTGGGACTTTCTTCCTTCCCACCTGAAAAGGGGTCCAGTTCTTAGCGGAGCAGGTCTCATTTATCATGTTTGTGAGGTATTCTAAACATAAGTTAAACAAGTAGGGGGACATGGGATCACCTTGTCTCAGACCTCTAGTGTGGATGAAACGTTCTCCTTTCCGCCCGTTTATGAGAATAGTGGAGGAGGCTTTTGCTACGCAATCCATAATAAGGCGGATGGTCATGTTATCTAACCCTATAATAATTAAGCATTCTCGAACAAAATCCCATTCCATGCGGTCATAAGCTTTTTCTAAATCGATTTTCAAGGCGAACCATCCTGTATGACCCTTTTTCTTGGACATAGAGTGGAGAATTTCGACGCAATGACAAGATTGGTGTCCGGCCCTCGCCCTTCGTGAAACTATTTTGGTTCGGGGAAATTAACTCGGGCATGAGGGGTTTCAAGCGATTCACCACGATTTTTGTAACAAGCTTGTATAAAGTGTTACAAAGGCTAATTGGTCTAAGGTGCTTGACGGTTTCAGGGGGGTATTGTTTCGGAATGAGGCATATGATGGCTTCACAAAGGTTCTCAGGAACTTCCCCCCTCCCAAACCACTCCCTAATGGCAGAGCCCAGCTCTTCACTTATGATGTCCCACATTTTCTGAAAGAAGATCGGGTGTAGGCCATCAGGACCTGGCGCTTTGTTAGGGTGCATCGAAAAAAGAGCTTCCCTAATTTCTTGATTGGAAGGGATCGTGTGCAGAAGGTGTCTAGGGGGTTGGTTTGACACAACCTTGGAGCTCCTATTTTTCTCGAAGTATAGAGACCCCGGAAAAAGTTGTGATAAGGTCTCGCAGATCACCCCTCGGTCCTCAATCAAATTACCTACACTATCCTTGAGGCTAAGAATTCTATTTGAATGACGGGCCATAAGCACGCTCCTATGGAAATAGCGCGTGTTTCTCTCCCCATCTCTCAGCCTTTCTAACCTACTTTTTGCCATCCAGAGAGCCTCTTCCTGGTTAAGGATAGTTACTAGCTCATTTTGCAATACGGTATTCAAGGTAAGAAGGAAATGGGAATGCGGGTTAAACTCTAGTGCCTTTTGAGTTCCTTTCAGTCTAGCTAGGGTGTTTCTTTTCCGAAAGTAAATATTGCCAAAGTTAAGTTTATTCCATTCTACCATGGCTCCTCCTAAAAGTGCTAACTTCCGTGTCGCTGCAACTCACGGGTAGGAAATTCCGCCTTCAACTTTTCCCACTCTTGTTCGACGAAGTCCCTAAAAGTACTATCCCAGTAGCCACGTGGGTTCAAACCTAAAAGGTTTAACACCCCGGGCTGCATGAGTTTTAGCCAAAGTGAGGAGAATGGGACTATGGTCGGACGTGATCTTTGGGAGATGGGTGAGGTAGGACTCCGGAAATTTTACAAACCATTCATCATTAACCCAAGCTCTATCTAACCTTTCCCAAATTGGTTTACGCTTACGGTTGTTAGACCATGTGTATTTGGGACCATGAAAGCCTAAGTCCATTAACCCACACTCATCCATAGTTGTCGCATACCTCTCCGCTCTCTTCCGAACCACCGGTCTACCCCCCAAACTTTTCGTTTCGACCGACCACTTCGTTAAAGTCTCCAATCACAACCCATGGGATATCAATACTCGGAGCAATATCAAGCAAATCATGCCATAACAAATCTCTAACTTTATATTCCGGGCTAGCATAAATCGAAGAAAGCATAAAAGTTACGTTGGAATGACATACCTCGACTAGGCCATGAACTCCTTGTGCGCTTGTTCCCGTTATGTGAATCCGAACACGGTTCGGATGCCACGAGATCAAGATGCCTCAGCAGAAAGCCAATCGGGTCGACTAGATACCACTTGGTCAAAGGAAATTTTTTGATTATAGCTTCGGTATGTTCCCGATTAACCCATGTCTCAGAAATAACTACAATATCTGGGCCGTGAGTAGCCATCAGGTGCCGGAAGTTGGTTTTGAAGGTGGGTCGGTCCATCCCCCTTGCATTCCAGTATAGAACTGACATATTACGTGGGATTGAGGGTCGATTCTTGATGCTCTGATATAGGGCACCCTCTTGTTGTCCTAGAGCTTCCACTTCTTGTCCGGTGAACGGACACATCCAAAACGCCCTCTGCGGCCATAGTACTAATTCGGACTCTCGAGGGCCGTTTTTCCCTTTTTCCTCTACCCAACTCACTGAGAGTTGAAGTTGCTTGAGAGGAGTTTGCATCCGGGCTGCCCAAAGTGCATTTGTGTTGCTCACAAATGTGACTCTTTGAGCTGTCCCCCTCACCTTCGTAAGTAGTCTTCGGTGGGGGAGGAGTGGAGTGGGATCGAGCCAAGGGCCAATGTTCATCAGAATTTCTCTCTTCTAGTTCCACTTCGACCTCTTTTGAAGGAACCATTTCACAAATATTAACATTATGTCCTAAGAAGTGGCTCATTGTTTGAAATTGTGGGAAATGGGGAGTTATGATCGCTCCCGCATCGTGGTAGTACATTAACAAATCCGTGTTTATCCCCTTCGCACTCGAGGGGTCTAGAATGATGCTCTTCACTTGTTGAAATGGGAGGTCTTCTAGGGTCTCCCCATTGTCTTTCAACAGAATGTAGTCGACGAACCCCCAATTCTGTTCGGTTTTGATGGGGCGAACCGGGCGGTTGAACAGAATTGGGCCCTCGTAATCCCGCACTTGAATGCGAGGTGGTGATTATAATCCAGTCAAAATGAAAATTAAAAATTGAGGAAGATATGAATCTTCATTTTGCTTGATGAACACAAAGCAGAAATGGTTAATTCTATTTGATAACTTCTTCTTTCAAGACTTTTTCTTACTCTTCTCTTCTATAAATTGTTGTTGTTAGTTGTATCTTTAAGATTAAGGCCAACAATTACTAAAAAAGAAGGAAGAAGAGAAATCTAAGTTGACCATTGCAACTTTGGTAGGTAATAAACCATGGGGTTAGCACTTCATTGTTGGAAACATTCAAGGCAGAGGTGATCAATTTTTTCCAGCTTCCTTTGGAGGAAAAGAAGAAACTATGGCAACAGCCTGACAACCATGAAGGGTTTGGGCAACTGTTTGTGGTTTCAGAAGATCAGAAACTTGATTGGTCTAATATGTTTTACATTACCACTCTTCCTCCTAAGTTGAGACAGCCTGAGCTTTTCAAAAAGTTGCCTCAAAACATCAGGTTGCTCTCTATCATTGTCTCCTTTTCTTAATTGGTGGCTTTTGTTTTTACGGTTTGGTGCAATTTGCTACGTTATGGTGAATTATTTATCTAAGAGCAAGTGGCATTAGTGTGTCTCACCAAAAGGTATAGCTAGGAACAATCAGTCTCTTGTGTGATGTGTCGCACGCTCAAATGATGGTGCATCATTGGCTCTGTTTGGTAATACTAGCTGAAAATAAACTAAAACTGATAAGTTAATTGAAACTGATAAGATAAAGCTGAAACTGATAAGGTGCTGAAACTGATAAGGTAACTTATTACTTTAACTGTTTGGCAAAGTTAGTTGATTAAGTTGATAAATTATTTTTGCAAAATTAGTTGTTGTCAAAATTTTGGAAAGATTTTCCAAAATTTCAGTCACCTGATTTTGAAAAGGTAAATATTTTAACTTATCATTTAAGTCATTTTAACCACCTAAAATTTTATTGTAGGTGCTCCCCAAACACTACTAATCATTTTAGCACCTAAACTATGTTAGCACCTTATCATTTAAGGTAGCTAAAATGCTTTCCCAAACAGAGCCATTATGAGTAACCCTATATATATATATATATATATTATTAGGAACCTCATTTGTGCTGGTTAGTAACCCTATATATACCTGAACGGTAGCCCATGTATACAGTAACAGAAACTCCATTCATGAATCGTAAGTAGAGGATGTATATAAATATTTCAGAGTAAGCACACAGAAAATTCTGTATCCATGCATTCTGCTCAATTATCATCCCTAATTCTTTGGCTAAAATTTCTAATCTTCCATAAATCTGTTCCACGCCTGCCTAATAGATTGCTAAATATGCATGATCAGGGTTACAATGGAAGCATACATAGAAGCAGTGAAAGATTTAGCTCAAACTCTCCTAAACCAAATGGCTAAAGCATTAGGGATACAGAAGGAGGAAATGGTGAAGTTATTCAGTGAAGGGTTCCAATCAATAAGGATGAACTACTATCCTCCATGTCCAGAGCCTCACAAGGCCATAGGATTCACACCTCACTCTGATGCAGATGCTCTAACCATACTTTTTCAGCTCAATGACACACAAGGCCTCCAAGTTCGAAAAGATGGCAATTGGGTGCCCATTCAGCCCCTTGAGGATGCTTTTGTCGTCAACGTTGGGGACATCATGGAGGTATTACTAGCTTGTATTTCTTCCGTGTTTTTTAGTTGCAACATTTGTTTTCTAAAGGCCAAATTTTATTCTATAGTAACTTTTTACAAATTAATATACATTAAATACATTGTCGTCTTTGACAACCTTATTAGATTTACCTTAATGCTTAATTTCAAAATATCAACCTTTTGTTAATCTTATTAAGACATACTTCTATTTAATTAAAGGTATGTTTTGGATAATATGGCATAGAAAACGTCTGAATTAAACATAAATGGAGGAAGTATAAGATAGTGGGGAAGTCTATATTTGCCTTTTCTTATGTCGGATTTATAGAATTTTTCTATTGTTATGGCAACACTAAGCTACCCTTGTCTAGTACTGACATGACCATAATAGCATTTTCTTTTGTTTATTGGCACGTAGATTGTGAGCAATGGGGTATATCGGAGTATTGAGCACAGAGCAATAGTGAATTCGACAAAGGAGAGGCTATCAGTTGCCACATTTTACAGCTCCAACCTTGATTCAGAATTAGGACCAGCAAAGAGTATAATTGGTCCCCTTAATCCTCCAGCTTATAGAACGGAACTATTTGAACAATACTTCAAGAACTTCTTTGCTAGAAAGCTCAATGGAAAATCATACTTAGAAGATATGAAAATACAGACAGAGGTACCCAACACAACTTTATCATAAGTCTCGGTTAAGATGCATTATGTGGGAGTTCGTCCTTCTTGGAAAGCGCACTATTGATTTATTGGTGTCATAAAGAAGACCAAGACCAATTGTATTAATTTGATCTTCATGATGTAGCTACAATGTGTTGGAACATTTATAGGGTAATGGGTTTTATAAGCTCATATGGTTCTATACTAGAAGAGGAGGAGGTCTAGTATGCTAAGATTAGAATGCGCAAAATCACGTGGAGTAATCAAGCAAAACAGAAGGTTGGTCGCGAGTCGCGACATCCGTAGCGGGTCGCGACCAAGGGGCCGTCACGGGTCGCGACCAGTGCATTTTCGCGACTCGCGATCTGTATCGCGGGTCGCGACGTGTATTCTGTTTTGGGCGTGAAATGTTGCGTGGACGGTTTATAACCGTTGTATTGCATACGTTTTCCGTTTAATGATGATTAAGTATTCTTAATCGGGGATTAAAGGGAGATCAATCTTTAATGTGACTCTAATCTATGAAGGAATATGATATATGACCCTTGTCATTCATATGAGAGGTATATAGAAAATCGTTTTTGAGATTCTAATCTTCTTGCTTTGCTTGAGAGAAAACTTGCTACTTTCTCTCTAGTGTTCTTCACAAACTACAAACTCAAAGTTCTTGTTGATTCACATAGAAGATCATCTTGTGAATTGTTTCTCTCCATTGTATCTCATTAGTTATTTCGTGTTAACCCGGTGATCATAGAGGGGCGAAATTAAACTAATAGGAAAGCGTAGTTTCCGTGCCTTGGAGTGGTGTATCCGGTTCCCTTGTTTGATCACATTTCTAACAATCTATTAGTTTAACTTCTTCTTTTCGGATATGGCTCAATCACTCAAGGACATGACTATGAACTTCCAAAAGTTGGACAAGTTTGAGGGGGTGGGTTATCGAAGATGGCAAAAGAAGATGCACTTCTTGTTGACAACTTTGAATGTGGTGTATGTTCTTTCAACACCCATGCCACCATTCCCGAAAGATGGAGAGGAAGAGTCCGTGGAGACTACAAGGACAAGAACAAAGTGGGAGAATGATGACTACATTTACCGGGGTCACATACTCAACTCTCTTACCGACCCTTTGTTCGACCTTTACTAAAATGTGGAGAGTGCAAAGGATCTATGGGATGCTCTTGAGGCCAAGTATATTTCGGAAGATGCTTCAAGTAAGAAATTTCTTGTTAGTAATTTTAATTCATTTAAAATGACTAATGATCGGGCCTATTATAGAGCAATTTCATGAAGTTCATCATATTTTGAACGAAATTAGATCACATGGTATGGTGATGGATGAGGCTATTGCCGTAGCCTCAATCATTGATAAATTACCACATTCTTGGAAAGAAACTAAGCATTCCTTGAAACATAGGAAGGAAGATATGTCCATGGAGCAATTAGGAACTCATCTTCGTATTGAAGAGGGTATCCGGGCTCAAGATGGGGTTAAGGATACTACTCCTAGTATTCCTAAGTCTACCGTGAATATGGTAGAGGTTGGTGGGTCTAGTGGGACCAAGAAATCCAACAATAACAACTCTAAAACCAACTTTGCAAACAAGAAGAGGAAGACCCTCACTTGTTGGGTATGCAATGGACCTCATCTCAAGAGGAATTGTCCTTCTAAGAAGAAGAAGACAAAGAATGGACAACCTAGTGTTGTTCAAAACCAAGGTAAAGTTGCACATGAAAATGTAATTGAAGAAATGAATTTTGTGGCTATGATTTATGAAATTATGTTTGTGCAGGTTGATGATTCTTGGTGGATAGATTCGGGGGCCTCTAGACATGTGTGCAATAATAAGCACTTCTTCAAGTCTTTGGAAGAATTGGATGATGGTCCAACCTTGTATATGGGGAATGATTCTATGGTAAAGGCCAAGGGTATAGGCCAAGTAGAATTGTTGTTAACCTCGGGAAAGACTTTAACTCTCTGGGATGTTGTTTATGTACCGGAAGTTAGGAAGAATCTTGTGTCGGGGGGTCTTTTGAATAAATTTGGTTTTAAAGTTGTATTTGAATCGGATAAGTTTATTGTTTCCAAGGGTGGTATTTTTGTTGGACAAGGATTTTGTTGTAATGGGATGTTTAAATTTAGTATTAATAATGCAATTGATACTAGCTCTATTTACATGCTTGATGTTTCTTCTCTATGGCACAATCGTTTATGTCATGTAAACTATCATAGATTATATGACATGTCTAAGCTAGGTTTAATACCTTCTTTCGATTTAAAGTTAGAGAAGTGTAAGACATGCATGCTAAATAAGATTACAAAGAATCCTTATCCTAGTTTGACTAGACAAACGGTATTGCTTGAATTGGTGCATAGTGACTTGTGTGACTTTCATAGTTCACCTTCTTTAGGAAATAAAAAATATATTGTGACTTTTATTGATGATTATTCAAGGTTTTGTTACATATATTTATTATTTACTAAAGATGAAGCACTAGAAAAGTTTAAGATTTTTAAGACCGAAGTGGAACTTCAACTTAATGAAAAAGTTAAAAGACTTCGGACGGATAGGGGTGGTGAATACTATAATCCTAGCTATTTTAGTTCCATTGGTGTAATTCATGAAACAACCGCTCCATATTCACCTCAAAGTAATGGTATAGCGGAAAGGAAAAATAGGGTTCTAAAAGAAATGGTTAACACCATGCTTTCTAATTCGGGTCTAAATGACGGTTTTTGGGGTGATGCAATTTTAACTGCATGTTATATATTAAATCGAGTTCCTAATAAGAGGAATAAGACTACCCCTTATGAACTTTGGTGTAACAAAAAGCCTAATCTCAATTACCTTAAGGTATGGGGTTGTAGGGCAATTGTCAAATTGACGGAACCTAAAAGGAAAACTTTAGGTGAAAAAGGAATTGATTGCATCTTTATAGGCTATGCGGTACATAGCAAAGCCTATAGGTTTTATGTCATTGAGCCAAATGATTTTGTCTCTATCCATTCCGTGATGAGAGTCGAGGATGCAATATTTGATGAGACTAGATTCTCATCGATTCCAAGACCAAAGGACATGGTACCTAGTACTAGTTCCAATGTTGTGGATGACATTAACAATGATCATGATACTACAACACCGGAGATTAGGAAAAGTAAAAGAATTAGAAAGGAGAAATCTTTTGGACCGGATTTTCAACTATATTTAGTTGAAGGGTCAAGGGAGTCTATTGTGACTCAAATTTTATATTGTTACAATATGGAGGAGGATCCTAGGACCTTTGATGAGGCTATGAAGTCTCATGATTCTGTTTTCTGGAAAGAGGCAGTGAATGATGAAATGGATTCAATAATGGGAAATCATACTTGGATTTTAGCTAATTTACCTCCCGGATGCAAACCTTTAGGTTGTAAGTGGATTTTCGTAAGGAAAAGGAAGATCGATGGAACCATACTAAAACATAAGACCTGGTTAGTGGTCCAAGGTTTTAGGCAAAGATATGGTATCGATTATTTTGACACTTATGCTCCGGTTGCTAGAATAGCTACCATTAGACTTTTGATAGCATTGGTTGCGATTCATGGTCTAGTAATTCACCAAATGGATGTCAAAACTGCCTTCCTTAATGGTGAATTGGAGGAGGAAGTGTACATGAATCAACCTGAAGGTTTTGTAGTCAAAGGTCAAGAGACTAAGGTTTGCAAATTAGTTCGATCTTTGTATGGTCTTAAACAAGCACCTAAGCAATGGCATCAAAAATTTGATGAGGTCATTTTGTCTAGTGGGTTCAAAATAAATCAGTCCGATAAGTGTGTATATAGTAAATTTGATAATAACGGTAATGGAGTTATAATTTGCTTATATGTTGATGATATGCTTATCTTTGGGACTAATTTGGAACAAGTGGAAAAGACCAAAGTCTTTCTCTCTTCTAGCTTCTCCATGAAAGATTTGGGTGAAGCGGATGTTATTCTAGGTATTAGAATAATGAGAGGTAAAGGGTCAATTTCCTTATCACAATCTCATTACATTGAGAAAGTGATTAAGAGGTTTAATGAATCGAACTCGATTCATTTTGCTACTCCGATGGATCCTAGTGTTCACTTGGTTCCGAGTAGTGGTACTCCTATTTCACAATTGGAGTATGCAAGCTTAATTGGAAGCTTGATGTATGCTATGACTAGCACTCGGCCGGATATAGCTTTTGCTATTGATAAACTCAGTAGGTATACTAGTAATCCTAGTATGTTGCATTGGCAAGCATTGAGAAGAGTGCTAAGGTATTTAAATAAAACCTTGGATTATGTCATAACTTACAAAGGAGAACCTTCTATTCTAGAAGGTTACTCGGATGTTAGTTGGATTTCCAATAAGGAAGATTATTCATCCACAAGTGGATGGGTGTTTCTTCTTGGAGGAGGTGCTATTTCATGGGCATCCCAGAAGCAAACATGTATAACGGATTCAACTATGGCATCGGAATTCATTGCATTGGCATCTTGTTGCCAAGAAGCGGAATGGCTAAGGAATGTGTTGAGTGAGGTTGACTTGTGGGTCAAACCTATGTCACCTCTTGCTATTCATTGTGATAGTGCATCAACCATAGCTAAAGCTTATAGTGAAGTCTACAATGGCAAGTCAAGGCACATTGGAGTTAGACATAACTATGTGCGTGAAATGATAAGGAATAGTTGTATAACTATTAATTTTGTTCGGTCTAGTTTGAACTTGGCGAATACGTTTACTAAACCGTTGTCAAGGGAACTAGTGAACAAAATGAACAAAGGGATGGGTCTTAAGCCTATTGATCAACCTTTAGCTAAGGAAAACTCAATTTGATGTCTAATACAACGTTAGATCTCAAATTCAATGAGGATAGTACTTTTCTTAAAGGTTGGAAGCACTTGTGTTATTTACATCCCGAGGTTAGTGCTTGTTACTACAATGAGAAGAGGTTGAATTAAGTTTCTTAATAAGTCTTTGATAAGTGCTCAATTGTAGGAGCATGTGCGTAAAGATTTACCTATATAAGCTAGAGGTTTGGCCGCTTCACCAAGTCTAAGGCTTGACTTGGAACGCTTATGAAAGGATATGGACACCAAGGCTTCATAGGTGTCGGAGGTTAAGAACTAAGTTTATGCTTATGTGTATTAGTATCTTCAATGATTTGTGGTGGTTATATGATTCAAAGCTTTGTCTATCATTATGATCGAAATTGTTGTAAAGTTACTTTTACTAAGTGGAGATTCAATCGTAAGATATTTCCATGATGCATGAGCATGTTTTGTTTGTGATTTATAGCAAGTTGGGAAACTTTTCAACATTACCCTATAAATGGGAGGAGGATTGTTGGAACATTTATAGGGTAATGGGTTTTATAAGCTCATATTGTTCTATACTAGAAGAGGAGGAGGTCTAGTATGCTAAGATTAGAATGCGCAAAATCACGTGGAGTAATCAAGCAAAACATAAGGTTGGTCGTGAGTCGCGACATCCGTCGCGGGTCGCGACCAGGGGGCCGTCGCGGGTCGCGACACCTGTCGCGGGTCGCGACCAGTGCATTTTCGCGACTCGCGATCTGTATCGCGGGTCGCGACGTGTATTCTGTTTTGAAATGTTGCGTGGACGGTTTATAACCGTTGTATTGTATACGTTTTCCGTTTAATGATGATTAAGTATTCTTAATCAGGGGATTAAAGGGAGATCAATGCTGTAACAGCTCTAATCTATGAAGGAATATGATATATGACCCTTGTCATTCATATGAGAGGTATATAGAAAATCAGTTTTTGAGATTCTAATCTTCTTGCTTTGCTTGAGAGAAAACTTGCTACTTTCTCTCTAGTGTTCTTCACAAACTACAAACTCAAAGTTCTTGTTGATTCACATAGAAGATCATCTTGTGAATTGTTTCTCTCCATTGTATCTCATTAGTTATTTCGTGTTAACCTGGTGATCCTAGAGGGGCGAAATTAAACTAATAGGAAAGTGTAGTTTTCGTGCCTTGGAGTGGTGTATCCGGTTCCCTTGTTTGATCACATTTCTAACACAATGTTCAAGGGGTGTACTTACAATGTCAAATTGATGTAGTTGTGATTATGTGATTTATAACTGATTGAGTTGTTAAATGCTGACTCGATCGAGCTGGTACCAAGTAACCTAAGCAAAATCAAGTCTGACGTGACCCAATTGAAGTTATTGAACCCTTCAAAAGTGATTACCTAAACCCAATCCAAGGCAAAACTAGCAAGAGATCTAATTTGAACCAATAAGTAGAGGTGCACAGTTGCAAACCATATCGGCATCTGAGCTGTGATAATCTAAAACTTGATTTAATGCCATATAACTCACATCTAACCCGACCTGTTTTGACATGACCCGACCTACTTTTAACCTGAGCTGCTTTCAAGTAGATTTGTTTTTCCACTTACAATCTTCACTCTTTTAATTATTAGTGCAAGTTAGATAAATAATAAGTACCAAAAATGAAATTATAACTGGAACTTGGAAAAACTGAAGAACACTAGCTTGTTGATTTATAACATGATCCAAACATGATCAGACTATAAGCCAAACTTGAAATGACCCGAACCCAACTTGATCGGACCCTAAAATGGCTTGCACCATAATTTATCAAATCTAGACTTAATTAACTTGCATTGAGCTTATCAGACTCTAAAATACCATGTATTGATAAATTCAGACTTGACTTAAATTGAACTTGATCAATTCAGTTGAACTTGATCAAACCCAACTGATAAGAGGTTTTTAGTGTGTCGTTAAGGCACCAAAAATCGCTTTTCAAACAATATTTATAACTCCTAACAAGCAATTACTAAGAACGTAGTAAAGGCAAGTCAAGGGTCGATCCACAGGGAAATTGGGATTAATCAAAGTCTATTAAGTCTAAATTACCTAATTGAAGGGTTTTGGGGGGTTTTGAATGATTTTTGTAACAACTAAAACTAACTATTATCAAAGAACTAGCAAATAGTATGAGATGAAAATATGAATAAGGAAGACACTAGAGTTAAGGTTACTAGTATGGATCAAAGTGGACAACGATTATTAATGCAATTGTGATTCAAAGGCAACGATTACGCAAGGTTTAGTTTTCCTCTAAAATACTCGAGTCCTCTCTCGAATGGTCCTCGAGAATGATCGCTTAATCAATCAACTAAATCCTCTCTCGAATGGTCTTTAGTCAATTGATTAAGAGATCCAATGAATTTGGAAAACCCCTAATATAGGATCCCCTTAATTTCTACCCAATATCTTGGCCTAGAAATTAAGTTGATTCATGGGGATGATAAAAGAGTTCATAATTCAATTAAGAACATTTGAATTCAAAATACCAAAGCACAAATGTGATCAATATCTATCCTAAGGCCTCAAAACACCAAGATCAATGCATAAACGTCTTTAAATCATCACAATCACATTAACAATACATTTAAACCCTAATCCATACTTTCACCCTAACCCTAGATAGGAAACTACTCAGTAATCATGGATTCTAAGCAATAAAACATGAAATCTATAACTAATCTAGGATTAAACATGATTAAAAGAACAATTATTCTAATAAAAATAAGCAATTAAGAACCTACAATATAAGAGATCTAATAATATGATGAACAAAGAATAACAATGATAAGAGAGAATAAAAACCAAAACTTTGAAATTAAATTGAATAAAAAGTACCTTCGATGTGTCGAAATCACAAACTTTAATCTAAGGATCTCCAATCTAAGAACAAAACTAATGTGTTTATCTCTCTAGTATGAGCCCTAATAATCTTCTCTAAACTCTAGAATAATGCATAAGTTTTTTTAAAAACATCACATCTCTTGTTTTTAATGCCTAAGAGAAATACAATTTTCTCGCGGAAACAGGTGGTGCGGGCGCACCACTAAATTGGTGCGGGCGCACCAAGGCCACTGACTCAGATGGCCAATCTTCACTGGGAAGGTGCGGGCGCACCTGATTGGTGCGGGCGCACGTGATTGGTGCGAGCGCACGTGATTGGTGCGGGCGCACCTATGATCTGGTGCGGGCGCACCTAACTGACTGATAATAAGGATGCCCAATCTGTGGGCGGTGCGGGCGCACCGGTTTCAGGAGCGGGTGCACCTATGTGTGCGGGCAGTGCTAAGAGGGTGCGGGCACACCATGGAGCTCAAGTCAAGCTTCCTTCATTCCATTTTCGCGCGTGCAAACTCCTCAAAACTCACGCCTATTACCGTATCTCCCAACTCTTGACCTTATAAAAGATCATACCTGCAATCAAAGCACGGGAAAACACGGTGAAAGCAAATGTACTAGAAATCCAATCAAGATTGACCGAAAATCTAGCGAAATGTCACAATGAGCAACAATGATCAAGTGAAGGAAATAGAGAGAGAAATGGGGAAGAAAAAGGGAAGAAAAGGGTATAAAGAGGATCAAACCAAACCGAAAAGAGCTCATAAAGTACGTTAGAAACGCACTTATCAAACTCCCCCAAGCTTAGCATTTTGCTTGTCCTCAAGTAAACCAAGAATGAGAAAGAAAGAAGAGAGGTGTGAAAAAGAGGAAAAAGAAAAAACATGCAAAAAACTAATCTAAATGCTCTAAAAGCAAAGCTACAAATATGACATGCAAGCTAAATGAGTTCATAACAAGATTTAGGAGACCAACCAAACACAAGAGGGAAGATGATTAGGAAGCACAAGAATGACTTAAGGGATCTAATCCACCGATCAACCGAGTCCCCTTGAAAATAGGCTTTCTAAAAGTGATTACTCACTCTTCTCCACTTCCAAGTCCCGAGTTTGACTCCCCCCTAGGGATGCTCAACCATAATAGCTCGCCTCTACCACATTTTGACGACCCTCATCATGACTTGCACAAAATCTCACCCGCCACTACTAATTGACCAAGTCAAATCTCGAAGTCAAAAAGGACTTTGTTTAGGTTGTAACGGGGCTAGGTTAAAGGGTGTGGATAACAATGTTGGAATGTGGTGCAAAAAGGGTAAAGTGGAGTACACAATAGGGGGTAAAAACTCCCCCAAGCTAGTCCAAACACCAACTCAAATCGATATCTCACACATCTTTGATTATCACTTTGATTTTTCTTTTTTAAAACATTGATTTTCACTTTTTGAACACCCTTTTTTTTTTTCAACAATTTGCTCTTTATTTCTTTTCAATAGAATTCCAAATGAAGCACTAAGAGCATTCTTTCTTTCTTTTATTTCCTTTGTCTTTCCTTTCTCAAAATTTTCCTCAACTTTTGCAATTATACACGCACATTAATTCACTTTCAACCAAAGACTTAGTATCAAAATAACTCAACTCCAAACAAACTAGACATGTATTCCACTTTGGGGAAAGTTTGGCCATGACTTATTACGAGGGTTAAGCAAAAATAGGATAGAAAGGCTCAAATGGGTTGAGAAGCGGACAATTATGCAGGTATAAAAGCTTTTTGGCTTTTGAGCTCCTATTTCTAGCAAAAAGAAACGCCCTAAATCATTCTTCTATAGGCTCGGTCTTGTGCAATCTTGGGGAGCTAAAATGCAAGTCACAAGTTAGGTGATCAATGGCGAGGGTTGTAGATGAGTCTTACGAGGTTCTTGGCCCTCCTTCGGGGTTCACCGCACAAGGGACAAGGCAATCCAATCAACCAACTCGCCTAGTTTCAAAGAGACTCTACCAAAAGTCACCGATCTCAAAGATCATCTAACGTCACAACGAGGCTTCCAAAATCATCAAGTCAAATGCAAAGAAGGTCTTCCAATCAAGTTATGAACACTCTTAGCCACAAATCATACATGCAACTAAGCTTCCCTAAATGCAAATTTTTTATTTTTTTATGCAATGCAAAAATACCAAAAACAAACTACCAAAACTAAGCTAAAAACAAACTTCTAAAAACAAGCTAATAATAAACTATCAAAAACAAGCTATACAAGGGTGATTTGGATGAAAAAGGGGTGGGGGAAGAAGACCAAGAAGAATAACCAATCACCAAGTCAAACCCACAACCAAAAGAACCCCGCCTAAATAACCACCTAAGACCCCAAACTCCCAAAAATATAGGCATGCATGCAAGGGCCCCCACGCTTAAGCGAAACTCCGCGCTCGGAGTTGCAAAAGGTGGGAGGAGGAGGGGGGTCAAAAGGAGCACCTAAGAGTTCCCATCATCGCCTCCATCAGGAGCGGGGTTAGAAGGGAAGAACGCGCCTGGATACCCATCTAGATAGTAAGACGGGTAGTGGGGGAAGGGGCGGAAAGGTACCTCCTCGAATGGCCCGTTACGAGGGTCAAAAGCAGGAGGGTAGTAGGGGTGGTTAGGGAAGGGAGCCTCATGTCCGGAGTGGACATTGGCGAGATGAGTTCGCCAAGCCACTCGAGACACATGGTCATGGTCGGTGCGGATACCATCAAGGGTAGCAGTGACCGCATGGTG
Source organism: Beta corolliflora (assembly GCA_947648045.1). Lineage (NCBI taxonomy): Eukaryota > Viridiplantae > Streptophyta > Magnoliopsida > Caryophyllales > Amaranthaceae > Beta > Beta corolliflora. Next base: position 33,946 of record CANSZD010001281.1, read on the forward strand.
GTTGGCCGCTTGAGTGACCTGCATCTGGGTTATGGCCGCCATGACGGAGGCCATATCAAAGGACTGGGAGGAAGAGGTCTCGGCCGCATCACTCACGGGAAGGCGGTGCTCGGACCTCGGAACCCTCGGTACCCTCTCCACAGTGGTGGACTGAAGGTAGGTCATATCAGTGCAGTGATCTGGGTCAATAGGGGAAGGGGGAACCCGCCATCGGTTACATTCAGGCGGGGAGTTCCAAATGAACTCAGTGTCCATATAACAGTAGGGTCTCCCTCCCACTAGCCAAATGCAACTGGTCTTAAAAAAACCACGCAGAAATTTCATCTGCTGAAGGGCCGCACCATCCAATAAGTTGGACTGACCAACAATTGGCACGCTTTCTTCTAAGCGGGCCAGGTCATCGTCCAACGAGAGGTAAGACGCTAGCCGGGTGATCATTCCACCACAAATGATCTCCCCAGCTAGCGTAGTACCCCCCCTAATCTCTTGCAATCGTTTAAGGAAGATAGATGCAAAGTTGATTCGGGCGTTATGGTGGGCCCCATCAGTGGCCAACCATAAAACCAACAACTCTTCCTTTCTCAATTGCCCGACTTCTTGCTTAGGAAAGAAGTAAACCAAAATCCTATGGAAGTACCGGAGAGCAGGATGGATAATCTCAGAAGCTTTGGACGAGTTCGTCCGAAACCGAGTGGTGCCATCAGTGATCTTGGCCCACCACTCTTGTTCATTGTAACCCTCCCAAATTATTGAATAGGGGGCATCACATGGGGCAGCAGAGTCCGTCTCAAATGCTTCACATAACTCGTCAAAAGATAGTGTTCTGACTTGATTAAATAGACGAGATTAAATAGTTAGAGCACCGGATGCTGGCTCCCTACTTATGTTCAACGACCTCAAGAACTCAAGAGTTAGTTGGTCATAAGTAGGTTCCCGAACTTGAAGGAAGTTCGACAACCCCAGATTTCCTGCCATCTCCCCTACCATCGTGTCGATTTTAAGGTGTTGGCAGGTATCAGAGTCATAGAACTTCGTGGGTCGCAGAGTTCGGTTCGAAAGCTGAGTAAAAATTTGACGGTGTGCAGTATTTGAGAATTTGAGCGGGTAGATAGGAGGGGGATTAGAGCTAGAAGAGGGTCCTTGCGAGGAGGACCCTGTTTTAGCTCTCTTAGCCATGGAGGAGGATCCTTCGCCACTTTTTTTTCCCATTGTGTTGTTTTAAAAACAATGTGAAAAATATTTTCTTTGAAACAGGGAAAAACAAAGGGCGTGGCCGTAACAGAGGGACTCTTCAAAACCTTTGGTCAAACAAATCACCACACTAATAACACACAAAAACCTAAAAAGAAAAAAAAAACTACCAGCACAGAAATCCCACAATCAATAGCAACGAAGTTGCTAACAAGCAAGAATTTGATTCTAATCCGAAAATTCAATCAAACTCACACAATTCTCCAACTCACACAATCAACAATCCGACAACATGTTTATCAATACTTGCTCAACAAATCACTTCAAATAGTTCAATTTAGTTCACAAAAATCTCATAGATTATGAAATTTCCACAAAGAACAAATAATTAAACTAGTTCATCACAGCACCAATCACAAAGTTGGGCAAAATTCATGAACAAACCAAAGTTAGGAGAAAAACAAGCATGCAATAAAAAAGAAAACAAACTTGTAGGCCAAATAACAAGATTATCTATGAAAAACAAGAGGTTGGAAGGAGATTACCAACTTGGAGATGAAAATCCCCAAATGTGAAACCCTAGAAATCCAAATCTTGCCAAAGCCCCAAATTTGATGCACTTGAGTGTTGTAGAGAGGAAATAGGTGAGTTGTCCGGTGAGAAAGTGGCCGGAGGTCGCCGGAAAGTCGTGGTGGTCGCCGGATCTAGAGTTGTGGAAGTGAGAGAAAGTGAGTGAGTGAGAGAGAGAATTCGAAAATATGAGAGAAAAGAAGTGTGAGTGCCGAAAAAATAGAAAAAAAACGTGTTTTAAGCCTCAGACGGGTTTGGTGCGGGCGCACCTCTAAGTGGTGCGGGCCTGTGGTGCGGGCGCACCTCTAAGTGGTGCGGGCGCACAAAACTTTTACCGCTGTTGAACTTTCTTGGGTATTGGTGCGGGCGCACGGTTCAAAATTTTCGAAATTTTTTTTGAACGATGCGGGCGCACCTCGTGGGAGGTGCGGGCGCACCAATGCTTCTGTGTTTTGTTACCAACTGCAGACTGAATGGTGCGGGCGCACCGTTTGAAATTTCCGAAAAAAATTGAACTGTGCGGGCGCACCTCATATTAGGTGCGGGCGCACCATTGTCTCTATTTCTTTTCACCCACTGCAGACAGAATGATGCGGGCGCACCACTATGTGGTGCGGTCGCACTATTTCATCTGCCAAAACCTCTCAAGCTCAAATGAATGCTCATTGTTAGCCAGTAAAACAAAAATCTAGACTAAAAATGAAATTAGAAAAAGAGAAACGGGTTGCCTCCCGTGTAGCGCTTGTTTTAAGTCATTAGCTTGACTAAAAGGATATGTTCTTCAAGACTAGCGCTCGGGCGAGCGAAGGATCAAGCAACCAACAGAACCGATGGCTTGATTATCGTGGTAGATCTTCAATCTTTGACCGTTCACCAAAAACGGACCATTCTCGCCCAAAATCTCATAGGCTCCATAAGGCGTAGTCTTCAACACTTGGAAGGGTCCCGACCACTTGGACATTAATTTTCCGGGGAAAAGCTTTAGCCTTGAGTTAAACAACAAAACTTTGTCTCCAACCCGGAAGTCTCTTTACTGAATCCGGTGATCGTGCCATTTCTTTGTTTGCTCCTTGTACAGTCTCGAGCTCTCATATGCATCGAAGCGGAGTTCTTCAAGCTCAGCTAGCTTCTCTTTCCGAGCATCTCCCGCCAAGTGAAGATCCATGTTGAGCTCTTTGATTGCCCACTAAGCCTTGTGCTCGAGTTCCACCGCAAATGACAAGCCTTGCCATACACGAGGCGGTAGGGAGTGGTTCCTATAGGCGTCTTGAAAGCCGTGCGAAGAGCCCAAAGAGCATCATCTAGCTTCAAAGACCAATCCTTCCTTGTTTTATTTACCACTCTCTCAAGGACGTTCTTCACTTCCGGTTAGAAACTTCAACTCGCCTCGAGTTTGGGGATGATAAGGAAGTCCGACTTTGTGATTCACCCCCGTACTTCTTCAAGAGGGCCTCCAGTTGCTTCTTGGCGAAGTGTGAACCGCCATCACTTATCAATACTCGGGGTACTCCAAACCTCGGGAAGATGATCTTCTTAAGGAGTTTAGTCACAACCTTGTGGTCATTGGTGGGGGAGGCAATGGCTTCAACCCACTTAGTTACGTAGTCGACAGCAACAAGGATGTACATGTTGCCCAAAGAAGGGACAAAAGGGCCCATAAAGTCAACTCCCCATACATCAAATGGCTCAACTTCCAGAATGCATTGTTGAGGCATCTCATGTCTCTTCGTGATGCCGCCACTCCTTTGACATCTATCACAGCTCAAAATAAACTCACGAGCATCTTTTTGCAATGATGGCCAAAACATACCACATTGGAGCACCTTAGCAACAATTTTTCTTGCTCCACCATGCCCTCCACATGCCAAAGTATGACAATGATTCAACACCGAATTGATCTCATGATTGGGCACACACCTTCTAAAAACACCATCGGCGCACTTTTTAAACAAGAGAGGGTCATCCCAATAAAACCTCGAAGCCTCCTTGAAAAATCGCTTCCGTTGTTGAGAATTGAAACCATGAGGTTCAATCCCACAAGCCAAGTAGTTCGCATAATCCGCGAACCATGGAATCTCATTATTCAGAATGGCGAATAGTGCTTCTTCTCTCAAATCTTCTTCAATAGGGGTATCGTCAGGATCCGTGACCTTCTCATCAAGAGGGAGACGAGAAAGGTGATCAGCTACCACATTCTCCGTCCCCTTTTTCTCCTTCATCTCAAAATCAAACTCTTGAAGAAGAAGCACCCACCTAATGAGCCGAGGCTTGGCATCTTTCTTACTCATCAGATATCGGACCGCAGAATGATCCGTATACACAATAGCTTTGTTGCAGGTCAAGTAAGACCGGAATTTGTCAAATGCAAAAACTACGGCCAACATTTCTTTCTCCGTAGTTGCATAATTCCGTTGAGCATCATCCAAGGTCCTACCTGCATAGGCTATTACATGTAGCCTTCCTTCCTTGCGTTGCCCAAGAACAACGCCCACTGCAAAGTCACTAGCATCGTACATCAGTTCAAAAGGCAAGCTCCAATCCGGAGCTTGCACAATGGGGGCAGAAGTGAAGGCCTTTTTTAAAGTTTCAAAAGCCTTAATACAAGACTCATCAAATTCAAAATCTACATCCTTTTGAAGTAGATTCGTCAATGGTTTGGCTATCTGAGAAAAATCCTTGATGAAACACCGGTAAAAACCCGCAAGTCCAAGGAAAGCACGAACTCCCATCACCGAATTCGGTGGCGGAAGCTTCTCAATAACCGAAACCTTTGCCGGATTCACTTCAATGCCCTTGTTTGACACTTTATGCCCAAGGACAATGCCTTCCTCGACCATAAAGTGACATTTCTCCCAATTCAGGACGAGGTTCGTCTCTTGACATCTTTTCAATACACACTCAAGCTTAACCAGACATGTGTCAAAAGACGAACCACACACACTAAAATCGTCCATGAACACCTCAATAGAATCTTCTAGCATGTCAGAGAAGATTGCTGTCATACACCTTTTGAAAGTAGATGGGGCATTACACAAACCAAAGGGCATCCTTCGATATGCGAATGTCCCATACGGACAAGTAAAAGTGGTTTTCTCTTGGTCATCCTGGATGAATAGGGATTTGAAAGAATCCTAATAACCATCGAGAAAACAAAAGTGTGAATGATCGAGCAAGCCTCTCCAACATTTGGTCAATGAAGGGGAGAGGGAAATGGTCCTTGCGGGTGGATTTGTTTAACTTCCGATAATCAATACAAACCCTCCACCCGGTAACAGTTCTAGTTGAGATAGTTTCTCCTTTCTCATTCTCAACAATAGTCATGCCTCCTTTTTTGGAACCACGTGAATCGGGCTCACCCACTTCTTATCGGAGATAGCGTAGATGATTCCCGCGTCACGCAATTTCATAATCTCTTTTTTACAACCTCTTTGAGATTAGGATTGAGCCTACTCTGATGCTCTATGGATGAGGCATTACTATCGATGAGATGGATACGATGCATAGCAAGAGAAGGGCTTATCCCCTTAAGGTCATCTATCGAGTACCCAATGACATCTTTATATTTTTGTAGTATCTCAATCAATTTTGATATGGAGATGTCATCAAGACTCGAATTGACAATAACAGGATAAGTACATGCATCATTAAGAAAAACATATTTAAGAGAAGAGGGAAGGGGTTTGAACTCTACCTTGGGAGGAGGCTTAGAACACTCCTCTTTGTCAATTGATGTCGCGAGGACCTCAAATGCTTCATCTTTTGTCTCCTCAATTGTAGTGTCAAGAAACAATGAGAATTCTTTCACCTCTTCCATGTCCAAGCTCGGGGCTTCGTGAAGAGAAGCATACAACTCATCCCCGGTGTGAACCACACTCGCAAAGATCCTCTATCTCATTCTCCACTAGGTCGACCTAAGCAAATTCTCTCTATCATGGGCCTCTTCAAAGTCTTAGAGAACTCAAATACAACCCGCTCATTGGCTACCTCAACCGTGATAGTATCATTTTTGCAATTAATCACGGCTCTCAACGTCTTTAGAGCCTCTCTTCCAAGAATAAGAGGAGTCTCCGGATCTTCCTCCATATCCATCACCACAAAATCACAAGGCACAAATACATGCCCAACTTGAATTGGTACATCCTCCAACTCACCATGGGGGACTCTCACAAGTCGCGGTCCGCCAACTGAATAGTTTTCCGTGCTCGGATGAAGAGGAAAATTAAGGTGCTTAGCAATAGACAAGTGGCATCAAACTCACACTCGCTCCTAAACTCGCCAATGCACCCTTGGGCTCTAGATCACCTATTTTCACCGACAAGGTGAAACTCCCGGTGGTCTCTTTGCTTCTTAGGCATAGCACGTTGCACAAGAGCACTCACTTGATAGGGCAAAGTGATAAGCTCATCTTCAAGCTTCCGTTTGTTGGAGAGGATCTCCTTCAAAAATTAAGCATATGCCGGCATTTGAGACATAGCCTCAAGGAATGGTATGTTGATCTGTATGCTCTTCATCACATTGAGAAATTGGGTGAACTTGTCACTTAATTTTCTCTCAACCAACCGCTGAGGATAGGGAACCGGAGGCACATATGTCTTAGTTGGTGGAGATGATGGCAGTGGCGCTTTATCACCAACTTGGACTTCGGGTCTCATCTCTTTCCACATTTTCTTCTCTCTCGCCTTCCTCAACCTCAACTTCTTTCTCAACAACCTCACCTTCTTCATCCTTCTCTACCTCCTCGGTTGGCATCTTGGGACCCTCGGAACTTGTTCCCGACCTCAAATGAATGGCTTTGGCTTGATGGAGGTTGGGGTTAGGAATAGGTTGGCCGTAAGTTGATTTGTGGGAGTGAAGGATTTTTCTCCTACTTGGGCAATTTGGGTTTCAAGCATTTTATTATGGGCTTGTAGCTCTTGAAACCTTTGCTCATGGTTTTGGAGAATTTGGTTCATGGATTGAAGTTGTTGGAGAATTTGGAGAGAGGTTGGATCGGGAAATGGAGTGGGTTCGGGATTTTGTTTGGGGAACGGAGGGTTAGAGGGAGGTTTTTGGGTATTGGCTCTTTGATGCGGAGCTTGGTAGACATGAGACCCTTGTGAGGATGAACCACCTTGGTTATAGTTTGGGTTATATCCTTGCACATACCCTTGATGTCGACCTTGGTTGTACCCTTGTTGAGGCCGGGTCAAGCCTTGATTGTAGTTTTGTTGGGGTTGTTTCCATCCTCCTTGTTGATTGCTTCTATACCCTTGGTTTCCTTGATAACCATCTCCTCTAGAGTCGATTGCCGCCACATGCTCCGAATTTGTACCTCCACAATAAGATGTATCATGATTAGTACCTCCACAAATATCACAAGAAAAAGAATTTACCTGTGATGGAGTAGATGATGCGAGGTTGATCTTAGCTTGAATTTGATCCATGGGATCTAATTCAAACTTTCCACTCTTCTTAGGTTGAGCACCTCTTCGACGTCCACCCCATGAATAGTTCTTAATTACTTCTTCAATGGTGGACTCAAGTTGATCTTGCAGGATCTTAGAAAGTTGACCTCCCGCTCCAAAGATCAAGGTCGGGCACGTGATATAGGATCAAGGCCATCATAGAAGAATCGCATGAGTAGATTCTTGGTGAACTCATGGTGTGGGCATGAACGGCTCATCTCCTTGAACCGCTCCCAAGCTTCCGCAAGTGTCTCATCGTTCTCTTGCACAAATGAGGAGATCTTCCTCCTTATGTCTGCCGTCTTCCACTCTGGGAAGTACTTCTTCAGAAAAGCCATTGTGACTTCCTCCCATGTAGTGAGGGAGTTAGCAGGTAAACTCTTGAGCCATGATTTTGCTTTTCCTAGGAAGAGAAGACCGAACAAATGCATCTTGATGTAGTCCTGGAGAGATGTCATTTGTGGTTATCATGGCACGGATCTCAAGAAACCTGTCAAGATGGTCCAGAGGATCTTCATCCGACCCTCCACGGAATTGTCCCGCCTTCACCATCCGAGTGAACCGAGGGTGAATGCTGAAATTTGTAGTAGTGGTGGGGAGTCGAATACCACCTTGAAGAACATAGGAACCCTGGTTTTCGAAATCCCTAAAGAGTTGTGGATTTGCTTCACCAATTTCGACCGAACTTCACTTGTTGTACTTCGAGGCCGGTGAAGATGGTTCGGAACCCAAAGACAAATCTTCCAAATTTTTCCGAAGCTTTCGCAATGTACGGTCAATTTCCGGATCTAGAGGAAAGGTGGGTGAACTGTGAGCTCTTCTTCTCATGTAACAACAACAAAGCTAAGTAGAGGATTAGCAAATAACAACCACAATCAAAAAGAAAAGAAAAATCAACTAAGCAAAGCTAAACTAAAATAAACTTCAATTAATAGCACAGCTTCCCCGGCAACGACGCCATTTTGATAAGAGGTTTTTAGTGTGTCGTTAAGGCACCAAAAATCGCTTTTCAAACAATATTTATAACTCCTAACAAGCAATTACTAAGAACGTAGTAAAGGCAAGTCAAGGGTCGATCCACAGGGAAATTGGGATTAATCAAAGTCTATTAAGTCTAAATTACCTAATTGAAGGGTTTTGGGGGGTTTTGAATGATTTTTGTAACAACTAAAACTAACTATTATCAAAGAACTAGCAAATAGTATGAGATGAAAATATGAATAAGGAAGACACTAGAGTTAAGGTTACTAGTATGGATCAAAGTGGACAATGATTATTAATGCAATTGTGATTCAAAGGCAACGATTACGCAAGGTTTAGTTTTCCTCTAAAATACTCGAGTCCTCTCTCGAATGGTCCTCGAGAATGATCGCTTAATCAATCAACTAAATCCTCTCTCGAATGGTCTTTAGTCAATTGATTAAGAGATCCAATGAATTTGGAAAACCCCTAATATAGGATCCCCTTAATTTCTACCCAATATCTTGGCCTAGAAATTAAGTTGATTCATGGGGATGATAAAAGAGTTCATAATTCAATTAAGAACATTTGAATTCAAAATACCAAAGCACAAATGTGATCAATATCTATCCTAAGGCCTCAAAACACCAAGATAAATGCATAAACGTCTTTAAATCATCACAATCACATTAACAATACATTTAAACCCTAATCCATACTTTCACCCTAACCCTAGATAGGAAACTACTCAGTAATCATGGATTCTAAGCAATAAAACATGAAATCTATAACTAATCTAGGACTAAACATGATTAAAAGAACAATTATTCTTATAAAAATAAGCAATTAAGAACCTACAATATAAGAGATCTAATAATATGATGAACAAAGAATAACAATGATAAGAGAGAATAAAAACCGAAACTTTGAAATTAAATTGAATAAAAAGTACCTTCGATGTGTCGAAATCACAAACTTTAATCTAAGGATCTCCAATCTAAAAACAAAACTAATGTGTTTATCTCTCTAGTATGAGCCCTAATAATCTTCTCTAAACTCTAGAATAATGCATAAGTTTTTTTAAAAACATCACATCTCTTGTTTTTAATGCCAAAGAGAAATACAATTTTCTCACGGAAACAGGTGGTGCGGGCGCACCACTAAATTGGTGCGGGCGCACCAAGGCCACTGACTCAGATGGCCAATCTTCGCTGGGAAGGTGCGGGCGCACCATGGAGATGGTGCGGGCGCACGTGATTGGTGCGGGCGCACCTATGATCTGGTGCGGGCGCACCTAACTGACTGATAATAAGGATGCCCAATCTGTGGGCGGTGCGGGCGCACCGGTTTCAGGAGCGGGCACACCTATGTGTGCGGGCAGTGCTAAGAGGGTGCGGGCACACCATGGAGCTCAAGTCAAGCTTCCTTCATTCCATTTTCGCGCGTGCAAACTCCTCAAAACTCCCGCCTATTACCGTATCTCCCAACTCTTGACCTTATAAAAGATCATACCTGCAATCAAAGCACGGGAAAACACGGTGAAAGCAAATGTACTAGAAATCCAGTCAAGATTGACCGAAAATCTAGCGAAATGTCACAATGAGCAACAATGATCAAGTGAAGGAAATAGAGAGAGAAATGGGGAAGAAAAAGGGAAGAAAAGGGTATAAAGAGGATCAAACCAAACCGAAAAGAGCTCATAAAGTACGTTAGAAACGCACTTATCACCAACCTTGACTCAAATTTGAAGTTAACGTGATCCGAACTTGAACTGAACCAAACTTGATCTAAAGCAAACTTCAAGTGGACTCGAATAACCAGACATCAACCAATCCCAACTCCCAAGCCCGAATTGGCTTGAACCAAACCAACCAATCAATTAGAAACCGAAAAAGTATTGAACTTAATCTGAAAATGACCTAATCCGAATCCAAACCGACTAAAAGCGCACTAACTAAAATGATCCACCTGGAGACAATCCGGCTCCAACCCATACACTCAAATTGGCAGGTCAAATAGACAAACTTCAAACATTACTTCTGCCTTCATCGTTGCTTATTTCGTGAATCGACATATATCCTATTGCATTAGAAACCAAATCAAGTTTCAATAAAATAAAGATAAAAAAAAGAATTTGGAACCCAAATACTGTCATCTTGGACCGTAGTATTTCCTATGGAATTTCTCAAAGTAGTTGCACTCGGCCACCTCCTCTTCCACTAAAAGCTGTGTAAATCATAGTATATGGTTATGTTAATTTTATTTATTTCGATATAAAGTGATGGAATAAGGTGTTTAAAAATAATACTATATGGCGAATGCATGTTGATAATAGTATAAATTTTTTTTTTGAAAGAGAAATTTCATTAATTGAAGGTCAAACGGCATCTACAATAGGTATTAAAGAAAAACAAGATACAATTACAAGGCTAAATCAAATTCGTCTTCGAAGGAACTACAATGAACCAGATCGAGCAATACAGCGCAGCCCCCTTGTATTTGCTGAATCATGCAGCTATTGATGAGGAAGTCTATCATTTTGATGTAGTTTGAGAAGAACATTCTTGATCGAGTCATGTTGACCGCATCCGAGATTCCAATACCTTCATGTTGAGTCTCGAACTTCAACCAATGAGAACAATTTCTCATACCTAAAAACAAAAAAAAACCATACTCACAACTCCCATAGGGGAGAAGGAGATTTCCAAAACAGAAACTAAAAACCCCATAACAAGGTTTGAAAAGATCTCATAAAGAGAGACTAATTTATTAAACAAAACAAGAAAATAAATTAAAAACTGAAAATAAAAGGGGAAAAGGGGCTTACTATGGATGAAATCATCCATGGCAGCCCCTAACTGAAGAAGAAGGGGTAGGGGAGGCTAGGGTTTGAGAGAGACAGAGAGAGGGGGGAGGCTAGGTCAAAACGTGGGGGATTTATCATCTACTTCTACAAGTTACATATGTGCTATCATTTTGGATTATTAGATAATAGTATAATCGTTCCTCTCATTTTGAGACATATAGTCATCCTTGAATTTTGATTAGATAATATGGATAATTTCAAGAGCACATTACATCATTAATCAATAATGAAAAATAGACTTGTAAATAATAACAGTCAGTTTCCACCAAAATAAAAGATTACATATAATCAGTTATACTGTCGTGTAATAACCGAATGTCTTCCTTCTTTTCTTTTTCAAAATAAACAAATAGAAAAAAAGACTTACTATTTCAATTTCCATTGATTCCCGTAAGAAAAAAAAAAAATCCATTCATTTACTTATTTTCCCCATATGTTTGGATAATGTAGAAGGTGGTTAATTTAAAAACAGAAAAAAGTTAATTTTAAAATATTTTATGTGAACCATTGTGTCTCTTCCCAAGAGACACCATACAACTCTATAAATACCATACAGTTACACTCATTCTAAACATGTAAGAGGCCATACAATATCTGATTTTCATCAAAACCAACATCAACCCATATTTTCGTCCGAAACCCGAACCATACTTGTAAGAAAAATGGATAATCTTGAAAACTTTCGTTGGGGTAGGGGTTCATGGATTGCTTTTTTAACAATTGTTGTTTTAATCTTGGTTTTGCCTTTAATCATCAAGCCTAGTGATATTTCTCCAACCATTTTGGTTCTTTGTTTCTTTCCATTGTCATTTGTGGTCGTCTGGATGGCTTGTGACTACAATTATAACGCTATTGTGTTAAGAGAATATTATGATTAATGTTGCATGCATGGCTTCGATCCTATGTACGTGCTTTGCAGTTCTACACATTGTTATGAAGAATTTTTCTTATGGGTGTAATAGAATTTATACTATTATTTACGTAGTATCACTAGTAGAATAAATGTTTATTACTGCGGTGGTATTGCTGCGGTTTTACCCATACGCAGCAATATATCACGTAAAAAGAAAAGGTAAAATACAAAATTACCATATTGCTGCGGTTTTAAAAAAAAACCGCATCAATATAGTTCCAACGGAAATTTTTTGAAAATAGTTGACCATTTGACCAACCATATTGCTGCATTTTCTACCGAAAACCGCATCAATATATTTCCAACAGAATTCTTTTGAAAAAAGTGGACTATTTGACCAGATCTGGCGCAGCCTATATTGTGTGGTTTCGACGTAAACCGCAAAGAATATAGCCGCGCCAAATCTCAAAAAAAAATACGGGTTTCTTTTGTTTGCCTTCACTGTTTCTCTCGACTCTCTCTCTACTCCACACACTCTCTCTCTCTACTCTCACACTCTCTCACTCTCTCACTCTCTTACAATTTCCGGCGAAAAGAGTTAAGTTTCCGGCGAAAAGGTTCCGGTTTCCGGCGACAAGGGTTCACATTACTCGCGTTTTGGTTATATTTCCGGCGACAAGGGTGCAAGCCAAGGGATTTCCGCCCCTCTCCTCCGCTTCTTGCTTGGTTGGTTCAGTTTTTCACCCCTCTCCTCCGCTTCTTGCTTGGTTGGTTCGGTTTTTCGCCGCTCTCCTCCGCCACTTTCGTACTTCACCGTCGGTGCCACCCTCTCCTTGTCATATTAGGTTAGTTTTTCATAATTTTTTTTTATTTTGTAGTTTTCTTAATTAATAGTGTTTGAATGGATAATTTGGCTTAAATAGTAGTTTAAAATGCTTAGTATAAAGTATATATATGATTAGTTATAAGATTTGAGGATTAAAAACTGATTTTGTGATGATTTTGCTTAAGTTTTTGTATGCCCTAAAATGTTATACGGGATTGTTTTTGCTTAAGTTCTTGTTATATTTCAAGTGATATGCAATGCCTTCATATTGATAGACTCACCAATGGGAGGGGAAGGGAAATCTAAGGAATGGTTTGGTACTTGTTGTTTGGTGATAACTTGAAATCGCTTGAATGCGATTGTTGTTTGGTGATGACTTGGAATTGCTTGAATGCGATTGTTTTTATGTACATCATAATGCCTAGATACCCGTTCAAGACTTACTCATTAGGAGTAAGTCTTGAATAGTCCCCGTTTTGGGACTGTTCTTAAACGTCACATCTCACTTAGGTAGTGAATGTGTGTTGATTCTTTGATTCTAAGTGAAATACGGTTAATCATTTCCTAATTTGTTCTCCGGTGCATATAAGATAAGCAATTATCTTCATCGTGTACTTGGAGAACTGAAGGGAAATGCTGCCGAATTTTACTTAGAATCAAAGATGATACATGCATTCACTAGTGGGATTGGACGTTTAAGGATGGGTTAGGTTGGAGTGATAAGGACCCAATAGAAGCATGCATTGAATATTAGCTTGTTGTGTTATATTTATGTGAATTTTTTAATTGATAATAATTTTTTATGTATGTATGTATGTTTGGGGGTTTTTAGAAATGGATCGAAGTTGGATGTATGGAAAGCGGAATACGTTGGAGTTCGTACAAGGTGTGAATGAGTTTTGTAAACGTGCTGTAGAGCATCAACAACTTACTTGCGAGGATGAGATTTATTGTCCATGTGTTGATTGCTACAATGTGAATACAATTTCTGATATTAGGACCATAAGAGATCATATTATTCGTCGTGGATTTAGGGCTGAGTATTATATTTGGTTACGGCATGGTGAGAAAGGAAAATATACTCAGAATAGGGTTATTGTTGATGTTGGCACTAGTAACTCATTAGAGATTGATATGTCGAATGTTGGGGTTGAGAATGAAGTTGTGATTGAAGATCATGTTAGGATTGAAGGTGATGATGTAGTAGGTAATGAAAATGACCACGGAGATAATAGTGACACTGAGGATGAAGAGTTTGGTGATGATCGATTAGGTGAGATGTTGGAAGGGGCCCGTGACCATTTTAATGAGCGGCCACGAGTGTTTGACAGTTTGTCTGAAGCTGCTGGGAAACCCCTTTATCCAGGGTGTACAAAATACACTCAATTGAGTGGGGTTTTAACCCTTTCTAACATCAAAGCGAAACATAATTTGACTGATGTAGGCTTCACAGAACTCTTAGAAGCTTTACAAGATATGTTTATTGAGGGTAATTTATTACCAAAATCCACCTACTATACCAAAAAATTAATGTGTCCTTTGGGTTTAGAATATGAGCGGATTGATGTATGTCCGAATGATTGCTTGTTGTATCGAAATGAGTATGCATACCTTTATGAATGCCCGAGGTGTGGTAAGTCCCGCTATAAATTGCTCTGGATGGGGCCGAGCCCGGGCCTGGCACACGGGTCCTTCCTGCGAAAGTGTTGTGGTATCTTCCAATTGTGCCAAGGTTCAAGAGGCTCTTTTCTATCAAAGAAGATGCAAAGAACCTAAGATGGCATGCTGATCGGAGAAAGAAAGATGGGATGCTTAGGCATCCAGCAGATTCTCCTCAATGGAAGGCTATAGATTCCAGATATAGGGAATTTGGTCAGGAAGCTAGGAACTTGAGACTTGCATTGTGTACGGAAGGAATGAACCCTTACGGTACTTTGAGTAGTCAACATAGTACTTGACCTGTTCATTTAGTGATATACAATCTTCCTCCATGGTCAGGCATGAAGCGTAAAGTATATTATGTTGTCTCTCTTAATTTCTGGGCCTAAGCAGACGGGAAATGATATAGACATCTGATACGCTCAAGTTATACGGTGTTTATATTATATTTTGGGTGCTTTTTGCTAAGGGTCTTGATCATAATTGTTAACGTTTGCGTTTTATTTAGCTCTTAGCGGAAGTTCGGAATTTTGTATATTAATTATAGTTAAAGTTGTAAGTTCCGAGCTCCTAGAAGCATTAGTGTTTGGAACGACTCAACATCGTTATACTTGCCAAGCGTCGCCACATGTTCCAATCAAGCATCGCCGCAAGCCGTAGCCGAGCATAACACCAAGCCTACCGAGCGACCAAAGATCATCGCCCATCATCACAAGCCCGCCCAAAGAAGCCTCACCCAAGCACAAAGATGGCGGCTCTCGCGCATGCTCGCCAGCTCTCTCGCATGCTCGCCGGCCGCGCCGCATCGCACGCCCAAGCAGTCGCACCTCGCGAGCTAGGTCGCACCTCGCGACACCGCTTGCTCGCGACTCGCGAGATCCTTTGCACCTCGCGACCTCTTGGCCCGCCCGCCCACTCTTCGGCTCGTGGTGGAGGCAGTAACTCATCGCACCTCGCGAGTTCCTTCGCACCTCGCGACCCCTAGGTCGGTGTAATTATCGGCTGATTTTTGAGCTTTAGTATAAATACTAAACTCTATTTTTGGACCTAGGGGGCAGCAGCCACAAGGAGAGGGAGTCTCCAAAACTCCACTCCTCTCTTGTTGTCTTCTCTTTTTAGTTTTTTTTTTCTAGTTTAGTTTTAGGAGATTTCAATTATGGGATTGGCTTATGCTATGCCGATTGTAGCTTGAACTGTTCTTGAACGAGATTATCATGAAGCTTCAAGCATTATTGTGAGATCTTTCCTCTCTATTTAGTTTCTTTGATTATGGTTTAATTTCTATGCTTGTGATTTATGATTATTGCATAATTATGCTAGGAACGTTACTAGTTTGATTGTGTAATTAATCTAATGCTAGATTTAAGAATAGAATCGGATTGTTTTATTCTTTTATCACTTTGTAGCAAACTAGGGAGTAACTTAGATGCAGATCGTCTTGGTTATTTCTTGGGGAAATTGAATCAACCGTTGAATGTTTATCGCGTGTATGACATTAGCGGTGTCTATTGGTTCTCTCGTGTTTATTGCTGCTATTGGATTGAACTTAGACACTGATCGGACTAGGTTATCCTTTAGTTAGGGTTTTATAGTCACGCTGATCGTGCTATTCAACTAAGAATAAGGAGAATACGAGATTAATTCTCAGCAATAGATAATCATGGAAATAATTAGAGTTGAGGTTCAATGATCGATAATGAATTAAAGTGGATGTTAATCGGATTCAAGATCTTTCCATATTGATTTCTCATTTTATTTATATGCTAGTTAGTTTTAGTTGTTTATAATCTATTTGAAAACCCCTTTTTTTATTAGGTTACTCGACCCTTAGAGTCATCTAGGTTTTGATTCACGCTAAATATTAAACTCGTCCCTGTTTCCTTGTGGATACGACCCTTACTTCCATTATACTTGCTTAGTGTAAAAGAGAGTACGAGAAATTATATCTTTGGCCGGGTGCGGTGCACAACGACACATCCGCGCCCGCCAAATTTTAATGAAAAAAAATTAAATAAAAAAAAATAATAAAAAAAATGTTGATGAAGTGAATCCCGCTGAGTTGAAAACCCGCAAGGGCGGGCGACTCGGGCAAAATTGGGGGCTCGGATAGGTCGAAAACCCGTAAGGGCGACCTATGCAAAAAAAGGGCTAGTTGAGCGGGTGAGTTTTGTGAGCCGGAAAAAGAAGAGAGATGAAAAAAAAAATGTGTGAAGCTAGGATGAAAACCCGAAAGGGCTCCTAGGCAAAATGAGAGATTAAGAGAGAATTATATACTTTGAAAACTCATTTGCCGGAGATGGTGTCATAAGGTGGAAAGCGTTTTCGGGTAAAGTTGGTGAATTCATCCTTGATTTTGTGAAGATTTATTTTGGCTTTCACATTCTTTTGGTTGATTGTTTGTTTTTGGGAGTAAGCATGGAATTTATCCCTTTTTGTCTTTGTTCCATGGCTTGCTATTCTAAGTTGGTTGTACTAGTAGTATAGTAGTAGTAGGTCATCTTTTGGAGGTTTGGGAGAGCTGATAGTTTAATGTGTCGTGAACTGACATTTTGATTTTTGTTGGTGTTGCTGGTTATTGTTGTTGTTACGTCTTTATATATTTCAGGTGAGCTTGAATCTAAGTGTGGGGGAATCATCGTCCCTTACGTTTAGGTTTTGAGCGGATGTTGTTAAGATGTGATGATGATGATGTAGTTGATGGAGAGTGTAGGTTGGTGTCGATAGCTTGGGTGATGATTTATTTGGTGATTCTCATTTTTGAGTTTACTCGAGGTCGAGTAAAGTTCAAGTGTGGGGGTATTTGATACGCTCAAGTTATACGGTGTTTATATTATATTTTGGGTGCTTTTTGCTAAGGGTCTTGATCATAATTGTTAACGTTTGCGTTTTATTTAGCTCTTAGCGGAAGTTCTGAATTTTGTATATTAATTATAGTTAAAGTTGTAAGTTCCGAGCTCCTAGAAGCATTAGTGTTTGGAACGACTCAACATCGTTATACTTGCCAAGCGTCGCCACATGTTCCAATCAAGCATCGCCGCAAACCGTAGTCGAGCATAGCACCAAGCCTACCGAGCAGCCAGCATCATCGCCCATCATCGCAAGCCTGCCCAGCAAGCCTCGCCCAAGCACAGCCAGCACAGCAGCTCTCGCGCATGCTCGCCCAACTTTCTCGCATGCTCGCCCAGCGCTCTCGCATCGCAAGCCCAGCAGGTCGCACCTCGCGAGCTAGGTCGCACCTCGCGAGCTAGGTCGCACCTCGCGACCTGCTTGCTCGCGACTCGCGAGATCCTTCGCACCTCGCGACCTCTTGGCCCGCCCCGCCTCTTCGGCTCGTGTCGGGAGGCAAGAACTCATCGCACCTCGCGAGTTCCTTCGCACCTCGCGACCCCCTAGGCCGGTGTAATTGCTCGGCTGATTTTTGAGCTTTAGTATAAATACTAAACTCTATTTTTGGACCTAGGGGGCAGAGACCACAAGGAGAGAGGAGTCTCCAAAACTCCACTCCTCTCTTGTTGTCTTCTCTTTTTAGTTTTTATTTTCTAGTTTAGTTTTAGGAGATTTCAATTATGGGATTGGCTTATGCTATGCCGATTGTAGCTTGAACTGTTCTTGAACGAGATTATCATGAAGCTTCAAGCATTATTGTGAGATCTTTCCTCTCTATTTAGTTTCTTTGATTATGGTTTAATTTCTATGCTTGCTTTCTATGATTTTTGCATAATTATGCTAGGAACGTTACTAGTTTGATTGTGTAATTAATCTAATGCTAGATTTAAGAATAGAATCGGATTGTTTTATTCTTTTATCAATTGGTAGCAAACTAGGAAGTAACTTAGATGCAGATCGTCTTGGTTATTTCTTGGGGAAATTGAATCAACTGTTGAATGTTTATCGCTTGTATGACGTTAGCAGGTGTCCGTTGGTTCTCTCGTGTTTATCTCGCTATTGGATTGAACTTAGACGCTATCTGACTAGGTTATCCTTTAGTTAGGGTTTTATAGTCACGCTGATTGTGTTATTCAACTAAGAATAAGGAGAATGCGAGATTAATTCTCAACAATAGATAATTATGGAAATAATTAGAGTTGAGGTTCAAGGATCGATAATGAATTGAAGTGGATGTTAATCGGATTCAAGATCTTTCCATATTGATTTCTCATTTTATTTATTTGGTAGTTAGTTGTAGTTTATTTATAATCTACTTGAAACCCCCCTTATTATTAGGTTTCTCGCCCTTAGCTTAATCTAGGTTTTGAATCCCGCTAAGTATTAAACTCGTCCTCGTTTCCCCGTGGATACGACCCCTACTTCCATTATACTAGCTTAGTGTAAAAGAAAGTAGGAGAAATTTTATCTTTGGCCGGGTGCGGTGCACAACGACACATCCGCGCCCCGCCAACATCTATCTTGCACCTCTCATCGAAGATCTCAAAAAGATGTGGGACGAAGGTGTTATGGTGTTTCGATGCGTATTCCAATGAAGATTTCGAGCTTCGTGCTATGCTATTATGTACTATATATGATTATCCTGCTTATGGCAATTTGTCGGGGTATAAGGTCAAAGGAAAAAAGGCATGTCCCATTTGTGAGAATTGTATGGAGGCTACACATTTGCCACATTGTGGGAAACATGTCTATATCATTGTCTCGACGTAATGCATATTGAAAAAAATGTTTGTGATGCAATTATTGGTACTCTGTTGAATATGCCGGGAAAGACTAAGGATGGTCTGAAGGTTCGCAGAGATATGGAGAAATTGAAGATTCGACCTAATTTATGGCCAAAGGTTAAGGAAAAAGCTAAGAAAGGAAAGGAAACAACAACGTATTTGCCTCCAGCTTGTTATACATTGTCTAGGCAAGAGAAACGATTGTTCTGTGAGCGTTTATACGGTATTAAGGTTCCCACTGGATACTCATCTAACATGAGAAGACTTGTTTCTATAACTCGATCTCGAAATTAATTGGGTCAAGTCCCATGACTCGTCATGTGTTGATGCAAGTGTTTTTGCCGATTGCAATACGCGGGATTCTTCCAAAACATGTCAGGCTTGCCATCACGAGGTTGTGTTCATTTTTCAATACCATATGCAACAAGGTACTTGACCCTGATAAGTTGGATGCTTTGCAAAATGAGGTGGTGATAACACTTTATCAATTTGAGATGTATTTTCCACCTTCTTTTTTTGACATTATGGTTCACTTAGTCCTTCATTTGGAAAGAGAGATTAAACTGTGTGGCCCTGTATTTTTAAGATGGGCATACCCTTTTGAGAGACATATGGGTTCTTTGAAAAAGAAAGTGAGGAACCCAGCAAGACCAGAGGCGAGTATTATTCAAGGAACAATTGCCGAAGAGGTTGGAGGACATTGTTCTTCTCATTTTGCTAAGGATGTGACGATAGGTCTTCCAAAGTCCAGACAAGAGGGAAGGTTAGAAGGCAAGGGTGGGGTCGGAATGCGACATATTTTGCCTTCATTGAGTGAGTTGAATAAAGCTCATCTTTTCGTGTTGCACCATGTTACTGAAGTTAATCCATACTTAGAGAGACATATACGTGAATTACGCCACAAAAACCCGTCAAAAGGGGAGAGGGCGTTGATGAATGAGCATAATAGGTCTTTCATTGATTGGTTCCACAATAAAGTAATTGGTGAATTGTCTGCAAACAACCATCATGTACCCGATACAATTAAGTGGTTGGCATACGGTCCACGTGACAGTTTTAAATCGTATGAGGGGTATGATATCAATGGATATACCTTTTACACTGAACGTCAGGACAATAAATCAAAGGTGGTACAGAATTGTGGGGTTTCAATGGTTGCATCATCTAGGGAGTATGCGAGTGCAAAGGATAAAACTCCGATTGATGCTAAATAATCATATTATGGGATCATTCAGGAAATATGGGAGCTCGATTATTGTGACTTCACTATGCCTATTTTTCAATGCAAGTGGGCGGATAATAGACGTGGTTTGCGAACGGATGAGTGTGGTTTTACTCCGGCAATATGAGTCGTCCGCGTGACACCGAAGAACCTTTTATCCTCGCATCACAAGCAAAACAAGTGTTTTATGTATCTGATCCTGTAGACACTCAGTGGTGCATTGTTGTTAATGGTAAAAGGCGAATTTTAGGAGTAGGTGATGTTGACGATGAAGAAGAATATGATAAGTTTGATGATATCCCCCCTTTCTCAATCCCAAGTGATGATATGATGGATGTGTCTGATACCGAAAATAGTTACATGTAAATGGATCACCAAGAAGGTATAACGGTCATCGAGCAACCTATTGACCAAAATTAAAGGTAAAAAATGTTCTATATGAGTAATTTGAATTATAAATTGATGTACTTATAATAGATTTCATTACAATAATGTGTTGATATATATTGTTTTAAATTTTGTTAACACTTTTTGTTGTTTCTATGTATATGCTACGCGTATATGGCTAGTGACGGCTCGGGCGATCGGTCATCGGATTCGATGCACCATTTCATCCAGGAAAAGGAGGCCGACCGGGGAGGACAAGGGATCGTCTTGTAGATGCGTTTGATGCTTGGATGGAAACAATGTAACTAGAAGCCGATAGGAATGCTTTACGTGACATTGAGGTGACATCCGATCCACGTCGCCCACCCCCTCGGGTTCGTGCTTATTTGATTATTGTAATATCAATATGTCATTTATTTGTTCGTTCTCTAATTTAGTTTCCTTATTTTGATTCTTAGATCCTCGTCGGACCGAGTGCATATTATGGTGCACAAGGGAGGGGAGGGGAGGGGGAAGAAGTCAGGTGAGAAGACAAATGCATCTAGAAAGAGTAAAAGAGGTCCTACGATGAATCTCCACAACACAGAAGATATGTACTTACTGTTTGATGAATTGGGGAGACCAACATGTAATTATTGATTGTAAGATAGTTATAATTTATCATGCTTACGATTTAATGTTTGGATTTCTAATTGTTTTTTCTATTAGGTACGTGGCGAGCCAAGTATGGTATTTGGGTCGGTCTTTCTATACGCAGGCTTAACATCAATTGGAAATGGAAAAACATTTCTCCTGCCCTGTTGGATTTGATGTGGACAGACACT
Organism: Beta corolliflora; assembly: GCA_947648045.1. NCBI lineage: Eukaryota > Viridiplantae > Streptophyta > Magnoliopsida > Caryophyllales > Amaranthaceae > Beta > Beta corolliflora. Next base: position 55,418 of record CANSZD010001281.1, read on the forward strand.
ATGGTAAGATATGTTTCATTTACAATTTTGGGATTTATTGTTCTAATACTGAGCTAACGTGCTTATTTATTTGTTTATGATGGAAAACAGAATATGTTTCACCTTTCGGACGAGATAAGCTATAGGAGGCACTACTTGACTGCTGTGAACTCTAGATGGAGGGATTTTAAGAGCAAATTGGTATCTGGTTGGATCACAATGACGAGAGTCAGATCAAAGAAAGAGAAGCTAGGTGATACTCCGCCAGATGTATACAAGCACATCAAGATGGAGGATTGGCTTACCTTCAAAGAGGCTATGACGTCAGATGAGGCTGTAGTAAGTTTATAATCAAATTAACTTGGTTTTATTAACTTAAATTATATTATACTAACTTAATGTGTTTTTTATTGCAGAAAAAGCGAGAAAAGGCGCTCGAGAGTGCAAAAAAGAATACACATCATCACCACTTAGGTCAAAGGAACTATGGGGATGCTAGAGAGTTGTGGAAGCAGGATAACTTCTGTCCACCTAGTTTTGATTCTGGATCGTCATCTAGTACACCATCCTCCTCAGTGTCCTCTCATGTTAATCGGGGTGATGACTGGTGGTGCGCGATGCATAAGAAAGATCCAGTCACTAAACAACGATTTATTCCAGTTGAGGAAACAAAGATTGCAGCTGACAAATACGTATGTATATCACTATAACTTTTAGTTTGACATATATATGTTTTTTCTTTATTAAATACATTATTATTTGTAACTTGTTTTTTGGGCAGTTGGAGTACAAGGAGAAGCAAAGCCAAGGGTGAGTTCACTCCGGTACGTAACAAAGACGCCCTTTTTATGGCTCTTGGAGAGAAGGCAGATCATTCGGGTCGTTGTTATGGTTTTGGAGGCTACAATGTTGGCTATAGGAAGGCTTTTGGTCGTCCACCTCCTATGAACTATTGGAGCTCGAGTCAAGAACAAGAGGAAGCATTCATGCAGAAAATGACTGAAAGGTGGAGAAATGACATTGCAACATATATGCAGAATGTGGCACTTTCACAGCCCACTCAGCTACCTACTCTACCATTTGTTGCACCATTTGTTCCATCATCTACTGGGCCAGCTACTTTTCAGCCCACTCAGCTACCTTTTCCGCCATTTGTTCCATCATCTGCTTCACCATCTACTGGGCCAGCTACTTTTCAGCCTACTCAGCTACCTTTTCCACCATTTGTTCCATCATCTGCTTCACCATTTGTTCCATCAGTTGCTTCACCATCTCGCTGGGCCATCTACTTCCTGACCCACTCGCTACGTACTCCACTATCTGGATTTTCCGACACTCATTCTCCTCAGTTGAAGGTACATATATTTATCATATATACATGTGCTTTATACAAATAATTATCATATATACATGTGCTTTATACAAATAATTATCTTACATAATTAGAACTTTACGTTATTGTTAGGACGAGACTCCATGTCGATTGTATTTGATAGATCCAACTAGTGGAAAGACTTGTCTAGTGACAGATGCACATTCTTATGCTTTTGATGAGACCACTACAGTTCATGGGTCTAGAATGATGAATGATCACCTTCGAGTGAAAATTCATCGTTTTGTAGAGAAGTATGGTCATTTGCCACTACCTGTCCCCGTCCCTGCATATGAAATCGACACTACAGAAACTGCTTTGGGTACGTGGGTGCAATGGCCAAAAAATTTAGTGCAAATATTAGGTGATGAGGTAATTGTTCAAATTTTATCCATTTTTGTAAAAATAATAGCATTAAATTTAAAAATACATAATCTTATGCGCGTTCTCAAAAATTATTATTAGGTTACACCGACACCTAAAAAACAAAAGGGGATTTCTGGGAGGTCGTTTTATGTCCTAGCCAGCAGCTTTCAGCCGGTTCGGCTACTCGTTATAGTACAGTTGTCAATGATGTATCGTTCTTGGAATCCCTCACTGAAGACTGTAAGGAGTTAGCAGATACGCTTGCCCTTGCCGTCGCAGACGATGATACCGTTGCTGTAACCTTGTCGAGCTCATTGTTCCATTATTCAGAAGATGTTGTAATGTCTTCAAATGAAGTTTCATTGTTGTGGGATAAATAAAGCAAAGCACTATTATTTCAATGTACTTTTCTTATTGGTAATTAGTTCCTCTATTTTACACGATTGGTATATATGAGGTTGTCACTGCCAAAGAAAATAATAATCTAAAAGACTATCATAAAGTTTACACGCAATCACGCATGATGATAATACTTTTAAAGGCATAACAAATCATTTTATCATATGAGAAGCGAAAGTTTAATTTTGAAGATAAAAAGTGAGTTAACGTCTCTTGTAAATTTATGATGTTATCATTTTTTTATTTCATGATTTTCTCTTTCATAAAATATTATGATAGGTAAGTCTCTTATTCATAGATCCTGTGTAGCAAAACATAAAATATTTTAATAATATAAATGACCCCTACAACCTAAATAATTTTGTATAACATCAAAGATGACTATACAAAGTAGTATTAGAGAAGAAAAAAGAATGACAATTTAAACAGACAAATATTTTAGATTGAACAAACCAAATATTTTTAAAAACCTTTTTCCCTGATTATAATTTTCAATATTTTTTAGGGGATTTTATCAACTATCTCCTCTCTTTTGATTTATTTTTCATACTTGTATTAGTTCTTAAATCACAGAAATGAAGTTTGTTTGTTTATCTTCTACTTTTGGATATTGTATAGAGATTGTGATTTGTTAGTGAAAATGTATAAATGGAAAAATGATCTGGCCTCTGGGTTCAACTAAAAAAATTGAGTTGAACTAGTAAAATAATTTCGTAGGTTCTGTAAATGTTATGCAGATCCATGTTGAAAGGTTAAATCACGAAGATAACCCAATTTCATTTGGCATTGGTCTTCATTCAGATTTAGAGACAAAGTTTAAAATAATTTTTTTAGGGGATTTTATCACCTATCTCCTCTCTTTTGATTTGTTTTTCATACTGGTATTAGTTCTTAAATCACGGAAATGAAGTTTGTTTGTTTATCTTCTACTTTTGTATATTGTATAGAGATTGCGATTTGTGAGTGAAAATGTATAAATGGAAAAATGATCTGGGTTCAACTAAAAAAATTGAGTTGAACTAGTAAAATAATTTCGTAGGTTCTGTAAATATTATGCAGATCCATGTTGAAAGGTTAAATCACGAAGATAACCCAAGTTCATTTGGCATTGGTCTTCATTCAGATTTAGAGACAAAAGTTTAATATAATTTTTTTAGGGGATTTTATCAACTATCTCCTCTCTTTTGATTTGTTTTTCATACTCGTATTAGTTCTTAAATCACGGAAATGAAGTTTGTTTGTTTATCTTCTACTTTTGGATATTGTATAGAGATAGTGATTTGTGAGTGAAAATGTATAAATGGAAAAATGATATGGGTTCAACTAAAAAAAATTGAGTTGAACTAGTAAAATAATTTGTTCGTAGGTTCTGTAAATGTTATGCAGATCCATGTTGAAAGGTTAAATCACGAAGATAACCCAATTTCATTTGGCATTGGTCTTCATTCAGATTTAGAGACAAAAGTTTAAAATAATTTTTTTAGGGGATTTTATCAACTATCTCCTCTCTTTTGATTTGTTTTTCATACTCGTATTAGTTCTTAAATCACGGAATTGAAGTTAGTTTGTTTATCTTCTACTTTTGGATATTGTATAGAGATTGTGATTTGTGAGTGAAAATGTATAAATGGAAAAATGATATGGGTTCAACTAAAAAAATTGAGTTGAACTAGTAAAATAATTTCGTAGGTTCTGTAAATGTTATGCAGATCCATGTTGAAAGGTTAAATCACGAAGATAACCCAATTTTATTTTGCATCGGTCTTCATTCAGATTTAGAGACAAAAGTTTAAAATAATTTTTTTAGGGGAATTTATCAACTATCTCCTCTCTTTTGATTTGTTTTTCATACTTGTATTAGTTCTTAAATCACGGAAATGAAGTTTGTTTGTTTATCTTCTAATTTTGGATATTGTATAGAGATTGTGATTTGTGAGTGAAAATGTATAAATGGAAAAATGATCTGGGTTCAACTAAAAAAATTGAGTTGAACTAGTAAAATAATTTCGTAGGTTCAGTAAATGTTATGCAGATCCATGTTGAAAGGTTAAATCACGAAGATAACCCAATTTCATTTGGCATTGGTCTTCATTCAGATTTAGAGACAAAAGTTTAAAATAATTTTTTTAGGGGATTTTATCAACTATCCCCTCTCTTTTGATTTGTTTTTCATACTCGTATTAGTTCTTAAATCACGGAAATGAAGTTTGTTTGTTTATCTTCTACTTTTGGATATTGTATAGAGATTGTGATTTGTGAGTGAAAATGTATAAATGGAAAAATGATATGGGTTCAACTAAAAAAATGAGTTGAACTAGTAAAATAATTTCGTAGGTTCTGTAAATGTTATGCTGATCCATGTTGAAAGGTTAAATCACGAAGATAACCCAATTTCATTTTGCATCGGTCTTCATTCAGATTTAGAGACAAAAGTTTAAAATAATTTTTTTATTGGATTTTATCAACTATCTCCTCTCTTTTGATTTGTTTTTCATACTTGTATTAGTTCTTAAATCACGGAAATGAAGTTTGTTTGTTTATCTTCTAATTTTGGATATTGTATAGAGATTGTGATTTGTGAGTGAAAATGTATAAATGGAAAAATGATCTGGGTTCAACTAAAAAAATTGAGTTGAACTAGTAAAATAATTTCGTAGGTTCTGTAAATGTTATGCAGATCCATGTTGAAAGGTTAAATCACGAAGATAACCCAATTTCATTTGGCATTGGTCTTCATTCAGATTTAGAGACAAAAGTTTAAAATAATTTTTTTAGGGGATTTTATCAACTATCTCCTCTCTTTTGATTTGTTTTTCATACTCGTATTAGTTCTTAAATCACGGAAATGAAGTTTGTTTGTTTATCTTCTACTTTTGGATATTGTATAGAGATTGTGATTTGTGACTGAAAATGTATAAATGGAAAAACGATATGGGTTCAACTAAAAAAATTGAGTTGAACTAGTAAAATAATTGCGTAGGTTCTGTAAATGTTATGCAGATCCATGTTGAAAGTTTAAATCACGAAGATAACCCAATTTCATTTTGCATTGGTCTTCATTCAGATTTAGAGACAAAAGTTTAAAATAATTTTTTTAGGGGCTTTTATCAACTATCTCCTCTCTTTTGATTTGTTTTTCATACTTGTATTAGTTCTTAAATCACGGAAATGAAGTTTGTTTGTTTATCTTCTACTTTTGGATATTGTATAGAGATTGTGATTTGTGAGTGAAAATGTATAAATGGAAAAATGATCTGGGTTAAACTAAAAAAATTGAGTTGAACTAGTAAAATAATTTCGTAGGTACTGTAAATGTTATGCAGATCCATGTTGAAAGGTTAAATCACGAAGATAACCCAATTTCATTTGGCATTGGTCTTCATTCAGATTTAGAGACAAAAGTTTAAAATAATTTTTTTAGGAGATTTTATCAACTATCTCCTCTCTTTTGATTTGTTTTTCATACTCGTAATAGTTCTTAAATCACGGAAATGAAGTTTGTTTGTTTATCTTCTACTTTTGGATATTGTATAGAGATTGTGATTTGTGAGTGAAAATGTATAAATGGAAAAATGATATGGGTTCAACTAAAAAAATTGAGTTGAACTAGTATAATAATTTCGTAGGTTCTGTAAATGTTATGCAGATCCATGTTGAAAGGTTAAATCACGAAGATAACCCAATTTCATTTTGCATTGGTCTTCATTCAGATTTAGAGACAAAAGTTTAAAATAATTTTTTAGGGGATTTTATCAACTATCTCCTCTCTTTTGATTTGTTTTTCATACTTGTATTAGTTCTTAAATCACGGAAATGAAGTTTGCTTGTTTATCTTCTACTTTTGGATATTGTATAGAGATTGTGATTTGTGAGTGAAAATGTATAAATGGAAAAATGATCTGGGTTCAACTAAAAAAATTGAGTTGAACTAGTAAAATAATTTCGTAGGTTCTGTAAATGTTATGCAGATTTATGTTGAAAGGTTAAATCACGAAGATAACCCAATTTCATTTGGCATTGGTCTTCATTCAGATTTAGAGACAAACGCCTTATCCATTGGGCCACAGAGTCACTTGTTTGATATCTATGATTTCTTAATTATATAAAAAGGTTTTATTCCAAAGTATATCTATGCTAATATATTGAAAGGCGTGTGAAACAATGTATACACGCCACGTGGCACCTCTTACCCAACTAGAATTGTCCAATGTGTACATATGTTATGTCAACTAACAAAAATAAATTGGCTTGCAATAAGATTCGAACCCATGACATCTTGCTATTTTATATAGCACAATTACCATCTCAACCAACTTTTGATCATGCTTTAAATGTCAACATTATTATATGTGTACCTTTTAAATGTTGGGTTTTCTTTATTACATTTTAATGCGAATGGAAAAAAAATGCATATCAAATTTGGAAAAAGTACCACTCGGGGCAAAGCCCGTGCCCAAATACTAGTTAACACCACAAAAGAAGTCGCTCCCTTCAAAAAAGAAAAGAAAAAAGAAACAATTGATGGAATCATCAATTCATCTCATATCAATTATTGGATCACGGCTAGAAATGATTGGAGAAACCTCTATAGCTTTTTACTTTTTTCTTTTGGGATTTTAATTTTTCCTAGTTTAATACTTTGTTCGGATAGGAGGAAAGGGAGGGAAAGGAAAAGAAGGGATAAGGAGGGGAATATATTTCGTTGTTTGGATAAGGGATTGGGGGATGGAAGGGGAGAGCGATGGACTGATCCATTTATCCTCCTCTTTTAATGAACATTATCCCTCCATAATTACAGAGATTTGGAGGAAAATGGAGCTCCATCTTTATGTCCCCTTCTCCTATATCCCTCCCATTTCTTTCCCTCCTATATTGCTGTCCAGATAAAGTGTAAGTGTCATAATCTTAAGATAGGAAATGAATGAAACAACATGAAAAAGATCCTTAAATTCAAGAAAGGTGCATACGATAGTTTTTTTTTTATGATTCTCAATTTACATAAAAATAAAATGAAAACAAAAAACAAAACACAAAGATTAAAAGATTCTAAATAATCTCAACTTTGTTTTACTCATGCTAATCCAATAACTTGACAAAGTATCATCTCAAAGCAATCCAAATCTAAGGAACAATGATGTAGTTTGTGTGTTAAAGAATATAATTTAAAACTTAAAAGCTATTATACTAAAATACCTTTAAAAGATTATTTTCAGTAATTGGGGTTCATCAATACTTTGATTTAAGGTAGAATTGAATATTTTGTCTATACTATCAACTTTGGCATAATCTTTTTCCTCTAATCATACAAGTGCAGTTGTTGGCAGGGAGCTCTCAATTAAATAAGTGATTGTTATTGATTGATAGAGAATACTCTTAAGATAATATTTTCTCACTGTTTTAGGATATACTATGTATAGTTTCCTAACTATGTTAGGACTCGGATTATTGTAATCCTATATATTTTGATCAATAGAATCACTCCAGATTCACGGAGTTTTACACAATCTAACATGGTATCAAGAGCTAGCATAGGATAGGTATCCTCCCTAACAATAATTTTCGGCTTCCTTGGACCTCTCGTCCAGCTTTCATCAAAGCACACTTTTTTTAATTTTTTTCGGCTGTATTGCTTCCCTAGACATCTGTCCACGTTATAGCATCCATCCCCACAAAATTTTGGTTGCTTGTCACCTCCCTGCCAGCAATACTTCCTACTTAGTGTGTTATTTTCTTTCTGCCAGCCATAATTTTTTAGTCTTGCTCGTGCTCTCCTGCGGTTCTCACGCCACCTCCTTCCGCATATATATTACATAAAGTTACGCCCTTTTTCTTTAACAATTCATGGCTGGCGACCGGGAAACTATTCCGCCCTACACCCCACCACCGCCTCCCCTACTCCTCCAGTCCCTTTTCACCCAGCAGAGGCCGTCAACAATATCAAGAATGAGATACCCATCATCCTTGATTGTGAAAAGTCACAATATTCTAACTGGGTAGAATTATTCGAAATACATTGCCATGCCTGCAATGTACTGGACCATATTGATCCCAAAACTCCGCGCCCTGATATTCCTACTAACTTATGGAATTGACTTGATTCAATTGTGAAAAAGTGGATCTATGGTACCATATCTCATGATCTTTTACAAACTGTCCTATATAGAGGCGCTACTGCCCAAGAAACTTGGAATCGACTTCAAGCTATATTTCAGGACAATAAACACACGCGCGCCGTGTACTTGGAAAATCAGTTGTCGAATTTCTCTGATATCTCTGCCTACTGTCAACAACTCAAACACTCAAAGGATCAACTAGCTAATGTTGGCCAAATTGTTTATGAGCAAAAACTTATTATGCGTCTGGTATCTGGGCTCGTTCACACCGATTTCGATACAGTAGCTTCCTTGATCCAGCAATCGGATCCCCTGCCCTCTTTTGAAACTGCCAGATCACGTCTCCTTCTTGAGGAGTCACCAGGGCCCAAGAAGCCCCAAATTCGGCCCAATCATTCGTTGCCCAGCAAGATGCGCCATCTTCCATTAATTCCCACGCACAGCAACAAACTCCAACTGCCACCCGTGGTGACGGCGGCGGCGGTGGCCGTTCCGGTGCCGAGGCATGGGCCGACATAATTCCGGTAGGGGTCGCGGCCGTGGCAGGGGCCGTGGTCAACAACAGTAGTCACAAGGTACGCAGCAAAACCAGGGGTATCCAGGCCCTTCTCCAACTCACTGGGCCTCACCGAATCCCCAGCCCACTCATTACTGGGCTCCCCAGTACACAGCCCAGCCCTGGGCTGTTGCCCCATACTCCTATCCCCAACAACGCCCCTATGCGTCTGGACCAGTACAAGCCCAATCTCATTCCCGCGGCAGCTCTGCGTACCCCCCGCCACAGCAGCAGGCCTACCTGGCCCAATACGGGCCTCTCATGATCCCCACAGAGTTGGGCCACACCTTTTCTACTATGTGTTTGCAACCACCGGATGATGGATGGTATATAAATTCGGGTGCTACCTCTCACATGACTCATAACTCAGGTACTCTCATGCCCTTATTTAATTTGAGCAATAATAATCATATTTTAGTTGGCAACGGGGGCCACATTCCAATAACGGGTTATGGTCACACTTCTATCTCTCCTCACAAACTTGCCCTTCGTGATATTCTCCTAGCCCCACAAATAATTAAAAATCTTATTTCCGTCAGAAAATTCACAACAGATAATTTAGTGTCTATTGAATTTGATCCTTTTGGCTTTTCTGTGAAGGATCTTAAAACGGGGAGCATTCTAACGAGATGCAATAGTTCGGGAGATCTTTATCCAGTCTCCACCACAACACCATCCACCTGTCTTGCAACCGCCCTCACCACACTTCCTCAAACAACCTGGCACAACCGTCTTGGTCATCCTGGCGACCAATCTTTAAGCTTTCTTAGGCGTAGTAATTTCATCGAATATAATAAAGAGCATGACTCCAAGTTTTGTAATACTTGCCCTATTGGGAAACACACTAGACTTCGTTTTGCTACATCTCATACTACTACATATTGTGCGTTTGACATTATTCATGCTGATTTGTGGACATCTCCTACACGGAGTAGTGATGGTTATAAATATTTTTTAGTTTTGCTTGATGATTTTACTCATTATGTGTGGACCATTCCTCTTAAATATAAATCTGAAACCTACCAATCCTTTGTCAATTTCCAACAGTATATTAGGACTGAGCGCCTTATCAAGGCCTTTCAAAGTGACCATGGGCGGAAAATTGACAATGACTCCTTTAAACTATTTTGCATCCAACATGGTATTGTTTTTAGATATTCATGCCCTCATACATCCTCCTAAAATGGCAAAGCTGAACGTATGATCTGCACAATAAATAATGTCATTCGCACACTTCTCTTTCATGCTTCCATCCCCTCTATTTACTGGATTTATGCTTTAGAGACCGCTACATATCTTCTCAACATTTTGCCCACAAAAACTCTCAAAAACAAAACACCATCCGAAGCATTATTTTTTGTCATACCATCTTATGACCATCTCCGCATTTTTGTTTGTCTATGTTTTCCCAATCTCACGGCTACGTCTCAAAACAAACTTGCTCCTCGCTCCACACCATGTGTCTTTTTGGGGTATCCTCGTAACCATCGTGCAGGGTATATGTGTCTTGATCTTGCTACAAATAAAATAATCATCTCCTGTCATGTGATATTTGATGAAACCAAGTTTCCCTTTGCAAATTGACAAAATATTCCTTTATCCCACTATGAGTTCCTTGGCTTTGATGACACTTCCCCCTTGCTCATCCACATCCTCATGCGCCAGGCCCAACCAATAGCAGCCCAACCACCTGCTTCTCCCCCCCTCTCCAGCACATACGGTCCAATATCACACCCCAGTCCGCGCCAGGCCCAACACGGCATCCCGGCCCAGCGGACCCCTCTCGTCTCGTCTGCTCCCCCCCACGGCCCACACGAGGGCCACTCCCTACTCCCCCCATTACGTGGGCTACCCCCAATCCAGCCCACTCGGCCTCCTCCCTCCCCTCCTGTTACACGGTCCAAGAGAGGCATTGTAAAGCCTAATCCATGATATAATCTTCTCACACAAAAATCCATCCCCTCTACATATAAATCCCCTTTGCTTAAAAACCACAAACAAGCCTTAAATGACCCAAATTGGAATGCGGCAATACATGATGAATATGGTGCTCTTATTAAAACAGGGACATGAGAATTAGTACCTAGGCCTACGGGGGTGAACGTTGTTAATTGCATGTGGCTTTTCAAACATAAATTCAAATCTAATGGCGACCTTGAAAGGCACAAAGTTCGACTTGTTTGAGATCACTAGTGGAAAAAACGCTATCTGTTACAAGACACCACATCCGGTTATGGCAAAACTAGATCCATAAATCCGCGAAAATTTGGGAGGGAAACTTGGGTTGAATAACGGATCCGGTCCTTCAGTGAACCGGATCAGTTAACAGAAAACCAGATCGGTTTTCTGTTAACTGATCCGGTTCATATGACCGGGTCAGTTGATCAACACCTTTTTGCCAAACCAAAACCCGCGTTCTAATTTCCCTCCTCTCCAATTTTCATTTTCTCCCTCCTTCCTTAGTTCTTCTCTCTTAGCGTTATACTCCACTGCTGGGTTCCACGCACCACCACTGCCAACCAAACAAACGCCACCTGCTTCCACCGTCGGCGACGTGCTTCCGCCGCCACCGGGTTCTTCCTCTTGCGCACCGCTCCACTGGATTCCCTCTTGCGCACCCTCCACCGTGCTCTGCTGCTCCACCACCATTTCTCCTTCCTCTCAACCGCCGCACCACCCCTGCTGCTCCACCTCAGCACCACCACCACTGCTGCACCACCACCTCTGCACCTCCACCCGCCCTAAACCACTACATTCCTCCTCCACCTCTTATGGAAACCCTAGATTCGAGAAGAAAATCAAGACCAGTAAAAAGATCGAGTTTGGGTCTTTGAATTAGGGTTTTTCGCGGTTGATTCTTTAATTTTTGTGGGTTTTGTTTAATTTTAGGTTTTAGGTATTGAATGCCCAGCTAATCAAGCGCCTACGAGTGAGGAGTGCACTATTGCTTGGGGTATGATTATGTTTTCTTTTAATTATTGGTTTTAATTCTTAATTTCTAGTTAATTTTGTGGGTTTTGTAGTTTATGCGTTTGCAATTTGGAATGTTCTAGTCAATTTGTGTAAAATAGCCAAGTAGAAAGATTCACAGGAAGATCCGTTTAGCTGGATTGCCTCACAATGAAATCAAATGAATTGGAGGTCTATCACGTTTTCTGTTTGTCCACTGATTAAATGCATCACTTTTATTGTGTTCTCACTCTTCCACACATATATAGCAGGCTAAGTGTTCAACGCAGAATGAACTAGTTCAGACCTTACAAAATCAGTTGGCAGCTGCACACAAGAAATTGCAGGCAAAGTTATTAAAATCGCGATTCAAATCTTAAAATCTTACGATTTTACGATTCAGAATATAGTAAACGATTCGATTCACGATTCTAGACGATTCTATACATTTCTGTTGACTAGCGAAAACGTCGCAAATTTAAATCATGCTAACAAAGCAAATAATAGATATATATTGTTAGTTATTGCCAATATAGTGGGTAAACAACTATTTTTTCTAATTTTTAGGTCTTTTAACTTATAATTTTAGCATATTCAATGAAGATTGATCGCAAGATCTTGATTATACGTGTTTGTAGAATCTTATGATTCTACGATTCGATTTTACGATTCGATTCTAAAGGTCGTTTCCGATTCAAACTAGAATCTCGATTTTAACAACTTTGATTGCAGGTATCCAATCAATTTTTATTTTATGCTGATTCCTTGGAATTTCATGCCGAATTGTGCTGATTCTTTAATTTGCTTTATATGTTTGTCAGTTGTGTAAGTTGATTGATTACAGTAGCAAGTTAAACAAAGATCCAAGAAAAAGAATTACTGTAGCTCAAGCTCTATGTGAGTATTTTGCCAAATTTTCGTGGAAAGTATGATTTCTTTACTTGTGCTGCTTCTAATTATCTTGTTTTGCAGGCCATCCCTGGCTCAGAATTCATGGAGAAGTAAAAGTTCCACTTGATGTACTTATCTTCAAACTTCTTATGATTTATATGCGTTCGTCTTCTCTTAGCAAAGCTGCTTTGAAGGTAGGTATACTATGTAATATTTTTTATTTAGTATATTTTTATGATATTGAGAGATTATGTTACTAGGACTCCATTGAGTGTCCAAGTGACCAACTCGGCTATTTTATAGAACATTCATGATTTTGGCCTAAAATGAATGTCAACTAGCAGCTGATTATAAGTTTATGATATTATTCAATTGCAACTTGGACATAGATTCACAGGCGACACATGAAAATTTTAGGTGTCAGACTTGTGCTGCTGAGATAGAAGTTCCTCTAGTTCAGGTAAATAGTGAACACAGTGCAGTTTGGATATAAGTATGTTAAGGCATTCTAATTCTGAATCATTTAATGACACTTGGTATCAGGAGAAAGGCATTCGATCGAGATCGACAGCTAAGTATGAGAAGAAGATAGAAGAATTGAGTCAACAGTGCCAGCGCAAAACAGACGAATGCTATTAAGCTTGGATGTCTTTGACATCAGCAAACGAGCAGCTGGAGAAGGTTCGGATGGAGCTTGACAACATATTGTTCCAGTCTTATTCTCAAGGTAGGTTGCACAAGCTTGCTAAGTAGTGAGCACTTAGCAAAGCCCTTTATTGTGGAGTTACCTTCTATAATTTGATGTCTTATTGCACAAGAACAAGTGCTGTAGCAAATCCTATACTCTGAATTTTAAATTGCATACAATAAATTGTAATTGCAACTTTGAAAGTTTATAATTATATGGTTCTTCTCAGTTTAGGTTGTTGCTTTTTGGGTGGTTAATTGCAGCTTATACAATATTATTGTGATTATTCAGATCAATTTATATTCTCCTAAATTGTTAAGATTTAGAATCCATGATCACATGAAAATATCGTCCCTGATAATTTTCTTTTTTTCCCCCACAGACAAGACTGTGGAGAAACAAGCTAAAGAGTTGAAAGCAATATCTAGTAGGTATGAGCATGACAAAAAGTTCTGGATGATGGCAATTTCTGGTTTAGAAGAAAAATTTAAGGTATTTGTTTAGTACACAGCTTGCCATTCTCTGAGCTACATCTGTGATGGCTTTATCTTGCCAAGTTACAAACTTAGGGCCTGTTCTCTTCGGCATAAAACAACCGAACCGAATCAATCGAACCGAATCAATCAATTATAACTAATTAATAGTAATGATTATCATTTAGGAACCGAACCGAACCGAATCGAATCAATCGAATCGGGCGAAAATAAGCCGGGGAGAACAGGCCCTTATACAGATTATGAAAAAAGAACATGCTCGGCTCGCCCATGATGCTCATGAGTGTGCTGATTCTCTTCCTGAGCTATCCAAAATGGTTTCAGCAGTTCAAGCAGAAGTATATTGAAGAACAAAAGAAGAGAAAAAAGCTCTTCAATGAAGTTCAAGAGGCCAAAGGCATGTTCTTATTACATTGTAGCTTGTAGCTCATGCAATACTGAATCTCGTATATATGTTTTTTTGACAGTGCGAAATCGTGCATTAATTAAAAGAGGAAGTACAGCCTAATGTTAATACAACCAAAACTAAACCAAACAAACAAACCTAAAGGAGATTTATCAACTCGTACATTCCATCTAAAACAAAAATAAGTAAAAACGATAAAAACTCGCGTAGGATGGGGAGCGTCGCTGGTCAGATCTTGTGATGGTGGAGTCAAACCTTAGGCGACTGATGGAAATGGTAGAAGAAGCAGATGACGTTCACGATCCGGACAACAAACAACCAACGACGAGCGTCGCGGCTCGCCGCATGAGCAAGCCCCAACAATCCGCTATCGCTCGGGATTCTCGGGCTCATGATCTCTGGAAGAGTCACTTTCCGTTGTGACTCATTACTATCGCTCGAGAGTATTTCAGGTTTCTCCATAAAAAACGAGAAACACAGATGAGTGGGCGTGCTGAAAACCCCCAGATGCAATTGGTTTGCCGCCTTCAGATTTAAATTTGTCAAGGCAAGGAGCATGAAGATCAATGCCAAGATAGAAAGGGAGCCAAACAAGTTGAGCTCTCGAACACACCTCCGGTTTGCAAAACCGAAAAACATACGTCCCAACCATGAAAAACTTTCATCGCTCGTCCATACTCACAAACTTCTTGAGTCACTCTTTCCCTGAGCACAGATTCCAAAAAACCGACATAGGCTACTATTACAACCTTGAACCACCAATCCTGACCCAACTTACAAACATTTGTCAATGGCCACAACCAACCACAGACAATTTCTTTACCAACTCGAAAACAACGCACTCCTATTATTCGGAAAGCTAACACACATTTTAAGAAAAAAACTAACCATACTAACATCTAACATAATTAGTTGGAGAGCCCAACAACCAGGGGGAGGGGGAGTGGAAGCCCGATACAAACAGGGGGAAGGGAAAAGGGGAGCCCGATACTAACAGGGGGGAGGGGAAAGTGGAGCCCGAAACTAAACTAAACACACGTAACCGGGGATGGGGAAGGGGGCAACCTAAAGCTAACACCACATGGGGGAAAGGGGGAGGGGAAGACTCGAACCACAACAATAACAGGGGAGGGGAAAGGCGATGGAGAACCTAACCTAGGGAACCGACTGTGGACAAGGGAAGGGGACCGACGAAACCACGGTGGAGGACGCCTGAGGACCGACTACGGAACAAAAAAGCAACGCGATTATGGGGAAAGAGGAGGGGTTGACGCACCCTCTTGGGATGGGAGGAGGGGACACAACCGAAGGAAGGGGGAGGGAGGGTGGGTGAGATGCAACAGGGGAGGGAGGGAGACGACGGGACGGGGGACGGGGGGGGGGTGCGACGTGGCGACGGGGGAACGGGGGAGGGTGAGACGCGGCAGGTGGAAGAGCGGCGGAAGTAGGGGCGATGAGGGAGGGAGGAACGGTGGGGCGACAGAGGAGGGAAGGGGGAAAACGACACGAATCGACCAGACTATTAACGGGGCTAGGCTCGCCAGCGACGAGGCTGGATGCCAGCCACCAGCGAGCCCAGGACAGAGGGCGGCGGGGAGATTTAGGTTTAGGGTTTTAGAGAGAAGGTAAATCTCGTATTATTAAGAATATATATATCATGAATTTCGAGGTGAAAATTTAACTTGAAGATTCTGATTATAGCTCTTGACATCAGGGAACATCAGGGTCTTCTATCGCTGCCGACCTCTGACTAAGAATGAGCAATCAGCTGGATACGCAACTGTAGTTGATTTTGATGGAGCCAAAGATGGGGAACTTACAATTTTAAACGGCGGATCAAACAAAAAAATGGCTCAAGCTTATTTTGATCCTGTTATTGTAGTAGAATATCTACCATGTTTTAGTTTGATGTTTAATATTAGAATTGGTAACAATTTTTATGTATATGTAATTATTTATGCCTCAATGAAATGAGATTTTTGCCTCAATAAAATGAGTATTGATACTTTTTTCCCACCACAATTGTTTTTGAATCAATTAAGAACAAAAAAATGCAAATTTTTTTTTTTGGGTGCTTAACTGCTCCCGTTTTGCAAGAAAACCGGATTAGTTAATCAAGTTAACTGATCCGGTTTTCTTGCAAAACCGGAGCAGTTAGTGATAAACTGATCCGGTTTTGGACCGGATCAGTTGATCACTCCTAGCTGCTCCGGGCCCACCCGCTCTGGACCAAAACCGGATCTGTAAGCCCGGTTTTGACCAGATCCGATGGGCTTTTTTCCACTAGTGGATGTCATGTCTCAGGAAGTTGGTGTTGACTGTGATGAGACATTTAGCCCTGTGGTTAAACCACAGATCATTCGTACTGTATTAAGCTTAGCTATGGCTCGCAAGTGGTCTATTCATCAGCTTGATGTCAAAAACGCATTTCTCCATGATGATCTTCGTGAGACAGTTTATATGCATCAACCTCCAGGGTTTCTTGATTCTCGCACTCCGCATTATGTTTGCCGCCTGCGTAAGGCTCTCTATGGCCTTAAACAGGCACCACGTGTCTGGTATCAACGTTTTGCTACTTATCTCTGGCACATGGGGTTTGTTATTACCTAGAGTGATAACTCTCTTTTTACTTTTCATCATGGCTCGGACACTGCATATTTACTTCTTTATGTCGACGATATTTTGTTGGTTACCTCTTCGATGCGTCGTTAGAACGGATCATAACTCGCCTACGGCATCGAGTTCCTGATGTCTGATTTAGGTCCATTGAGCTATTTTCTGGGTATTGCTGTCACCCGGACACCATCTTATATGTTGTTATCTCAACATAAATATGCACATTAAATTATAGAGCGTGCATGCATGGCTAGCCGTAAGCCCCGTTGCTACCCTCTGTGGACACTAAGTCCAAACTTAGTGCGAATGCTTGGACCACGGTTTCATGATCCTACCTTGTATCACGCAGTCTTGCGTGTGCTCTTCAAGACCTCACTTTTACTCGTCCCGATATTTCTTATGATGTTCAAGCAGTTTGCTCGTTTATGCACGACCCAATGGTCTCTCATTATGATGCATTAAAACGGATCATGCTCTACATTCAGGGCACTATTGATCATGGGTTACACTTATATCCTATATCTTCACTGCGTCTGATCACTTATACTGATGCTGATTGGGGTGGGTGCCTAGACACTCACCGTTCTACTTTCGGATATTGTTGTTTTTTAGGGGACAACCTTATTTCCTGGTCTTCTAAGCGTCAGGCTACTCTTTCTCGATCTAGCGCAGAGGCAGAATATAGAGGCGTCGCTAATGTTGTAGTTGAATCATGTTGGTTGCGCAACTTATTACTAGAGTTGCATTGTCCTCTTCGTCAGGCTACACTTGTTTATTGTGATAATATCAGTGCTATCTATTTGTCCAACAATCCTGTTCAAAGATCAACGCACCTTAATATCAACGAAGCTGAAATTTTGAGAAAAGCTACTACCTTTTGACTTTTCGGCATACCGAGTCGCTTGGAAATGGGAAGATCTAGGATAGGCGGCCAACCTAGATTGGTTCAAAAACCCTAAGGAAAAACCAAACCAGAGACAGGCGGCAAATGTGCAAACATGTTGAGTTGGATATTCACTTTGTTCGGGAAAAAGTTGCTTTAGGACAAGTTCATGTTTTACATGTGCCTACTAGGTATCAGTTTACAGATATTTTCACAAAAGGCCTTCCTCGACAACTCTTTTTGGATTTTAAATCCAGTCTTAGCGTACGTCCTCCTCCCGCCATGACTGCGGAAATGTGATAGAGAATGCTATTAGGATAATATTTTCTCACTGTTTTAGGATATACTTTGTATAGTTTCCTAACTATGTTAGGACTCGGATTATTGTAACCTTATATATTTTGATCAATAGAATCACTCCAAACTCACGGTGTTTTACACAATCTAACATTGATGTTATAATTCAAGTGTTAGAGTTGTTTAACATTTTTAGTGTCCCACATCGGAGAAGTAAGATTATTTTGCTTGGGTCATAATTACCAACCTACCTTACATATCTCAATGAGAGAGTAAAGTAGGTTTTGGAGAGAAGGTTGGGGCACATTAATTGGGTCATTAGTTTTAGAATTTAATTTAATTTAGTTAAATAAATCAATTTTGGGTTTAATTATTTTAATTAAATTAGCTATTTTTTTATAAATCATGTTGGTTGTGATAGGACATTATGTGACCTCTTTCACAAATTGAGTAACTACACACCAAGCTTTTAAACATGACCAAAGGGTTGCAACATGTTTTGTACTTTCTTATTCCTCTTCCTAATTACTTATTCTTCAAGAGCGTCGATTGAAAATTCAGTCATTCTAGAGAAGACTTTTAGTAGAGTCATTATATCACACTTTTTTTTTGTATTCCCATTATTTTTCAATCAATCCTACAGTGTTATCATGGGTTACTCCATAGATATAAAACCTTGAAGGCATATGTTTCTGATGTGAACAATTTGTTATTGATGCAATCATTGCATAAATATCTCCTAAGTGGCATAATTACAAAATAAGTTGTTACATACTATTGAGATTTTACTATGGAGCAGTTTTTGAAACATATAATAATTTAAGAAGCTAAGAAACTCATGTTTGATTGAAATTGCCACTAACGTAAATTATGTTGCAGGAAACAGTTCTCAAAATGAACAAGTGATATAAGGCCATTGGAGAACCATTATCAAAAGCTAGCCTAAGGAGAAGAGAGCCTATAGTCCTATATGAATCCCACATCAACCCCTCATATGACCAATGTAGGACTCAAGTCCCATACCTTGCAATGGACCAAAACATACCACCCCTCTTCAAAGCACATGCCCTCATGTGGCAGGCTTTACGCTAGGCATAATTTAGAGAGGGAAAGAAGAAAGAGAAGGTTCCTAGCCTTAGACAAGCATCGATGTCACCTCCATCGATCACATGTAGCGCAGGCGAGAGATGGTAATCTCTAATATAGGTACAGAGGAGAACCATCCCCAGAAGCTAGCGTAAGGGGAGGAGAGCAAGAGAGCAACGTATGCAGTAGCAGCCATGACACCTTGTGTCATGCTCTATGCATATCTGGGTAAATAATTACAAAAATGGCAACTTCAGGCAGTGATAACTATCATGGCACTCATGTCTTCTTAGATCATGAGATTGTGTTATGAGGTGTGATGTAAAAAATCATAGCCTTTCATGATTTAATTTGGGTCATGCCATGAAAAAATGAATTTAGATCATCTCATGATCTAAGTCATGGAATGAGTCATGGAGAAAGTGAAGGTGGGCCACATGCACAATTTATAATTTGAAATTTGTAATTAAAAAATTCTTAAAACTACAAAGTAAAATAAAAAACAATCACTAGTGGTCATAATTTTTTGAGGACTATAAATAGATATCCATTTTATTATATTTTGACACACTTTTAAAATTAATAATTTTCTCTTGAGTTTTTACTTTGTGATGATATTCTTTTTTCTAGTCATGAGTGGGTTACATTTGCCAAATGGGTCATGAGGCATGATCAACTTTTGTAAGATGAGAGAAAGGGATGACATACTTTTTAAATCATGAGTGGCCATGTTCTTACCAAAATAAGATTGATATGTACTCACCTGATCATGTAGAGTTACTACCTTTGGAGACTGATGAAGCACTATATATATTATGTACTTTTTTTGAGAGAATAAGAGCTTGTTATTATCAACAAGCTCTAACAACAAGCAATGAAGTTTGAGAATGAGTTCTTTCAATCTCAGTCCCTACTTCAAATTGCATTCCCTACTAAAGGAAATTCAAGCTTCTGGTCAAAATTTAGTGCTAGGTCTAGATTGTAATAGTACATGCACTGCCACTGATTCGTCTCTGATGTTGGTTAATGGAGTTATCTCTCAATCTCCTACTTCTTCGGATGCATGGAGTACTTTGTCTTGGAAATATGCCCAAAGATATGATCATTATATTGGAGAGATCTTATTCATTTATGAAGGAGGCAAATTTGATTATGAAAATTTGAGTGATACTTTTGAGATAAATGCGAATGCAAGAATGGTTAATTTGTGCATATTTCGAGAATTGAGTATGAAGAAATTTAAGCAGGTGGTCATAATATAGTTTTGCAAGCAGATTGCTAGAATTTCTATACAATGTTGCTCAATATGTTAATGTCACTACTAAAAAATTGGTCTAAGAAACTGGTCCGTCCGTATAAGCCTAGGAGATCGAATTTCAATCGGTCTATAGGTCATAGCCTCATAGGTGTCTTCAAAGAAACTAGTTATGTATATTGGTTTATTAGATGAATTAAAGAAATTGAGCATGATAGAGAACATGTAGAGCTGATCAATGTAGACCCGGCTCGGCCTGAAAAATTCTTGAGCTTGGGCAGGATTTTAGGGCCCCGTTTTCGATCCCGGCCCTATCTTTTGTCCCATCCCCGTTTTCTTTCCCGTCCAGCCATATTTTCTAAGCTGAAACGAGTTTTGAGCAACTCAAAAATGATTTCTTTAAATCTTGAGATTGATTTCTTTGAGTCTTAGCCCCTACTTCAAACTACATTCCCCTTACTTGAGGAATTTCAAGCTTATGGTCAAAATTTAATGCGAGGCCTATATTATAATGGTATATCCACTGTCACCGATTTGTCTCTGATGTTGGTTGATAGAGCTATCATTCGATCTCTAGCTCTTTCAGACACGCGAAGTACTTTATCTTGGAAATATGCCTGAAGATATGATCGTTGTATTGATCTTATCCATTTATGAAGGAGGCAAATTTGATTATGAAAATTTGAGTGAGGCTATGAAATTAAAAGACTAAATGTAACTCCCGCACTTCCGAGCCGATAGCTAATTACACTTAAGACACACAAATCTCAATTAAAACTTAATAAACCTCAACTTACATTATCTTGCAATGGAAACGTAACCTATAAAACGATCCCTGGACCTTTGGGTAAGGTCCACAATAAAACATCCCAAAATATAGATACAATGAATTGATCTAAAACAAGACTCCAAGACGATACAATAATATCTCAACTAAACTATACAATCTCCCTTTGTTGCTCATCCGAAAATCATTTCGTATAACACTTATGATCCACTCGACCAATCCGTAGCTTTCACAATACTTGCGTGCAAATTCACTAACAATGAACACGCCCCCACCGGGGACAAAGGGTTCCAATAACAAAATCAGCGAAACTGAGTACACACTGTCCAACAAGAAAATCTTTTTAGTGGCTTAAAGCATATTTACAGATTTAAGTTTATCATACGAGACCATTTGAAATCAAGAAATCAAGATACATAATACTCATAATGAAAGAATTATATAACAAATACTTATAGACAATTTTTAATATCACTCGTTTTAAATAAGAGTATCTCACAAAATGAATAATATACACTTTCAATTAGAGAGACCACATAAGGATTCCATAGGATCTAATACGATATTCCAAAATCCATTCTATCTGACATACTCTATGACATAACAATGTTTCCCACTTCTGTGTTTCAAAAAGAATAACCTCTAATCCAAATATGTGCAACATATCTAATTCCTTTCATAAATTCCTAACGAGTTTCTTAGTAATTCATTCCCATATTCCGCACATGGATTCCATAAAATTGGGTGAGTAAAACATTACTTCGGAAATAAAGTTAACTTTCCACGAAACCACTTGCATGTTCAAATGCATATTCTATTTTCTTTCAGAATTCATATTATACTAGGGAAGAGAACACGAATAGAGTTGCCTTCCAGGCGAATTCTCTAAACTTTTACAAGGGACATCTCTCTCTTCCGTTATGTACTGCTTGCAAGACTTTTTAGGACATGTCCCCAGAATACAGAATACAAAATGTTGTTCATCACTGCTCTAGCAGCTTCTTCCCCTCACAGAAACAGAATCAAAACTCGTAATTCAATAATTTCAAAAACTCAAATTCAGGATTCTCGAATCAGATATATCAAAATCTTATAACACAATTGCACTTACGTATTTTATATACAAAACTTAAATTTGCTTGATAAATACTCTAATTTCCAACAACTTAGTATAAACACCCTTTTATAAAATTTATTTGATGAAAACTACTCAAATGCAGACTCTAAAAGGAATGTGGTCTCAACTCTACGAGCTTATCAATTATCATAACTGAACTCAACAAAACACAGCTTCCCGAATGATTATAATCCCAGAATAGAACTTAAATCTTACATAAACTTTAAGTAGTCACAATGTAGTAATATCAAATTCCACATTGTTCATATCTCTAGATTTATAAATCACATCACATCTATCTAAGTCTCATAATATAAAACTTCATAGGACATATTTCTTTATAATTTAGGTGAAACTCATAAAAATCGGACTTATGTATTATAACTACAAGTAACTGATCTTCCATTAAAATAATTTGGCGTTTAACATTCCTCCTTCTTTCAATTATTTAGACCTCTCATACTTGAACTCCAACTTCTAGTAGCCCATTGACAAAGAATCTAAAATGATTAAACTCCACCCCATAGTTGAACTGGCACCACATTACTTTAGCCTTAGTATCATAAGATATTAGTTGTTTGGGTTCCCGACTTTATTGCCTCGATACTTTATACTTCCATAACCATTAATATATTATACCATATTTTATAATCTACAATTATTATTATAACTCAACAACATCTTATTTCATCTTTGCATGTCATAAATAGTTATACCATTATTCAGCTATCCGTTTATAATTTTTATTATCACTCCAAATACTTAAACTCATTTATAACTCATAACAATATTTTTTAAATATTTGAACTCAATGTTCATATTTATCTTGATTCCTTTATTTTATTTTTAAAGCCTATCACCACTGCCCATTTTACAAAATATTTATACTTCTCCCACTTTCCATTATTTAACTTACTCTTTTCGTTAGAGGATGGTATCTTTAAACCCTTTTATTTATCCCCATCCAATACTCATAGTAGAAGATTTTCCAATTCGGGTCTAGTCCTTCACAATTCAACTATTGCAATTTCATTATATTGTTTTGCTACTCCTTCAATCCGTCACTCATTTCTTGAGCTCTTATATAACTATTATAATCCTCACATATCTGATTTACTTCTCAATACTTGATTTATGTCATCCACAATTTATCACTAATTTACACAGCTTGCTTTAATGACCCGTGAAGTTCTCATATCATATTCCATTAATCTACTTTCAAATTACAATCGTTGTTACCCAACTTTAGCTTCTCACATAACAACTTATCTCCCTAAATAGAGCTTCTCAAACAACCATTTTATTCTTCAACCATTTCAACATAAATATCCAATCTTATAAACCCAATTCCAAATATTCTTTAAGGATACCTCTGTAATATAATTTAACTTGTAACTTTAAACTTCACTTTCTCCCAAAAACAGAATCAGAAAAGCTTACTTGATAACTTTACAAATTCATACTCAATCTAATTCCCCAAAAGATTTTATTGATAGCTCCAATAGTTATCATAGACTTTCCAGCGTATCACTAAAGTTTCCTCATATCATAATTTGCACAATTTTTAACATCTCGAATAATAGTTCACTTTTGAAATCTCTAATTTCAACCTTCTTATGGTCCAGAGATTCTTAAACATACAAAACTCATACTAGGATTCAGAATCTTACATTATCATCATAACTTCAAACTCTTATTTCCCAAAAGTCAATTATGTATTCCTCAATGTTGATATACAATTATCTTTAAAACCTTGTATCTTTATATTTCAGATTATATATAAGAAACTTGAAACGAAAGCTTCTTGACTATCACAATATACTTAGATTTCTAGTAACCTTGTATGAATCAACTCTTTGTATATTTCATATATTTACAACTATATATACATATACGAATATTAGTACAAACATAGTTGAGTTTCATAAGCTTATCAGCCTTATCGAATTAAAGTCAATTACTTATCGCAAAGCATACGAGATCGGACAATATATTTTACTTATAGATACATTGAGAATTAAATCGACTAACTCAACTTAAATTATTGTAATCCAACATCCATACTTTCATATCATGTCTAGAACGTGGGTTGCTCAACAATTATTAAGATTTGAAAATAAAAATATACTTCAATTCCAAACATGATTGGCTTAGTATAACATAAACTGGTGTTCTTGGATAACTCTTACTTACTTCCAAATATCCGAACAGACTATCGTCCATATGTAATCGGAACTTATATAGGTATCTCAAATCATGATTATCAAACAAATGCTAAACTCAATATAATCTAATACTTGACGTCAAATCATATACACCGAAAATCAGACAAACTCAGTACTTAAGAATCTTCAAACAAGTTCAACTTTATAATTATAAAACAATAACCAATTCAAGTCAAAATTCATATTCCTTTTTGGAAAGTCATGAAATTCATATGACTTGTAATAGCACAAAAACGGTTTAGTTATAAGATGGAGGGACAATGTGTACCTTATTCGCTCTCTGAAAATAGCTTTATATCCTTAACCAAGCTCCCAATACTCCATTATTCTTCAACCTCATACTACTTCTTCATAATTAACCTCAATAACAATAACAATGGTCAATAAATTTCTAAAAGAACTTCAAGTTCAACAATTAACACAAATAATTAACTCGATCCCCATAGCTATCTATAACAAAATGACTATCTTCTCAATACTAAATTCATCTATTGATCCATACAGACCAACTATGATAGACTAGATAACAATTTATAACTCTCATAAGACCAACATGATATTCTTACGACTCATATAATTATAAAGTAATACATAAATTAATATATTTGCAAGTTAGGAAAATTGAAACTGAGCTAAGAATATGAACTCAAAAACAACTCTTTGGTAATCAAAACTCTAGATTTTTGCTTTCATATAATTCACTTTCAATTTGAGAATCATTCACAAACAAAATTTTGATATCTTAATTTGAAATCAGAATGTTTACTTCTAAATTCATAAACTAACATGCTTGCGTAAACAAACTTAAACAAAAGAATAAAGCATTAACCATCTTTCCCAACATAAAGAATTGAACAATTTAGTTAGATTTGCTAAAAGAACTCAAAATTGTTGATGGACAGCTTATACCTCCAATTCAACTTGATTTAGTCCTCTTATCAAACAAAGAGAGGAAAGGAAGCAACGACGGCGTAAGATCAAGCCAACCACCGCCAGCAGAACTAATGCAGGGAGAGGGTGACTGGGTGTGGCTGAGCGTGACGGTGGCAGCAGCCTTGACAGAGCAACAACAGCAACGCACAACAGAGGTGAGAGGTATGAGAGTAGTAGGGGTATGTGCAACACCGCAAACTACTAGGAGAAGAAGGACGATGAAGAAGCATATGGTGGGAGCGCCACTACGCGAACAACATGAGCAGCGCTGTGGTGGTTCCAGCGAAGTTTTCAACAGGAGGACAAGAAGGGGAATGAGTGAGGTATGAGAGACAGAAAGATGAATTGGGGTTTGTTCTTCTCATAAGTCATAACAATATATAGGAGAAAGAATGATAGTGCTAGGAAGTCTCTAGAAATTACAAGAGAAGGGAGATATAAATAAGATTTTCCTCTGAAAAAAAATATATGTAAATACTAAGTCATGATCAACTATACACCCATGATTAACAAAATAATTTCTTTTTAATTACGCTAATAAAACATTATTTATCTTTAATCACAGGTGCTTAAAATATAGGCTATTACACTAAATACTTCTAAGATAAATGCAAATGTAAGAATGATTGTTTTGTTCATATTTTGAGGAATCGAGTATGAAGAATTTCGTGCAATTGGTCTATATTATTTTCCAAGCACATTGTTAGAATTTTCTATACCATGTTGCTCAATATGCTGATGTAAACATCATCTCTTTTGATTGCTGTGGGGATTAAATTCAATCAAGCCTTGCAGTAGGAGTTTCAATCAAATTTATACAAAAGAATTCACTGACCATGAGCTAACTTCGACGGGTGTAATCAACAAGAAGGTTCAAGCCTTTATGTATAAAGTCTAGATTTCCAAAAATTAGGGAAGTCTAATGATTTCCGGTATACATTGGAGATTCAGTGTGAGATCTACTTTGTCTCCTTAAATCAGATATTGGGATTGTGATTGGCCCTGATTCTATTCTAAGAAGAATTGGAGGTCATTTTGTGGTTATTTTTCGTCCTCTATTTCAAGGCGTAGTGATGAAGCAACAAGGTTGTGAAAAGATGTCCTATTAGAAGGTTTTAGAAGGTGTTCAACATACTGTCTCAAGCTGGGCCGAAATTCATGCTTTCATTCTGGGTTCTTGATGTTACTGGTTGGTAGATGAAAAAAATTTATTTTTGTAGTAGGAGTTTCAACTCGAAATACAAGGTTCATTATGAGTTGTATATTGTAAGAGTTTCTTATAATATCTTCTTCGAAGGCTGTAGAGCTAATTAAGGTCGATCCGAATTGGCCTCAATAATGCTTGAGCTTGGGCAGAATTTTAGGGCCCCGTTTTCGTTCTCGATCACGTTTTTAGTCCCGACCCCGTTTTCCTGTCCCGACCATTTTTTTTTAAACGGGTTTGGGGCAACTCAAGAATGAGTTCTTTCAATCTTGAGATTGATTTCTTTCAATCTTAACCCCTACTTCAAACTGCATTCCAGTTACTAGAGGAAATTCAAACTTCAGGTCAAAATTTAGTCCATGGTCTAAATTATAACGGTACATCCACCATCACCGATTTGTCTGCAATGTTGGTTAATAGAGTTAGCATTAGATCTCCAGCTCTTTCAGACACATGAAGTATTTTATCTTGGAAATATACCCGAAGATACAACCGTTGTATTGATCTTATCCATTTATGAATGAGGCATATTTGATTATGAAAATTTGAGTGAGGCTATGAAAAGACTGAATACTTTTTAGAGAAATGCGGAATGGTTGATTTGTGCATATTTTGAGGAATCGAGTATGAAGAAATTCATGCAACTGGTCAAGATATTGTTTTTCAAGCACATTGTCATAATTTTCTATACAGTGTTGCTCAATAAGCTGATGTAAACATCATCTCTTTCGACTGGTGGTGAAGCAACAAGGTGGTGAAGAGATGTCTTCTTAGAAGGCTGAAGAAGGTGTTCTGCATACTGTCTGGTGGCTGGTAGATGAAAAAAATTTAGTTTTATAGTAGGAGTTTGACTTGAAATACGAGGTCCGTTTTGAGTTTTTGTAGGATTTTCTTATAATATATGGATGACTTTTTGTTGATTTAATATAATATGCCATTTATTACTGTCATATCATGACATTGCTTAATATTAAGTTTTGTTTATGTTATTAAAGAAACATGGGGGTGTATTAAACTTTTTTGTAAGAATTTTGAATGAAAAGAAAAAAAATTATTATAGCCTTGAGGGCTCTGATACCATTGATACAGGACCATAGGAGAACCATCCTTGAAATCTAGCCTAAGGAGAGGAGAACCCAAATTCCTATGACCCCACATCAACCCCATATGACCATTCTATAGGACTCAAGTCTCATAACAACAAGGCAAGAAAAAGAAAGCCAAAGACAATTCCAACTAGAAAAGTAAAAAGAAAAGTGTTCTTATGTCTGAGAAAATGTGCTATGATACGGAGAGCAAGGAAATGTCAACCTATTTTGTAAAAATCACAAGAAGTATAACTAAAACCCGAAAAAGAAAGAAACTACTACAAAGGCAAATGGCGTTGAACAAGCCAATTACAGTGTGTCATTGCCATGGTTTCTGGTTTGCACGTTAAAATGATCAGAGTTACACATGGTTGGATGTATCTCTAAATGATCAGTGGCGTGATTCAATGACAATAACTCATTAATTATAACAATCATTCATTGTTCAAAGACTACAACATATCTCCTAAAGGACATACAATGTTGTTGGGTGGTCATCATCCTATCAAAGTCCTAGGATCAGGATTAATGTTTACTTTTGGAAAAAATGTAGCTCTCACTAATGTACTCCATGTACTAAAAATTAGTAAGGACTTATATAAGTCCTTACTAATTTTTAGTACATGGAGTACAGTAGTGAGAGCTACTAGTGGAAAAAACATCATCGGATCCGGTCAAAACCAAAGTTACTGTTTCGTTTTTTGGCCGGAACAGATAGGCTAGGAGCAGTTAGAAAAAGTCAACTGATCCGAATTTAAACCAGCTCAGTTGATGACCAACTGATCCGGTTATGCATTAAAACCGGACCAGTTAAGTTGATTAACTGATCCGATTTTAATGGATAACCAGATTAGTTGAGGCACATTTCAATTAAAAAAAAAGTGATGCAGGCTTGTAGAGAAGGAAAACAAACAGCACAAAGTCAACTAACAGCTCATATAATGAGGTGTCATCCATACTTTGACATAACAAATAAGGAAGACTCCACATTAATTTGTGGAATGACATGGCAAAAATGCCTATCAAGAACCACATAGCTAATTAATATCATACACATTACAAACTACAAAGGCAGATCTTGATAAAAAAAATACTAAAACAGAAAAAAAAACTGAAGGTGGTCATTACATGCATCACCAAAGCATTGAGAACATTAACCCAAAATGCAAGCTTCTCTTCATGCTTCAACTTCTTTGGATCTACTTCTTGTAATTGGGAGATTAGCACGAGCCTTTGGGCCTGCTAAAATTCTGCAATACATCACATTTCTTCAGTAAACAGCTAACACAAAAAATTTGATAGACAAACAAACTCACAACGATTCAAACCTTTCAATTGATCCAGAATCAATGTTTTTAGGAGTATGGTAATGTGTATGAGACATTCAATGGTGGATGTAGTGTATAACACTATGGTGCACGTGCACCAACAATAAAAAAAACCTCACAACCAATTAATGGGTTCAATTTTCACATCTCTAAAAAAACTCCCTTTTCTCTCACATCTCACATCTCACATCTTCTCCCTTTCTCTCTCATACAATCTTAGATCTCAGTCACTTTCACTTCTTCCAACGCGTGACGCGTCACCGCCTCACCGAAGTGACGGCCTCACCGGTGCTGCGAACCCTCGAACCTGCGAAGGGCACGAACTCCTGCTGGTTGCTTCGAATCGGTGTTGCTTCGAATCAGTGTTGTTGTCCTACTCAACGTTCGTGACTCGGAACTCCTGCATGGCTGCCTCGCCTGCCTACAGCCACAGAGCCGCTCGGAACTCGCTGGACGGTGGACGTTCGTGACTAGGTATGTACTTCTTCTTGATTTCTTGTTTTACTTTACAGATTAGGGTTTCATCAATTTCATGAAAATTGGAAAATAAATTGCTATTTCACTTGTTATGGGTGTTTATATTTACAGATTATATAATTTAAAATTGTTACAAATGTTGATTTTGTTGTTGTACTTTGATTTGGGTGTTATTGGTGTTTGAAAATTAAAATGGCATTATGTTTGAATTGGGTGTTATGCTGATTTTGTTGATTATATGTTAGATTTCATATTAGTTTTGCATAAATTATATGTTAGATTACAAAAATGCATAATTGGCCTAATTACTAGTACATTTGTGATCTTGGTGAAATGACACTATGGTAAATTGGCAGCATGTTTCATTTGGTGAGATACATCTTGATTTAGTTAAATTGTTACTTGATTTTCAGATTTGATAATGAAGAGAAAACGTACTCCAAACAAAATGTAAAATATTGCTAGTTTCTTCACTAAAAAAAATCCAACTCCAAATTCTCCTCCACATCCAACAGAAAATGAACAAACTTCGTCTCCTCAACTAGCAAGCGAACAACATTCCTCTCCATCACATAATTCAATTCAAAATTCGCTTCAAAATTCCCCTCACAATTCCCCTCATAATTCCCCTCATAATTCCCCTCATAATTCGCCAATCTTCCACAAGACCCGAGATTGAGAAGAAAGATGATAGAGATTTAGTGAGGAGAACTTACATTAAAAAAAAACCTTGTCAACCTAAAGACTTCTTATTTCCTCAAACACTTATTGCACAAAAAAACCGTTGATTTGTTGCCAAGTGGTTTAAATCATGGAGTTGGCTTGAGTATAGTGTGGAAAAGGATACAACCTATTGTTTCATTTGTTATTTATTCAAGGATGAAAATGCAATTGGAGGTGATGCTTTTGTTAGTGGGGGTTTATCTTCTACTTTTGGATATTGTATAGAGATTGTGATTTGTGAGTGAAAATGTATAAATGGAAAAATGATCTGGGTTCAACTAAAAAAATTGAGTTGAACTAGTAAAATAATTTCGTAGGTTCTGTAAATGTTATGCAGATCCATGTTGAAAGGTTAAATCACGAAGATAACCCAATTTCATTTGGCATTGGTCTTCATTCAGATTTAGAGACAAAAGTTTAAAATAATTTTTTTAGGAGATTTTATCAACTATCTCCTCTCTTTTGATTTGTTTTTCATACTCGTAATAGTTCTTAAATCACGGAAATGAAGTTTGTTTGTTTATCTTCTACTTTAGGATATTGTATAGAGATTGTGATTTGTTCGTGAAAATGTATAAATGGAAAAATGATATGGGTTCAACTAAAAAAATTGAGTTGAACTAGTAAAATAATTTCGTAGGTTCTGTAAATGTTATGCAGATCCATGTTGAAAGGTTAAATCACGAAGATAACCCAATTTCATTTTGCATTGGTCTTCATTCAGATTTAGAGACAAAAGTTTAAAATAATTTTTTTAGGGGATTTTATCAACTATCTCCTCTCTTTTGATTTGTTTTTCATACTTGTATTAGTTCTTAAATCACGGAAATGAAGTTTGTTTGTTTATCTTCTAATTTTGGATATTGTATAGAGATTGTGATTTGTGAATGAAAATGTATAAATGGAAAAATGATCTGGGTTCAACTAAAAAAATTGAGTTGAACTAGTAAAATAATTTCGTAGGTTCTGTAAATGTTATGCAGATCCATGTTGAAAGGTTAAATCACGAAGATAACCCAATTTCATTTGGCATTGGTCTTCATTCAGATTTAGAGACAAAAGTTTAAAATAATTTTTTTAGGGGATTTTATCAACTATCTCCTCTTTTTTGATTTGTTTTTCATACTCGTATTAGTTCTTAAATCACGGAAATGAAGTTTGTTTGTTGATCTTCTACTTTTGGATATTGTATAGAGATTGTGATTTTTGAGTGAAAATGTATAAATGGAAAAATGATATGGGTTCAACTAAAAAAATTGAGTTGAACTAGTAAAATAATTTCGTAGGTTCTGTAAATGTTATGCAGATCCATGTTGAAAGGTTAAATCACGAAGATAACCCAATTTCATTTTGCATTGGTCTTCATTCAGATTTAGAGACAAAAGTTTAAAATAATTTTTTTAGGGGATTTTATCAACTATCTCCTCTCTTTTGATTTGTTTTTCATACTTGTATTAGTTCTTAAATCATGGAAATGAAGTTTGTTTGTTTATCTTCTAATTTTGGATATTGTATAGAGATTGTGATTTGTGAGTTAAAATGTATAAATGGAAAAATGATCTGGGTTCAACTAAAAAAATTGAGTTGAACTAGTAAAATAATTTCGTAGGTTCTGTAAATGTTATGCAGATCCATGTTGAAAGGTTAAATCACGAACATAACCCAATTTCATTTGGCATTGGTCTTCCTTCAGATTTAGAGACAAAAGTTTAAAATAATTTTTTTAGGGGATTTTATCAACTATCTCCTCTCTTTTGATTTGTTTTTCATACTTGTATTAGTTCTTAAATCATGGAAATGAAGTTTGTTTGTTTATCTTCTAATTTTGGATATTGAATAGAGATTGTGATTTGTGAGTTAAAATGTATAAATGGAAAAATGATCTGGGTTCAACTAAAAAAATTGAGTTGAACTAGTAAAATAATTTCGTAGGTTCTGTAAATGTTATGCAGATCCATGTTGAAAGGTTAAATCACGAAGATAACCCAATTTCATTTGGCATTGGTCTTCATTCAGATTTAGAGACAAAAGTTTAAAATAATTTTTTTAGGGGATTTTATCAACTATCTCCTCTCTTTTGATTTGTTTTTCATACTCGTATTAGTTCTTAAATCACGGAAATGAAGTTTGTTTGTTTATCTTCTACTTTTGGATATTGTATAGAGATTGTGATTTGTGAGTGAAAATGTATAAATGGAAAAATGATATGGGTTCAACTAAAAAAATTGAGTTGAACTAGTAAAATAATTTCGTAGGTTCTGTAAATGTTATGCAGATCCATGTTGAAAGTTTAAATCACGAAGATAACCCAATTTCATTTTGCATTGGTCTTCATTCAGATTTAGAGACAAAAGTTTAAAATAATTTTTTTAGGGGTTTTTATCAACTATCTCCTCTCTTTTGATTTGTTTTTCATACTTGTATTAGTTCTTAAATCACGGAAATGAAGTTTGTTTGTTTATCTTCTACTTTTGGATATTGTATAGAGATTGTGATTTGTGAGTGAAAATGTATAAATGGAAAAATGATCTGGGTTCAACTAAAAAAATTGAGTTGAACTAGTAAAATAATTTCGTAGGTTACGTAAATGTTATGCGGATCCATGTTGAAAGGTTAAATCACGAAGATAACCCAATTTCATTTGGCATTGGTCTTCATTCAGATTTAGAGACAAAAGTTTAAAATAATTTTTTTAGGAGATTTTATCAACTATCTCCTCTCTTTTGATTTGTTTTTCATACTCGTAATAGTTCTTAAATCACGGAAATGAAGTTTGTTTGTTTATCTTTTACTTTTGGATATTGTATAGAGATTGTGATTTGTGAGTGAAAATGTATAAATGGAAAAATGATATGGGTTCAACTAAAAAAATTGAGTTGAACTAGTATAATAATTTCGTAGGTTCTGTAAATGTTATGCAGATCCATGTTGAAAGGTTAAATCACGAAGATAACCCAATTTCATTTTGCATTGGTCTTCATTCAGATTTAGAGACAAAAGTTTAAAATAATTTTTTAGGGGATTTTATCAACTATCTCCTCTCTTTTGATTTGTTTTTCATACTTGTATTAGTTCTTAAATCACGGAAATGAAGTTTGCTTGTTTATCTTCTACTTTTGGATATTGTATAGAGATTGTGATTTGTGAGTGAAAATGTATAAATGGAAAAATGATCTGGGTTCAACTAAAAAAATTGAGTTGAACTAGTAAAATAATTTCGTAGGTTCTGTAAATGTTATGCAGATTTATGTTGAAAGGTTAAATCACGAAGATAACCCAATTTCATTTGGCATTGGTCTTCATTCAGATTTAGAGACAAACGCCTTATCCATTGGGCCACAGAGTCACTTGTTTGATATCTATGATTTCTTAATTATATAAAAAGGTTTTATTCCAAAGTATATCTATGCTAATATATTGAAAGGCGTGTGAAACAATGTATACACGCCACGTGGCACCTCTCTTACCCAACTAGAATTGTCCAATGTGTACATATGTTATGTCAACTAACAAAAATAAATTGGCTTGCAATAAGATTCGAACCCATGACATCTTGCTATTTTATATAGCACAATTACCATCTCAACTAACTTTTGATCATGCTTTAAATGTCAACATTATTATATGTGTACCTTTTAAATGTTGGGTTTTCTTTATTACATTTTAATGCGAATGGAAAAAAAATGCATATCAAATTTGGAAAAAGTACCACTCGGGGCAAAGCCCGTGCCCAAATACTAGTTAACACCACAAAAGAAGTCGCTCCCTTCAAAAAAGAAAAGAAAAAAGAAACAATTGATGGAATCATCAATTCATCTCATATCAATTATTGGATCACGGCTAGAAATGATTGGAGAAACCTCTATAGCTTTTTACTTTTTTCTTTTGGGATTTTAATTTTTCCTAGTTTAATACTTTGTTCGGATAGGAGGAAAGGGAGGGAAAGGAAAAGAAGGGATAAGGAGGGGAATATATTTCGTTGTTTGGATAAGGGATTGGGGGATGGAAGGGGAGAGCGATGGACTGATCCATTTATCCTCCTCTTTTAATGAACATTATCCCTCCATAATTACAGAGATTTGGAGGAAAATGGAGCTCCATCTTTATGTCCCCTTCTCCTATATCCCTCCCATTTCTTTCCCTCCTATATTCTTTGCCCGTATAAAGTGTGAAGTGTCATAATCTTAAGATAGGAAATGAATGAAACAACATGAAAAAGATCCTTAAATTCAAGAAAGGTGCATACGATAGTTTTTTTTTTATGATTCTCAATTTACATAAAAATAAAATGAAAACAAAAAACAAAACACAAAGATTAAAAGATTCTAAATAATCTCAACTTTGTTTTACTCATGCTAATCCAATAACTTGACAAAGTATCATCTCAAAGCAATCCAAATCTAAGGAACAATGATGTAGTTTGTGTGTTAAAGAATATAATTTAAAACTTAAAAGCTATTATACTAAAATACCTTTAAAAGATTATTTTCAGTAATTGGGGTTCATCAATACTTTGATTTAAGGTAGAATTGAATATTTTGTCTATACTATCAACTTTGGCATAATCTTTTTCCTCTAATCATACAAGTGCAGTTGTTGGCAGGGAGCTCTCAATTAAATAAGTGATTGTTATTGATTGATAGAGAATACTCTTAAGATAATATTTTCTCATTGTTTTGGGATATACTATGTATAGTTTCCTAACTATGTTAGGACTCGGATTATTGTAATCCATATATATTTTGATCAATGGAATCACTCCGGATTCACGGAGTTTTCACACAATCTAACGTGGTATCAAGAACTAGCATAGGATAGGTATCCTCCCTAACAATAATTTTCGGCTTCCTTGGACCTCTCGTCCAGCTTTCATCAAAGCACACTTTTTTTTAATTTTTTTCGGCTGTATTGCTTCCCTAGACATCTGTCCACGTTATAGCATCCATCCCCACAAAATTTTGGTTGCTTGTCACCTCCCTGCCAGCAATACTTCCTACTTAGTGTGTTATTTTCTTTCTGCCAGCCATAATTTTTTAGTCTTGCTCGTGCTCTCCTGCGGTTCTCACGCCACCTCCTTCCGCATATATATTACATAAAGTTACGCCCTTTTTCTTTAACAATTCATGGCTGGCGACGGGGAAACTATTCCGCCCTACACCCCACCACCGCCTCCCCTACTCCTCCAGTCCCTTTTCACCCAGCAGAGGCCGTCAACAATATCAAGAATGAGATACCCATCATCCTTGATTGTGAAAAGTCACAATATTCTAACTGGGTAGAATTATTCGAAATACATTGCCATGCCTGCAATGTACTGGACCATATTGATCCCAAAACTCCGCGCCCTGATATTCCTACTAACTTATGGAATTGACTTGATTCAATTGTGAAAAAGTGGATCTATGGTACCATATCTCATGATCTTTTACAAACTGTCCTATATAGAGGCGCTACTGCCCAAGAAACTTGGAATCGACTTCAAGCTATATTTCAGGACAATAAACACACGCGCGCCGTGTACTTGGAAAATCAGTTGTCGAATTTCGCTGATATCTCTGCCTACTGTCAACAACTCAAACACTCAAAGGATCAACTAGCTAATGTTGGCCAAATTGTTTATGAGCAAAAACTTATTATGCGTCTGGTATCTGGGCTCGTTCACACCGATTTCGATACAGTAGCTTCCTTGATCCAGCAATCGGATCCCCTGCCCTCTTTTGAAACTGCCAGATCACGTCTCCTTCTTGAGGAGTCACTAGGACCCAAGAAGCCCCAAATTCGGCCCAATCATTCGTTGCCCAGCAAGATGCGCCATCTTCCATTAATTCCCACGCACAGCAACAAACTCCAACTGCCACCCGTGGTGGCGGCGGCGGCGGTGGCCGTTCCGGTGCCGAGGCATGGTCCGACATAATTCCGGTAGGGGTCGCGGCCGTGGCAGGGGCCGTGGTCAACAACAGTAGTCACAAGGTACGCAGCAAAACCGGGGGGTATCCAGGCCCTTCTCCAACTCACTTGGGCCTCACCGAATCCCGACCCACTTATTCTCGGGCTCCCCAAGACACGGCCCACCACGGGCCGTTGCCCCATACTCCTATCCCCAACAACGCCCCTATGCGTCTGGACCAGTACAAGCCCAATCTCATTCCCGCGGCAGCTCTGCGTACCCCCCGCCACAGCAGCAGGCCTACCTGGCCCAATACGGGCCTCTCATGATCCCCACAGAGTTGGGCAACACCTTTTCTACTATGTGTTTGCAACCACCGGATGATGGATGGTATATAAATTCGGGTGCTACCTCTCACATGACTCATAACTCAGGTACTCTCATGCCCTTATTTAATTTGAGCAATAATAATCATATTTTAGTTGGCAACGGGGGCCACATTCCAATAACGGGTTATGGTCACACTTCTATCTCTCCTCACAAACTTGCCCTTCGTGATATTCTCCTAGCCCCACAAATAATTAAAAATCTTATTTCCGTCAGAAAATTCACAACAGATAATTTAGTGTCTATTGAATTTGATCCTTTTGGCTTTTCTGTGAAGGATCTTAAAACGGGGAGCATTCTAACGAGATGCAATAGTTCGGGAGATCTTTATCCAGTCTCCACCACAACACCATCCACCTGTCTTGCAACCGCCCTCACCACACTTCCTCAAACAACCTGGCACAACCGTCTTGGTCATCCTGGCGACCAATCTTTAAGCTTTCTTAGGCGTAGTAATTTCATCGAATATAATAAAGAGCATGACTCCAAGTTTTGTAATACTTGCCCTATTGGGAAACACACTAGACTTCGTTTTGCTACATCTCATACTACTACATATTGTGCGTTTGACATTATTCATGCTGATTTGTGGACATCTCCTACACGGAGTAGTGATGGTTATAAATATTTTTTAGTTTTGCTTGATGATTTTACTCATTATGTGTGGACCATTCCTCTTAAATATAAATCTGAAACCTACCAATCCTTTGTCAATTTCCAACAGTATATTAGGACTGAGCGCCTTATCAAGGCCTTTCAAAGTGACCATGGGCGGAAAATTGACAATGACTCCTTTAAACTATTTTGCATCCAACATGGTATTGTTTTTAGATATTCATGCCCTCATACATCCTCCTAAAATGGCAAAGCTGAACGTATGATCTGCACAATAAATAATGTCATTCGCACACTTCTCTTTCATGCTTCCATCCCCTCTATTTACTGGATTTATGCTTTAGAGACCGCTACATATCTTCTCAACATTTTGCCCACAAAAACTCTCAAAAACAAAACACCATCCGAAGCATTATTTTTTGTCATACCATCTTATGACCATCTCCGCATTTTTTGTTTGTCTATGTTTTCCCAATCTCACGGCTACGTCTCAAAACAAACTTGCTCCTCGCTCCACACCATGTGTCTTTTTGGGGTATCCTCGTAACCATCGTGCAGGGTATATGTGTCTTGATCTTGCTACAAATAAAATAATCATCTCCTGTCATGTGATATTTGATGAAACCAAGTTTCCCTTTGCAAATTGACAAAATATTCCTTTATCCCACTATGAGTTCCTTGGCTTTGATGACACTTCCCCCTTGCTCATCCACATCCTCATGCGCCGAGCCCAACCAATAGCGACCCAACCACCCGCTTCTCCCCCTCTCCAAAGACATACGGTCCAATATCACACCCCCGCCCGCGCCAGCCCAACACGGCATCCCGGGCCCAGCAGGACCCTGTCTCGTCTCCTCGCTCCCCCCCCACGGCCCACACGAGGGCCACTCCCTACTCCCCCCCCATTACGTGGGCTACCCCCAATCCAGCCCACTCGGCCTCCTCCCTCCCCTCCTGTTACACGGTCCAAGAGAGGCATTGTAAAGCCTAATCCATGATATAATCTTCTCACACAAAAATCCATCCCCTCTACATATAAATCCCCTTTGCTTAAAAACCACAAACAAGCCTTAAATGACCCAAATTGGAATGCGGCAATACATGATGAATATGGTGCTCTTATTAAAACAGGGACATGAGAATTAGTACCTAGGCCTACGGGGGTGAACGTTGTTAATTGCATGTGGCTTTTCAAACATAAATTCAAATCTAATGGCGACCTTGAAAGGCACAAAGTTCGACTTGTTTGAGATCACTAGTGGAAAAAACGCTATCTCGTTACAAGACACCACATCCGGTTATGGCAAAACTAGATCCATAAATCCGCGAAAATTTGGGGGGGGAAACTTGGGTTGAATAACGGATCCGGTCCTTCGATGGAACCGGATCAGTTAACGGAAAACCGGATCGGTTTTCGGTTAACCGATCCGGTTCATATGACCGGGTCGGTTGATCAACACCTTTTTGCCAAACCAAAACCCGCGTTCTAATTTCCCTCCTCTCCAATTTTCATTTTCTCCCTCCTTCCTTAGTTCTTCTCTCTTAGCGTTATACTCCACTGCTTGGGTTCCACGCACCACCACTGCCAACCAAACAAACGCCACCTGCTTCCACCGTCGGCGACGTGCTTCCGCCGCCACCGGGTTCTTCCTCTTGCGCACCGCTCCACTGGATTCCCTCTTGCGCACCCCTCCACCGTGCTCTGCTGCTCCACCACCATTTCTCCTTCCTCTCAACCGCCGCACCACCCTCGGCTGCTCCACCTCAGCACCACCACCACCGCTGCACCACCACCTCTCGCACCTCCACCCGCCCTAAACCACTACATTCCTCCTCCACCTCTTATGGAAACCCTAGATTCGAGAAGAAAATCAAGACCAGTAAAAAGATCGAGTTTGGGTCTTTGAATTAGGGTTTTTCGCGGTTGATTCTTTAATTTTTGTGGGTTTTGTTTAATTTTAGGTTTTAGGTATTGAATGCCCAGCTAATCAAGCGCCTACGAGTGAGGAGTGCACTATTGCTTGGGGTATGATTATGTTTTCTTTTAGTTATTGGTTTTAATTCTTAATTTCTAGTTAATTTTGTGGGTTTTGTAGTTTATGCGTTTGCAATTTGGAATGTTCTAGTCAATTTGTGTAAAATAGCCAAGTAGAAAGATTCACAGGAAGATCCGTTTAGCTGGATTGCCTCACAATGAAATCAAATGAATTGGAGGTCTATCACGTTTTCGTTTGTCCACCGATTAAATGCATCACTTTTATTGTGTTCTCACTCTTCCACACATATATAGCGGGCTAAGTGTTCAACGCAGAATGAACTAGTTTAGACCTTACAAAATCAGTTGGCAGCAGACACAAGAAATTGCAGGCAAAGTTATTAAAATCGCGATTCAAATCTTAAAATCTTACGATTTTACGATTCAGAATATAGTAAACGATTCGATTCACGATTCTAGACGATTCTATACATTTCTGTTGACTAGCGAAAACCTCGCAAATTTAAATCATGCTAACAAAGCAAATAATAGATATATATTGTTAGTTATTGCCAATATAGTGGGTAAACAACTATTTTTTCTAATTTTTAGGTCTTTTAACTTATAATTTTAGCATATTCAATGAAGATTGATCGCAAGATCTTGATTATACGTGTTTGTAGAATCTTATGATTCTACGATTCGATTTTACGATTCGATTCTAAAGGTCGTTTCCGATTCAAACTAGAATCTCAATTTTAACAACTTTGATTGCAGGTATCCAATCAATTTTTATTTTATGCTGATTCCTTGGAATTTCATGCCGAATTGTGCTGATTCTTTAATTTGCTTTATATGTTTGTCAGTTGTGTAAGTTGATTGATTACAGTAGCAAGTTAAACAAAGATCCAAGAAAAAGAATTACTGTAGCTCAAGCTCTATGTGAGTATTTTGCCAAATTTTCGTGGAAAGTATGATTTCTTTACTTGTGCTGCTTCTAATTATCTTGTTTTGCAGGCCATCCCTGGCTCAGAATTCATGGAGAAGTAAAAGTTCCACTTGATGTACTTATCTTCAAACTTCTTATGATTTATATGCGTTCGTCTTCTCTTAGCAAAGCTGCTTTGAAGGTAGGTATACTATGTAATATTTTTTATTTAGTATATTTTTATGATATTGAGAGATTATGTTACTAGGACTCCATTGAGTGTCCAAGTGACCAACTCGGCTATTTTATAGAACATTCATGATTTTGGCCTAAAATGAATGTCAACTAGCAGCTGATTATAAGTTTATGATATTATTCAATTGCAACTTGGACATAGATTCACAGGCGACACATGAAAATTTTAGGTGTCAGACTTGTGCTGCTGAGATAGAAGTTCCTCTAGTTCAGGTAAATAGTGAACACAGTGCAGTTTGGATATAAGTATGTTAAGGCATTCTAATTCTGAATCATTTAATGACACTTGGTATCAGGAGAAAGGCATTCGATCGAGATCGACAGCTAAGTATGAGAAGAAGATAGAAGAATTGAGTCAACAGTGCCAGCGCAAAACAGACGAATGCTATTAAGCTTGGATGTCTTTGACATCAGCAAACGAGCAGCTGGAGAAGGTTCGGATGGAGCTTGACAACATATTGTTCCAGTCTTATTCTCAAGGTAGGTTGCACAAGCTTGCTAAGTAGTGAGCACTTAGCAAAGCCCTTTATTGTGGAGTTACCTTCTATAATTTGATGTCTTATTGCACAAGAACAAGTGCTGTAGCAAATCCTATACTCTGAATTTTAAATTGCATACAATAAATTGTAATTGCAACTTTGAAAGTTTATAATTATATGGTTCTTCTCAGTTTAGGTTGTTGCTTTTTGGGTGGTTAATTGCAGCTTATACAATATTATTGTGATTATTCAGATCAATTTATATTCTCCTAAATTGTTAAGATTTAGAATCCATGATCACATGAAAATATCGTCCCTGATAATTTTCTTTTTTTCCCCCACAGACAAGACTGTGGAGAAACAAGCTAAAGAGTTGAAAGCAATATCTAGTAGGTATGAGCATGACAAAAAGTTCTGGATGATGGCAATTTCTGGTTTAGAAGAAAAATTTAAGGTATTTGTTTAGTACACAGCTTGCCATTCTCTGAGCTACATCTGTGATGGCTTTATCTTGCCAAGTTACAAACTTAGGGCCTGTTCTCTTCGGCATAAAACAACTGAACTGAACTGAACTGAACTGAACTGAATTATAACTAATTAATAGTAATGATTATCATTTAGGAACTGAACTGAACTGAACTGAACTGAACTGAACTGAACTGAAAATAAGCTGGGGAGAACAGGCCCTTATACAGATTATGAAAAAAGAACATGCTCGGCTCGCCCATGATGCTCATGAGTGTGCTGATTCTCTTCCTGAGCTATCCAAAATGGTTTCAGCAGTTCAAGCAGAAGTATATTGAAGAACAAAAGAAGAGAAAAAAGCTCTTCAATGAAGTTCAAGAGGCCAAAGGCATGTTCTTATTACATTGTAGCTTGTAGCTCATGCAATACTGAATCTCGTATATATGTTTTTTTGACAGTGCGAAATCGTGCATTAATTAAAAGAGGAAGTACAGCCTAATGTTAATACAACCAAAACTAAACCAAACAAACAAACCTAAAGGAGATTTATCAGCTCGTACATTCCATCTAAAACAAAAATAAGTAAAAACGATAAAAACTCGCGTAGGATGGGGAGCGTCGCTGGTCAGATCTTGTGATGGTGGAGTCAAACCTTAGGCGACTGATGGAAATGGTAGAAGAAGCAGATGACGTTCACGATCCGGACAACAAACAACCAACGACGAGCGTCGCGGCTCGCCGCATGAGCAGTCCCAACAATCTGCTATCGCTCGGGATTCTGGGCTCATGATCTCTGGAAGAGTCACTTTCCGTTGTGACTCATTACTCTCGCTCGAGAGTATTTCAGGTTTCTCCATAGAAAACGAGAAACACAGATGAGTGGGCGTGCTGAAAACCCCCAGATGCAATTGGTTTGCCGCCTTCAGATTTAAATTTGTCAAGGCAAGGAGCATGAAGATCAATGCCAAGATAGAAAGGGAGCCAAACAAGTTGAGCTCTCGAACACACCTCCGG
This sequence comes from Beta corolliflora, assembly GCA_947648045.1. NCBI lineage: Eukaryota > Viridiplantae > Streptophyta > Magnoliopsida > Caryophyllales > Amaranthaceae > Beta > Beta corolliflora. Next base: position 97,655 of record CANSZD010001281.1, read on the forward strand.
TTTGCAAAACCGAAAAACATACGTCCCAACCATGAAAAACTTTCATCGCTTCGTCCATACTCACAAACTTCTTGAGTCACTCTTTCCCTGAGCACAGATTCCAAAAAACCGACATAGGCTACTATTACAACCTTGAACCACCAATCCTGACCCAACTTACAAACATTTGTCAATGGTCACAACCAACCACAGACAATTTCTTTACCAACTCGAAAACAACGCACTCCTATTATTCGGAAAGCTAACACACATTTTAAGAAAAAAACTAACCATACTAACATCTAACATAATTAGTTGGAGAGCCCAACAACCGGGGGAGGGGGAGTGGAAGCCCGATACAAACAGGGGGAAGGGAAAAGGGGAGCCCGATACTAACCGGGGGAGGGGAAAGTGGAGCCCGAAACTAAACTAAACACACGTAACCGGGGATGGGGAAGGGGGCAACCTAAAGCTAACACCACATGGGGGAAAGGGGAGGGAAGACTCGAACCACAACAATAACAGGGGAGGGGAAAGGCGATGGAGAACCTAATCTAGGGAACCGATCGTGGACAAGGGAAGGGGACCGACGAAACCACGGTGGAGGACGCCTGAGGACCGACTACGGAACAAAAAAGCAACGCGATTATGGGGAAAGAGGAGGGGTTGACGCACCTACTGGGATGGGAGGAGGGGACACAACCGAAGGAAGGGGGAGGGAGGGTGGGTGAGATGCAACAGGGGAGGGAGGGAGACGACGGGACGGGGACGGGGGAGGGTGCGACGTGGCGACGGGGAACGGGGAGGGTGAGACGCGGCAGTGGAAGAGCGGCGGAAGTAGGGGGCGATGAGGGAGGGAGGAACGGTGGGGGCGACGAGAGGAGGGAAGGGGGAAACGACACGAATCGACCGGACTATTAACGGGGCTAGGCTCGCCGGCGACGAGGCCGGGATGCCGCCCACCAGCGAGCCCAGGACAGAGGGCGGTGGGGAGATTTAGGTTTAGGGTTTTAGAGAGAAGGTAAATCTCGTATTATTAAGAATATATATATCATGAATTTCGAGGTGAAAATTTAACTTGAAGATTCTGATTATAGCTCTTGACATCGGTGGAACATCGGGGTCTTCTATCGCCGCCGACCTCTCGACTAAGAATGAGCAATCATTGGATACGCAACCGTAGTTGATTTTGATGGAGCCAAAGATGGGGAACTTACAATTTTAAACGGCGGATCAAACAAAAAAAATGGCTCAAGCTTATTTTGATCCTCGTTATTGTAGTAGAATATCTACCATGTTTTAGTTTGATGTTTAATATTAGAATTGGTAACAATTTTTATGTATATGTAATTATTTATGCCTCAATGAAATGAGATTTTTGCCTCAATAAAATGAGTATTGATACTTTTTCCCACCACAATTGTTTTTGAATCAATTAAGAACAAAAAAATGCAAATTTTTTTTGGGTGCTTAATCGCTCCCGTTTTGCAAGAAAAACTAGGATTAGTTAATCAAGTTAACTGATCCGGTTTTCTTGCAAAACCGGAGCAGTTAGTGATAAACTGATCCGGTTTTGGACCGGATCAGTTGATCACTCCTAGCTGCTCCGGGCCCACCCGCTCTGGACCAAAACCGGATCTGTAAGCCCGGTTTTGACCAGATCCGATGGGCTTTTTTCCACTAGTGGATGTCATGTCTCAGGAAGTTGGTGTTGACTGTGATGAGACATTTAGCCCTGTGGTTAAACCACAGATCATTCGTACTGTATTAAGCTTAGCTATGGCTCGCAAGTGGTCTATTCATCAGCTTGATGTCAAAAACGCATTTCTCCATGATGATCTTCGTGAGACAGTTTATATGCATCAACCTCCAGGGTTTCTTGATTCTCGCACTCCGCATTATGTTTGCCGCCTGCGTAAGGCTCTCTATGGCCTTAAACAGGCACCACGTGTCTGGTATCAACGTTTTGCTACTTATCTCTGGCACATGGGGTTTGTTATTACCTAGAGTGATAACTCTCTTTTTACTTTTCATCATGGCTCGGACACTGCATATTTACTTCTTTATGTCGACGATATTTTGTTGGTTACCTCTTCTGATGCGTTACGAGAACAGATCATAACTCAGCTACAGACTGAGTTCCTGATGTCTGATTTAGGTCCATTGAGCTATTTTCTGGGTATTGCTGTCACCCGGACACCATCTTATATGTTGTTATCTCAACATAAATATGCACATTAAATTATAGAGCGTGCATGCATGGCTAGCTGTAAGCCTGCTGCTACCCCTGTGGACACTAAGTCCAAACTTAGTGCAGATGCTGGACCACAGTTTCATGATCCTACCTTGTATCGCAGTCTTGCAGGTGCTCTTCAGTACCTCACTTTTACTCGTCCTGATATTTCTTATGATGTTCAGCAGGTTTGCCTGTTTATGCACGACCCAATGGTCTCTCATTATGATGCATTAAAACGGATCATGCTCTACATTCAGGGCACTATTGATCATGGGTTACACTTATATCCTATATCTTCACTGCGTCTGATCACTTATACTGATGCTGATTGGGGTGGGTGCCTAGACACTCGCCGTTCTACTTTCGGATATTGTTGTTTTTTAGGGGACAACCTTATTTCCTGGTCTTCTAAGCGTCAGGCTACTCTTTCTCGATCTAGCGCAGAGGCAGAATATAGAGGCGTCGCTAATGTTGTAGTTGAATCATGTTGGTTGCGCAACTTATTACTAGAGTTGCATTGTCCTCTTCGTCAGGCTACACTTGTTTATTGTGATAATATCAGTGCTATCTATTTGTCCAACAATCCTGTTCAGCATCAACGCACCTTAATATCAACGAAGCTGAAATTTTGAGAAAAGCTACTACCTTTTGACTTTTCTGGCATACCAGGTCGCTTGGAAATGGGAAGATCTAGGATAGGCGGCCAACCTAGATTGGTTCAAAAACCCTAAGGAAAAACCAAACCAGAGACAGGCGGCAAATGTGCAAACATGTTGAGTTGGATATTCACTTTGTTCGGGAAAAAGTTGCTTTAGGACAAGTTCATGTTTTACATGTGCCTACTAGGTATCAGTTTACAGATATTTTCACAAAAGGCCTTCCTCGACAACTCTTTTTGGATTTTAAATCCAGTCTTAGCGTACGTCCTCCTCCCGCCATGACTGCGGGAATGTGATAGAGAATGCTATTAGGATAATATTTTCTCACTGTTTTAGGATATACTTTGTATAGTTTCCTAACTATGTTAGGACTCGGATTATTGTAACCCTATATATTTTGATCAATAGAATCACTCCAAACTCACGGTGTTTTACACAATCTAACATTGATGTTATAATTCAAGTGTTAGAGTTGTTTAACATTTTTAGTGTCCCACATCGGAGAAGTAAGATTATTTTGCTTGGGTCATAATTACCAACCTACCTTACATATCTCAATGAGAGAGTAAAGTAGGTTTTGGAGAGAAGGTTGGGGCACATTAATTGGGTCATTAGTTTTAGAATTTAATTTAATTTAGTTCAATAAATCAATTTTGGGTTTAATTATTTTAATTAAATTAGCTATTTTTTTATAAATCATGTTGGTTGTGATAGGACATTATGTGACCTCTTTCACAAATTGAGTAACTACACACCAAGCTTTTAAACATGACCAAAGGGTTGCAACATGTTTTGTACTTTCTTATTCCTCTTCCTAATTACTTATTCTTCAAGAGCGTCGATTGAAAATTCAGTCATTCTAGAGAAGACTTTTAGTAGAGTCATTATATCACACTTTTTTTTTTGTATTCCCATTATTTTTCAATCAATCCTACAGTGTTATCATGGGTTACTCCATAGATATAAAACCTTGAAGGCATATGTTTCTGATGTGAACAATTTGTTATTGATGCAATCATTGCATAAATATCTCCTAAGTGGCATAATTACAAAATAAGTTGTTACATACTATTGAGATTTTACTATGGAGCAGTTTTTTGAAACATATAATAATTTAAGAAGCTAAGAAACTCATGTTTGATTGAAATTGCCACTAACGTAAATTATGTTGCAGGAAACAGTTCTCAAAATGAACAAGTGATATAAGGCCATTGGAGAACCATTATCAAAAGCTAGCCTAAGGAGAAGAGAGCCTATAGTCCTATATGAATCCCACATCAACCCCTCATATGACCAATGTAGGACTCAAGTCCCATACCTTGCAATGGACCAAAACATACCACCCCTCTTCAAAGCACATGCCCTCATGTGGCAGGCTTTACGCTAGGCATAATTTAGAGAGGGAAAGAAGAAAGAGAAGGTTCCTAGCCTTAGACAAGCATCGATGTCCCCTCCATCGATCACATGTAGCGCAGGCGAGAGATGGTAATCTCTAATATAGGTACAGAGGAGAACCATCCCCAGAAGCTAGCGTAAGGGGAGGGGAGAGCAAGAGAGCAACGTATGCAGTAGCAGCCATGACACCTTGTGTCATGCTCTATGCATATCTGGGTAAATAATTACAAAAATGGCAACTTCAGGCAGTGATAACTATCATGGCACTCATGTCTTCTTAGATCATGAGATTGTGTTATGAGGTGTGATGTAAAAAATCATAGCCTTTCATGATTTAATTTGGGTCATGCCATGAAAAAATGAATTTAGATCATCTCATGATCTAAGTTCATGGAATAGTCGTGGAGAAAGTGAAGGTGGGGCCCACATGCACAATTTATAATTTGAAATTTGTAATTAAAAAATTCTTAAAACTACAAAGTAAAATAAAAAACAATCACTAGTGGTCATAATTTTTTGAGAACTATAAATAGATATCCATTTTATTATATTTTGACACACTTTTAAAATTAATAATTTTCTCTTGAGTTTTTACTTTGTGATGATATTCTTTTTTCTAGTCATGAGTGGGTTACATTTGCCAAAATGGGCCATGGCGGCTTGATCAACTTTTGTAAGATGAGAGAAAGGGATGACATGCTTTTTAAATCATGAGTGGCCATGTTCTTACCAAAATAAGATTGATATGTACTCACCTGATCATGTAGAGTTACTACCTTTGGAGACTGATGAAGCACTATATATATTATGTACTTTTTTGAGAGAATAAGAGCTTGTTATTATCAACAAGCTCTAACAACAAGCAATGAAGTTTGAGAATGAGTTCTTTCAATCTCAGTCCCTACTTCAAATTGCATTCCCTACTAAAGGAAATTCAAGCTTCTGGTCAAAATTTAGTGCTAGGTCTAGATTGTAATAGTACATGCACTGCCACTGATTCGTCTCTGATGTTGGTTAATGGAGTTATCTCTCAATCTCCTACTTCTTCGGATGCATGGAGTACTTTGTCTTGGAAATATGCCCAAAGATATGATCATTATATTGGAGAGATCTTATTCATTTATGAAGGAGGCAAATTTGATTATGAAAATTTGAGTGATACTTTTGAGATAAATGCGAATGCAAGAATGGTTAATTTGTGCATATTTCGAGAATTGAGTATGAAGAAATTTAAGCAGGTGGTCATAATATAGTTTTGCAAGCAGATTGCTAGAATTTCTATACAATGTTGCTCAATATGTTAATGTCACTACTAAAAAATTGGTCTAAGAAACTGGTCCGTCCGTATAAGCCTAGGAGATCGAATTTCAATCGGTCTATAGGTCATAGCCTCATAGGTGTCTTCAAAGAAACTAGTTATGTATATTGGTTTATTAGATGAATTAAAGAAATTGAGCATGATAGAGAACATGTAGAGCTGATCAATGTAGACCCGGCTCGGCCTGAAAAATTCTTGAGCTTGGGCAGGATTTTAGGGCCCCGTTTTCGATCCCGGCCCTATCTTTTGTCCCATCCCCGTTTTCTTTCCCGTCCAGCCATATTTTCTAAGCTGAAACGAGTTTTGAGCAACTCAAAAATGATTTCTTTAAATCTTGAGATTGATTTCTTTGAGTCTTAGCCCCTACTTCAAACTACATTCCCCTTACTTGAGGAATTTCAAGCTTATGGTCAAAATTTAATGCGAGGCCTATATTATAATGGTATATCCACTGTCACCGATTTGTCTCTGATGTTGGTTGATAGAGCTATCATTCGATCTCTAGCTCTTTCAGACACGCGAAGTACTTTATCTTGGAAATATGCCTGAAGATATGATCGTTGTATTGATCTTATCCATTTATGAAGGAGGCAAATTTGATTATGAAAATTTGAGTGAGGCTATGAAATTAAAAGACTAAATGTAACAGCCCGCACTTCCGAGCTGATAGCTAATTACACTTAAGACACACAAATCTCAATTAAAACTTAATAAACCTCAACTTACATTATCTTGCAGCGGAAACGTAACCTATAAAACGATCCTGGACCTTTGGGTAAGGTCCACAATAAAACATCCCAAAATATAGATACAATGAATTGATCTAAAACAAGACTCCAAGACGATACAATAATATCTCAACTAAACTATACAATCTCCACTGTTGCTCATCCGAAAATCATTTCGTATAACACTTATGATCCACTGACCAATCCAGAGCTTTCACAATACTTGCGTGCAAATTCACTAACAATGAACACTGCCCCCACCAGGACAGGTTCCAATAACAAAATCAGCGAAACTGAGTACACACTGTCCAACAAGAAAATCTTTTTAGTGGCTTAAAGCATATTTACAGATTTAAGTTTATCATACGAGACCATTTGAAATCAAGAAATCAAGATACATAATACTCATAATGAAAGAATTATATAACAAATACTTATAGACAATTTTTAATATCACTCGTTTTAAATAAGAGTATCTCACAAAATGAATAATATACACTTTCAATTAGAGAGACCACATAAGGATTCCATAGGATCTAATACGATATTCCAAAATCCATTCTATCTGACATACTCTATGACATAACAATGTTTCCCACTTCTGTGTTTCAAAAAGAATAACCTCTAATCCAAATATGTGCAACATATCTAATTCCTTTCATAAATTCCTAACGAGTTTCTTAGTAATTCATTCCCATATTCCGCACATGGATTCCATAAAATTGGGTGAGTAAAACATTACTTCGGAAATAAAGTTAACTTTCCACGAAACCACTTGCATGTTCAAATGCATATTCTATTTTCTTTCAGAATTCATATTATACTAGGGAAGAGAACACGAATAGAGTTGCCTTCCAGGCGAATTCTCTAAACTTTTACAAGGGACATCTCTCTCTTCCGTTATGTACTGCTTGCAAGACTTTTTAGGACATGTCCCCAGAATACAGAATACAAAATGTTGTTCATCACTGCTCTAGCAGCTTCTTCCCCTCACAGAAACAGAATCAAAACTCGTAATTCAATAATTTCAAAAACTCAAATTCAGGATTCTCGAATCAGATATATCAAAATCTTATAACACAATTGCACTTACGTATTTTATATACAAAACTTAAATTTGCTTGATAAATACTCTAATTTCCAACAACTTAGTATAAACACCCTTTTATAAAATTTATTTGATGAAAACTACTCAAATGCAGACTCTAAAAGGAATGTGGTCTCAACTCTACGAGCTTATCAATTATCATAACTGAACTCAACAAAACACAGCTTCCCGAATGATTATAATCCCAGATTAGAACTTAAATCTTACATAAACTTTAAGTAGTCACAATGTAGTAATATCAAATTCCACATTGTTCATATCTCTAGATTTATAAATCACATCACATCTATCTAAGTCTCATAATATAAAACTTCATAGGACATATTTCTTTATAATTTAGGTGAAACTCATAAAAATCGGACTTATGTATTATAACTACAAGTAACTGATCTTCCATTAAAATAATTTGGCGTTTAACATTCCTCCTTCTTTCAATTATTTAGACCTCTCATACTTGAACTCCAACTTCTAGTAGCCCATTGACAAAGAATCTAAAATGATTAAACTCCACCCCATAGTTGAACTGGCACCACATTACTTTAGCCTTAGTATCATAAGATACTAGCCTTATATGCACGCGATGCGTGCGAAATTATTATTGGAATTTAATTATTTGCGTAATGACATCTAGTATTAATTTTTAGAAAAATTATTTACAAAGTTTATCTAAGGAAAAACATATTCATGATGTAACAATATAATAACAAAGACAGTAAATGAAATCTGTAGTGTTTCAACTACGTAATTTATCTTGATGGTACTTGGTTAACCACATGCACTCTTCAGCCCAGTCGACTTGCAACACGTAGCTAACAGTATAAGAATGATGTGGATTGAACTCTTGCATAGGTGGAGGTATAATCCAAGAGAAGGCTTTATTTCCAAGTTTTGAAAATATCATCTGCATGACTCGGGTGCGTCCATTTGGCTGCATTAACGCAAACAATTGTACAATTATTTTGTAGAGGTAAATATAGGCTTTGAAATTATGCAGTGTATTTAAAAGCATATGCAAGCTAATTTGTAATAGATGATAACCTGTTGAAGTATTAATTTTATGTCCATAGCTGAGCATCTCAAAATGAGTTGTGCAAGATCATGAAGCATTGTGACCTTTAAAGAACCACTTCTATCACATATTGTAAGCCGAATTAACAATCTGTTAATAAAAAAGATATATAAGTTAATCAGATTAAATAAATCTTGGTTGTTTAATGATAAAGATGAAATAAGTTGGAGAACTATACCTTGGAATGATTACAACATTAGTAAGATCGCAAGACTCACATTTAGGAACCCCTTGGAAAATAACCACCTTTCTAAGACAACGATGACATGCTTCATATATGATATTGTCAGCCTGCTCAAGATGACACACATTGGCAATAACTCGACAATATTGTACCTGCAAGATGATTGAAAGTTATTTATTCATGTATAGGTTTATTTTAGTTTAAAAAATAAACATTAAGGGTTTAATTACATTTCACACGGCATGAAAGGTAGCTAATCGGATCCGATGAACATTTGAAATATCAATAGATGATTGTAAGGAGAAAGGAGTTGAGCGGAACCCCGCAACCCTTTTTTTCGCTAATTTATCGGATTCATACCTATAAATTTAGAAGAAAAAATTATTCAATAAAAATAGTAATTTAAGATACTCATTGATATAATTAGCTTGCACATACCATGTAGATAAGGAAGTAGTTAAGTCATCTACTTTGTTAACATGAATCCTGGAGTAAAATCCTGTTGTAAGATATGCCCGACCTATGTTTAAGAAACATAGAAAACCACTATCACATATTAATATGACAATTTTAAATATGAAAATGAAAATACAAATACTGCTAATTCATGTAGTTCGATATTGTACCACGAAAGCTCTTTACATGTATACCACATGCAAAAAGAATTATTGGACAAAAATTATTTCCAGTGTTAAGATGCCCATCTCCAAGTATGTGCACAAATTCATTCCAAAGAGTTAACTTAATAATTGTCCAACTGCAAGTGGGAAATGGGATTAGTGTTAGGAACATTTTGTGTTAAATGAATATAGAGATGGTATATAAATAACAATTAATTTCTTAGAATATACTTACGTTTTATCCATTATCGCCAAATCTCTTTTAACCGAATTTCCTCCAACAGACTCAATTGTTGAAGCATATAGAACTAATCCCATTCCAAGGATTCCCTTTTCCAGAACATATTTTTTCAACTCTTCAAATTTAGCATGAAAGACCCTTGTTATTAGATCTGGGCGATCATTTGGAACTTGTCCGGGCAATAGTTCCGATTGTATTTCTGACCAAGATGGATTGCATGTCATTGTCAGGAATATATCCGGCTTGCCAAACTTCTGTACCAAGGCCATGGCACCTTGGTACCTCTGGTGCATATCTCGTGGGCTTCCTACGAATGAAGACGGTAGTATCGTCCTTCGACCAACATTCTCTACGGATGAAAAATTATTGAAAAAAAAAGTAATGTTAATTGAAGGGATTCGTTCAGTACGAAGAGTATTGGTATAGCTAAATGAATTTGAACCTGTGTTATGCTCTCCAGCATTAAGAGAATCCTCTAACCCCTTGTACAAATCAGCCCGTATCTTGTCTTGATTAAGTGCAATCCATCTCAGCTTGGATGCTTACATTTTTACACAGTTATCAGCAACATATTGTTGGAGGAGACGACCACCTCTTAGGAGTAGAGAATCAAGATGTTGTCGCATCTAAGGAACACATTTTTTGGTTGTTGTTAGAATGAGATAAGTATTAAGCTGTAGGAAAATGAGACATGCACATAAGAGTTTTAATATAATTTTCACCTGAAACATATATGCATAGAATTCCCGACATGTCAGCTTCCTGCCCGTCGTTGTACGACTGTTTATATCCCATCCATAAGAGCCATAAGGAAATAATAGAGGATATTGTAGTGGGTCATAATAACCCGCATTATCTTTGATATACATCAATTGTCCATTGACAGACTCTATCATAATATCTCTCTCTTTGATGTTAGCCATATCATCCCCTCCAACAACGACGGCTGCCACCTGGGATGCTGAAGGCATTGAGTATTGACGATTATTGGCGGGTTGCTCTTTGATGACAAACTTGCAGTCGTGTATGTCAGTACGTTGTGCAAGATGACGAAGATTATGGACAAAAGGATTATGAGCATTTAGAATATGCTTAATTCTGTCAATGATGTTGATCCGTAATGAAGAATTTTCAGCTACACGATTTTCATTTTCATGATCAGTGTCATAGATGTAGAGCTGAAGGAACCGAGGACGATCATTTGAGTTCAAAGGCAATAGACCACCGATGCGGTGATAAATTGACATTTGAGCACGATATGTGTACACACCTTGAAGTGCATTGGCCAATTCATCATCTATTTCTACTCCCATTGAAGTGAACGCGAAGACATGGTTATAATTACGGATGTTCTGTCTGAAGTGAATCCCCTCATCCGACTGATCAGAGAACAGGTCAAGTAAATCAGATGACAAAGGTAATACAGGTAGATCGACCCTCCCGTTTAAGCAACAAAGTTCAGGAGATTCAGACCGAAAAAGGCGTGCTTGACAATGTGGACACGTTGTCATTGTAGGCAAATTGAATATGGGCACCCCTTGTGACTCAATGTAGTTTCTTGCACAATTTCGATAGCCGCGTCTTCCCACTTTCCAAACCTGTACATTATCAGAGATGAGACGTGATAAGTTGTTCGAATGGGATCTATTGTTGTTACCGGCTTCAAATGTTTGACGGGGCAAACAACTTTCAATTTCTGTCTCGGCTAAGTGCGGAATGTCTCTTGCATCTAATGTGGGTTCCAATAGATCTACATTGGTTCTACTACTTTCTCCCACACAAAAGAATCGATTGTGCAAGTTGTTTCCATTTGCAAAGTCCCCATAACTTTGGTTTTGATTTTCAATGTTTACCCGTGTGTCGAGTGAACGGAGTTCACCAATGGGGTGTACTGCATAATCGAAAAAGGTTTTTTCATGTAAGTCTAATTAATGATCTTTTGTATGTATTTACACTAAGCTAATTAACTTTATAATACGCACCATTTTGTCTTTCATGTCCGCCAATGACACGGCTATTAGAGTTAGTAATGTCTGACATGGGCCTTCTTACTTCTGAAGGGTTTGAATGATCATTGCAATCTTCAATCATGCAATGACCGTTAAAAGCAGCCGCATTTTCTCCATGTCCATGGGCGTATCTGGATCGTCTTATTGCATTATGACGCTCTCTTTCTTCTGGAGTGAGTGATTGCCTTTGACGTCTTTTATCGTTACTCCATTTCCTCCGTTTTGTAGTATTTTGAATTTCGTTTTCATCCATTATGAAACTACACATATCAATTTAACGCGTTTATTATAAATTGATGATATAATTTCACCTTATTATGCAGTGTTGTATTTACTTTTGTTTTATTATGATTAACCATTTTTATTAATTTAACTTTCCGATTAACCCAACTTTAACATTAATCTCTATCCGATTCTAACTATACCTATCTAATTCTATTTGTTTGATTTTAGTTTTATCAGTTAGCTACCTATTTTAACAAAGTTAAAATAATTGTTGCAATAGAGATGATTAAGCATTTTTGTTAATTTAACTGTCACATTAACCCAACTTTAACATTAATACCCTATCCAATTCTAACTACACCTATCTAATTATATCTGTTTGATTTTACTTTTTTCAGTTAGCTACCTATTTTAACAAAGCTAAGATAGTTGGTATGATACTGTTTCACCACATCTCTATTATATAGTTTAAATATTGCAATTTTTCAATACCGTTATCTCTTGAATTATAATTCCTCTAAATAATTATACATTTATCAATGCATATATAGTAATAATGCTTTTACATATCACATCTTTCTACAAAAATACTAACACGTATATGCACATAGATAGCTCTTTCAATATAAGTTTTAAGTATTAATGTACAATCCAAAAAGTTACTAAATCAGAAACACTACATTAAAAAGTATGAAGTAGAGTAAGATATTGAATCAAATAATTTGTAGCAAGAGAATTGTTAAATAGAGATTTGCAGAACATTAGAACTGCATTGTTTAGTGTTTACCACTTTACCTACACGGCTACACTACATGGTGACACGCTAAAGCCTAAGATTTATACTTCTTAATAGTATGAATCAAATAATTCTAAAGATATTTTTATAACTTCATGTGGACAACATTTTCTAAAGAATTGTTAAATAGAGATTGTCATTCATCTCTATTTCCTTACTTTCTCTAGCTATTTAGCATACCTATTTCCTCTATCTAAAACCAAACTCATGTAGATCTAGTCACCCATATCCTGTCATTCGCATGTCCCCATCCCTCAATACTCAAGATCTCTCCAAATACTTCTCAATCGCTCTCTCTCTCATCCCTACCACAGTGAAGAAAAAATGTCTCAAAGAAGGATTTGTGCTCTGTACTCCGCCTCACTCTCCTCCCTTTCGACCACCCTGTCCACAGATCAAACAAACCAAAATAGTTCATCTTCCCGACGCCGGAAATCACCCCCACCACGGATATCTCCGTCTCTAAAACCCCAAAAATTTAAAACTCTTAAACCCATTAAATCTGTTGTCATCGCCATCAATTAATGCAAACCAAACAGCAAAGTCTACAAACTCAACTTGTGGGTGTGAAAGTCTACAAATCGTTATTGGAATTGAATTAGTTTATAATTAGTTTGAGATTCTGATTAATTGTATTTACTTATATGTAGAACAATTCTAGATTATTTACAATAGCAAAAATCTCGAAATAATAAAGAACAATTCAACTCATGAAATTTATCATAATATACAAAAACAATAATAATATACTAAAATTTATCATAATATACAAAAACCCATAGCTTCAAAAGCTTGGCAAGAAATCTTTACTTGTTCGTAAATATCAATCCAAAGGTACATCAAACAGAGAAAATTTACGTCATACATTCCCAGAGTCAAAATTGCTGCAACAATACTCACTTTCTTTAGTTTAGTTATCAGAAATTCAGCTTATTCATAGAAGAAACTTAATAATAAGATACGTAATTCTAGAGCTAAAATTGTAGATATGTTTGACCCATCTTCTGTATGACCAATCGGCCTCACATTTCACATAAACCTTAAGTCTCAATATCATAACCTGATTCCTCAATGGCCTTTCTTTGGATTGCCGACACTAAACAGCATACTTAAGAAGGAATTAATGAGGTATAACTCCACAAATAGAGTAATCTTAAGAAGGCAGCAACATACAACTTCCTTCAAGTAAAAGTCGAGCCATTTAGTGACCCTAGCTCGGCTAGTCACATCGATAGCATCTCTAAAATGCTAATAATGTGCCACCCAACTGCACCAGAAGCTAACCATCCCAATATTCCAATAACATAATAATAGTGCCTGAGTAATAAAAGCATGTAATTACAATATAAGATCTCCAACCAAAACAAATTCTCGGCAACGACAACGACAATCACAATGTGGAAGCAAAAGTAAACTATACATTAAAAGAATCAACCTTTTTATCATCATATTCAATATTACCATTAACTAAATACCACCTAATCACTAAACTTACATTTACACAAATCCATCAAATAGATAAAAGGTTGAAAGGAAAAATGCAGATACAACACAACACAATGGCATGGTCTTATGAGCTACTTGATGATCAGATCAATATAATAAGCCTGGCGATATAAGAATGCTTACTTAACCAAGGTTAACAATATTATAAGATTATCAACTATAGTATAGAACATAAGTTATTATTGAATATCAATTATAATAGCTTGACACCATGTCTGTTTTATTGGAGTAAGAAGGTGTATTTGATGTTGAAAGTGTGGTGATTTATGCTTTCCAAAAAAAAAAAAAAGAATGGTGATTTCATGTCTTATAAGGAAAAACTTGCAATTTGAAGAAAATCAAATTGATATGAGTTATTGAATAAACCAAGTTAAGATCTTTACGATAAAGTTCAATTGAAGGGAGGAGTTTGAAGTTTGTTTTTTGGTTTTGTGAAAAACTAAATATCAAAAACTGATTATTAACCGAGTCGTATTGAAATTTTGACACTCCAAAATTTGCGGAAACACACAAATTGACACTAAAAATAAAAAAACTGGTTGTAAACAAAATTTTTGGTTCCTTAAAGAAGTTGACAGTGAAAACATCTCCAATTTTACTTTTCATGATTGTATCCATTTTTTTTTTTTTGAGGGATTCAAGTTTGAAATTGTTATCCTTCATCCATGTTGAGGGATAAGAAGGAAAAAATTAATAATTGGGTCATACATTAGAAATCTTAAAAAAGAGCACATAAATTAACCATAATCTATATTTTTTGATTCTCGCCTATTGTTTATACAATCAAATTACCAAGTGAAGAATACCTTTGAGAAGCGCTTGTGGAACTTGATAGTGCACACGTGGTTGGATTACAATGCTTGTTTGCGGAAGTACCTTAAATAAATTACACCAAAAAAATTAAAGTTGTATAATGATGAACAATAGCCCACTGTACTTATGATTTGTTATTACCTGTTATTCTCATATGAACGTTGAAGTTTGAACCATTGAAAAACTAATTAAATAATTAAAGGTAAGAACAACCCAATGAGTTTTATGATTATGGAAGGAAGAGGATGCAGTTTGAGGCTTTGAGAGCAAGGTCGTGGATCCTTGATAGGGAGATATCAAAAGAGGAAAAATATGAGAGTAGTTCCCTATGTTGTTGTTGTTGTTGTTGTTGTTGCAGTTTTAATTGTCCATATAATAAAGGATTTTTGTTTCAATAAGAAAGTGGATGAGGATATTGTAGATATGAGTAACTGAACTGGCATTTAAAAAGAAAATGGGAAAGGGTGAACAACTGAATGCAGTGAACTATAACTGCTTGGCAGTTTAGTTTGACGCAAATTACTTTGTTTCCCCCTTTTTTTACTTATTTAACTTTTGTTTTTAAAATTTATTGAGTGGTTAATTATGTAATTATTGTTTATAGTTGGGGGTAATTTGGGCAACTCAAGTGGACACCAAAGTCCTCAAGAGTTGCCTTATATAATAGAGATTAGTTGTTTGGGTTCCCGACTTTATTGCCTCGATACTTTATACTTCCATAACCATTAATATATTATACCATATTTTATAATCTACAATTATTATTATAACTCAACAACATCTTATTTCATCTTTGCATGTCATAAATAGTTATACCATTATTCAGCTATCCGTTTATAATTTTTATTATCACTCCAAATACTTAAACTCATTTATAACTCATAACAATATTTTTTAAATATTTGAACTCAATGTTCATATTTATCTTGATTCCTTTATTTTATTTTTAAAGCCTATCACCACTGCCCATTTTACAAAATATTTATACTTCTCCCACTTTCCATTATTTAACTTACTCTTTTCGTTAGAGGATGGTATCTTTAAACCCTTTTATTTATCCCCATCCAATACTCATAGTAGAAGATTTTCCAATTCGGGTCTAGTCCTTCACAATTCAACTATTGCAATTTCATTATATTGTTTTGCTACTCCTTCAATCCGTCACTCATTTCTTGAGCTCTTATATAACTATTATAATCCTCACATATCTGATTTACTTCTCAATACTTGATTTATGTCATCCACAATTTATCACTAATTTACACAGCTTGCTTTAATGACCCGTGAAGTTCTCATATCATATTTCATTAATCTACTTTCAAATTACAATCGTTGTTACCCAACTTTAGCTTCTCACATAACAACTTATCTCCCTAAATAGAGCTTCTCAAACAACCATTTTATTCTTCAACCATTTCAACATAAATATCCAATCTTATAAACCCAATTCCAAATATTCTTTAAGGATACCTCTGTAATATAATTTAACTTGTAACTTTAAACTTCACTTTCTCCCAAAAACAGAATCAGAAAAGCTTACTTGATAACTTTACAAATTCATACTCAATCTAATTCCCCAAAAGATTTTATTGCTAGCTCCAATAGTTATCATAGACTTTCCAGCGTATCACTAAAGTTTCCTCATATCATAATTTGCACAATTTTTAACATCTCGAATAATAGTTCACTTTTGAAATCTCTAATTTCAACCTTCTTATGGTCCAGAGATTCTTAAACATACAACTCATACTAGGATTCAGAATCTTACATTATCATCATAACTTCAAACTCTTATTTCCCAAAAGTCAATTATGTATTCCTCAATTTTGATATACAATTATCTTTAAAACCTTGAATCTTTATATTTCAGATTATATATAAGAAACTTGAAACGAAAGCTTCTTGACTATCACAATATACTTAGATTTCTAGTAACCTTGTATGAATCAACTCTTTGTATATTTCATATATTTACAACTATATATACATATACGAATATTAGTACAAACATAGTTGAGTTTCATAAGCTTATCAACCTTATCGAATTAAAGTCAATTACTTATCGCAAAGCATACGAGATCGGACAATATATTTTACTTATAGATACATTGAGAATTAAATCGACTAACTCAACTTAAATTATTGTAATCCAACATCCATACTTTCATATCATGTCTAGAACGTGGGTTGCTCAACAATTATTAAGATTTGAAAATAAAAATATACTTCAATTCCAAACATGATTGGCTTAGTATAACATAAACTGGTGTTGTTGGATAACTCTTACTTACTTCCAAATATCCGAACAGACTATCGTCCATATATAACCGGAACTTATATAGGTATCTCAAATCATGATTATCAAACAAATGCTAAACTCAATATAATCTAATACTTGACGTCAAATCATATACACCGAAAATCAGACAAACTCAGTACTTAAGAATCTTCAAACAAGTTCAACTTTATAATTATAAAACAATAACCAATTCAAGTCAAAATTCATATTCCTTTTTGGAAAGTCATGAAATTCATATGACTTGTAATAGCACAAAAACGGTTTAGTTATAAGATGGAGGGACAATGTGTACCTTATTCGCTCTCTCGAAAATAGCTTTATATCCTTAACCAAGCTCCCAATACTCCATTATTCTTCAACCTCATACTAATTCTTCATAATTAACCTCAATAACAATAACAATGGTCAATAAATTTCTAAAAGAACTTCAAGTTCAACAATTAACACAAATAATTAACTCGATCCCCATAGCTATCTATAACAAAATGACTATCTTCTCAATACTAAATTCATCTATTGATCCATACAGACCAACTATGATAGACTAGATAACAATTTATAACTCTCATAAGACCAACATGATATTCTTACGACTCATATAATTATAAAGTAATACATAAATTAATATATTTGCAAGTTAGGAAAATTGAAACTGAGCTAAGAATATGAACTCAAAAACAACTCTTTGGTAATCAAAACTCTAGATTTTTGCTTTCATATAATTCACTTTCAATTTGAGAATCATTCACAAACAAAATTTTGATATCTTAATTTGAAATCAGAATGTTTACTTCTAAATTCATAAACTAACATGCTTGCGTAAACAAACTTAAACAAAAGAATAAAGCATTAACCATCTTTCCCAACATAAAGAATTGAACAATTTAGTTAGATTTGCTAAAAGAACTCAAAATTGTTGATGGACAGCTTATACCTCCAATTCAACTTGATTTAGTCCTCTTATCAAACAAAGAGAGGAAAGGAAGCAACGACGGCGTAAGATCAAGCCAACCACCGCCAGCAGAACTAATGCAGGGGGAGAGGGTGACTGGGTGTGGCTGAGCGTGACGGTGGCAGCAGCCTTGACAGAGCAACAACAGCAACGCACAACAGAGGTGAGAGGTATGAGAGTAGTAGGGGTATGTGCAACACCGCAAACTACTAGGAGAAGAAGGACGATGAAGAAGCATATGGTGGGAGCGCCACTACGCGAACAACATGAGCAGCGCTGTGGTGGTTCCAGCGAGTTTTCAACAGGAGGACAAGAAGGGGAATGAGTGAGGTATGAGAGACAGAAAGATGAATTGGGGTTTGTTCTTCTCATAAGTCATAACAATATATAGGAGAAAGAATGATAGTGCTAGGAAGTCTCTAGAAATTACAAGAGAAGGGAGATATAAATAAGATTTTCCTCTGAAAAAAAATATATGTAAATACTAAGTCATGATCAACTATACACCCATGATTAACAAAATAATTTCTTTTTAATTACGCTAATAAAACATTATTTATCTTTAATCACAGGTGCTTAAAATATAGGCTATTACACTAAATACTTCTAAGATAAATGCAAATGTAAGAATGATTGTTTTGTTCATATTTTGAGGAATCGAGTATGAAGAATTTCGTGCAATTGGTCTATATTATTTTCCAAGCACATTGTTAGAATTTTCTATACCATGTTGCTCAATATGCTGATGTAAACATCATCTCTTTTGATTGCTGTGGGGATTAAATTCAATCAAGCCTTGCAGTAGGAGTTTCAATCAAATTTATACAAAAGAATTCACTGACCATGAGCTAACTTCGACGGGTGTAATCAACAAGAAGGTTCAAGCCTTTATGTATAAAGTCTAGATTTCCAAAAATTAGGGAAGTCTAATGATTTCCGGTATACATTGGAGATTCAGTGTGAGATCTACTTTGTCTCCTTAAATCAGATATTGGGATTGTGATTGGCCCTGATTCTATTCTAAGAAGAATTGGAGGTCATTTTGTGGTTATTTTTCGTCCTCTATTTCAAGGCGTAGTGATGAAGCAACAAGGTTGTGAAAAGATGTCCTATTAGAAGGTTTTAGAAGGTGTTCAACATACTGTCTCAAGCTGGGCCGAAATTCATGCTTTCATTCTGGGTTCTTGATGTTACTGGTTGGTAGATGAAAAAAATTTATTTTTGTAGTAGGAGTTTCAACTCGAAATACAAGGTTCATTATGAGTTGTATATTGTAAGAGTTTCTTATAATATCTTCTTCGAAGGCTGTAGAGCTAATTAAGGTCGATCCGAATTGGCCTCAATAATGCTTGAGCTTGGGCAGAATTTTAGGGCCCCGTTTTCGTTCTCGATCACGTTTTTAGCCCCGACCCCGTTTTCCTGTCCCGACCATTTTTTTTTAAACGGGTTTGGGGCAACTCAAGAATGAGTTCTTTCAATCTTGAGATTGATTTCTTTCAATCTTAACCCCTACTTCAAACTGCATTCCAGTTACTAGAGGAAATTCAAACTTCAGGTCAAAATTTAGTCCATGGTCTAAATTATAACGGTACATCCACCATCACCGATTTGTCTGCAATGTTGGTTAATAGAGTTATCATTAGATCTCCAGCTCTTTCAGACACATGAAGTATTTTATCTTGGAAATATACCCGAAGATACAACCGTTGTATTGATCTTATCCATTTATGAATGAGGCATATTTGATTATGAAAATTTGAGTGAGGCTATGAAAAGACTGAATACTTTTTAGAGAAATGCGGAATGGTTGATTTGTGCATATTTTGAGGAATCGAGTATGAAGAAATTCATGCAACTGGTCAAGATATTGTTTTTCAAGCACATTGTCATAATTTTCTATACAGTGTTGCTCAATAAGCTGATGTAAACATCATCTCTTTCGACTGGTGGTGAAGCAACAAGGTGGTGAAGAGATGTCTTCTCAGAAGGCTGAAGAAGGTGTTCTGCATACTGTCTGGTGGCTGGTAGATGAAAAAAATTTAGTTTTATAGTAGGAGTTTGACTTGAAATACGAGGTCCGTTTTGAGTTTTTGTAGGATTTTCTTATAATATATGGATGACTTTTTGTTGATTTAATATAATATGCCATTTATTACTGTCATATCATGACATTGCTTAATATTAAGTTTTGTTTATGTTATTAAAGAAACATGGGGGTGTATTAAACTTTTTTGTAAGAATTTTGAATGAAAAGAAAAAAAATTATTATAGCCTTGAGGGCTCTGATACCATTGATACAGGACCATAGGAGAACCATCCTTGAAATCTAGCCTAAGGAGAGGAGAACCCAAATTCCTATGACCCCACATCAACCCCATATGACCATTCTATAGGACTCAAGTCTCATAACAACAAGGCAAGAAAAAGAAAGCCAAAGACAATTCCAACTAGAAAAGTAAAAAGAAAAGTGTTCTTATGTCTGAGAAAATGTGCTATGATACGGAGAGCAAGGAAATGTCAACCTATTTTGTAAAAATCACAAGAAGTATAACTAAAACCCGAAAAAGAAAGAAACTACTACAAAGGCAAATGTCGTTGAACAAGCCAATTACAGTGTGTCATTGCCATGGTTTCGGGTTTGCACGTTAAAATGATCAGAGTTACACATGGTTGGATGTATCTCTAAATGATCAGTGGCGTGATTCAATGACAATAACTCATTAATTATAACAATCATTCATTGTTCAAAGACTACAACATATCTCCTAAAGGACATACAATGTTGTTGGGTGGTCATCATCCTATCAAAGTCCTAGGATCAGGATTAATGTTTACTTTTGGAAAAAATGTAGCTCTCACTAATGTACTCCATGTACTAAAAATTAGTAAGGACTTATATAAGTCCTTACTAATTTTTAGTACATGGAGTACAGTAGTGAGAGCTACTAGTGGAAAAAACATCATCGGATCCGGTCAAAACCAAAGTTACTGTTTCGTTTTTTGGCCGGAACAGATAGGCTAGGAGCAGTTAGAAAAAGTCAACTGATCCGAATTTAAACCGACTCGATTGATGACCAATCGATCGGTTATGCATTAAAACCAGGACCGTTAAGTTGATTAACTGATCCGATTTTAATGGATAACCAGATTAGTTGAGGCACATTTCAATTAAAAAAAAAGTGATGCAGGCTTGCAGAGAAGGAAAACAAACAGCACAAAGTCAACTAACAGCTCATATAATGAGGTGTCATCCATACTTTGACATAACAAATAAGGAAGACTCCACATTAATTTGTGGAATGACATGGCAAAAATGCCTATCAAGAACCACATAGCTAATTAATATCATACACATTACAAACTACAAAGGCAGATCTTGATAAAAAAAATACTAAAACGAAAAAAAAAAAGCTGAAGGTGGTCATTACATGCATCACCAAAGCATTGAGAACATTAACCCAAAATGCAAGCTTCTCTTCATGCTTCAACTTCTTTGGATCTACTTCTTGTAATTGGGAGATTAGCACGAGCCTTTGGGCCTGCTAAAATTCTGCAATACATCACATTTCTTCAGTAAACAGCTAACACAAAAAATTTGATAGACAAACAAACTCACAACGATTCAAACCTTTCAATTGATCCAGAATCAATGTTTTTAGGAGTATGGTAATGTGTATGAGACATTCAATGGTGGATGTAGTGTATAACACTATGGTGCACGTGCACCAACAATAAAAAAAACCTCACAACCAATTAATGGGTTCAATTTTCACATCTCTAAAAAAACTCCCTTTTCTCTCACATCTCACATCTCACATCTTCTCCCTTTCTCTCTCATACAATCTTAGATCTCAGTCACTTTCACTTCTTCCAACGCGTGACGCGTCACCGCCTCACCGAAGTGACGGCCTCACCGGTCTTTGCGAACCCTCGAACTCGCGAAGGGCACGAACTCCTGGTTGGTTGCTTCGAATCGGTGTTGCTTCGAATCAGTGTTGTTGTCCTGCTCAACGTTCGTGACTCGGAACTCCTGCATGGCTGCCTCGCCTGCCTACAGCCACAGAGCCGCTCGGAACTCGCTGGACGGTGGACGTTCGTGACTAGGTATGTACTTCTTCTTGATTTCTTGTTTTACTTTACAGATTAGGGTTTCATCAATTTCATGAAAATTGGAAAATAAATTGCTATTTCACTTGTTATGGGTGTTTATATTTACAGATTATATAATTTAGAATTGTTACAAATGTTGATTTTATTGTTGTACTTTGATTTGGGTGTTATTGGTGTTTGAAAATTAAAATGGCATTATGTTTGAATTGGGTGTTATGCTGATTTTGTTGATTATATGTTAGATTTCATATTAGTTTTGCATAAATTATATGTTAGATTACAAAAATGCATAATTGGCCTAATTACTAGTACATTTGTGATCTTGGTGAAATGACACTATGGTAAATTGGCAGCATGTTTCATTTGGTGAGATACATCTTGATTTAGTTAAATTGTTACTTGATTTTCAGATTTGATAATGAAGAGAAAACGTACTCCAAACAAAATGTAAAATATTGCTAGTTTCTTCACTAAAAAAAATCCAACTCCAAATTCTCCTCCACATCCAACAGAAAATGAACAAACTTCGTCTCCTCAACTAGCAAGCGAACAACATTCCTCTCCATCACATAATTCAATTCAAAATTCGCTTCAAAATTCCCCTCACAATTCCCCTCATAATTCCCCTCATAATTCGCCAATCTTCCACAAGACCCGAGATTGAGGAGAAAGATGATAGAGATTTAGTGAGGAGAACTTACATTAAAAAAAAACCTTGTCAACCTAAAGACTTCTTATTTCCTCAAACACTTATTGCACAAAAAAACCGTTGATTTGTTGCCAAGTGGTTTAAATCATGGAGTTGGCTTGAGTATAGTGTGGAAAAGGATACAGCCTATTGTTTCATTTGTTATTTATTCAAGGATGAAAATGCAATTGGAGGTGATGCTTTTGTTAGTGGGGGTTTATCTTCTACTTTTGGATATTGTATAGAGATTGTGATTTGTGAGTGAAAATGTATAAATGGAAAAATGATCTGGGTTCAACTAAAAAAATTGAGTTGAACTAGTAAAATAATTTCGTAGGTTCTGTAAATGTTATGCAGATCCATGTTGAAAGGTTAAATCACGAAGATAACCCAATTTCATTTGGCATTGGTCTTCATTCAGATTTAGAGACAAAAGTTTAAAATAATTTTTTTAGGAGATTTTATCAACTATCTCCTCTCTTTTGATTTGTTTTTCATACTCGTAATAGTTCTTAAATCACGGAAATGAAGTTTGTTTGTTTATCTTCTACTTTTGGATATTGTATAGAGATTGTGATTTGTTCGTGAAAATGTATAAATGGAAAAATGATATGGGTTCAACTAAAAAAATTGAGTTGAACTAGTAAAATAATTTCGTAGGTTCTGTAAATGTTATGCAGATCCATGTTGAAAGGTTAAATCACGAAGATAACCCAATTTCATTTTGCATTGGTCTTCATTCAGATTTAGAGACAAAAGTTTAAAATAATTTTTTTAGGGGATTTTATCAACTATCTCCTCTCTTTTGATTTGTTTTTCATACTTGTATTAGTTCTTAAATCACGGAAATGAAGTTTGTTTGTTTATCTTCTAATTTTGGATATTGTATAGAGATTGTGATTTGTGAATGAAAATGTATAAATGGAAAAATGATCTGGGTTCAACTAAAAAAATTGAGTTGAACTAGTAAAATAATTTCGTAGGTTCTGTAAATGTTATGCAGATCCATGTTGAAAGGTTAAATCACGAAGATAACCCAATTTCATTTGGCATTGGTCTTCATTCAGATTTAGAGACAAAAGTTTAAAATAATTTTTTTAGGGGATTTTATCAACTATCTCCTCTCTTTTGATTTATTTTTCATACTCGTATTAGTTCTTAAATCACGAAAATGAAGTTTGTTTGTTGATCTTCTACTTTTGGATATTGTATAGAGATTGTGATTTTTGAGTGAAAATGTATAAATGGAAAAATGATATGGGTTCAACTAAAAAAATTGAGTTGAACTAGTAAAATAATTTCGTAGGTTCTGTAAATGTTATGCAGATCCATGTTGAAAGGTTAAATCACGAAGATAACCCAATTTCATTTTGCATTGGTCTTCATTCAGATTTAGAGACAAAAGTTTAAAATAATTTTTTATGGCTAAGTATGACATTGAGGTTCCTAGCATGGAGGGGAAATATGTTGTCCCAGGGAGAAGGTTGTTTAGAGGTAAGAGCCCACAAGTGTCAAATCTACATCATTTTCGAGTGGAAGTTTTCTTGAGTGTAATTGGTCTTCAGTTGCAAGATGATAATCGATTCCCCGAGATAAGTAAAGATTTACTTATGTGTATGTCTTGTTTGAATCCCACTAATCGGTTAGCTTCTTTTGATAAAGAAAAATTGATTGAACTTGCAAAATTCTATCCAAATGAATTTTTAAGTTCAGAATTGATATTCTTTGACCATACACTTCAAAATTTTATTGTTGCATCAGAGAAGATGAAAGGTTTTGGAATTTGAGGAGTCTTAGTGAGCTTTCAATGAAACTTGTGGAGACGAGATTGTTTGAAACTCACGATAGGGTCTACTTGCTTTTAAAGTTGGTGTTGCTTCTCTCCGTTGCGACGACAAGTGTGGAAAGGGTATTTTCTGGAATGACGCAAGTGAAAGACAAATTGCGTAATAGTGTGGGAGATCAAATGTTGAATGATTGTTTGATTACTTATTTAGAGAATGATTTGTTTTTGAATGTTAGCATGAGTGATATTGTAGATCGATATCAAAATATGAAAACTCGTCTCGAACAATTGTAATCATTTTTACTACTATTTGATTGTATTTTGTAGTATTATTTGGATATTTTGTTTTTCTAGTACTATTTGGTTGTATTTTGTATTATTATTGGTTATATATTTATTTTCTTTTCGAATGAAATTTATTTTGGAGTATTTTTATTAAAAAAATAATTTGGTTTAGTGAACGATAATTGGTGGTAAACCACCATTAGGAAATTCCTGGATCCACCACTAGAGACATTAGAGAAAACTAGAAAGAATTATACTTTAAAATAAGGGAGCAATTTTCACCAATAAGTACACGAAATTACTAGAAGCAACATATAATAAATCAGGCTAGCAACCTCATACTAGCTTACTTTGTTCTAATTAGGTAAAAATACATCAACATATAATATAAGCATCCTTTCCATCTCTCTCTATTATTTATTTATCATTTACGTCTCATAATTAACCAAGGATCCTCTATATAGGAACTAAGGGAAAAGGAAGCAATAGAAAACTATAAAGGAATCTATTAAAAAAAAAGAGTAAAGACCTAACTATGAATATTTGAAACCTTAATCCTAAAAGTAATTTTGTTACTTTTTTAGAATAATATGATTGACAATAAGGGAGTTACCTTGCTATAACTATAAGCTAAGATTGCTTTACTCTTACTTTGTATTCCCTAGAGGAATTTGCAAAAGTCAAGTAATTGAATAAATTATTGCTAGAGGGCATCAAATAAACTAATAGAGTAACCAAACAAGAAGAAATTTTTGGTCAGCTTCATTAGTCCACCTAGTTCACTAAAATTGATCTCATAGTTTAGATATCAGTATACCACATATATTATCTGATAAGAATTTATGAACCTGAAATCTACAAATCTGCCTTCAAAACACATAAAAGCCTATTTGAAATTTAGGTGATACCGTTTGGACTCACCAACATACCACCGATCAATCAAAGCCTTACAAATTAAAATCTGAAACCCTCCATTAACTTTGTACAAGTTGCTTTTCGAAAACATCCTCATATGTAATCCTAATTCATTGGAAATTTCATTTGCAAGGACTATGACAAATCTGAGGGAACTTTGATAAATATTCTAGTTCGATATGATGTCATCGTTATATGTCATTAATTTTCATATGTTATGTAAAAAGAGCTGGATAGTGTGAGGTCGTAAGTAGAGTGCTTGTAAAAGCAAATCATGCACGAAGAGTTGAAGACAAAAATTACTCTCTTCTCTTTCTTGCTTAGACTTTCTTATTTCCAAAGCGATTTCATCACTCCTAATACCTCATCAAATGTCCCTTATTTCCTGGAAGTTTCATAAATTGAGAAAAACTAACCAAATTGGGTTATGCTGCAATCAGGTTTTCTCTTATCTTAATCCAAGTTGGGTTTTTAGTAGTAAAGTGGTAACACCACCAAACAGTTCAAATTTGAAAAAAGGGGTTAAACTACTCCCTTAATAGTTTTGATTACTGGATTATTACTTACGACATAGGCAAGACTTCATTATTATAGTCAACATTAGGCAATACACATTATCTAACAAAAGATTCATACTAATACCAATCACAACAATCTGGATACTCAACGCATACAGTATCATCAAACATAGAAATTCCAACTCCCCAAGCAATACCTTATATATGCAACAACCACATTTTGTTTACAATTATGAAGCAAAAAGGTGAAAACACCTTTTTGCACCCAGCACCTAAATCTGCCCCACAAGGTCTAGGCTCCCGCAAAACACGACATAAAGCTAACGGCAATATGCACAAGGAACTACATATACATTGTGAGTTAAAACTTACCTAGCAGCTCCAATATTGTGTAAAAGCCAATTTGTTGTTGGCTTCCATCAATGATATACCATTCTAATTAATCATTTTTGCAAATGCTGACTTATTATTGCCTCCGTCCCTGCAAACAAGATGATACAATTCATAATAACATTCATAATAACAAGTTTCCATGAAGCAAATACATGTATTTTCCAATTACATGAAGTATCAAATGTATATCAAACTTAAACATATTCAAAGGAGGTATCAAAATTTACGGTATCTTCTCCAATACTTCGCTGATATCACAAATTTAACCTAATTGATTCTCTAGCTTTTACCGTTCAACACAATCGAAAAACAAAGCCCATTTCCCAAATTCAACCAAAAGGGGCAAAATCGCATAAAACTGTCACCGAGATAGCTCCACAATAATCAAGATTCAATTTTTTTGACAACTTAAAAGGTTTAAAACAAATAACTCAGAGACTGTAGCTTCAATGACAGAATCTTCGGTTGACAACATGGTTAAGAACTTAAGATGAGAGAGAAGAAGGTTCCTTAATTTTGCAACTATTTTGTTTATGAAAACTACGACGGAGTAAACAGAAGAGTGAAGAACATGAGATTGAGCACCAAAAATTAGAGGAACTCAAATAAGCATAACCAATTTGAGACCTAATTCCAGTAATTCGAAAAATTCAAAACCTTAAAAAACAAAACCCTTATTACAAAAAAACCTAATTACAAACTAATTTAAAAACAAAATTAATTACCAAAAAAAAAAAAGAAATTACCATAAAAATGAAATTACCAAAATTGGGAGATTGGACTGATGAAGTATTCGATGGCGATGGAGGAGAGAGATTGAAGCGCAAGAAGGAGAAGATCGCAGAGTGAAACCTCGCCTCGGTCTTTGCGATTCGTAGTGGGGTTTTTGTTCAATTTGTCGCCGTAATTCTCGAATCATTTGAAGATGATGAAGACGACGCTTCGAGCCACCAGTTACGAACAAAAAAACATAGGAGAGAAGAATTGAGGAAAAGAGGTAAGGAGGATAAGAGTTAGGGTTGGGAGGGAAATGAGAGAGGAGAGAGAGGGAAGATGCATGAGGAAGGCTGGGAGGGAAAATGAGGGAATATGCTTTTAAGTTGTGCCAGCCCAATTGATCCGGACATCCAGCCCACCGGATCAGTTGATACTTGAGAGAGAAAAGAGGATGGCATGAATGTGGGCCAGCGAAATTCGATACAACTGATCCGAGCATGGGTTTAACCGGATCAGTTGACTTTAACTGATCAAAACTGGATCAGTTCTGTTGTGTCATTTGATGTTTTTTCCACTAGTATATCTCTAGTTATATGTTAAATAAGAAAAGGATAAAAGTAGTATGAAAATATGACAACACGATTCTTAGTAAGGCTGATGTAAATATTGGAAAAGACTATGTAAGTGATGGCATGTTTATAGGTAAGTATTAATAATGTTAATGATTATGCTTGTGTCGACTTGCATTTCACCAATAATTTTCTAGTTGAATGCTCTGCTTTTAATTTGTGGCATAGTAGGCTTGCTCATATTAATTATAAAGAGTATCATTGAAATGTTGTTCATTTGTAAGAAGTAAGATCTCTATCTTTTCTTTGCTAGGTTGGGGGGTTTGAATCTTGTTGAAAAAAATCATTTGTTTCTTCAATGTAGGGGATGACATGTGTTCGAAATTTGAGATCCCATGAAGAAAGTCAACAAAATACATGCGAGTATAAGTGTTGTCTCATATTAAACATAGTGAGAGAAACAAGCAGCTTTATTATGAGCTACTTCTTGTATTGCCAATTAAGGAGTATGACATGATAAATGGACACTATTGCCGATAATTTTTTTTAATGATAAGTATATAGTTTGGTCAATGTAATCATCAATGAATAAAGAATCATCTAACAATGGATAACAAGGACTATAATGAATTAGTGAAATAAACTTTCATCACAAAAGGACCGTGAGAGTAAAAGACATGAAACGTTTTACAGTAGTTTTATAACAGAGAAATCTAAAGGATGAACACAAATACACAATGACACAAA
Source organism: Beta corolliflora (assembly GCA_947648045.1). Taxonomy (NCBI): domain Eukaryota; kingdom Viridiplantae; phylum Streptophyta; class Magnoliopsida; order Caryophyllales; family Amaranthaceae; genus Beta; species Beta corolliflora. The sequence goes on from CANSZD010001281.1 coordinate 126,520, forward strand.
CTATAATAAGTAAAGAAACATGATGTGTATTCTTTTTTTGACAATGTGGGAAGCTTACAGAAAGAACAAGAAGCTAAAAAATCCTACCACCACACTTAATGATACACAAAAGGAAAAGTTGCTCCTCTGCACGTCTTAGCCAGGCCGTGAGCGGGAGCGACTTCCTGGCGATTTACCTTCATGATTTTGCACCATTGAAAAGTGGCTGCAACACGCTGGATCTCTGAAATGGTATGACTAACTGACATATCACGAACTGTAGGTGATCTCAAAAGTCTCACAAGAAGTTCCGCATCAGTATAGATCAAAACGCAAGAGAACTCCTTTGTCCTAGCCTAAAGGATGGCAAGCAAGCAAGCCTTTGCTTCAACTTGGAGAGCCGAGGAAGCTCTCAACCCTTGACCCTGACTCATAGACGTACTGGTTGGAAGAAAGTATGCAACCCATGCTGCAACCGCAAAGTTCGAACATTTACTCCACACCCCATCTACTCTAAGAATAACTTGTGGCGAAGCATCGGACAAATTACATAATTGAGCATGAATAAACCCCGGAGGATTTTGGATGTGGTCTATTTGATGCCAATGATTCTCCTGGGTAAAAATTTCATGCTGCTTTTGACCATCCTCGCAAAACTGCTTGAAAATCTCAATTGTTTCCCGAGCCTGTCTAAACACTTGGTTATTCCTGGTACGCCATATGGCCCATAAGATTCCCACATAAGTTGACAATTTAGTGGCATCACTATTCTCATTTTTCCTGAAGTATAAAATTTGATTAGCCAACAAATCTTTGAATAGTAGAGGTTGAGCCGTAGAACTATGAGACCCTAGTCTTCCCATCTGCCAAGCTTCCAAAGCAAGGGGGCACTATCTAAAAAGATGTTGATAATCTTCCTCCTCCTCGAGACAAATAGGGCAATTGTCGGACAATCTTCCTCCTCCTCGAGACAAATAGGGCAATTGTCGGAACTCCCAATCCCTCTCCTAAAGAGGTTAGCGGAAGTCGCAAGACTATTATGCCATAATTTCCAAAGAAATAACTTCCATTTGGGCATGATGTTCAAGCTCCAAAGAATGCGAAAAAAATCGCCCCATCTCAGGACTTGTCATGCTACAACTTTCATTTTCTTGAATTTGTAAAGTAAGAAATACCCCGTTTTAGTAGAATAGTCTCATGATTTTGTGAAAGGCCAATACCGTACATCCTCAACGCGGAATGCACCGAAAGTTCAATGCCGGTGATCATACGAGCACTCGCAGCACATGGCTTGACCTATGAATTTGCCTGATATTCCAACCTTGCCCATGGGGGCGGATAAGATCGGCAACTTTGAGATTGGCCGCTTCGATAAGCGAAATTTCATCCCTTAGAATTGGAGTTTGACCATGTACCCATTTATCTTTTGAAGCCATGATGTTTCGCCCATTACCAACTTTCCAGACGCAATGCCGAAGCAGAATGTTTTTAGCCTTGAGTAAACCGTGAGCTCCCCATGACAGGTTCCGGCCCGGGGTTACTCTTGCTTTAGAAGTAAAACTGACTTTATCGTAGATCTGAGACAATAGAATTTGTGGGTGATGCTGGGTACACCAAGCCTTTTTTTATCAAAAGAGCTTCATTCATATCACTTATATTGCGGATCCCAAGACCACCTAAACCCTTGGGTTGATGAATGATGTCTTTCCTTCTCCAATGGATACTTTTGTCCTGCTGATTAGACCAGAAAAATCTTGCCAACATACTGTCAATTTTATTTGCAATAGAAGTTGGAATGCGAAAAACTGTCATGTGATGCATAATAGAAGCCACCAATATTGAATTAATGATAATGAGCTTGGTGGGTTGGCTAAGGATACTATGTCTCCATTGAGAAATCTTTTGTGAAATAGTATCAAGAAGAGGGGTAAAATGTTGAACCTTAGTTGTCTTGGATATCCACTGAAATGCCTAGATAGATACCCAATGACGATTATAATTCCATCTTGAGGAGTTCCTTAAGATGATGTTATTTGTCCGTAGGAATATTGGGACTAAACTTGATAAAAGATTTATGAAGGTTTAGGATCTGACCAGATATTGAGCAAAAGCGATCAATCATAGATTTGAGAGCAATACACGCATCTTCTGAGACTCGGAAGAAGAAGAGAGAGAGTCGTCAGCAAAAAATAAATGGGAGATGGCAGGACCTTGCTTTCGTACTTGGAATCCCTGGAACGAAGCTTCGAATATCCACAGCTAGTGAGGTCATACGGGAAAGAATATCCATACGGAAGAGGAACAAATAAGGCGACGGGGAATCTCCCCTGTCTCAAGCCACATGCGGGGAACAAAAGGTTTAGTAGCAGCTCCATTAATGAGAAGCCGATAAGAGACTGTAGAAATACATTGATGAACCAAGTTAACCCAATGAGCCGGAAACCCATAAGCAGTGAGAATTTTGAGGATAAACAACCAACTGACGCGGTCATATGCTTTGTTCATATCAAGTTTCAGGCCGTTGATGGCGAGCTCCTGATCTTTGTTTGTTTATGATATGCAGCAACTCATGGGAAATAAGAATGTTATCATCCATTTGACGACCCGACACAAAAGCATTTTGGTAGTTCTCAATGAGTTTAGGAAGAAGAGGCTGCATTCTCTTAACCATACATTTTGAAATACACTTATAAATAACATTGCAGAGGCTTATACGTCGTAGATGATTTACTTCTTATGGGGGGTCACATTTAGGAATAAGAACCAAGAGAGATTGATTCCATTCCTTGAGAAGGTGGCCTATTGTGAAGAACCTATTGACAACTTGAATAACTTATTGACCAATACTAGGCCAATACAGCTTAAAAAACTCTAGAGGAAATCCATCCAACCCCGGAGATTTATCATTGTGGATATCAAACAATGCTTCTTGGATCTCATTGTCAGAGAAAGGACATAAAAGCATCCCCGAGTCAGAAACAAAAATAGATGGTAAATGAAGTTCCCGAAGCATTAGATCAATATTTCCTGCTAATTGGATATCATCAACATCATCCGCAGCGGAAACTTTATAAATGGATTGGAAGTGATGTGTGATCATCTGTTCGATATCATTTTGATTATCCACCCACTACAAGAAAACAGAGTTTAGGCAACATCAGAAAATTGAGCTATATGTTGATTTAGTGTTGATACAGGCCTTTAGCAATGGATTATCAACCGTCACCAATAGGTGGCGTTGTTATAATCCTATAGCAGCCCTTTAGGCACCTTTTGCAACACTTTAGATTATCCGCTGCCATAAATATTTATGGCAACGCTTTTCTTTGGCAACACATTTACCTAATTATAGCAATTAACTTGAGGCAGCAATTCAAAAACATTTCGACAACATTTTCCACCAATTATGGCAACACTTCATAGCTTATTATTGCAATGTGTGTCTAGCTTTTTTAGCAACACTTTCCGATTATAGCAACAATTATCTTTTTAGTTAAGGCGACAATAATAAAATTTTGGTAGGACTATCCACCAATATAAAGCGATACTTCTTAGCTTGACTACGTATCATTTTCCTTTATTTTTTTAGACAACGCTTTCAAATGTGTCTAAAGCAAAACTTTCAATTGGTCCTCCAAATCCAATTCTCCACCAAACAAATTATGTATATCAAAATATAGATATATATATGTATTAAACATTAAGCATAATATCATTACATTAATCATCTAAAGCAATGCAATTATCTTTAATTACATCAAGTAAAAGTAATATCCAAAAATCAAGACATATTGAAACTTATTATTATATTATATTCTAAAATCTACCTAATATTTATGAGCCCATGACATTCAATAATTCTTCACAAATTTGGAGAAGCTCGCAAAAATTGTGTATTATATGTACCATCCTGCAAAACAAGAAAAACATTATAATTAGACAATAAAAGGCAGTAGCTATAAATAAATAAAACAGATTTATCAATCATACTAGTGTCATAAATAAAGCATATTAGTAAGGAGACCTCGTGTCAACTAGATCTCATTTTTTTGTTTACTATAACAAAACTATTAAAGAATACTTGATCTTATTTATCTGACACATATATAAACTGTAATCTAATAAAGTTTCTAGCACCTTTAGTTTTTCATTCTACATATTTTTCAACTAGTCTATCTACATCTGCCTGGTAAATAGATGCTAAACCTTGTCAAGCATTAATGTCCCTAAAGATTTACCATCTAATAACCGACCTGCATTTTTTTACACATGGAAACATAACACAACAACTCCTTTACATCTTCCTCTGTCAACACTCATCATGATAATCCATAAAGAGTAACTATGCTCATGTTGGCTCCATATCTTAGTGTTTCAAGTGTATTTAAACTATACAAGTTCTAAAAGGTAGATTTAGACAACATGACAGCATCAACAAAAGAGTAGGGTAACTTAAGCCAAAAAAAAAACAACTGAAAGTATGTGTACCATGTAAAATTAAGAGAAAAATAAGCAAGTAAAAAACATACCTTTAGGAAACCATGATAGATAAGACTTTTAGTGTTGAAAAATTATGTTGCACCATTTATAGCAGTAGAAACAATTACTTTTGCAATGAGTTCTGGGGTTAAATTTGGATCATTTTGGTGAAGTTGGGATAGTGCTGAAGCAATCATATCAAGAGTACTCATTGTCTCTCTCTGAGCTTGAAATTCCTTTCTCATCTCTTGTAACTTTATTGCCTCTAATTCAAGATCCTTTGAGACGCTTTCCATATTAGCAACTTGTGCATCATGAGCTTTCTTTTTCCTTGCTAGTTCTTCTTTCTCAGCATTCAAATCCTTGTGCATATCAGCTGTTACTGCAGTTTTGATGGACTCCATGACCTCATTAGGTAATATGAGAGAAGTACTAGTCCTTTTATCATCCAGCTTCTTGCGGGAAGCACCTGCACCAAGTAGTCGTACGCGACCAGGCCGGTCATCTCCTATTACTTCATGGTATGGATCTCTACGAGATTCATTACTTGGATTATCTTGTGATGATTCCAATTGCCTCATAGCTTGCTATATGAATTAAATACACCTTGTTAAAAATGTATAATTAAGTAATTATAAAAATTTCTAGATTTAAAAGGAAGATGATAAGCTTAAAATATACAATTTTCTTATCAATATCATCATAGGGTCGATTGTATGTTCTTCCTTCTTTCCGACGTCGAGTTTCCTCAACCATTTTTCTTTTAGATGGAGCTACGCCATCTTTCCGCAACTGACATATATGAATGAAAAAAACAATAAGCTAGGCATCTTCTGTGAAAAAAAAAGTTGTTTAAGCTAAAATTGTAAGTATATAGTACCATCTCATCATAAATCATGGCAAGAGGAACCGGACCAACTGTGTGCATGCTATCCCGTTCTTTGCGATTTTCAGAGTTTTGTAGACTTGTTTTCTAACAAAAGGGAAAAGTCAAGTAGGAAACAACAATGCAAATATTTTCATAGTATTAATTATATTTTTAATCTACCTTTGCAGGTAAAGTCTCATAATATGCTAGAAGCATTTTAAAATGTGATTCAGACATCATCTTAGGAGCATGCTCTAATCGTTGTTCATCAATGTCATATTTGTAGTAGTGGTCCCTTTTGAGCCGACATTTGAAACCTCGCCATGATGCGTCAAGGGTCTCCATCACCCAACGATCAAATTCAGCTAGAAGAATATATTTGCTCTAAAAAATTTCAAGTTCTAAGTAAGCAGAAAAGAAGAAGCATACAAAAGAAAGATGGCATATTACTAGACCATGCTATTTCGGAGTATTAACTCAAATTCGAGGGTTCCGACTACAATAAAAACAAAAGAGAGCTTACATTCACATATTCCCAAATCTTATCTTTATTTGGAACTTTGTGTCAATCTGTGTAAGTCAATAGAGCCCAATTATAGTCATGAGCAATGGTTCCCAAGAATCTGGTGAGCTCCTTCCTTGCTTTTTCAGGTCCAATGGGTTGTCCTAAGTCATTACAGTAAATAGCAACACGGTCTTCCAATTTGCGAGCATGGAGTTCGATTAAATTTGTCGGACCTCGACCCTTCTTACTTGGACCTACGTGTTATAAGTATAAAACCATATACTTATATAAATATCAATCATATCCTTTCGATTAAGACGAGGGAAAGCATAATTGTAATCATCAACCAATCAAATATGCAATCATATAAGCCAATTTTTGAGCTACAATTGCTTAAGATGGTCGTTTTGCCATTTTCTTAAAATGCAGAACTAATAGGTTTGTTAGAGCACTCAAACATAAATTGTATTTAATTTTCCAGCTCTTAGCTTGCTGCTCTTTTGCTAGGTTTAAGCATGGTAGGAAGTGTTGTTGTGGGTGTGTTATAATTAATGTTCTCTATGAGGGAGAGTTGTGATAAAGAACTTTCAGCATCTACACAACATTATCATTATATTCTCTAGGAAGTGTTGTAAGGTATGTTTTTATTTAAAAACGGTTGCTCTTTCCTGAAGCAACATACTAAAATTTGATTCTTTGTAGCGGATTGCCAAGTGATGCTAATAATGCAAAAAAAAAGCTCTACCTTCATTTAAAAAAAAAAAGCAACATAAGTAATGTACATTATATATGTTTGCGCAGAAGGATTCCTCTCTCACCTTCTTTCTTTTGTATACCATTGACAAAGTTTAAATTCCTTATTCTTTGTATATATTATGTTTGCTTTCCGTATTGTATTTGTTGTTAGAAAAGGGGTTCTTTCTTAATCTTTTCTGAGATCTTTTTATTTGGAAGAATATCTGTTAGGCAGCAACAAATTCTTATAATATCCTTCTTGCTTTCATAGAATGGACTAATATAAATCTCTATAAAGTTAGAGAATAGAAATTGATTTTAAAAGAGGATAGAAAAACAAAAACCTTGCTTATCTGTGAGAACAATCTCTCCTTGGCTACCAAATGGAACTATACTGATGGAAAGTTGACGCTTAGATCTTAATTGATCTTGCTCCAATTTCTGCACTTCTAGTTGTAACCGTTGTGCTTCCGTTGGATCCATTTGTTGTTGCATCATCAAGAAATCTTCCATTGCTAAGGATGGGCACAATGGCTGCTTCTTATTTTTCCTATGTGGTTGTTTTCTAGTCCTTACCTTCTATCGAGGGGAACAACAAAAAGGGGAAAACAATTGAAATGGTTTATATAAATAAATATCATATGCATTTTAAGAAGTGTTCAGTTTCGAGTAACCAAACATGCTTTAGTTTAGACTTAGACATTGAATCAACTGGAGCACGAGTTACCACCTCCATCTCTCGAGTATTGTTAAAGAGCTCATCATCAGAGTCATCTTCACCACCATGAGGCATGTAGTCCTGATCATCTTCAACATTCACTTTCTCTTTCCCTTTCTTGATCTTATTTCTTTCCATGAGTTGCTGAGCAATCTTCTCTAACCCAAGTTCTTTAAGTTTTTTTGCATTTTGTTCAATGTTAGCAAACCTTGCTTTCTCATATGGAAGTACTTGAGATGATGTTTGAGTGTTCCCATTCTTCCCCATTACGTACCTTTTTACTCAACTTAAGTCTCTTGGAACCCGTCGCATGACATAGTGAATATCATGTTCTACTGGATCTTGGACATAAAAAACCTGATGAACTTGTGATGCTAAAACAAAAAGATCATTATGAGAACATTTCGTTTTGAAATTGACAAATGTAAGCCCAAACTCATCGACATCCAAAAGAAACCATTCACACTTAAATAACATGACACTAAACTGAGACTAAAAATCCACCTCAATAATTTCTTCTATTACACCATAATAGGTAACGTCTCCATCCACGGGATTTCGATCCCTTGAACTAGCAAAACTTGAAGTCGTGGCTGTTAAAGTGACTCCACTATTTTGAGTCTTTATACGTGAATCACGCTCCCTTGTGCAAAACCTATACCCACTCACAAAATAGCCCATGTACCTCCTAGACTTGGTGTTAGGACCCTTAGCCAACCAAAACAAGTGGCCATCAACTTGTTCTCTTTGAACCTTTTCTTGGAACCAATCAATAAAATCTTTGCTATGACTTTGAGCATCATCCCATCTACGCTTTCGTCCATGGCTATTTACTAACTGTTGGTATTCTCTGAAAAATACAGTAGATAGATGTTATAATTAAATCGAGCAACAGAGCACAATGTAATGAATGATAAAAGGCATAAATTTAACTTACTTCATATATTTTCAATAGTTGTATTGTTGCAGTTGAAAATTATATATCTATGTGCTTACTTCTTACTCATAACATCTAGAGAAAATCCCTTTCCTCTTCTTTTCCTTTTTCCTCCAGTAGGATGCCCTACCTTTGGAAAAATGGATGAATCCTCTTCACTCTGGTTCATTTCACAATGCCTAGCACATCTTCTATCCAATCTAGTCTTTACACCATCATGCAAATATCTAGAACAAAATGTCAAGTATTCTTCCATCATATAGCCTTTAGCTATGCTTCCTTCTGGACGACTCCTATTACGGACATAAGACTTTAACTTACCAAGATACCTCTTAACAAAGTGCATCCAGCGATATTGCACCGGTCCACCAAATTTAATTTCATCAACTAAATGACTAGGCAAATGGACCATAACATCAAAGAAGGCAGGAGGGAATATCATTTTGAATTGACAAAGTATTTCAACAACTTCAGATGCCAACTTGTCTAACTCTTTTAGGCTAAGTATCTTGATACATATGCCGCGGAAGAAGTTCCCCAATCTAATCAAAGGTACAACAACACTTTTTGGCAATGTCTTTCGGACAGTAACTTGCAGCAAGTGATGCAGCAAGACATGCGCATCATGGCTTTTGTAACTAATAAACCTTCTTTCCTTAACTTGTACACACCTTGCTATATTCGATGCATAACCATAAGGGTGATTTGCGTCCTTAAAAACTTTAAGAAACAAGTCCTTTTCCGCATTACCCATTGTAAAAGGTGCTGGAGGCACTAACAAGTGCTTACCATCTTCTGAAGGAAAAGGATGGAGATGTGGTTTTATGTTAAGATCCACCAAATCGAGACGCGCCTTAATGTGGTCCTTTGTCTTTCCTGGGACGTCCAACAGTGTGTTAATGATATTATCAAAGACATTCTTCTCAATATGCATGACATCAAGATTATGACGATATTTAATATTGTCCCAATATTAAAATTCCAGGAATACATATTTCTTTTTCCATTTACCTTTACTAACTCCTCCTTTTTTTCTCTTTCCAAAATAATTTACAAAGTCTTTTAATTCATTTAGCAAATCAGTACCCCATAAAGGAGAAGGTGCACTTCTATCCTCCACTTCTCCATTAAATGATTTTTTATCATTCCGCCTTCGATGGTCCATATAGCAATTCTTTCCACTATGATCTAAATAATGAGGTCTTACATCATGGTTACAACTAGGATATGCACAATTTTCTTTAGTCATCCAGACAACATAGAATATGCCGGAAAATCATTTATCGTACCCTGTAATGCAGTATGTAATTGGAATGTATGCTTGTTAAAAGCATCATAGGTCTCCACCCCATCTTCCCATAATTCTTTCAACTCATCAATCAAAGGTTGCAAATAGATGTCTATGTCATTTCCAGGAGACTTAGGCCCAGGAACTAAAAAAGATAACATGAAATATTCAGGTTTCATGGACAACCATGTTGGAAGATTATAATTAATTAACACGACATTTCGTACATTTCGTGGATCTTTCGTAAAGATTGGATATGAAGAATCAAAGTCCTTCCAAGACTGGCCATCTGCTAGATGCCTAATGTACTCATCTTGTGTTCGTATTTTGTCATGCCAAATCATTAATTCAGCAGTCTTAGAACACATGTATAATCTTTGAAGTATAGGTTTCAAAGGAAAATACCTTAAAACTTTTGCAGGGATTTTATCAGACTTCCATCTTGATGTTTCACACTTAGGACATACATTAGCTCCTTCAAATTCTTTTCTATAAAGAATACAATCATTGGGGCAAACATGTATTTTTTTTATAGTCAAGACCTAAATTCCTCACGATATTTTTAGATTCATCAAAAGATTTAGGAAATTGAGCCATTGGAAATGCCTCTCTTAACAACTCTAAGAGATCACCAAAGGCCACATTGCTTATACCATTAAGACACTTGAAAATATATAAGCGAATAAGGAAAGATAACTTAGAGAAAGTTTTACAACCAGAATATAACTCTTGCTTTCCGTCTTCTACCAACTTATAAAACTTTCTAGCCTCTTTATTTGGCCCATTTGCATTCTCTTCACCTATATTTAACCCTTAATTCATATCTCTAAAAGTATCTTGCAATAGTCCGTCAATATCATCAAAAGTATTCGCACAATAACATTCATCCCTAATGATCTTGTCCTTACAAGTAGAAGAAGATGCTTCCCCGTGTATGACCCACTCCTTAAATCACTTCACAAATCCATTAACAATCACATGATCATATATGTCATCCCTTGAATAGCAAAAACTCCTACAACACCTTTTGCAAGGACACAAAATTTGTCCCTCAATAGCGTCTTTGGCAATAGAATCATCAAGAAAAGCATTTAAATTATTCTCATTCTCTAGGGCAGTTCATCCAATTTTGGTCCATCAATGAATTGACAACTATACACCCAATAATATAAGTAAATAACACAAACAAATTAACATACAAGAACTAAGATTAAAGTCAGAGTACTAATAACGAAAGTAATAATAAATAATAATATACTTAAGGACTTGGAGAAAAAAACATGTAGATAATAACATAATATAAAGAGATCATTGAATTTTAGATCCTATCAACTAATATACGAATTAATGGAAGGTATCTCATTAACAACCTCAACTTTAAAGTGTCATCCACACATGATAATTCATGTACGATTGTTGATTCTCTATCACCCCACACAGAATATTCGAATCCTATATATTATGACTTTTCACATACTCAAAAGCATGAACATTTTAAACCTATGACATTATGAAAATTTTAGACTAAGAAATCATGGAAAGAATCACTTTTCGAATATATATTTTGAAGAAACCATCTTTATTAAATACTTCTAACACATAAATATGGTAAGAGAGAAAAGGTCAATAAAAGCAAAGTGATAGTGCAGTAAATGGTATTTAATTTGGCTGGTTGTTATATTGTTTAGTGAATATAGAACTACAATATAAGTACTTTATCAAAAGTAGTAATACCATTTTAATAGTCATTCAGCATTAGATATAGAGACAAGCTTTAGAATTCATAATGAAAAGAAATTCATGGGAATAAGTCATGAATGTGACAATTAAATACAAACAACAACTTAAACCGATATAAATTTGACATACTTAGCAATGGTAAAAAAAGGTGATACTCTATTAAATTCTCAGCATCAAATAGTCTGGGTCTTTTGTCTTCACATTCATGTTTCAATGTATGGGAATGACATCAAGAAGGTCTTATGAGAGACAAGGGAGTGTAAGTGTGTAACCGACAAGGTCCACTCCACAAATATGTAATGGCATATCCTGAAAGAATCACACCTATTATCTAATAACCAACTTTGTGTTTACAACACCTGTAGACCGGACAAATGGACACACTTAGCCATTTTAACGCAATTATAACAACACTTAAGTAACCTTCTTTTCCCTTCATAAAACTTCTCATTTTAGTAATTATATGCATCAATTATAATGAAGGGTATTATCATTGAATATTTTCAATTTTAGCATTACAAAGGCATATTAGAAATTCACACATCACGGACGCTTCAACAGCCTAAAATAACTACATTTCACAGTGTTTCTCTACCCCCAAGAGGTTCTAATTCAGTCATCTTAAGATGTAATGAAGGCTGCTTCAACAGCCTAGAGATACTAGATCCCAAAAGCCTAAACATAATCAATCCCAGAGGCTATGAATTTACAATATTACAACAACAAAAAACTTATATCAAATTCTTGAGTCATAAATAGTCCATTAGACCACTTTAGAATACAAATTTAAAGAAGTAAATATACAAACAACAGATTGAAACTAAAATCAACAACAATGACAATGTTCAAGAAAATTCTTAGAAAAGGAAAATTATTAGATTGAGATTTCAACGGCAAAGCCAGCTTATCTGTTCCAACTGCGTAAAACCAGAATTAACCCATAACTCTATCTCAGGCATATACAAGGCATGAAAACTGAGACGAAGCAATTTTTGCATAACTAAACAATTAAATCGCACAATATATACAAAGACCATCTAAATTCATATTTGATTAAGGCTTCGATCAATTTAACAATGAATGAAAATCACTAACCTTGCTCAATTAAGCTAATTTTCGGAAAACCCTAATATAATTAGTTCGCCAGTTAAAGATTACCAATAATCACAGTGAAGAATTGAGAGTGAAAGAAAGAGATAGAGAAAGAGAGGGGGTGGATTAGGAGAACCGTATTCCATAATTGAGAGAGGGAGTTGAGGCTTGAGGGTTTCGCACTGTTTGTGGGATACTGGGAGTAGGGCTGTTCATAGAGGTGGGTCGGACCGGAATTTGGACCGGACCGGACAGGAATTTGGACCGGACCGGACCGGTCCGGAGATTCCGGTCCGGTCCCCGGTCCGTGAAAAATGGTGATTCCGGGTTTCCGGTCCGGTCCGGTCCAAACTCGGAAAATTCGGGTCCGGACGGAAACCGGGAATCTTATATTTAAAAAAAAAAAAAGCGCGGCCTTGTCCGGTTGTCCCGTACTAAATGACTGACTTTTTCACTCCCCCTCTCTCAATTCTCATTTCTAAAGAAACCCTAAATCACTCACTGTTTCTCTATCAAGTCTCACCATCTCACGCCGACGCCGACCAAGCAATCTTAGATCTGCAGCCACCGCCCACCGGTAAGGTCTTTAGATTTTTTTTTGTTTTTCGGTTTTTGATTTCTTCTTGTCTATGAATTGGATTTTCGCCCTTTTATCTTCTATTTTCAGGTTTTTTTTGTTTTTCTGTTTAATTGTATAATTTATGTTTTTTGTTTTGTGAATCTGAGATTCTCCATTTGTTTATCTTTTGGTTTTTAGTTTATCTTACTGTTTTCAGTTTTTTTTTTCAATTTTTTTTTCGGTTCAGGTTCTACAAATTAATACGAAAGAACAACCTGCGTTACCATCTTTGTGAATTTGAAGCAACTTGCGGAAATGTGAATTTTTATGAATTACCATCCTTGTTAGCCAAAACCTATTGGTATTGAAATTATCTTTTCATTGGGTGGTTAGTAGATAAAAAGAGACTCAATTACCCATTATCACCTATTTCAAACTTGACGAAAACTTGGTGATCGAATAGTTGAATACACACTAGAAATAGATTTGAATCTGGTCTTCATTACATCTTTGCACTAGAGTATGCTTGTAAAGTTGGTGGGTTGTCAATTTTGAGGGTTTAATCTCAAAGTTGCTGAGTTTCTAGGTGTTGAAGATTTCTGGGTTTTTATCAATTGGTTGTTTTATGATATAGGTTTTGTTGGGAATTCAGTTTACCACCTGGGATTTTGTTTTTGGAGGTAATGAAGCAAAGTTAGTGTTGATGATTTTGTTTATACTTATAATTTAGACTTTGAGTTTTGTGTTTAATGTATACTTATCGTTTGAGTTGTTAAAGAGACTTAGCCTTAATCGTTTTTTTAACTCAGATTATCATTTACAAATGTTATCTTTTATTTTTAACTTGTAAATTTATTACTTTGTTATTAATTATTTTTCCCTTCTTATTAACAGAGTTTCAAAGTGAGCATGTGGATGATGTGGACGACGTCGTATTTGTGGACTCTTTGATATGAAATATTTAGTTATATTTATGATAAAGACTTGTATTTGGTTTTATGTTTTTTATGTTTGAAACTTGTACTTTGATGAAGTTTTAAGACTAGTTGCATCACTTGCATGTATGTTTCATATAACATATCTCCAAAACAGGTCTAAACAAGTCCAACAGGTCCAAATAGAATATTTAAAAGCTAAAAAAAAAAAACGAAAATCAGGTCCGGACCGGGGACAGCACCTGATTTTCCCGGTCCATACCTGGACCGGACCGGAAAAATCAGGTCCGGTCCCCGGTCCGAAGAATCCCAAAGATCCGGTCCACCGGTCCAGGCAGGTCAGGTCCGGTCCGGTCCTGGACCGGTGAACAGCCCTAACTGGGAGTGGGATGAGTCGTGCGAGGGAACTTAAAAAAAGTGAGTGTGTTCTCTAATCATTTTGGGGGTAGGATCAAGCGTTGCTATAGAATGCTTAATTTTTGAAGTAAGCTATAAGCGCTGTTGTAGTTGTTTATAGCAACGATTTTATCAATTCTAAAAACTATTAAAATATTAAATTTGAAAGCGCTGCACAAACTATCTTAAAGCAACACTTATAAAGCCGTTGCTTTAGATACGCTGCTATAACCCTCTTTTCTTGTAGTGACCCAATTACCCTCATTATCACGAAGCATGTAGATTTGATTTTTACGTTTCCGCTGATGAATTCGACTGAACAACAAAGTCGAGGGTAGATCTCCAAGACGTGTATGATTATCTTTAATTCTTTGTTTCCAATAAGAGTATGCAAGCGAAGCTTCGTTTATTAGGGCTCGTCTTTGACCTACTAGAGCATTCCCTTGTTTAATCGTTTCAAGCTGATTACTGATATCATAAAGTTTATTGGTGAGAGCATTCCATTTCACGCCCCAAAAGAGTTTCTTGTCTAAGCACCAAATTTCTAGTTTATTTCGAATAATGCTTAATTTTCGCATCAGTGAATACATTGCAGACATCACAATCTGAATTGATAAGGAATCCAAAACAATTTAGCTGAACTTCCCGATATTGAAGACACCACGCTTCAATTTGATAAGGACGATATTTTAACGTTGCAGGAAGATTAGTTTGCAACAGAATAGGCGCATGATTTGAAGTACTAATTGGAAAATTGCGAATTATCGTACTAGAAAATTCATCCATCCAATCTGGGGATGCGTACGCTCTATCAAGTCCTTCCATAATTAGGGCATCATTTTTCTCTATTGTTCGTCCACGTATAACGTGGTCCATGGAAAGGTATGTCTTGCAGATTGAGTGATTGCTTCCAACTAAGAATTTCTTCCCAACCCCAAATGGTAGTCAAACCACCCAGTTTATCTTCATATCGATCAACTTGGTTAATGTCACCAATGATAATATATATGCCATAAGACTATAGGAGGTAATACAGTTCATTCCACACTAGATGGCGATGTTGATGTTGCAATTCTCCGTACAAAAACAGAAGGTACCAAACATTCCCATTACTAGCTGATATTTTACAGAATACAAAGTGATTTGACTGACATACTACATTCACGACGTCGAAGGGACCCCAACAAAAACCGCTAAACCCCCTCGAGCATCTTGTGAATCTACACCACAAACAAAACAAGGAACAGTAGACTGAAGTAAACTTTGAACATAAGCTACACTACTTTTTGTTTCTTGAAGGAACAAAAAAGATGGATGGTACTGAGCAACGGGCCAGCGCAAATATGGAATTGTCGGGTTGTCGCTGGAGTTTAAACCCCGATAATTCCAAGATAGTATATTCACGGATCAAACTGAGGCTGTTGTGGATCAGCCGCTTCCTCCCTCAAACTGTTTTCAGTGAGCGTAATCATCATATCAAAATATAATTCTTGGTCTACTTCTTTTGAACTCGAGCCATTTCCTTTTTCATGTTCATGTTTCTGCACTCCGTCATCCTCGCGCTTACTCCTTTTCAAGCTCCAATCTGAGTTCGGTTCTGGTGGTGAAGCACGCGCATGACGTTTCTTAAAGCACTTTGAAGTGATGGAAGTCCCTAGTTCGACTACTAGATTATATGCCATAAATGTATTTGTGATAGCTTTTGCTGTGAATTTGTTGGAAGATTCACTCGGCCAAAAATTAAATGCTCCTTTGGCCTCCCAGGCTCCCAATCCTCCAACTTCCTCTTCTTACGTTTAGCTCGAGCCTTAAATTCATCTTCTTCTGGAATGAGATGACTAGCATGAGATTGGCTTCTTCCCACTAGATGATCTCTTCGCTTTTTTCCATTAAACATAACCGAAGTACATTCAAGAGCCAGAGCAACTTGAGGCATTAGATGGGCCGCCTGAATGTCGGTATTATCACTTGCATACCCAAAAATACCCATCTCAGATAGTTGTAAAGGACTTGTCCGAGAATATAATTCTTCATGATGTTGATCCGCTTGGATTTGTTCAGTAGGCTCGGTACCTGCAAAAGAGGATTAAAAGGGTCTGCCATAATAGGGAGAAATTTTAAACCTTTTGTATGGGTAGTACCAAGTATACTAGCGGACGCATTAGCATGGCCGCGAGCAGCATGTCCGCGAGCATCATACCAGGACGCGATCAAGAGGCAGCCATACAACGCTTGAGGTCAAGTTCCATGAAGTTGTCCGACAACACTGTTGGCGGCCATCTAATAAGACAAAATAGATGAATCTTTCCTCATGTCAGGCACATCACAGCCATACACGTGTAAAAGGATTACGCACCCTGTCAGAGGAATAGTACTTCTATAAATACCCCACTAGTACTATTCTCCAGGAACGGTCTGAACACTACTCTCTCTCTCTATCTCTCTACTTTCTCTCTCTAAATCCTTCACGGACATAATACTGACTTGAGCGTCGGAGGGGGTTTCCTCGGCACCCCCCGGGGTAGTTTACGTTTGTTGTCTTGCAGGGTTTTCATGACGGCCACATGAGGCTTTCCATCGCGGCCGCGGCATCCAACACAAAGCGGTCACCCGTTTCACAACCGAAACAACTTGGCGCTAGAAGGAGGGGACCACTTGTGAGAACGGTCATGGAAACCAAAGAGGACAAGAACGATGACGGTCAGTTTAGGAAGTAGATCTTTGATAATGATGGAGACTTGAGTACAAAGTTCAAGAAACAAAATTATGCTAGAGGATAACATACCTCAATCTAATAACTTATCCCGGACGATAAGAATAAATAATAGAACATCTACGACGATGATATCGCCACTCCCATAGCGGGCATAATTCGAATTAGCAGACAAGCAAGGAGTTGATGAAAGATTTTGGCAGCCAGATGACTAACGGCCATATAACAGGCATAAACGTTAGAAAAGCCATATGACAGGCTCAAGTGCGTTAGCGGTCATATGACAGACCTAGCACAAATCAAAAGCCATATGACAGGATCAAGTGCGTTAGCGGTCATATGACAGACCTAGCACAAATCAAAAGCCATATGACAGGCTCAAGTGCGTTAACGGTCATATGACAGACCTAGCACAAATCAAAAGCCATATGACAGGCTCCAGTGCGTTAGCGGTCATATGACAGACCTAGCACAAATCAAAAGCCATATGACGAGGCTCGAAAGTGCGTTAACGGTCATATGACGGACCTAGCACAAATCAAAAGCCATATGACAAGGCTCGAAGTGCGTTAGCGGTCATATGACGGATCCAAGACAAATCAAAAGCCATATGACGGGCGCAAAGTGCGTTAGCGGTCATATGACGGACCTAGCACAAATCAAAAGCAATATGACAGGCTCAAGTGCGTTAACGGTCATACGACGGACCTAGCACAAATCAAAAGCCATATGACAAGGCTCGAAGTGCGTTAGCGGTCATATGACGTGAGACCTAAGCACAAATCAAAAGCCATATGACAAAGCTCAAGTGCGTTAACGGTCATATGACAGGACCTAGCACAAATAAAAAGCCATATGACAAAGCTCAAGTGCGTTAACGGTCATATGACAGACCTAGCACAAATCGAAGCCATATGACAAAGCTCGAAGTGCGTTAACGGTCATATGACGGGACTTCAAGTGCGTTAACGGTCATATGGCAGACCTAGCACAAATCAAAAGCCATATAATGAGCCAAGATATATCCCGGCCCTACGATGGGCCAGAATCAAAACATGGTTTATGATGAACCAAGATCCATCTCGGCCATATGACAGGCTAGGATCAAAATATGGTTCAAAAGTAAACCAAGATCCATCTCGGCCATATGACAGGCCGGGATCAAAACATGGTTTATGATGAACCAAGATCCATCTCGGCCATATGACAGGCGGGATCAAAATATGGTTCAAAAGTAAACCAAGATCCATCTCGGCCATATGACAGTAGGGATCAAAACATGGTTTATGATGAACCAAGATCCATCTCGGCCATATGACAAAGCTAGGATCAAAATATGGTTCAAAAGTAAACCAAGATCCATCTCGGCCATATGACAGGCCGGGATCAAAACATGGTTTATTATGAACCAAGATCCATCTCGGCCATATGACAAAGTTAGGATCAAAATATGGTTCAAAAGTAAACCAAGATCCATCTCGGCTATATGACATGCCAGGATCAAAACATGGTTTATGATGAACCAAGATCCATCTCGGTCATATGACAGGCTAGGATCAAAAAATGGTTCAAAAGTAAACCTAGATCCATCTCGGTCATATGACAGGCCAGGATCAAAACATGGTTTATGATGAACCAAGATCCATCTCGACCATATGACAGGCCAGGATCAAAATATGGTTCAAAAGTAAACCAAGATCCATCTCAGCCATATGACAGGCCGGGATCAAAACATAGTTTATAATGAACCAAGACCCATCTCGGCCATTTGACAGGCCGGTATCAAAACATGGTTTATGATGAACCAAGATCCATCTCGGCCATATGACCGGCTAGGATCAAAATATGGTTCAAAAGTTCACCAAGGTTCATCTCGGCCATATGACAGGCCAAGATCAAAGTATGGTTTAAAAATAAATCAAGGTTCATCTCGGCCATATGACTAGCTAGAACCAAAATAATAGTTGTTAGTTATAATATGGTTTGTATCGGCCAAATGACTTGTTTAAAGTAAGAAATGGTTTATGATGAACCAAGTTCCATCTAGGCCACATGACAGGCCAGAAACAATAAATGGTTCAATAAACCAAGTTTCTTTGCGGCCATATGACAGGCCTGGAACAAAATGAAATGGCTCAATAAACCGAGTTCCTTAGCGGCCATATGACTGGCCCAAAAAAAAAAAAAGTGTTAGATGTTGGCCGTCAGCATTAGTGTCCTTAATGACATTCCAGTCAAATCCATGGACTGTCTTGCACATGGATCTCATGGCGGCGGCCCATCCACCATCATATCTCTTGTGGAGGGCCGATACGAATTCATCAACAGGTGTAAGATGTTGGCCGTCAGCATGAGCGTCCTCTATGACATTCCAGTCAAATCCAGTCAAATGGTTTAAAAAACCAAATTCCTTCGCGGCCATGTGACAGGCCTGGAACAAAAAATGATTTGAAAAACCAAGTTTCTTCACGGCCATATGACTGGCCTGAAAATAATAAATGGTTTAAAAAACCAAGTTTTTTTCGCGGCCATATGACAGGCCTGGAACAAAAAATGGTTTAAAAAACCAAGTTCCTTAGCGGCCACATGACAGGGCCAGGAACAATAAAAATTATTAAAGTATAATTTTAGTCATGGCATTCGTCCCATCGCATCCAAAGAACCTCTATGGTGTCACTTGTCACCATAGACGCTTGGGGGCTAGTTGCATGGGTATAATCCCAACTCTCCTCGCGGCCATTACCATTACCATGACGGACATGGATATAATGATGGAAGCAAATATATAGTTGCATGGGTATGAACCCAACTCTTGTTCGCGACCACTACCTTGGCGGACATGGATATAATGATGGATGCAAGTACAAGTTCACAACGATAACTCAAGGTTAGTCAGTGCATGATATAGAGGTCGTGAGCCCCATATCGGCCATGGTCATGCCAAAAAATGTTTTAAGAGCTCCTCCATCACTCGTTATCGCGGGCGACATGTGTCCAAAGAGTAAGAAATGACTCAATAAATAACAATAATTTGAAAAAATATGGTGCCACATTTTTCAAAATTGTACTTGCTCAAGTACAAAAATGCAGACAAAAATGTCAAATAAAAAAAAAATAAATAATAAAAGCTTAAAGTTGGTCACGGCCATGTATATATACGGCTGAGACCAAAATAAAATGGTCACATGATCGCACCAAGTTATCTAACGACCGGATAACGAGCTAAAGTCATGAAATGGTCATATGACGAGACCAATGATTCTTATCGGCCGGATAACGAGGCCAAAGTTATGAAATGGTCATATGACGGACCAATGGTTCTTATCGGCCATATAACGAGGCCAAAGTCATGAAATGGTCATATGACGAGACCAAAGGCTCTTATCGGCCACATAACAGGCCAAAGTCATGAAATGGTCATATGACAGACCAATGATTCTTATCGGCCAGATAACAGGCCAAAGTTATGAAATAGTCATATGACAGACCAATGGTTCTTATCGGCCATATAACAGGCCAAAGTCATGAAATGGTCATATGACAGACCAAAGGCTCTTATCGGCCACATAACAGGCCAAAGTCATGAAATGGTGATATGACAGACCAAAGGCTCTTATCGGCCATATAACATGCCAAAGTCATGAAATGGTCATATGACGACCAAAGGTTCTTATCGGCCATATAACGGGTCATAAATTGAAGAACGATCAAATGATACGCCAAGTGCGTATTGGCGAATAAATCCTCATCGCATCCGAAAAAACCTCCATGGCATTAATTAACGCCATAGACGCTTGGGGGGCTAGTTGTATGGGTAGTACCAAGTATGCTAGCGGACGCATTAGCATGGCCGCGGGCAGCATGTCCGCGAGCATCATACCAGGACGCGATCAAGAGGCAGCCATACAACGCTTGAGGTCAAGTTCCATGAAGTTGTCCGACAACACTGTTGGCGGCCATCTAATAAGACAAAATAGAGGAATCTTTCCTCATGTCAGGCACATCACAGCCATACACGTGTAAAAGGATTACGCACCCTGTCAGAGGAATAGTACTTCTATAAATACCCCACTAGTACTATTCTCCAGGTACACATTCTGAAGATTACTTTCTCTCTCTATCTCTCTACTTTCTCTCTCTAAATCCTTCACGGACATAATACTGACTTGAGCGTCGAAGGGGGTTTCCTCGGCACCCCCCCGGGGTAGTTTACGTTTGTTGTCTTGCAGGGTTTCCATGACGGCCACGCAAGGATTTCCATCGCGGCCGCGGCATCCAACACAAAGCGGTCACCCGATTCACAACCGAAACACCTTTCATTGATCTTATTTAATTTGTTGTAATTCTCTTTTTCCATATTGGTCCTGAATTAGATAGCAGAAACCAATTGTGCACCCTAAAACGCTAACGGGGACACACGAACTCATTGTTCTGGTTGAGCACATAGTTTTGGAGATGGAAATCTGAGTTGTAGCTGTTGAGCGTGAGCAAGCTCATGTGGCACAATAATTACTATTTTCCACAACTCTTATCAAGTGTTACTATAACTCTAACTAATACTTCATAAAACTCTAATCAATGTTGCAACTTGATAGCTTGTTAGCTCAACTGGTGAGTGTTTTGTGTGCAAATACACAAAAATATGGGTTCGACTACCACGCAAGCTCTTATTATTTTCATGGTATTATTTAGCTTTTAGGATGTTTTAAATTTTCTCTTATTATTTTCATGGTGTTGTTTAGCTTTTAGGATTGTATTAGATTTTCTCTTAAGCCTTATGTCTGTCTAATAAGTGTCATTTTATAACCTATGTGGGAATCGAACCCACATCTTGTGCGTAGCACAATGCTCATCCGTTTGAGCTAACAGGTTTAAAGTATAAGTAACAAAGTAGAGGCAGGTGCTTACTGTGGTACTAGCATGTGATCTCCACTCTTGGCAATCAATGGGATACTTTGACATTCTAGTGGATCATGTACACAAAAGAAGCTTTTAGAAAAATCTAACTGAACTCTCTAAATTGTCTAATTTTAATATAACTATGAATATATTCAAAAGTTATTCAATCTGTGTATAAGTTGCTCCCTTCATCGATGAAAACAAATTGATTTTGCACCCAAAATCCAAATTTAAATCCATCGACTAGATAAATGATACTCCATATAGCATAACAATATGAATATGAATATATTGGACTTGTCCTATAAGTTTTGAATTTCATAAATATATTATAACTGACTTTTAGAAGTTCCTCACAAACCAGCACACCAAGTTAAATCCAAAACCAAATAGTAACCCATTACTTGGTAAGAAATGTACTGGACTCAAATCCTCGTGTTTACGAACCTGGATGCCAAGCCTACAAAAAGGGGAAAAGAACACAGGAAATGAACCAGCATAACTCCAAATGAGGAAGCAAGATCATATATAAGCACTAAAATATAGAGACAAACTGTAGTACCAAATTGGCGAGAGCTACATGCTGATCAAAGGAATCTGATGAGCAATTTGCTAACTGGAAGTTCTGAGGAAAACAATCCTAGGTGCAAACTGCAATGGTGGTGTTGCAGCCTTAAGGACTTTCCTTTGCAAAAATGTCAAAAGCTCAAAGACATCACAAGATGATCATAAAGTAAGTAGCTCATACACTTTCTTAGTGGTTCACGAAACCATATTTATAATGCAGTGTGTCAGCTACAAGCATAAGATCTCAATCCTTTGTTTCTAACAATAAAATTCGAGTTTTGAAATTAAGTAATAAGATACCACCCTCACCATGTTCAGACCTATGAGTGGGTAGGTAATGACTAATCAAAAGTTGATTTAAGGAAATTACATTTAAGTTTATAATGCAGTTTTGTCAGCTACAAGCACAATACCCTGTGTTCAAACCTCCATAATTCTTCAAAATTACATAAAAATCATAGCGAAATGGAAACCAATCAAATTCAATTTGGCTTTACAAAACCAACGAAGACTAGGTTGAATATGAGTGGAAGGCAAGTCCGAAGCTAAAACTGTTGGCTCAAAATCTTGCCGTAAATTAAGGCAACGAACTTCTTTAAAAACAATATCTAGGTTCAATTTTTTCTTTGACGCCAAAATTCACAGTATAGTAGCACAATTAAGCCTACAATCAGGATGTACTAATTAGAGTTATAGCAATATTTCTTTAGAGTTATAACAATTACTAATTAGAGTTATGGTAAAATTGTATCATCAGATCATAAATTAAGTAAGATCATTCAACTTTCTTTAGTCCAATTGTATGCATTAATTTTAGGAGATACAAGATCAATTCATGGTGTAAAAAAAAAACAAAAACAAGACCAACTGAAATATTTATTTGGCGTTAAAACTGCAGTACCCTGTTCTGCATAAATAATGTCAGAATTGAATTCCCATGACCGCCATCCCCAAACAGTAATCAAAATTCATTTCACAGCAATAACAACAATTTCGATTATAATATTGAGTATAGCGACAATTTCAAATATAGCAACAATTTCAAAATTCTAAAAAAAATGCAAAACGTAAACAAAAACGAAAAAAATTAAACTAACCTTCTTCTCCCATATTGTATGTGTCTATTGAACTAATCTTGAATGTCGAATTTCACTGATTATCAGGGGCGAATTTCACTGAATTGATATTGGAAAAAAAAAAATTTAACGTAGCAGGGAAGCATAGAACCGCCGAAATAAGAGAGAGGAGAGAGGAGAGAGTAGGTTATGCGTTTAAAATTTGGGGATTTAGTTTTTTAAGTTTTTAATCATGGCCATTAAATGAGACATGATCTAAGGGTTAGATTTTCTTCTCACTTCTCATATAAAACTCCCTTCTCACATGAACTCAATTATACTTCCTCCGTTCCAAAATAAGTGAAACAATTCTCTCATTTATGTGAGAGCTTTTTGACACAAGTATTTCACTTATTTTGGAACGGAGGAAGTATATACTTCCTCCGTTTTTTATTACATGTTACACTTTTGAAAATTGCGGTTACCTAGACAAAATTGTAATTGAAGATTAAGCAAAAGTAAGGGTGGTGATTAAAGGGAGTGCGGACCCCCCTCCCCCCACCCACCCACCCACCCACCCACCCCCAGCCTGACCCCCTTCCCCTACCCCCCTCCCGAGGCAAACCCCACCACCACCACCACCCCCGGCCCAGCCCCCTCCCACCCCTTCGAATCCCCCACCCCCTCCCACGCAAACCCCCACCACCCCACCACCCCGCTGCCGCCCCCTCCCCCACCCCTTCGAATCCCAGGCCCCCTCCCACACAAACCCCCACCACCCCCACACAAACCCCTTCGAATCTTGAATTGATCTTGAAAAAAAAAGTTCGAATGGGGTTTAGGTGAAACAGAGTAACCGGAGAGAGAGAGGAGAGAGAAACGTGAGAAGTGGAGATGGTTTTGGGAATTTAGGGTGTTTTACTTTTTTTTTATTTTAATTTTTAATCAAGGCCATTAAATGAGGCATGATCCAAGGGCTATTATTTCTTCTCATTTCTCATGTTAAACCTCATTCTCACCTGAACTCATATATACCCACTTCATACCCTCACCCCATATCCATTTATCCACTCGCAATATCCATTTAAAAAAGCACTTATCCTTTCCCAGGAAACTTCAAAAAACCATTAACCGTCTACCAACCGAGATACAGCTAATAATTCTCAACAAAGCCAAATTAGCAAAATTCAATCAAAATTTTACCGAATTCCTCACAAAACACGCTATTTTTCGCTGCTATCTTTGACATCTTTGGGGTCTATCAGGTTTCTTCGATAAAGGATTTTTTATCAGGTTTCTTCGATATATATACTTCCTCCGTTTTTTATTACATGTTACACTTTTCTTAAATGGAATGGTGCAAAATACATGTTACACTTTTTTTTGTTCCCAAAAATAGAAAGTTTTATGCTGTACAATTACCAATTTACCCTTATAACAATTAACCAAAATTAAACCTACTTAATTAAACCTCATTAATACTAATCTAAATTAATTAAACCTCTCTCTCTCTCTTCCACCACCCCTCCCCCACCCACCCACCCCTGCAGCCCAACCACTTCCCCACCCCCTCCCGGCCCAGGGCAAACCCCACCATCACCACCACCACCCCCGGCCCGCAGCCCCATCCCCCACCCCGCCGAATCCCCCACCTCCCACGCAAACCCCCCACCACCCCCCCACCCACCCCGGCCATGCCCCCCTCCGCCACCCCTTGAATCCCCCCCCTCCCACGCAAAACCCCCACCACCGAAATTTGAATAACACAAAAAAAAAAATTAAAAAAGGAAGAATCAAAACCTCGACAAAAGTAATGTAAGGATGTCGAATTTTAAGGAGCCGATTTTTGCAAAGCATCACCTTCAATTGGCGCTTTGACGGCGCCATCTTCGCCGGAAAAGGAGAGAAAAATCCTAAATTCGGGATAAATCGCTGAAAAAGAAAAGGACCTGAATGAATGAAACTTTTTCGGATTCTTTATTAATTGCGGGGAAAAATGATGATTGCTGGATTTGGAACCTTCGTGGTGGTCGCCATGATTTCGCTCTCTAGCTACCAAGCCTACTATATGCGTGCGACGGTATTGAAGGAGGCTAATTAGGAAAATTCCCGAATCACCAAGCAAGCATCGAAATTATTCGAAGGGGTGGGGGGTGGGGGAGGGGGCCGCGGGATTCCAAGGGGTGGGGGTGGTGGGGATTTGTGTGGGAGGGGGTGGGGGATTCGAAGGGGTGGGGGGGGGGGGCTGCAGTCGGGGGTGGTGGGGGGTGGGGGGTTTGCGTGGGAGGGGGGGGGGATTCGCGGTGGGGGAGGGGCGGCTGGGCGGGGGTGGTGGTGGTGGTGGGGTTTGCCTCGGGAGGGGTGGGGGAAGGGGTTGGGGCAGCTGGGGGGTGGGTGGGTGGGTGGGTGGGTGGGGGAGGGGTGGTCCCCACTTCCTTTAATCACCACCCTTACTTTTGCTTAATCTTCAATTAAAATTTTGTCTAGGTAACCGCAATTTTCAAAAGTGTAACATGTAATAAAAAACGGAGGAAGTATATATAATTGAGTTCATGTGAGAATGGAGTTTTATATGAATAGTGAGAAGAAAATATAACCCTTAGATCATGTCTCATTTAATGGCCAAGATTAAAAACTTAAAAAACTAAATCCCCAAATTTTAAACGCATAACCTACTCTCTCCTCTCTCCTCTCTCCTCTCTCTTATTTCGGCGGTTCTCTGCTTCCCTGCTACGTCAAATTTTTTTTTTCCAATATCAATTCAGTGAAATTCGCCCCTGATAATCAGTGAAATTCGACATTTAAGATTAGTTCAATAGACACATACAATATGGGAGAAGAAGGTTAGTTTAATTTTTTTCGTTTTTGTTTACGTTTTGCGTTTTTTTTAGAATTTTGAAATTGTTGCTATATTCGAAATTGTCGCTATACTCAATATTAGAATCGAAATTGTTGTTATTGCTGTGAAAAGAATTTTGATTACTGTTTGGGGATGGCGGTCGTGGGAATTCAATTCTGACATTATTTATGCAGAACAAGGTACTGCAGTTTTAACGTCAAATAAATATTTCAGTTGGTCTTGTTTTTGTTTTTTTTTTTACACCATGAATTGATCTTGTATCTCCTAAAATTAATGCATACAATTGGACTAAAGAAAGTTGAATGATCTTACTTAATTTATGATCTGATGATACAATTTTACCATAACTCTAATTAGTAATTGTTATAACTCTAAAGAAATATTGTTATAACTCTAATTAGTACATCTTGATTGTAGGCTTAATTGTGCTACTATACTGTGAATTTTGGCGTCAAAGAAAAAATTGAACCTAGATATTGTTTTTAAAGAAGTTCGTTGCCTTAATTTACGGCAAGATTTTGAGCCAACAGTTTTAGCTTCGGACTTGCCTTCCACTCATATTCAACGTATTCTTCGTTGGTTTGGTAAAGCCAAATTGAATTTGATTGGTTTCCATTTCGCCATGATTTTTATGTAATTTTGTAGAATTCTCGAGGTTTGAACACAGGGTATTGTGCTTATAGCTGACAAAACTGCATTATAAACTTAAATGTAATTTCCTTAAATCAACTTTTGATTAGTCATTACCTACCCACTCATAGGTCTGAACATGGTGAGGGTGGTATCTTATTACTTAATTTCAAAACTTGAATTTTATTGTTAGAAACAAAGGATTGAGATATTATGCTTGTAGCTGACACACTGCATTATAAATATGGTTTCGTGAACCACTAAGAAAGTGTATGAGCTACTTACATTATGATCATCTTGTGATGTCTTTGAGCTTTTGACATTTTTGCAAAGGAAAGTCCTTAAGGCTGCAACACCACCATTGCAGTTTGCACCTAGGATTGTTTTCCTCAGAACTTCCAGTTAGCAAATTGCTCATCAGATTCCTTTGATCAGCATGTAGCTCTCGCCAATTTGGTACTACAGTTTGTCTCTATATTTTAGTGCTTATATCTGATCTTGCTTCCTCATCTAGAGTTATGCTGGTTCATTTCCTGTGTTCTTTTCCCCTTTTTGTAGGCTTGGCATCCAGGTTCGTAAACACGAGGATTTGAGTCTAGTACATTTCTTACCAAGTAATGGGTTACTATTTGGTTTTGGATTTAACTTGGTGTGTGCTGGTTTGTGAGGAACTTCTAAAAGTCAGTTATAATATATTTATGAAAATCAAAACTTATAGGACAAGTCCAATATATTCATATTCATATTGTTATGCTATATGGAGTATCATTTATCTAGTCGATCTATTTAAATTTGGATTTTGGGTGCAAAATCAATTTGTTTTCACCGATGAAGGGAGCAACTTATACACAGATTGAATAACTTTTGAATATATTCATAGTTATAATAAAATTAGACAATTTAGAGAGTTCAGTTAGATTTTTCTAAAAGCTTCTTTTGTGTACATGATCCACTAGAATGTCAAAGTATCCCATTGATTGCCAAGAGTGGAAATCACATGCTAGTACCACCGTAAGCACCTGCCTCTACTTTGTTACTTATACTTTAAACCTATTAGCTCAAACAGAAGAGCATTGTGCTACGCACAAGATGTGGGTTCGATTCCCACATAGGTTATAAAATGACACTTATTAGACAGACATAAGGCTTAAGAGAAAATCTAATACAATCCTAAAAGCTAAACAAGACCATGAAAATAATAAGAGAAAATTTAAAACATCCTAAAAGCTAAACAATACCATGAAAATAAAAAGAGCTTGCGTGGGAGTCGAACCCACATTTTTGTGTATTTGCACACAAAACACTCACCAGTTGAGCTAACAAGCTATCAAGTTGCAACATTGATTAGAGTTATATGAAGTATTAGTTAGAGTTATAGTAACACTTGATAAGAGTTGTGGAAAATAGTAGTTATTGTGCCACATGAGCTTGCTCACGCTCAACAGCTACAACTCAGATTTCCATCTCCAAAACTATGTGCTCAACCAGAACAATGAGTTCGTGTGTCCCCATTAGCATTTTAGGGTGCACAATTGGTTTCTGCTATCTAATTCAGGACCAAGATGGAAAAAAAGAATTACAACAAATGGTGCAGATAAGCTTATGGACTAAAATGTACTGTAATTGCAAGCTGCAACTCTAAACAATTGTTGCCATAACTATAATGACCATTTTATATAACAATAAACAAAGTCTTGTTGTAACTCTAATCACCACTTTCTATAACTCTAAATAAGTGTGGCCGCAACTCTGATTACTACTTGTTATAACTCTAACTAAGTATTTCAATAACTCTAATTACTACTTTCTATAACTCTAAACAAGTATTTTCGTAACTCTAATTACTATTTCATATAACTCTAAAACAATGTTTGTCTTAACTCTAAGAAGTGTTTTCATAATTCTAATTACTATTTCTTATAACTTTATATAAGTGTTGTTATAACTTTAATTACTATTTCATATAACTCTATACAAGTGTTGTTGTAACTCTAATTACTGTTTCCTATAACTCAAAACAAGTGTTGCCATAACTATAAGTACCATTTCCTATAATTCTAAATAAGAATTGGTGTAACTATAATAAGTATTGTTGTTGTAACAAGAATTGTTAGATCTGACATTCCACATTATTTCTCATTTCTCACCTAAATTCCTTTCTCACATGATCTTGCCTCTATATGTATATATGTATATATATATGTATATATGTATATATGTATATATGTATATATGTATATATGTATATATGTATATATGTATATATGTATATGTATAT
Source organism: Beta corolliflora (assembly GCA_947648045.1). NCBI lineage: Eukaryota > Viridiplantae > Streptophyta > Magnoliopsida > Caryophyllales > Amaranthaceae > Beta > Beta corolliflora. The sequence continues at coordinate 155,753 of CANSZD010001281.1, forward strand.
ATATATATATGTATATATATTATTTATTTATTTTAATACTTCTAGTTATTTTGATTACTTTATTATTCGGTTTTTTCACCATATACCCCTGACAAATTTTTTTGCACCATATACCCTTTCAACTTTCCAAATTCACCCTATACGCCTCACGTTTGAAAAAATACATCCACTTACCCTTAATGACTAACGGCGTTAAACTCTGTTAGTCACTAACCCTTATTCCCCCATCTAACCTAATTAACTAACCTAAATCTACCCCTAATCTTAACCCTATCCCTAACCCTAATACCCTAACCCTAACACTTAACACCCCCCCCCTCCCCCCCCACCCACCACCCCCTCACCCCATCCCACCCTGCCCCACTGCACCGCACCACGCCCTTACGCCACTGCACCACCACCCTTCCCAGCCCCCCTTCCCCCAAGGCCTCCCCTCCCTCCCCCTCAGCACCCCCCTCCACCCTCCCCGCAGCGCCCCTCCCCCTCCCCCTTCCCCTCCACTTCCCCGTCGTCGCATGACCCCCCCCTCCCCCGCCGTCTCGTAACCTACCTCCCCTTTTATCTCTCAGGCACTCCACTCTACCCAAACAAACCTCCAAACTTTCATCATCAATGACGATAATTGGTTCCAATTTCCCTACATTTCCGGACCTCGGATTCCTCGAGAAAATCAAAGTGGAGGGGGTTCTAATTTCCCAACATTTCGGACCTCGGATTCCTCGACATTTCAACGGCGAACCGGAGAGAAAGGAGCAGCGTCGTGGGGAAAGGGGAGGGGGAGGGGGCTCGGGGGAAGGGGGAGGAGGTGCACGACGACGGGGGGAAGGGGAGGGGGGGCGGCGGCAGGGGAAGGGGAGTGGGAGGGGGGGGGGGAGGGGGCAGGGGAGGTGTAGGGGGGTGTCTTGGGGAAAGGGGGCTCAGGGGAGGGATGGGGGGTGGGGAAGGGTGGTGGTGCGGTGGGGTAAGGGTTGGTGGTGCGGTGGGGGCAGGGGTGGGGGTGTGGGGGTAAGGGGGTGGTGGGGGTGGGGGAGGGGTAGGGGTGTTAAGTGTTGGGGTTGGGGTATTAGGGTTAGGGTATTAGGGTTAGGGTGAGGGTTAAGATTAAGGATAGATTTAGGTTAGTTAATTAGGTTAGATGGGGGATTAAGGGTTAATGACTAACGAAGTTTAACGCCGTTAGTCATTAAGGGTAAGTGGATGTATTTTTTCAAACGTGAGGGGTATATGGTGAATTTGGAAAGTTAAAAGGGTATATGGTGCAAAAAAAAATTTGTCAGGGGTATATGGTGAAAAAACCGTTTATTATTTTGTGAGAGATGGGTAGTATAGGAAGGGCATATATGATAGAAATATCATATGTCTGCATTAAATAGTTAGTTCAGTATGATTATACTTTTGTTCCCTGCTAATTGTTTATGTTATTCCTATGTTTTATATTTCTGTTATTCTTGCTTATTGTTTATTGTTGGGATTATACGCTAAGTGAGAGTACCAAATTGCTTATAGACGTTATATTTATCTGTTATAGGATCTTTAGCTATGTCTGATAGAGAAGCTGCTAGAGTAGGGAGCTACTATAACCCTATTGTGTTGAGTGATGAGGAGAGTGATGGATCTGGGTATGAGTTTGATGAGGAAATCTACCTTAGAGAGTTGGAAATGCGTCGTATCCTGAAGGTTAGCAGTCCAGATAGTGATGATGATGTCATACAGGAGTTTGACCGTGCTGGGAGTCAGACCCGGAAGGATATTTATTATGTTGTTATGAGGATTGTGTTTGGGGAGCCGAGGTACCCTGTGCCAGCTGAGGATGATGAGGACATTGCAGATTTTGAAGATGAAGTTTTTACTCCAGAAAAGTACAGGGAATCTAAGGATAAGACTGATAATGTATCACCCTAGTTTATGTATTTATGCTTTGAGAATAAATGTTGGATAATTAGTCAAGCAATGGTTTAAATTTATTTCTTAGTACCTTTACTTTATTTTAGGAAGATTTCAGTATTATGGATTGGAAAATTGCTACTAGCATCTTTTGAGGAATAAAAAGCAAATATTTAGTTACCCAAGTGAGCAAGAATTTATTTTGGCATGTGAATGGGAATATTTTATTTTTTTGTTATGACTGAATTTTATCCTCACATGTGTTATTCTTGATGTGAATATTTTCATGAATGATTATATGTTCCATGATGACTTATTATGTGGTATTATTATAACTTCATGAGAAATTGTATATTGATGCGATCTTTATGGTCAAATCAAATATTGCCTTCATAGAGAATGGCGTGTAAGATATGTTTCAAGCCTAAAGTAGAGTTACGTTAATTTCAGGTCGCACAGTGGAATGGCTAATAACGGTAACGATTTAGCTTATGATATTCGCCTATTGGTGGAGAATTTAACTCGCGAAAGAGCAGAGCGTCCCGATTCTGCTGGGGACATGTTTGAAAAACTAGCCAAAGTTAAGCCACCATACTTTAAGGGGCAAGCTGACCCTACCTTCTTAGAGAGTTGGATTAGAGAATTTGAAAAGATTTTCGGGGCTGTGAACTGTCCCGAGGGTATGAGAGTAGGTCAATCTGTACTGTACTTGAAAGATGAGGCTGACTTATGGTGGAGAGAAAATAGGGCTAGACTGAGTGCTGTTGTGGGATTTAATTGGGATTCCTTTGTTACTTCTTTAAGAGGGAAGTTTTACCCTGCTTTTATGAGGAAACAAAAGGCCCAGGAATTTATAAACCTTAGGATGGGGAGTATGACCATCTTCGAGTACAATAGTAAGTTCATAGCACTATCGAGGTTTGCACCTGAGGTAGTAGCCACTGAGGAGTTAAAGACTCAAAGATTTTAGCAAGGTTTGACTGAGGAAATCCAACTGGGGTTAGGTGGTGAAACTTTTTCATCTCTAGATATTGTGTATGGAAGAGCCGCCCATATTTATGGTCTTCAATCGAGGCGTGATAAGAAGAATGTTGTAGTGGGTGAAAAGAGAAAGGATTTCAATGCTGGGGGAAATCAATGGAATTTGAAGAAGAACATAAATGGGAATGGGAATTTCCAAGGGAGAAATGGTCAGGGCTATAGTAATAAGGGCCAGTCTGAAAGTGTGTACCATTGTAAGAAGTGCAGTAAGAACCACCCTAGTAGAGACTGTAAGGGAAACCTAGTAACCTGTAACTACTGCTAGAAGAAGGGCCATAAGGATTGCGAGTGCTTCACCAAGCAGAAGAAAGAGCAAAATGGTAATGGGAGTAGTAACCAGGTGAGGTCTGGGTTCAATCAGTTAGCAAACCAAGGTTCGAAGCCTGTAGGGGCACAGAACAACCAAGGAAGCTACAATAAGCCTGCTAGTGAGAGCAACAACAACAACCATAACAAGGCTCCGGGTAAGCTATTCGTGATGAGTCGCAATGAAGCTGATTGATCCGCCGACGTAGTTTCTTGTACTTTTTCTATTAACTCCGTTCTCGTTAAAGCGTTGTTTGATTCCGGGGCGACTTATTCGTTTGTGTTGTCGTCTGTCATTAAGAGTCTGGGGTTGGTAGATTTTGAGGAAATTGACTTGCCTATTAGTATACCTACTAGAGAAGTCATAAGGTGTACCAAGTTGTTTAAAGATTTACCTCTGAAGATAGGAGAGTATGTATTTCCTTCTGATCTAATAGAATTCAATTTGGGAGACCTAGATGTTATTCTTGGGATAGGTTTCTAAACGGCCAAAATAGACTGTGAAGTTCAGAAAGTAGTGTTGAGAAGCCCTTTGGGGAAGTTGACTTCATATCGACGTTTTGGGAAGTCTAAGAATTTTGGGGTTATTTCTGCTATGCAAGTGAAGAAGTCACTAGTGGAAAAAAGTCCATTCGATCCGGTCAAAATCGGGCTTATTGATCTGGTTTTGGTCCGGATCGGATGGGCTCGCAGCAGCTATGAGGGACAAACTGATCCGGTTTTGGGTGAAAACCGGATCAGTTAACCCCCCCTCCAAAACCAAAATAAATTTTTTTTTTTTTTGTATTTTTTCATTATTAGTCAATACAAAATCAATAATATATATAAATAATCATTTTATTAAGCATATTATGCTCAATTGAAGCATAAACAATTAGATACATAAAAATATTAACAAATATAATGGGCCTTTGGGAATTTAAGTCCTCTCAGGTGTTAATGCTAAAACTGTAACTTGGAACAGCTCGTACTCTAGTCAAGGAACTCCTGGTTGTGAAGATATCAGGGTACCCAAGAAGATGCATCGTCTGCAACCGCTCTGGGTGTGACTGGGTTCTGGCCGGTTGTTGTACTCGCTCAATTGGGCCTGAGTGACCCCATTCTGGTTTACCAACAGCTTCCGCAGCGGCTCTCAAGCTATTGTCCATGTACTGCATACAAATAAGCCAAACAAATAAGGAAAAAATATCATTACATTGGTATATGGCAAATGCTATTCGATTTCACCGGACTGCGTTAAAAAAGTACAGTAACATTCTTACTCTTTCTAGCACCATGATTACTGCATATGGTAAGAATGTCAATACATCATGGTTTACAGTATAAAGTTCATAGCACTTACTCAAAAACCACAACGAAAGACATGAAAGAACAAGGGAAAAGGAGGACTAAAGTTTACCTTGTCAAAACATTGAAAAGCTCCGATTCCTAACCCCATTACACAAATATAAAAATATTTATGCTCAGCTGCAAGTGTGAACCTTTTACCTTATTTTATATGTTGCCTCCATTTCCCTCATCTCAATCACTTTGTACAATTAAATCCATCCATCCCTTTCCCTTCCCTTCTTCCAAATCTTTCAATCCAAACAAAGTGTTACACAATCACTAAGGGAGTTTAATGTTGACATCAAAGACAAGTAGTCACGAGTAGAGATTATCATTGATATCAAAGATGAATACTAACTGATCGATGGAGTTACTAAAGATGTGGGACATATGTACTAGCACAATGTTCTCAGATTCAATGTATGCAAGTTTGTAAATCACAAAATCATACCAACAATCCAAAGGATGTTTTCACTTCTGACATGCTAGTGATAATAGTTTGTAAAATTAAAAGTTCAGTTTTAGCTGCCCATATTTCCTTTAGTGATATTTTGACATACTAAAGAAGTCATTTAGCAGCAGATATAAGATACTTACTGCTTTCGTCATACCCCCATGATGATATGGATCCAAAATCAATTCTCTGTGAAACTTTCTAAAACCTATAATCCTGGTTTGAAGCAATTTTACACCATTAAAATGGCTTCAGTGTCAAGAAACAAAAAGAAACCTTTTCTACGCCAATCACTGCAACTTAGGAACCTCTTCAAGTAATCGTCCTTTACTTCGACGAATCTCAGCATTCAACGCCACAATCGACGCCTTATTCGTCTCATTTGCAGCCAATTGTGCTTTATGTAGTGAATTTACAAGTTCAGCAAAAAACCAATCAATTCAATTTTGAGAAACCCTAAATCCTAAATCAAAAGGAACACAAAAAAAAACATGAGAGAAGAGAGAGAGAAAGAGTCCTAAGAGCAGATTGGAGTCGTGGTGGCCTAGTTCGCATGCCATAGTGACAGTGCGGGAGTTGGTGGCAAGGACGGAAGGTCGCGGGTTTTGTTGCCGCAATTCTCGAATCAGGTGAAGATGATGAAGACGGTACTTCGAGCCACCAGTTACGAACGAAAAGAATTGAGGAAAAGAGGGAAGAGGGAACCAGTTGCCTTCGCCATTTTGTTGATGAGCGGACAAGATCACAAGAGGGAAGAGGGAACGAAAGAGGATTAGGGTTAGGGTGATGACTGATGAGAGAGGGGAGAGGAGATGGTGCTGATGAGAGATGTTGTTGCTTGCTGGTTTGAGTGCGGAAGTAAAGTTTTGGATAGTGGGCAACTGGGCCGCGTGGCCCACGTTAATATATCAGCTGGGCTGGATAACTAATTCGGTTTAGTGAACCGCATCAGTTAACAGAAAACCGGATCCGTTTTCTGTTAACTGATGCGGTCCACTAAAGGATCGGAGCCGCTTCTTCGTCCAACTTTCCCTCCCAATTATGTGCGGATTTTCGAATCCGGTTTTCTAAAAACCGCATCTGTTACTAAGTGACATATAAGGTTTTTTCCACTAGTGAGTTGATGAAGAAGGGGTGTGAGCTATTTTTCTGTAGCGTGCAAGATGTGAGTAAAGAGGTTGGATTGAAGATCGAGGATGTTCCAATTGTGAATGAGTTTATGGATGTGTTCCGAGTGAGATTTCGGGTATGCCGCCTCCAAGAGCTGTCGAGTTCACCATAGACTTAGTTCCTGGAACTGGACCTATATCTAAAGCACCGTACCTTATATAATGGCACCTCCTGAGATGAGTGAGTTGAAGAAGCAATTGCAAGAATTGCTAGATAAGGGTTATATTAGGCCGAGTGCGTCACCTTGGGGAGCTCCTGTGTTGTTTATGAAGAAGAAAGATGGGAGTATGAGATTGTGCATTGACTATAGGAAGTTAAATAATGTGACCATCAAGAACAAGTATCCTTTGCCTAGGATAGATGACCTGTTTGACCAGTTGAATGGAGCGAGTATGTTTTCAAAGATTGATTTGCGTTCGGGGTATCACCAGTTAAGGGTAGCTGATAAGGATATACCTAAGACTGCATTTAGGACGCGTTATGGTCATTATGAGTTCACTGTAATGCCGTTTGGGTTAACCAATGTACCCGCCATATTTATGGATTTGATGAATAGGATATTCCATGAGTTCTTAGATAAGTTCGTTGTGGTATTCATTGATGATATTCTGATTTATTCAAAGACTGAGGAAGAGCATGATGAGCACTTGAGAATTATATTAGAGACGCTTAGGAAGAATCAATTGTATGCCAAGTTCTCGAAGTGTGAGTTTCGTTTGGGGAAAGTAGCATTTTTGGGACATTATGTGTCAAAGGAAGGAGTTTCTGTAGATCCTGCTAAGATTCAAGCTGTTAGTGAGTGGCCTACTCCGAAGAATGTGTCGGATATCAGGAGTTTTCTAGGTTTAGCTGGATATTACAGGAGATTCGTGAGAGATTTCTCGAAGATAGCAAGGCCAATGACCAATTTGATGAAGAAAGAGTCAAAGTTCGTGTGGAGTGAGAAGTGCGAGGAAACTTTTCAGATTTTGAAGGAGCGTTTAACCTCTGCACCCGTTTTAACCATGCCTGATGGAAATGAGGGATTTGAGGTGTATAGTGGTGCTTCGAAGAATGGTTTGGGATGTGTTCTGCAGCAGAATGGGTAGGTGATCGCGTATGCATCGCGTCAGTTGAAACCGTATGAGGCTAATTACCCTACCCATGATCTAGAATCAGCTGCAATCGTTTTTGCTTTGAAAATTTGGAGACATTACCTTTATGGGGCAACCTGTAAGATCTTTATTGACCATAAGAGCTTAAAGTACATTTTCACCCAGAAAGACCTCAATATGAGGCAGAGAAGATGGTTAGAGTTGATTAAGGATTATGATTTAGACAACCAGTATCATAAAGGAAAGGCGAATGTAGTTGCTGATACGCTCAAGTTACACGTAGTATTTACGTAACTTTGGGTGCACTTAGCTAAGGGTTTGATTGTAATTGTTAACATTTTTGTTTTATTTAGCCCTTAGCGGAAGTTCGGAGCTGTGCGAGATTATTTGAGTTAACGTCATGTATTCCGAGCTTCCAAGGTGAAGTGCATTTGAGCCGAGCAAAGCCCAAGCATCACCGCAAGCTAAACATCATCACCAAGCCCAGCTCTCGCGTGCACGCTCAACACCGCACGCCCAACGCTCAACTACCGCATGCTTGCCTCGCGAACCATGCCAGCCCAGCGAGGCCCAGCAGCATCGCCCATCACAACATCATCGCCACAACCAAGCAGGCCAGCAGCCAAGGCTGCCCAGCAGCATGCTCGCCTACGCCCAGCGCTCGCCCAGCAGCCTCGCCCAGCGCGCGAAGCATCGCCAGCCCAGCGAGCTCGCACTCCGCGAGGCCGGTCGCACCTCGCGACCTTCTTGCTCGCACCTCGCGAGATTTCTCGCACGGTGCGACTTGCTTGGTTTGGCGCCGGGCTTCGGCTCATTTTGGAAGGCGGGAACACCCTTCGCGAGGTGCGACCCGGACTCGCACCTCGCGACCCCTAGGTCGGTCTAAATGTCGGCTGATTTTGGAGCTTTAGTATAAATACTAAAGCTTGTTTTTGGACCTAGGGGGCAGCAGCCACAAGGAGAGGGAGTTTCCAAAACTCCACTCCTCTCTTGTTGTCTTCACTTTTAGTTTTTATTTTCTAGTTTAGTTTTTCGTAGATTTCAATTACGGGATTGGCTTATGCTATTCCGATTGTAGCTTGAACCGTTCTTGAACGAGATTAATATGGAGCTTCAAGCATTATTGTGAGATCTTTCCTCTCTTTCTATTTCCTTTGATTATGGTTTAATTTCTATGCTTGTTTTCTATGATTTTTGCATGATTATGCTAGGAATGTTACTAGTTTGATTGTGTAATTAATCTAATGCTGGATTTAAGAATAGAATCGGATTGTTTTATTCTTTTATCAATTGGTAGCAAACTAGGGAGTAGCTTAGATGCTGATCATCTTGGTTATTTCTTGGGGAAATTGAATTAACTGTTGAATGTTTATCGCTTGTATGGCGTTAGCAGGTCTGTTGGTTCTCTGTGTTTATTGCTGCTATTGGATTGAACTTAGCCGCTATCGGACTAGGTTATCCTTTGGTTAGGGTTTTATAGTCATGCTGATCGTGCTATTCAACTAAGAATAAGGAGAACACGAGATTAATTCTCGACAATAGATAATTATGGAAATAATTAGAGTGGATGTTCAAGGATCGATAATGAATTGAAGTGTATGTTAATCGGATTCAAGATCTTCCTATAATTGATTTCTCATTTTGTTTATATGCTAGTTAGTTGTAGTTTAGTTATAAATCAACTTGAAACCCCCCTTTGTAATTATTATTAGGTTTCTCGGCCCTTAGCTTAATCTAGATTTCGAATCACGCCGAATATAAACTCGTCCCTGTTTCCCTGCGGATACGACCCCTACTTCCATTATACTACCTTAGTGTAGAAGAGAGTAGGAGAAATTTTATCTTTGGACCGGGCGCGGTGTACAACGACACATCCGCGTCCGCCCAAATTTTGGCGCCGTTGCCGGGGAAACGGTGTTACTTGTTTGTATTTAGCGTGATTTTTGGATGGTATTGCTTGTGCTCTTTGTTTTTGGTTGACCACTCTCTTGGGAATGGTTGATTGAAGCTTTTGACGGTTTATTGCTTGGTTATTGTCTAGCTTTAAATATTGATATTAATGGTCATGACTTGGATTAGCTAGGAGTACTACTAGTTGATGTTTGTTGTTGACTTAATGCTAGGTTTTGGATATAATCTGATGTTATATGCTCAACCATGTTGTAGTAAGCTAGGTATTAACGATGCATTGCAAGAGTCCTTCTCAATCAATTTTGCAGGTACTTGAAGTGGAGATTGACATGGAACTACCATTGTCACACATGGAGCACAATCCCACTGATTAAGCTTAAGGTATTAAGTCGAGCTCACGACTTTAAACAACAGCGCTTCTCGGGAGGCAACCCGAGACCCCTTTTATTTTCTTTCTTTTCCTTTATTTTCTCATCAAATTTCCACCACCACAACAAATTTTATTTCACCCACCGCCCACCCACTAAAACGAACCACAACACATCTTAATCCGCTTTGAGCCCAAGTCCACAAAAGAAAACCCGTTGGGAGGAGTTCAATAGCTAGGAGTTGGTAACACTAGAGGAGTGAGATTGTTGTATCTTTTCGATCTCTTGAGCTAGGTGTCAATCTCAAAAATTTAAAACGTTTGAATTTGCCATTTGTTTGAGTGATTTGAGGGAGAGGGTTGTGAGTTGGTTTATGAGATTTGAGTTGGTGTTGTTAAGAAATTTGAGTTTGACGGATTGTTTGGTCATGAGTCTTGAGCATTCGATCTTCGATTTACTCGATTTTCTATTTCCCCCCCATTTTCAGTTTCCTTTTTCTTCTCATTGTCGTCACATTGAGGACAATGTGTAGTTTAAGTAGGGGGGAGGGTATTCTCATTCTCATGTATCTATGTTGTATTTATTACTTTCAATTTGAAAAAATGAAAAAAAATTGAGAAAAACAAAAAAAAAAAAAAAAAAAATATAAAAAAAAAAAAAAAGTGATGAAATGAAACCCGCTGAGTTGAAAACCCACAAGGGTGGGCGACTCAGGCAAAAATTGGGGGCCCGGATAGGTTGAAAACCCGAAAGGGCAACCTATGCACAAAAGTGGCTTATATTGAGCGGGTAAGATGGTGAGATGCAACCAAAAAGAAATGTGTGAAGCTAGGATGAAAACCCGAAAGGGCTCCTAGGCAAAATGAGAGATTAAGAGAGAATTATACACTTTGAAAACTCATTTGCCGGAGATGGTGTCATAAGGTTGAAAGCGTTTTCGGGTTGGTTTGTTTATTTCATCCTAGATTTTGTGAAGATTTATTTTGGCTTTCACATTCTTTTGGTTAATTGTTTGTTTTTGGGAGTAAGCATGGAATTTATCCCTTTTTGTCTTTGTTCCATGGCTTGCTATTTTAAGTTAGTTGTTTTAGTTTTAGTTTTTCTTTTGAGGTTTTAGGCGAGTTGTCATTTTGATTGTGGCGTTGGAGTGGGTTCAACTCCTTTGAGATCCTTCAGGATTTGAGCTCACATTTTGGTTGTCGTTTGGTGATTATTGTTGTCACGTCTTTATTTATGATAGTAGCTTGAATCTAAGTGTGGGGGAATCATCATCCCTTACGTTTAGGATTTGAGCGTATTTTGTTAAGATGTGATAATAATGGTGTAGTTGATGGGGGAGTGTAGGTTGGTGTCGTTAGCTTGGGTGATGATTTATTTGGTGATCCTCATTTTGAGTTTACTCGAGGTCGAGTAAAGTTCAAGTGTGGGGGGTATTTGATACGCTCAAGTTACACGTAGTATTTACGTAACTTTGGGTGCACTTAGCTAAGGGTTTGATTGTAATTGTTAACATTTTTGTTTTATTTAGCCCTTAGCGGAAGTTCGGAGCTGTGCGAGATTATTTGAGTTAACGTCATGTATTCCGAGCTTCCAAGGTGAAGTGCATTTGAGCCGAGCAAAGCCCAAGCATCACCGCAAGCTAAACATCATCACCAAGCCCAGCTCTCGCGTGCACGCTCAACACCGCACGCCCAACGCTCAACTACCGCATGCTTGCCTCGCGAACCATGCCAGCCCAGCGAGGCCCAGCAGCATCGCCCATCACAACATCATCGCCACAACCAAGCAGGCCAGCAGCCAAGGCTGCCCAGCAGCATGCTCGCCTACGCCCGGCGCTCGCCCAGCAGCCTCGCCCGGCCGCAGAAGCATCGCCCGGCCCAGCCGAGCTCGCACCTCGCGAGGCCGGGTCGCACCTCGCGACCTTCTTGCTCGCACCTCGCGAGATTTCTCGCACGGTGCGACTTGCTTGGTTTGGCGCTGGGCTTCAGCTCATTTTGGAAGGCAGAACACCCTTCGCGAGGTGCGACCGGACTCGCACCTCGCGACCCCTAGGTCGGTCTAAATGTCGGCTGATTTTGGAGCTTTAGTATAAATACTAAAGCTTGTTTTTGGACCTAGGGGGGCATGACCACAAGGAGAGGGAGTTTCCAAAACTCCACTCCTCTCTTGTTGTCTTCACTTTTAGTTTTTATTTTCTAGTTTAGTTTTTCGTAGATTTCAATTACGGGATTGGCTTATGCTATTCCGATTGTAGCTTGAACCGTTCTTGAACGAGATTAATATGGAGCTTCAAGCATTATTGTGAGATCTTTCCTCTCTTTCTATTTCCTTTGATTATGGTTTAATTTCTATGCTTGTTTTCTATGATTTTTGCATGATTATGCTAGGAATGTTACTAGTTTGATTGTGTAATTAATCTAATCGTCGGATTTAAGAATAGAATCGGATTGTTTTATTCTTTTATCAATTGGTAGCAAACTAGGGAGTAGCTTAGATGCCTGATCATCTTGGTTATTTCTTGGGGAAATTGAATTAACCGTTGAATGTTTATCGCTTGTATGGCGTTAGCGGTGTCCGTTGGTTCTCTCGTGTTTATTTCTCGCTATTGGATTGAACTTAGCCGCTATCGGACTAGGTTATCCTTTGGTTAGGGTTTTATAGTCATGCTGATCGTGCTATTCAACTAAGAATAAGGAGAACACGAGATTAATTCTCGACAATAGATAATTATGGAAATAATTAGAGTGGATGTTCAAGGATCGATAATGAATTGAAGTGTATGTTAATCGGATTCAAGATCTTCCTATAATTGATTTCTCATTTTGTTTATATGCTAGTTAGTTGTAGTTTAGTTATAAATCAACTTGAAACCCCCCTTTGTAATTATTATTAGGTTTCTCGGCCCTTAGCTTAATCTAGATTTCGAATCACGCCGAATATAAACTCGTCCCTGTTTCCCTGCGGATACGACCCCTACTTCCATTATACTACCTTAGTGTAGAAGAGAGTAGGAGAAATTTTATCTTTGGACCGGGCGCGGTGTACAACGACACATCCGCGTCCGCCCATTGCCGATGCTTTAAGAAGGAAGTCGAGCCATAGCATAAGTGCCTTGATAGTTCCTGAGGAATTGTGTCGAGATATGCAAAGGCTTAGCCTATAAATCTTAAATCCTGGGGAGATCGAGGCAAGATTGAGTGCTTTATCATTGGGATTATCAGTTTTCGATGAGATCAAAGAGGGTCAAGTTGGAGACGAGCACCTAGATAAGATCAAGGAGAAGATGAAGCAAGGTAAGGAAGTCGATTTTAAGATCCATGATGATGGAAGTTTGAGGTTCAAGAGAAGGTGGTGTGTACCACAAAAATGTGATGAACTTAAGAGACGTCGTATGGATGAGGGGCATAACACTCCATATTCTGTGCACCCTGGGGGTGACAAGTTGTATAAGGATCTCAAGGAGATCTATTGGTGGCCAAATATGAAGCGTGAGGTCGCTGAATTCGTGTCTAAGTGTGTAACCTGTCAAAAAGTGAAGATAGACCATAAGAGACCAATGGGGAAGGTTCAATCCTTAGAGGTTCCTGGATAGAAGTGGGATTCCATATCGATGGATTTTGTGACTGCTTTGCCGAAGACAAGAAACGACAATCATACGATTTGGGTTTTTGTGGACCGTCTAACGAAGTCCGCCATGTTCGTTCCAATTAAGGAGACATGGAAGAAGAAGCAACTTGCGAAGACGTATATCAAATATGTAGTGTGACTGCATGGAGTTCCAACAAATATTATTTCAGATCGTGATTCGAGATTCCTCTCGAAATCTTGGAACAACGTTGAAGATGAGCATTGCCTTTCACCCTGCGACCGATGGTTAGACCGAAAGGACTAACTAGACTATGGATGATATGTTGAGAGTGTGCGCTATTGACTTCCAAGGTAGTTGGGAAGACCAATTAGACTTGATTGAATTTTCATATAATAATAATTATCATGCGAGCATTAAGATGGCTCCTTTTGAGGCGTTGTATGGAAGGAAGTGTAGAAGTCCCATTTGTTGGAATCATTTTAGTGAGAATATAGTCTTGGGGACAAAATTTATTGAGGAGACTGTCAAAAATGTCAAGTTGATTGAGGCTGCTCAAGATAGGCAAAAGAGTTATGCCGATTTAAAGCAAAGAGAAGATAAGTTCGCAGTAGGTGCTGATGTGTTTCTGAAAGTATTACCAACTAAGGGCGTGATGAGGTTTGGGAAAAAGGGCAAATTGAGTGCTAAATATGTTGGCCCATATGAGATTTAGCAAAGAATTAGGAAGGTAGCTTATAAGTTGGCATTGCCAATGGAATTTGAGAAAATGCACGATGTGTTTCATATTTCCCAACTCAAGAGATATATCCCTGATGAGCATCATGTTTTAGAGCCTAAAAGAATCCAAATTGATAGTAGCCTCACATATGAGGAAAAAAGACCTGTGAGAATTCTCGATAAAAAGGTGCGTAGTACATGCAATAAAGATGTGAGCATCATGAAAGTGCTTTGGTCTAACCATGAGTCTGAAGAGGCGACGTGGGAAGCCGAAGACGAGATGAAGAAGAAGTAACCAGATTTATTCCCTGAGGTGAGTTACGAGGGCGTAACTCGTTTTCTTTAAGGGGGGTAGAATGCGATAGAATTTCGCACTTTTTACCCTATTTTATGGTATTTTTTTTGTATTTTTATGCTTATTTTGGCGATTTGCACATGTTGGTGCAAAATAAATAGATTCTCCGCACGAAAAATGTGTTCATGAGTAACACAAGTGATTTTAAATTTGGTAAAAGTGTGCACATGAGTGACACAAGTATTTCTCAAATGGAAGTTGAGTTAAAAACTTTTGAAAATGTGTGAGTTTTCGTGTCAAGTTTCGGGACGAAACTTCTTTTAAGAGGGGTAGACTGTAATCCCCCGTAAATTTATGAATTTTATAAATATATTTTAATGTATAGTTATATATATTTAAATATTTTTAGTATTTAAATGATTTATTTCTTCAAAGGTTGACTATTTGAAAGTCAAAGGAATTATTTTAGTGATTTAAAGAAGTCAAACATTTAATTAAGTCATGTTTTGAATTTTTTTTGAAAAGCTTAAAACACTTTTTGGGTTGTGAAAAGGATTTTAATTGGGTATGAGGAACCCAAACACTCAATTCATCAATCATTACACTCTAGTCTTTGCCCAATCACCTTTTCCTAAGCCTACGAGGGGAACCTATATAAACCCCCAAAACTCCAACTATTTCCCACACAACTTTATTTTATCTCTCCTTCCTCCCAAATTTTCGGCCTCCCTCCTTCTTCTTCTCTCTCTCGATTTTTCCTTCTCTCTCTTCCTCGTCGACCGTTGCTCCTCGCCGTCCGTCAACTGCCAGCAGCGCTGCCACGCCGCCTGTTCCGCCACCGCCTAGTGCCACACGTCCTTCTCCTCCTTTCTTGCTTTGGTTATTTTCTTCCTCCTCATGTTTTATTTAATGCAAAGTTTGTATTTTAAGGTTTATTTTAATAAGTTTTGATTAAAAATGTTAGTTTGGTGTTTTAACTATGTATCTAAGATTATATAATTTATTTATTGAAAAATAAAAATTCAGATTTACTTATTATGTATGAATTGGATTTTTAATTATCAAAGCATGGATTTTTAGGGTTTTAAAGGTTGGAAAATCATAGTAGTATGTTGTAGTTTGTGCAATTGAGTATTCTTATTATTTTAAATATGTTTAAGTATGTTTAAAAAGAGTTTTAATAAGTTATATGTTGCTGGAAATTTGAAAAGAGTATTATTGATGGAGTATTTATGATTTAAACATGGGTTTTTGAGAGTTTTTAACAAGTAGTGTAGTAGTACTATACTAGCAGGTTTTAATAATCAAGTTTTAATGATGGGAAAGGTTTTAAACACTTTTAAGAAGGGTTTAAAGTATTTTATTATTGCTGTAAATTCATAAGGGATTGATTATGGATTTATATTGGTTGTTTTAGGCGAAGATTTCTCTTTAGGCGACTTTTAAGATTGTGAAAGTAGCCGCTCGATTTGTCTACACAAGGTACGTACATACCTATGTGTTGATTGGACTAGCATCATGTCCTAAGGATGAGAAGTGAATAGTATCATGTATAGGGAACTATTTATGGTTCATATGTGATTTCTATTAAGTTATTTTTGCATGTTTTATGCCGTTGTGTGAAGCATGTCGGTTATGTTATTGATATTATGTTTGTATGGAATGTTGATGCAAGCATATGGGATTTGGAAACTTTATTTTTATTAATTCACATGAGGGATTAATATACATGTTGATTTGGATCATGATTGAATCATGTTGTTCCCTTTGGATTTATTTAACTACTTTATGAGGACTGAGGGCCTTTATTTGGTAAGTTGATATTTTATACCTATGAAAGGTTGGTTGGTTGTTGACTTGGTTCATCACTTAATTAAAGGTTATGGATTAAATATTGGATTGATTCTTGGATTGTTAAGTTGATGATCACTTACATAATCCTAAGATGAAAATGGAAGTGTATGATTGTTTGATGATTATATTATTTGTATTGCTTGTGAGTCTTAACAAGTGAATAAATTATTAATCATGTAAAGTGAAATGTGGATAGCAATAGCTTTAGACTTGTGCACGTCTGGTGTTGGACTAGTATGAGTTGGAGTACATGGTGGTAGCCCATGGCCTTTCTTGGGACCGGATTGATCACCGTGTCCTATTTTTATTTTAAAGGTTCCTCGATATCGTTGGTCATGGGAATACGGAGTCGCGCCCGTATTTCGTCTTCTAAATTTAAGGCTGGTTTTGGTTAGACAACTCGTTCCATTGACTATTCCATCTAAAGTAATTAAATTATTGGTTGTAAAGTTTAGTTCAGTAAAAGTAGTCTGCAAGGTTATTATGTTATTATTTATTCCTGGTTATTATTTATTAGTATCATGTTAGGATTGTTTATTTATTATTATGTAGTACTCAGCTTTGCTGATTACGTGCTTTGTGTGTGTATGTTGATCATGACTATGCCTTATTGATCCTGTGATGACCCATTTGGTGAGCAGTCTCTAGGGATCAATAATGCATTGTCCATTTACAAGTTTGAAGATGATGCATCATGGGTTCGGGATTGGAGAGCTTGTGTAGATTATTTATCATATTTTGACTTTACGCTTTTCGTAGTTGCCTTTGACTATTGTCGTTGACTTTGACTTTTGTTGGTTTGACTTTTAGACTTGACTTTGTAGTTGACTAAGTTTTATTTATAAAGTTTATTTATTATGTTTTCCGCTGCAAAATTTTGAATAAGCCGATACGTTTTCACACGGGCGATAATACTTTGATAATTCTCTAAGTTTTATATTAAAAAGGTATTTTGGAAAAGAGAGAATTGTCGGGGTGTTATATTGGATAAGATCATTCGAACATGAAATTTTTCAATTGAACATTCCATTTTTAAAAGCTTTTTACAGACCAAATAAACTCCATCGTAAAAAAAATTCCTTCATTTCTTGCTTTTGAACCTGGTTGAAGCCTCATGTACTATTCTTCTTCAAGCAAACTATGAAACAATGCAATATCCAAATTGATAGAATTTGCAATCCCGTTGATGGTTATTCTCACACGATAATAAAATATGGATCAACTTACTTAGGGCGTATTCGACAATAGTGTTTGAAGTAGCTTTTAGTGTTTCCACTAAGTCAAAACTCTAATAATGGTGTAGTGTTTGGTGAAATAGTCTTTGAAGTAGATTTTGGTGTTTGAACCTATATAGCACGAAGTCGGAGTCGGGAACGGGTACGGATACGGGTACGGGGATGGAAAACAGTAAAATTATAATTTTCAGAAACGGTATGGCATAGATTCGTCCAAATATAAAAACAAAAATTAAATAAATTAAGATTCACACCTAAGTTCTACAAAATACCAAAATAAAATAAAAACTAAGTTTAATGTCTTAAAAATAACAAGTAGATAAAGCATGATAGCGCACGTGCTACTACCGACTACCTAAGCTGGAAAAAAAAAGCTTAAAGGCACTGAGCTACTATTAAGTACTATATTAAGGTACTGGTAATTTATAAGAAGCATAGTAAAAAAAAGAAACTGAAATGAAGTAAGAAAAACGAAATGTAAGTAAAGAAACGAAGTAAAAGAAAAACGAAAAGAAGAACTGAAAAAGGAGGAGAGGGGTAGAGGACTCGAGGAGAGAGATCAGAAAAAGGAGGAGAGGCACAAGAGAATTACCGACTGCTTCGGCCTTCGTGCGCTGCTTCCTAGTGGTCCGAGAGGCTGGATCACCGGCGATTCTTGATGGCTAGTTAGGATGAAGGAGAAAAGGGGTTGTGTGAAAGAGGGAGAGAGGCAAAAACCAAATTTAGGAAAAACAAAAATCCTAGATCTGACATTTGTTCTCTAAAAGACATTGAACAAGGCTGGGCACGCCTACCTTGACCAGATCCGTACCTAGGACGTACCCGGAATAAATCAACCGTACCCAAGGTTATTCAACGTACCCACTTTTTTGGGTTCGGTTTGGGGACGAATCCTTGCCGTACCCGTACATGGTACGCGATTCGCCACCCTTAGGGCATACCCGTGCTTCATAGGTTTGAACTAGTGTTTTTGAAAATTTATTAATATTAGCTTTTGGGGTAGATCAGGTAGCGTTTTGAGTAGGTTTTGAAGATTGAATATAGTTTTTTTTTGTCATTTTTTTAAACTAGCAACTAGTTTATCGCGAACATCAATTATCATACAAGTAATTTCCCCATTCTAACTCTAATTGGTAATATGTGACAACTAACAACTAGCTAGTACAACAATGGACATATCCTTAAAATACTGAGTCTATAGTACTCACTCAAGAAAAATAATTACATATGCTATTTCTTTTCCTCAACGGTTGACATTATTTGCTAAGATGGATCCCTTACAAGGATCCGCCATTTTAGTTTGCACAATAGCGACGTTGATGTTAATATTAAATTAATGAATTAAAAAAAAAAGTCACGCAAAAACACACATTTGATTAATAGTTCCAATGCTTTCCTCATATAGTTTTGTTTTATACTGGGAAGGGGCTTACCTCAAATAATTGACATTGCCTCAATAATAACTCCTCACATAACACCGAACACGCACTCTATTAAAATTCTATTTTTGGACGAACGTCGACGACGAATCAATATTTCCACACACCATCATACGAGTCCGGATCCTCTAGAGTTTTAATAAAACTCTACAAGGTAGAGTTGTATCTAAACCATAAGTCCGGATCCCATAATATCGATAAACGGACATATTATATATATATATAGTTCCCCTAAAAAAAACTACTCTGTAGCCCAAATAACACACTTTTGTTTAATTAATTAGTTGCATTGCTTTCCTAAAATAGTTGACCTTGCCTTAATTAACTCCTCATAGCACATGCACTCAATTATAAGATCAATATTCTAGATCTAACACGTAGACCACCAATAAATAATTTCATCAAGTATGTCCCTTCTACTCGAGATAACATATATATGAAAATTTTGTCAAAAAGAATCTTTTAAAAGTTCAATTTTGTTAAAAAAAAAACTTTTAAAGCATTCTTTGCAAAAAAAATAATCACAAACTTAATTTTCTTTGCAAGATGAAACCTATTCGCATTTTGTTCCTGTTGGTTCCTGTTGGTTTTCCATGTCTTCAAAAAAACGGTGTACATCATAGATTCATTAGGAGTGTCGAACAACCGCTTCAATCTCGCTGAGGAAATGGTAACTATTTCAAGCTAATGCGCTGTACTTTTCAAATGTAGTGACTGTAACGTGTGTTGACCCATAATAACTTCAATTTGATCAGATGAGCAAAGCTGCGACAGTGCTTCAAAGAAATCGCTTAAGCGGACTTTTCAAGGAGTACAAAGACTTTTTATTTGACGTCGTAGATGTTCCGTTATAGCCAAATTGGTAACTTCAAATATACACATTTAGTTTAGTTATATTTACTATCCAAGTAAACTAATCGACATTACAAGTTCACCATTTCAGTCATGACTGTGGAATGTATGTCCTCAAGTACATCGAATGTGCCGATATCAAAGTCATGCAAGACATTACATATTCAGTAAGAACCTTCGGTTACTGTATTAGGCCTAAAATGTTTTGAAAATGCAATTATCATCTAACTTTGTTTTCTAATTCACCAGATCGACGAGATGCGTGCCGAACGATTGAAGTGTTTGGCTAAACTAGTTACAAGCAAAAATAACAACTTGGCAAATATCATAAAATTCAGCAGTGTTGATTCGAGTTGTGCTTCATAGCATATAACTTTGCATCGAGACAAAGTCTTCGTTATGTATAGTGTCGTTAGCATTCCCAATTATTTTAGGAAAAATTGATTCTAATAATCCAACCTTTGGACCGTTCGCTCAAACTAATCCCACCTTTTGATTATTTTTTAATAATCCGACCTTTTAACATGATCTGCTCATAATGAACCATGACTTGTTGAAACAGGTTGGTGACCAAAAAAGTGGGTTAATTGGACAAATGTCTTGTTCTAATTCGTTCCAATTTAATTTATCAATTTTAATTTTTACTTAACTTAACTAAAACTAATTCAACCACAAACCAAACCACCACCACCGCACCACCCCTATTTGGCCTCACACCATCATCAAACCACCAAACCTCTCGCACAACCTGCCCCACCACCCCACTTCAATCACCCCTAAATACTCGACAACCATCGACCCCCATGGCACTTCCCCCACCACACCACCGCAACCACCAATAGCCACCGACAACCAACGGGCCACAACACGGAACCCGACAACGGCGAACGCGCATCACTTCGAAGAAGGTAGCGGCGCCGGCAACGAGCATCGATGGTGCGGCAAACGAGAGGAGAGAGAAACATGGGGGATATTGGTGGTTGTTGGTGATTATTCTCCCCTATTTTTTCTCTCTCCTCCTTTCACGCCACTAGTGTTGTTCGTGGGATGGTGGTTTCCGCCACCTTGTGTTGGTGGTCACCGAATTATAAACTTTTTGCTCCCAACACTTTATTTCTATGTTTGGTTCAAATGGGGAAAGGGATACAATTCCCAACGTAATGTTTGGGTACAAGAAATTTCAGAATGGGAAACAATAGAAAATTCTAACCAATTCTAAGATTTTCTCTCTCCTAACAAAATGAAGAATACCCACGGACCATGGTAGCCTATACGTATAGTAGTGAGTAAGTTGATGTGGTGGGTATGAGTTGATGGCCTGACGACGGAGATGGGGACGTCTGACATGGGTCGACGCAGGTACGATCATCAACGTTCATAGTTCGTCGGAGTCGATGGTTCGCCGGAGTTGATGTGGAGGTCAGGAGGTGGTGCTTGACAGTTTGAGAGAGGTAGAGAGAAACAAAGGTTGAGAGATTAGAGAAGAATAGAGAAAAATGAAAAAAAAAAACAAAAGAAAACAAAAAAAAAATTTACAACTTCAACAGGTTACCGGTTTCACGGTTCGATATGAGCGGATCATGTTAAAAGGTCGGATTATTAAAAAATAATCAAAAGGTGGGATTAATTTAAGCGAACGGCCCAAAGGTTGGATTATTAGAATCAATTTTTCCATTATTTTATACAACAATCTTTTAAAATTTGATATTCCCTCAAAATTATATGTGTACGATTGTTGGAGAACTAAACTTTCTTTCATTAATGTGTAGCAATGTTTATGGCAATGTCTAAACACGAACTAGGTCATTACTGACCAATGTCACAAGAAAAATACATTGTAATCCATGTGTCATGTGTCATGACTCGTGAATACAAAAAACAATTACATATATAGTATACAAGTACATCAACTTTTACTCATGACACAACGGTTTGGTTCATTCTATTTGTTGATTCTTAGAGTACCTTTTGTGTTATGCCCTATAATGATCGTGGACATTAACAAATTATAATACAGACAAATATTTGAGTAACACAATGTCCAAGTTTTCAACACAACACTTCGTTTTACAATACCAATATTATGTGTAATTCGATTGTTCAAGTAGTCTAACTGTCTTTCATGTACATGCAGCAAAGTTTATTGCAATCTCCAACCATGATTTTGGTCATTATCAAACAATGTCACAAATAAAATAATTTACAATGTCATGTGTGAGGATTCATGAATACAAAAAACAAATACATATATTGAACTAAAGAAGTATTGCAACTTATAGTTATGACAAACCAGTCTAGAGTACACTTGTGTCACGAGACATTACCAAATCAGGAATAACGACAAATATTCGATAGTGCACAAGTAACACATGTTATGAGTTTTTAACACAACTCTTAGTTGTACAGTACAAATATGTCTAAGAAAATAGCAAGGAAAATACACCAAAATCGAATTTCATTCTCTCAACCCGCCAGAGCCAACTTGTAGACAATATCTTTCAACTGATTTGCATCCCAATCCATCAACGATGTTAGAGTTTTTTTGCGATGTATTGCAAGATCCTAAGTTGTTGGAAAACATTTGCACTAGTTGCTTTCAATGGAGCAACAATGCATGAAAAATATGCAAGGTTGGATAAGATTAACCATAGACATCCTTTACCTCAAAGTATTTCTTGTTCGTCCACTTTCTCCTGTTATGTGCTTCCATGTATTTGATTACATGCATCCCACAGTCATATCTAAAACAAAAGTGGGAGACTTTAGAAAAACGCATTGCCGTCTCCAAAAAGAAATTGTAATAGAAAAGTTGACTTGTGAATGACGTACGCGTTAGCCTGTCTTGGGGTATTAACCTGCTTGATTTCCCAACCGGAAAACGCCTTGAACCTTTTCAGCCTCTCATCTAACTTGTTTGAAGACATAAGTGTGGACAGTTTCCTAATCAGTGTTAGAAATGCAGCCATTATTTTACATACACACGAAAACCTCCAACCAACCAGACAATCCAAGACGAATACCTGACATTTGGCATTATCAATCCTTTTTTGCGTGTTTTCATCAAGGTTCGAATCAATCATGTAAATTTTTGAGTCCTCCAAACAAACAACACACATGTAAAAATGGTCTAGCTTCGGTGACCACAATGGAACCATGATCTACAATATATATACACTATATTATTAAACTATTCCTCAAACCAAAAACAGCTATTAGCGGAACAATATAGGGAAATTACAATTATCTCTTTGCATTGGTCTGGATCATCTGGCAAGTATGATGGTCGCATAATAGGTGAATCCCTTCCTCGTCCTTTTCACATCCATTGTCTTCAGTATTGAAAGAATTTAATAATATTAAATACATTTTAGTTTCATGACAAATTTCGACCATTATAAACAGCAGCTCAAAGACATCGCAACTAACCCGGAGTGCCGTGGGTATGAAAAAACTTGTTTACCTATTTATTGTCTCTCGAATCCCCACCAAATTGATGATCTTAAAAAAAATCCCACATTCAATTTAAGCATCAATGGGTTTTCAATCATTTATCAACATTCTTAGATATTTAATTTATTAATGAATTCCTTACTTGTTCCGTCAATTCACACCCCGAACCCAAGGTCCGTAGTTGTCTCCTCTCTACCCATGTCCACTCTGACTTGAACTACACCTGCCTATTACAAAAGTAAAAACACAAAATTAAAGGTCCAAGTTCACAAAAGTTTCCAAGTGAAACCGGCCAACAGAAAAAATTTGGTTGAAGATTAACTTGACCGACTCACTCAGAGTCTTCCTTATCGGATAGAACAAAGTCCAGCATTACTTTTGTATCAAGTTTCATTTTCTCATCGCGGTACTTATCGGAACATGTTTTATCTGGAACGTCTCCTCTTCATGAACCTGAACTCATTCACATTACAGTCAGTTCACAGCATATGTGAGCAACTATAAACAATGATGCTCAAAGTAATGAAGAAATTCTATATAATTACTCTTTTTTTTTGTTTTGGTAATGTCCTAAATACTTTCTCCAGATTGCATACATGAACAAGTACAGTAAATAATATCAATTCAATAATTCACAAATTCTTAAATTATCAAGTAACTAACCTCTTCATCGTTTCCTTGACTTGCTTCAATCTTTTCCGCATGAGCTTTACCTTTGTTTGTCTTCCTCGTATTATTTGTTTCATGCTTCTCCTCTGGAGGATCCTCATCTGTCGTTGAGGCGGAATGCTCCTCATCTGCTGGAGCAGTCGTATTGGATTCTTCGTTTTGGCATCAACAACCTTCTTGTCATCATCATTCCTATCATCATCATCAACCTTCTTGTCATTATCGTCCTCTTTTTCCTCTACTTTAGCAGTTGTATCTCAGATGACTACGCCCCCAATTACCCCTATATCAGATGACTCATTCGTCGCGGCATCATCCTGCTTCTCCTCAATGCTTTTTAATACTATTTGTCGGCTTCTTGATTTTCTCTTTCTCCCTCGGCATCTCCGCTCCTTGACATCCTCAGGTTGTCCTTCTTCATCCTCCTGTTCATAATCAGAATCATCCTTACACTCCTTAACATTTTTTTGACATCTCTTCCGGTTGCTTCCTTTCACATTTTCCTTCTTCCGCTTCTTCCTTCTCTCAACCTCTTGTTCATCCCCAGATTCTGCTCCTATTTCTTCTTCTTCGTCATCTACTGATTGAGGATATGTTCTATCCACGAAGTCAGAAACCAATTTAAACATTGCATTTACAACATTACCCCAACGATCCACCTTGTCTAGTATTTGAGTAAACGCTTTTTCTACATTCTGCGCATGTGTAGTTGGAACATTTCATGTTATTTGACACTTGTCTTTCTCGACCACCAGCAACAACTACACATAAAAAGTAGGATATATATGTGTAAATACCTTTTCCAACCTAGGTGGAAAAAACATGAATAAAATTAGTGGTAACCAAGCATAGATCCTGTTTGGCACAATCCAAAACCTACTTCCCACGTATCATATTTAGATTGTCAAACTTGCCAGATATTATATGTTTCATGGCAATCTGTAGCATTAAAAATTCACCTATATGTACTTCATGGCAATTTTATAAATTAGGGACACTTACTTTACTCGTTTAGTATCCCTGTGGGAGCTTGTTAATTGCATCATGCAATGCCTTTGTGTTTATATCACTCCAGTCTCTAATCCTTGGAAGATCGTCCTTCCAAATTTCTTGAAGTTTGTCCTTCGGAGAGTATTCACAGAAAATAGCCTGCTGAAGATAACAAACCATGAATTTACAACTTTGACACAACTGACATTGCAATGTAATGCCCATAACAAATTCACAATATTACCTAACAATGATTCCTAAAAACAAACCAACCAAGTACACTAAACATGATCATTATATGTATATGGCCAGACATAAGAAGAGAATATAATTATAGTACCTTAAGAGAAATTATTAACACAATACAAATAGCAGGTCATACAATTAGAAACAGGGGACATCCGCCCAATTGTTGTGGTGTGTCTCTCCCTTTGAACTCGATGATGGCCTTCACTGTGTCATCAAAAATGTGCTTCGCAAAATTCCAATTAGGAATAAGGTCTTCATTCAGAACAAGGTGAAGCCATTCTGGTTATGGCTTGGAATCCAGTGTTGGTGAACACAGGGCGGTCAAGACAAAGACTGTGAACATACCCTTGAAACATGGGTGATCATGTTGTTCCCTTCTGAGTTGCGTGGCCATGCCTCTTACGTCCAACTGTAAAAACCCAACCAGCGATTCATCGAGGTTGTCGCTCTTACAAGCCACCTCATCAATTGTAATTCCACTGTCCTTGAAGCCCAGAAGGTACTCAACATGTCTTGGAGTAATCAAAACTTTATCCCCATAAGCAGACAATGTGTTTGTCACTGGGTCAAAATGATCTATTACTCATCTACACATTGTTCTCCTCAATATCTTGGTGTTGTAATGAAGGAGAAACTCAAACCCCAAAGCTTCCAAGTCCTTTTTAACTAGTGGAAAACCTTTTACAAGAGTCACAACTTCATCTAAATCACCCATTGGACTCCATGTACCATGATATTGTAAAACTATCATTTGCCAAACAACAGTGATTTACAAATAACACATTAAATTTATCCAACCTCAAAAATTAAAATTAGTATACCTGTGTGGTTTGTAATTATGGTTGTATACATTTATTGCTCCGTAAACGGCTCGGCTCACCTGACTCAGTACCCTTTATCCTTAACACATTATCAGACATTCTTGATATTGCTAGTAGTTCTGGAATTATAAAACATTTCAGAGTTCAGTATGCTGATCATAGCATAATAATGTAAAGTAATAGCCAAATCTTATATTGGAAACAACTTAGTAAAATATGAATACCCTTGAATTTTGTTGGTCAGTTGATACATTAGGAATCATCATCCATATTTTGCACTTTACATTATTAAATATTACTAACTATTCACCCAATTGTTAACTACTATTATTCATCCTCATGCTTCAATTACTATTACAAATTTTTTCTCGAGGGCTGTTTCTTGTTAGTTTAGATCTAACTATGTGGTTTGCATATACTTCAATTGAATAAAACATATTAATTGTTGATCACAAATTGGTACGAAAACTAACAATAAATTAACAACAATTGCTGGGTCAAATCTTGATGAATTGCAACCCAGTAAACAAACATTCAGACCAACCGAAAACCAATTTCAAACACAAATATAAAAAAGCAACATCTATGCAGTTCATAATTATGAGGACAATTTGAATTTAAGGCATGCGTCAACACTGTTTGGCTTCAAACACGAACCCAACTCCACTCCTAATATGCTACAAACACCCAAAATCCAATTGCACTTCAATTACGAAGTCAATTCCTTTCAAACCGATGTAAACAAGATTTGAGAAACAATTCTTTTTCTTTTATCAATTGCAAAACAAAATAAACTACATATAAGTGGTGGATGTGAAAATTTTTTCAACTGAAAAAACTATACCTTTCCACCGATGACTGACCCCGCCGCCGTTGCTGCTTCCAAAATTTGATGATACTTTCTCAGAGTTCAGTGACAAGGAAATAAACAAAGTTAATTAATGGAGAGAGAGAAAGTATAGGTATTTTGGAAGGCAGAATAGTGACAAATTAAATTCCCTTGATGGCGGTTTTTTAAAATGTTAGTGCTTTTACCTATAATTTTAAAAAGGCAAAATTCCATATTTTCATGATTTTTAAATGATTGATATGCGTTCAAAATTTAATCTTCTGTTAATAGATTATGTAATTTCCAAAATATAACTGCCAAATTTAAGAAATGTTTTAAAAAAAAAATCGAAAAAGATAAATAAATATTTAACCTACAAATCTATTGTTGTCGAATATAAAAACCAATCTCTATTATATATGGGAACTTTTGGGGACTTCTGTGTCCACTATTTTTCACCAATATACCCCGAATTATAAAGGAAAAGTACAACACCTACCACCATTTTAGTTTAAAAATAATAAAGGGAAAACCGATTTAACATGAGTGCCACCTAGGTTTTTCTAGCTAACTCAGCTTTAAGCCAAAACTCCCACAATGGTTAGCCAATATACTTGTTGCTTGAGTAGGTCCCACTTAAAGTAAGATAAATTTTTTTGTAGAGTATGATATAGATTTTACCATAATTGCCACATGGGCCCACATAGTTAGCTCAATCAAATTGGATTAGCAACTCCAATGGTGCAAAAGAAGCACTTGCTAGCAATTTAGCATTATACTTAGCTAGTAGCTAAACCAACAAAAATGTACTTTATGACTCCAAAAAAAATGTTCTCATCAAATTATTAGTATATAACGTTTAGCATAAATGTAGATGAACCATTAAATGATGATGAATTAACAAAATATATATCAATGCTAATGTTGGAATCAGTTGTACTAATAAAAACACAAAATATAAAGCTTTTTAGAATGAAATTGGAATTTGACATAAAGATTCTAATACAGTATTGAAAAATATAAATAGTTCCAACTATAATTTAAGCCGCGTGCCTAACAAAAAAATAAACTTGTCGATCGCACAGGCAAGCGTCACAGTTGAATTCATTATCCTTTGCACAAGGGTAAGCACCCGTTTCCCAAGAATCAAACTTCTTTAAATGTTCCTTTGTGCTTGTCACATGAAATCAGACGGTTGGATTCCACCTTGATTTGATAGTTCTTCCATACTCTTACGAAGAGCATCAAAGTTTTGTCTTCACATTCTCTAATTCCAACCTTACCGAATTGTCTTCTAATATTGACAATCATTTCATAACCCTTTTTGTTTACTTCCACATCTTTGTTGCATATAAAAATGTTGCCTAAAACATATGATGCCACCATATGGCTTTGTGCACACGCCTTCTCCAACATACTGATTCCATCTTCGAACTCATTGTAGGTAAAAATCTTTTTCTACAACAGTTATTAAGAAAAATAAGACAATTAATGGACGTGTAAAACAGTTAACAACGTGTTATTCGTACAAGTTATTGACATATACCATTGCAAAGTGCACTAGCGCTTGAGGATTGTTGCACTGTTCGCAGTCCATAAAAAATTTGTAGGCATTCGTATCTTTGTACATTAGTCCGACTAAGGGCTCAAGATTAACCTGTTGAAGAACCTTTTCTTCACCACAGATCCTGTTTAGTGTTTTACAACTGTGCAACCAATAAACAAACAGGTTGAAAAGAATAAACATGACTGTTAATGCATTTGGTGAATTAAACCAAATCATACATACTATACCTCAATTTGCAATTCAGAAAATCTGATGGAGAATCCTTTGCTAATCGTCCAATAATGTCGATTAGAATTTCACAAGGCAGACAACTAATTAGTTGTGGTTTTGTTCTTGACGATCTCTTCCTTGTTGGAAATTTCACAGTGTGCTTCAATAGGTTATTTGAATCCTTCATTTTGATGTAAATAAGTTTATGTGAAATTGTAGAACAATTGAAAATAGCGAAAGCAGTTTTAATTTTGTGGGTGGTTATGTTTTTCAAGAAAATGGGATTGAATTATATAAAGCAAACACCAAAAGGCACATGAACCCAAAGACCAAAAGAGATGTCCCATTTGAAACGAAATAGCTTCATCACATTTAATGGTAAAAAATCGTTTACGTTAAACCAAAAGGTAAATTTTAAGAGCATGTAATTTAATGATAGTTATTTGGGTTCCAATGAGATTGTAGTAAAATCTAGCTAAAATTTTTGAAAAGTAAAATCTCCATATTTTTAAGATTTTAATAGGTTCAGTTGCTTTAAAATGTTAATATTCCTTTACTTAAAGAATTATGTGATCTCCAAAGTATAATTGAACTTTAGAAACATATAATTATCAAACAAATCTGCTGCAATAAGTGTTTCATCTTTATTCTTTAGAACTTTTTGTTGGGAAAGACCTATAAAAATAGCTATTTTGTTAGGAAAGACCTAATAAAAACCTTTTTGTTGAAAAAGACCTATTATAATACTTACTTTTTGTTACTTAAGACCACCTCAATATTTTCCAGTCAAAAAGTCAATTTTTCCGATGTTAACTTGCTTCGCCTCCCTTTCTCAATAAATGGGACCAACCTATTATGTTTTTCCCTACCATAATCCCTTAAAATGGGAAGCAAGAGGAAAGGGTTTGGTAGGGTTAATGGATTAGGATAGAAAAAAATATGTTGGTGTAATTTAATGAGAAGAGGAGGGGAAGAAAAGTCAATGCCAGAAAATTGACTTTTTGTCCCAAAAATATTAAGGTGGTCTTATGTTACAAAGGAAAGTATTATAATAGGTCTTTTTGAGCAAAAAAGTTTTTATTAGGTCTTTTCCAACAAAATGACTATTTTAGTAGGTCTTTCTAAAAAAAAGTTATATTCTTTATGCAACTGGACTTGATAGATGAATTGGGCGGTTTTGTTCATATACACCTTGGCAATGCCATAAACCCATAATTGTAACAACAAAATTGTAGATTCATTCACAAAATTTAAGATTAGATCTATGTAAAATTGCGTTGCATGTCCAAACATGATTTTTGTATAACGACATCTTATAATGCTATAATTTTGATATTCTTAACAAAATACATAAGATTGTAAGCGAAAGTAAAATTCATGAAACCTAACAAAAATAACAGCCACTTCATTGATTTGAGTAAAGATGTCCATATTGTTGATAAAATAAAAGTTGTCATACATATTTCCTTAGAATAATACCATAAAAACTATGAAATTCGTGCAAAACAAATTGTTGTACACTTCAATCCTCCTTGAACAACAATGGAAAACCATCAAAATACGCAAGTCATGTCATTCTCCAACCACGCCTTGAAGTCATGACCATCATTGTAAATGATGTCCTTGATGATCTATTGCTTTAATTGGTCACGGTGACCATAATAGGGCAAATCATGGCTTCGAAATTGCAAATACCTGCACCACCATCGCCAATTCTTGCAAGTTTTCTCCACATTTCTTCGATCTTCCCAAGCAAGCCTTGTGAAAATGTGGAATGTTAGTAGATCGCAATCTCTGCATATTGGATGAGCGTCATCTAAGGCCGTCAACCCTACGAGGAACAATAAATAGAAGGATGTCAATAAGACTTCATAAAAATTCTTGAATGTATAAAAATTCATCTTATTATATCTTATACAAAAGCCGTAAAGATTAGAGTTTTTTATCGTTAGTTTAAAAATTCATTTCATGGTATTTTTAAATAAAACCGTCAAAATTTTATGAATAACCATAATAAAAAAAGGAATGTTTGCAACTAAGAAAAAATCATCTTATCTCTATTTAATAATAAAACCGTAACACCTTCAATTATTTAGTTGCGGCTATATTAAAAAATTCATACTATTATATTTTATACTAAAAAATCGGAGAAATGACCAAACAAGAATTTAAATTTAACATTTTTTAATGTAACAAATCATATAAGTTTTAAAAACAACATAATAGGATAAAGCTAAGAAATCAAAGCACCACAAGTACACAGCAAAAAGCATGAAGATAGTGAATAACATACCTTTAGGATAGGACAATCTTCGATGCTTCTCTGTAACAGACCACCCCATTTTGCCTTAAATGTAGTTGTGTTTTGTTTTAGGTTTGAATGTGGTGTAGATATGCAGAGAATACTTATTTTTTTAAAGGACAAAAATAGACTGAATAAGGACTTCTTATTTATATGGAGTGGTGAATTAGGCCACACCAAGTAAGATCATTATTGCATTTTGCAGTTTAGTGAAGTGACACTGCACAGCCCGTCACGTGACTATGTTGTGTTGAGTGTCCAAACTGCCAACAAGTACTAAAGTTGATTTCGCTTTATGTAATATCCAAAATTCACATTGGTAGTATGTTTATTATTACCTGTCCATTTTAATTTCAATTGCTAAATTGCGAAATTGAAATTACCTCATATGGAAGACAAAATATTAGCTAATATATTATTACCTTAATCTTACCCCTTACCTTTTCTCTTTCAAAAAAAAATCTTACCCCTTACCTTAATAACAAATTTAGCTAATATATTATTTCCAACCCGCACATTAAAAAAACTAATATATATGGCAACCAGGGAAGATGGTTTAGGAAAAAAGGGAAAAACAATCCAATAGTTATCATCTAAATATTTTTATAAACAATTAATTTTATAACATCCCTAATTTAAGGGGAGTGTAAAATGTTAATTTTACATGTTAGGCATATTTTTCCGTTACCATTATCACAAACTCCCTAATTTAAGGGGTAAATAAAAACTTTTTTTTTCACTCTTTTTCCGAAGTACTACTTTGTTTTTCTCCTACTTCCATCAGTTACTATTTTTTTATTCCCAATATTTTTTTTTCCTCCTAATTCCATCAAGAAGTATATTTATTATTCAACTTCTATCCATATGAAAATGTAACTTATACTTTATTTTAATTAACAACTGTTTCCCTATTCTGGTAACTAGTTCATTTTTTATAATATAGATACGGTTATGTTGTTTGTCTTACTACTATTTGTTTAATTAAATTAGGTAGTTAACCTCCCCTTATATATTCATTCAAGTCCTTTATGGAAAACTTTAGGGTTTTTCTACATAGTACCCCTGTGTTTTACGAAATTCTAGGTTGTACCCGACATTTTTGAAATTTCCACGTTGTACCCCCTAAGATTTCTTAACATTACACAAAATACCCTTATACACGATATCAAACAAGTAGATTTTGGGACTTTCTTACCCCCGTAGGCATAGAGTAGGATTTTTTAGCCTTGTTAGTTTGACTGAGGTTTGGGATATGATTTGATAAATTGAAGACTAAGTAAGGTTTGGAGTAGGATTTTCTATTAGTAAGGGTATTTTGTGTGACGTTTAGAAAGTTTAGGGGTACAATATGGAGAGTTCAAAAAGGTTGGGTACAACGTAAAATTTCGAAAAACACAGGGGCACTACGTAGAAAAACCCAAAACTTTATATGCCAATTCATTAAAGTCCATTGTGGAATAATTATTTTATACATCCTTATAATCAAAACTTCCAATTAGATGGTCAAAGTTATATATTACCTCATATCTCATATGAAGTGCATGTCTTGATATATGATCAAAGTTAGGATTTAATAGTGTACTATGAACCTAAATCCATACAAGTGAATATGCAACATCCAAAAATAATTTTG
This sequence comes from Beta corolliflora, assembly GCA_947648045.1. Lineage (NCBI taxonomy): Eukaryota > Viridiplantae > Streptophyta > Magnoliopsida > Caryophyllales > Amaranthaceae > Beta > Beta corolliflora. Next base: position 188,011 of record CANSZD010001281.1, read on the forward strand.
TAATATGATCCTAAATTCATACAAGTAAAAAGTCATATCAGTGTATCCACCAAAAAAAACCAATAATTCCTAGCACATATCATAATAAGAACATCCATTCTTACAGACATCCAATCTATGTGATGATGCTTTCAAAAACCAACATCCAAAATACTAAAACTACATCTATTCAATCTTCCTTGAATAGCCATGGAAAGCCATCAAAATAAACAGTCATGTCCTTGTTGATCCAGGCATGTAAGTCCCTCCCATTGTTGAAGAGAATGTCCCTTAGAATCCAATTCTCAATCAGAGTCCTCTGATTAGGTCAAGTAACACCTCCATAATGCCTAAGCCTCCACCATACCCTCCACTTGGTGCAAGTGAGTTCAACCTTTAGTAAATCTTCCCATTGTAGCCGACTGAAGATGTGAGTAACCAGTATGTTTTGAATGGAGAAAAGGGGATGTGCGTCCTCCAAAGCATCCATACCTAGGTCAATTCAACAATTACTAATCAAAAAACTAAACATATCACCTTCTTATGATAAATTAATTTAAACAATAACTACTGATTCTATTAGAACCATAGCTTCAAAACTAACCCTAAAAAACAATGGTTTTAGTATATGACATACAATATACAAAAATAAAAATAAAAACAGTTTTACATCAAAATTCATATTTACCAAATTAGAAATCCTATTTAGGTACGAATTAGTTCAAAATTTCAAACCACAACGCAATTTAGATGCAAAATAATTGTGTAATTATAAACCTTTCCCTGTTTAAATAACAAATAATCACTTTAAATAATTATGAGTCACTGAACGATTAAATTAACCCCAACCCTAATAGTACCTAACATTAAGCAAACAAGTTATGCAAAATTAGGCTTAATAATTTGCAAAACAAACACTTTGTAAACAAAGAAATCCAGTTTTAAGACAAACCGAAACAATAATTTACACAACCACATACGAAAACCACAAAAAGGAAATTATGAACATATATATAAAGATAAATACTATAATATGTAAAAAAAACTAATTAATTTGTATACAAACATACCTTCTTCCGATTCAATAGTCACACTTTGCCTTTTTCTTGATAGTGAGGTAGGCCACATTCGAGTTTTATGTGAGGTTAAAAATGGAGTGATGAGGAAGAGAGATAGAGATATAGAGAGAGAGAGAGATAGAGATAGAGATAGAGAGAGAGAGACACACAGATAGATTCTCGCAAATCTCTTACATATATACCTTGACAATTGGATACAGATCATTACCAGTTGCACCAAAAGTCCAAAGCAGAGTAATTTGATGTGACTAATTATTTACGTGACCAATTTTACGATATTCACAATTTTCTTTTTTTCCTTAATCATGAAGCAAGTTATTTTAGACAAGTTATGGTGACTACCATAAATATTACTTGTTCAATTTACGTTACATATTCATCTTTGGTAATGTCTTATTCATGTATTTCCAGCAACCATTCGTGACAAGTTGTGGTAAAGAAAAAAGTCGTACATAATTCACTAGATGAAAATTGCCTATTACATAGATCCTTATATAATTTTATCTAAATTAAGTAATATTAGTCTGTCTCATACATATGGATATTCACAATTTACTTGAAACCCATATTCAGGAAGCAAGAAATTATTAATTTATTAGTCTTGATTAAATATAAGATCATGTATAAATGGTGTGGATCTAAATGTATTTCCTTTGAATTTTCAAAATGAGTTAGTCTTACGTGGACCTGATCCGATCTAATGGACCAAAGCCACTTATTTAACATAATGAATTGAAATTTTCCATATATAGTATCCTTTTTAAAATCTTAAGTTATATTATATAGTTAAGTTAGTATTATATACTTTGTCACATAGTAGCCTTTTTAAAATCTTAAGTTATATTATATAGTTAAGTTAGTATTATATACTTTGTCACATAGTAGCCTTTTTTTCACATAGTCAAACTTCACAATCTATATCTACTCATCATTTATATCAATTTTTTTATATAGTGACCTTTTTTTTCCATAAATCACATGAATTAGCATTAGGTCAACACTAATTTAATGTGGATTAAGTCCATATAAGTTTTTTACTTTACAAAAACTCATGTCTAGTTTACATGTTGTCCTTTTTTCCCTACTATTTTTTTTTTAAAAAAATAAGTTACCCAAGGTCCTTTTTTAACCTTTTTTTGATGTGTCCCCCTATGTGTCGCCTTATATAATGGATATATTACACAAGTTATGGTGGCTACAATAAGGAGAACTTGTATAAATTACAATCCAATAATCGCATTTTTGGTAATTACATAAGCATGTATTTTCCGCAACCATTTGTAACAATAAGTTAACACAAATCAGTGAATATAATACATCGACCTATAAAAATTTATCCATTCAAGTTAATATTTTTTTTGAGAAATAAACCACTTCTATAGTACAATATAGCATGCATGTTTCTGTTTCATTTTTTTGGCAATTCCAAACATTGATATAGTATGTGGTCAAAATAAAAGTGGTACAAAATTTACTAGTTCATAATTCTCTATTACATAGTTAATTATATAATTTTATCGATCTGCTTTCCTATTTTCATGAAATTTAATTTGGCCACATTTTTCCTTTCAACTAATACATGCTTTGGGAATAGACACTTTAGTTGGACTTTTTCTTTTTTCTTTCTCAAAATGGCACCATTTTTCCAAATTGAAATTAAGTACCACTTCATTAATAGGGTGCCTCCAACAGTCACTTTTTTTCCTATATAAGGTTAGGCATACTTCAATATTCTTATTCACATCCTAGATTCCCTCCTCCTCAAAAACCGTCCTACACTCCTTATCCAAAAAAAAATCATGTCTTACAAGGGCAAGGCTAAAATGGAGGTGACTGGACAGTCCCGCCTCCGACCGCGCCGTCCTTCACCACCACCATCACCACCATCAACACCACCATCACCACCATCACCACTACAATTACCATCCTCCTTCTCCACCGCTCATACATCATCATCATCCTCTCTCCCCTCCTTCAACGCTCCAACATCATCATCATCCTCTTCCTCCTCCTCCTCTCGTGAAAGGAAGAGGAGGAGGCTCCGGTCTCCCTCCCCTCCATCATCAGCACCAACAACACCATCATCAACACCCCCACTCATCATCATCATCACACTCCTCCTCCATCCCTTCTGACTCTGCATCACCACAACGTGGCGATGCGTCGGAGTCAAACGCGTACTCCGACGCCTACAATCGGACTCTAGAAAACTACAACCGGATTTACTGATATTTGTCGGTAAATCCGCAATAAGACTGGGTTTGATCATGCCCCTGCATGGCCTTTCCCATGTCTTCTTTTGTCTAGGGTTCTTTTTTTGGGTTTTCTTTTTTTATGCTTCTTTTTCGTGTTTTTGTCTGTAGTTTGGCTCCATTAGTAGTAGGAGCATATTAGGTTGTAATAAATTAGTATTAAGACTTTTGTAATGTAATTAATCTATTATGAATGAAATATGTTTTTTCTTAAATTGTCTCTCAATTTATTTATGCTATTTTCTTATGTTGTCTCAATTTTATATTTCCGCATTTCCTTGCCCTGTCAACAAATTAAATTACAGTTCATTATGTACGGAAAAATATTTAAATATTTAAGATGGCTACAATGGAACATTAGTAATTGAGAAATTTTCCATGTATATGATAAGTTATGTTAAGACATGATTAGTTTAAAATAATATTGAAGTCATAGTCATTAATCATTTGTTGTAAAATTAAAAGGAGCTAGATTCTTTTTTCTGATTTAATTTTAATTCCATGTGTTATGAACATAAGAATTATTAATATATAATAATCCATATTATGCAGATAAAGTAGATGGGACAATAATTAATTATACAGTTTAGACTGTAGTTGATCATTTTTTTTTTATGAAAATAAAGTAAATTTCAAATTAATAGTCCTAAGTTTTCCTTTTAACAAGTACTTATGACTAAGACATGCTATTCAATTGCCCTGTCAATAAAATTGAATTACAGTTCCCCATGTACGCAAAAGATATGATTAAACTTTTGTTGTCATATAAAATGAACAACTTTAGACATGACATATCCTGTATTTGGACATGACACTGCAATTTAGGCTTAAACTAACGTTCATAAGCGATAATTAAAAATTTAAGATGGCTATACTTGAAAAAGAGTAATTGTTTTGACATGTATATAAATATGATAAGTTAGGTTAAGACATGAAGAGAAAAAAATAAAATTGAAATTATAGTCATTAATCATTTGTTGTAAAATTAAAAGGAGTTAGATTATTTTTTCTGATAAATTTTTATTCCCTTGTGTTATGAGCATAGAAATTATGTGGGAAAATAATGAATTAAACAGTTTTAGACTGTAGTAGATCAAAAGAAGTTGATGAAAATAAAGTTAATTTCAATTTCATAGGCCTAAGTCTTCCTTTTAGTAGGTACTTATGAATAAGACATCTTATTCAATATGAGGTCAACACACTAGTTCATGTGTGGTAATTGTGAGGTATGATAATTAATTAAAAGGGTTGATACAGAAAATTAGGGGGTATAAGTTTATTTCCTTCATTTTTCTCATTTTTAAAAGTGCACCACTAACCAAGTTGTATGTTTGATCTTTTTGCCAAAAGTCACCACTTTTACATTGTTTGCTTTGTTTTTTTTCACAATAAATGAAATTAAAATTTTAACAAATAATATTTGACATACCAATTAATATATATTCAAACCCTTTAAATCAATTTTTGGGACAAATAAAAAAATAAGGCATTGAATGAAAGCCTAGTGGTGTAGTAGGTTGTGTAAGAGCAACCTATAAGTGTCTAATCACATTAGATAGGATTTAATTGGCTTCCCTCCTCCCAATGCATGTTCTACTTGCAAGATTTCATTAAGTATGAATTGTGTACCAAATATGATGGCAAAACTCAAAAGATAGTTTGGGTTTAACTTTATTTTAGATTTTTATGTAGCCACTTAGCCATATTGATGCAAGATACGTGCATGGATTGCTTCACCAACTATCTTTATTTGCTTTATTAGAATTGTTACATGGTTTTACTTTACTCTTAAAGTAGAGGTTTTACATGTGACCAAAAATATGTCATTTTATTATGTTAGTTAAGTTAGTTGAGTCATTTTAAAATCCGAAAAACACTTAGTAATATTTCGGTACTTTGTCATGGTTGTATTTTAGGAAAGTCTCTTGATGGATGAGTTGTAATAGGCGTGCAAAGGGGATGCCTTGCTGCTGCCTTATGGTTTTCTTATTTAAGGAAAGAGTTGCATCTCTTTCCTTAAAGCTTTTTGTTTCCTTAAAATAAGGCTAGATTCTAGGCTTAGGTTTAGGGGAAACTTTTCTAAATTACTACTAGTTGGGCGTGTGATGTAGAGTCTTGGAGGGCAAGGATTTCTTGCTTCTCTTAGCCTTATAAATAGGCGCCTAAATCAATAAAGAGATTTGAGTGATTTTGAGAAAAAGAATTCGAGTGCTTGTTGCATTGAATATTTGGTCGTCGTACCAAGAACATACAAATCGTGGTTTGTGTGCATCTCCTAATCGAGGTTGGTGAGAGATCCTCTAGTTCTCGAGGGAACAAGAGCCTATCTTTGTTTGTTTTACTCCTTATTTCTTAATTTTCAATCATAAAACACCATAAAAACGTCACTTAGATTCTAGGGTATACATTGTGAATTTTCGGACTTCAAATTCATATCAGTTTGGTATCAGAGCAGCAAGGTTGTAGAAGAGCGTGACGGGCGCGTGAGATGGCGGATTGTTGTGCAATTTTGTGTGGACAAACTAGACATCTTGAAATTTGTTGTGTAGAAATTTCAGCTTATTCCCATCAGTAACAAAGTCACAACAACTAGAAACATTTGCATAAACTTTCTGGCAGATTCCATCAGCTCTAAGGTAAACTTTAGGAAACTCGTTCTCCTAGCATATAACGAATTTTTGAGAGTTTCTTGGCTTAAAATTGGACTAATTTTTGTCTAGTTTAAGAATGAAAAGTTTCATAATTTTTGAAGAAATTTTACTATTTAGTCGAACAAGTTTTTGATAATTGGGCAAAACCGAACTAATCTGGACCAGTTTTTGATGAATTGAAACTGCAAACAATTGGTTGGGTATTTGTTGATGAATTTTTGGTCGAGTATTCCGGACACATAGGGATATCTTGTGTTAAAATTTCATGAAATTTCGATGTGTTTTACTTAGGTTTTAAATCTCGAACTTTAAGTGAAATTTCTGGGCAGTTTACTGGAAATATTGCAGTTGGTTGTTGTTGTTTGGTTCGTATGGATATATTTGATTTACCCTATGATGAGCTTCGTGAGAGGTTATACATACAACCCTTGGGTCATTCTAAAATTGTAAAAGCACTCCGTGAGGGATTAGGGAATGCTTTACATGATCTTTTGCTGAAATTATTAAACCTGTCGAATATTCTCCATGCCATACATTGGAAGCAAGTGCTACACAACCTTCTTATGTTGAAGTTGAAGAAAAGATTGAAACTTTTTCTTGTTCTAAGGATAAAGATTTGATCTTTGAAGTTTCTCATGTTGAATATGAATTCAAAACTGGATCTTTGGCTTGTACAACCATCAAATTTCCAATCTTTGTTATTCCATGTGCGAAGAAAGCTACAAAAGAGTGTTCGGTACAACAATATGCAGCATCTTCTACTGATTTTTGTCATGATCATACACATCCACAAACCTCATGGATTCCACTTCTATTTCTCATCCGTGTACTTGTTCTTATGGTTCATGGTTATCGTACGTGGATGATTGCTTGGTTACATCAAAACTTGAGACAAGTTTTTTTTCAAGAGGGGGAGAATGATGCAAGATACGTGCATGGCCGGATTGCTTCACCAACTATCTTTATTTGCTTTATTAGAATTGTTACATGGTTTTACTTTACTCTTAAAGTAGAAGTTTTACATGTGACCAAAAATATGTCATTTTATTATGTTAGTTAATTTAGTTGAGTCATTTTAAAATCCGAAAAACACTTAGTAATATTTCGGTACATTGTCATGGTTGTATTTTAGGAAAGTCTCTTGATGGATGAGTTGTAATAGGCGTGCAAAGGGGATGCCTTGCTGCTGCCTTATGGTTTTCTTATTTAAGGAAAGAGTTGCATCTCTTTCCTTAAAGCTTTTTGTTTCCTTAAAATAAGGCTAGATTCTAGGCTTAGGTTTAGGGGAAACTTTTCTAAATTACTACTAGTTGGGCGTGTGATGTAGAGTCTTGGAGGGCAAGGATTTCTTGCTTCTCTTAGCCTTATAAATAGGCGCCTAAATCAATAAAGAGATTTGAGTGATTTTGAGAAAAAGAATTCGAGTGCTTGTTGCATTGAATATTTGGTCGTCGTACCAAGAACATACAAATCGTGGTTTGTGTGCATCTCCTAATCGAGGTTGGTGAGAGATCCTCTAGTTCTCGAGGGAACAAGAGCCTATCTTTGTTTGTTTTACTCCTTATTTCTTAATTTTCAATCATAAAACACCATAAAAACGTCACTTAGATTCTAGGGTATACATTGTGAATTTTCGGACTTCAAATTCATATCAGTTTGGTATCAGAGCAGCAAGGTTGTAGAAGAGCGTGACGGCGCGTGAGATGGCGGATTGTTGTGCAATTTTGTGTGGACAAACTAGACATCTTGAAATTTGTTGTGTAGAAATTTCAGCTTATTCCCATCAGTAACAAAGTCACAGCAACTAGAAACATTTGCATAAACTTTCTGGCAGATTCCATCAGCTCTAAGGTAAACTTTAGGAAACTCGTTCTCCTAGCATATAACGAATTTTTGAGAGTTTCTTGGCTTAAAATTGGACTAATTTTTGTCTAGTTTAAGAATGAAAAGTTTCATAATTTTTGAAGAAATTTTACTATTTAGTCGAACAAGTTTTTGATAATTGGGCAAAACCGAACTAATCTGGACCAGTTTTTGATGAATTGAAACTGCAAACAATTGGTTGGGTATTTGTTGATGAATTTTTGGTCGAGTATTCCGGACACATAGGGATATCTTGTGTTAAAAGTTCATGAAATTTCGATGTGTTTTACTTAGGTTTTAAATCTCGAACTTTAAGTGAAATTTCTGGGCAGTTTACTGGAAATATTGCGGTTGGTTGTTGTTGTTTGGTTCGTATGGATATATTTGATTTACCCTATGATGAGCTTCGTGAGAGGTTATACATACAACCCTTGGGTCATTCTAAAATTGTAAAAGCACTCCGTGAGGGATTAGGGAATGCTTTACATGATCTTTTTGCTGAAATTATTAAACCCGTCGAATATTCTCCATGCCATACATTGGAAGCAAGTGCTACACAACCTTCTTATGTTGAAGTTGAAGAAAAGATTGAAACTTTTTCTTGTTCTAAGGATAAAGATTTGATCTTTGAAGTTTCTCATGTTGAATATGAATTCAAAACTGGATCTTTGGCTTGTACAACCATCAAATTTCCAATCTTTGTTATTCCATGTGCGAAGAAAGCTACAAAAAGAGTGTTCGGTACAACAATATGCAGCATCTTCTACCGATTTTTGTCATGATCATACACATCCACAAACCTCATGGATTCCACTTCTATTTCTCATCCGTGTACTTGTTCTTATGGTTCATGGTTATCGTACGTGGATGATTGCTTGGTTACATCAAAACTTGAGACAAGTTTTTTTTCAAGAGGGGGAGAATGATGCAAGATACGTGCATGGCCGGATTGCTTCACCAACTATCTTTATTTGCTTTATTAGAATTGTTACATGGTTTTACTTTACTCTTAAAGTAGAAGTTTTACATGTGACCAAAAATATGTCATTTCATTATGTTAGTTAATTTAGTTGAGTCATTTTAAAATCCGAAAAACACTTAGTAATATTTCGGTACTTTGTCATGGTTGTATTTTAGGAAAGTCTCTTGATGGATGAGTTGTAATAGGCGTGCAAAGGGGATGCCTTGCTGCTGCCTTATGGTTTTCTTATTTAAGGAAAGAGTTGCATCTCTTTCCTTAAAGCTTTTTGTTTCCTTAAAATAAGGCTAGATTCTAGGCTTAGGTTTAGGGGAAACTTTCCTAAATTACTACTAGTTGGGCTTGTGATGTAGAGTCTTGGAGGGCAAGGATTTCTTGCTTCTCTTAGCCTTATAAATAGGCGCCTAAATCAATAAAGAGATTTGAGTGATTTTGAGAAAAAGAATTCGAGTGCTTGTTGCATTGAATATTTGGTCGTCGTACCAAGAACATACAAATCGTGGTTTGTGTGCATCTCCTAATCGAGGTTGGTGAGAGATCCTCTAGTTCTCGAGGGAACAAGAGCCTATCTTTGTTTGTTTTACTCCTTATTTCTTAATTTTCAATCATAAAACACCATAAAAACGTCACTTAGATTCTAGGGTATACATTGTGAATTTTCGGACTTCAAATTCATATCAGTTTGGTATCAGAGCAGCAAGGTTGTAGAAGAGCGTGAGGGCGCGTGAGTAGGCGGATTGTTGTGCAATTTTGTGTGGACAAACTAGACATCTTGAAATTTGTTGTGTAGAAATTTCAGCTTATTCCCATCAGTAACAAAGTCACAGCAACTAGAAACATTTGCATAAACTTTCTGGCAGATTCCATCAGCTCTAAGGTAAACTTTAGGAAACTCGTTCTCCTAGCATATAACGAATTTTTGAGAGTTTCTTGGCTTAAAATTGGACTAATTTTTGTCTAGTTTAAGACTGAAAAGTTTCATAATTTTTGAATAAATTTTGCTATTTAGTCGAACAAGTTTTTGATAATTGGGCAAAACCGAACTAATCTGGACCAGTTTTTGATGAATTGAAACTGCAAACAATTGGTTGGGTATTTGTTGATGAATTTTTGGTCGAGTGTTCCGGACACATAGGGATATCTTGTGTTAAAATTTCATGAAATTTCGATGTGTTTTACTCAGGTTTTAAATCTCGAACTTTAAGTGAAATTTCTGGGCAGTTTACTGGAAATATTGCAGTTGGTTGTTGTTGTTTGGTTCGTATGGATATATTTGATTTACCCTATGATGAGCTTCGTGAGAGGTTATACATACAACCCTTGGGTCATTCTAAAATTGTAAAAGCACTCCGTGAGGGATTAGGGAATGCTTTACATGATCTTTTTGCTGAAATTATTAAACCTGTCGAATATTCTCCATGCCATACATTGGAAGCAAGTGCTACACAACCTTCTTATGTTGAAGTTGAAGAAAAGATTGAAACTTTTTCTTGTTCTAAGGATAAAGATTTGATCTTTGAAGTTTCTCATGTTGAATATGAATTCAAAACTGGATCTTTGGCTTGTACAACCATCAAATTTCCAATCTTTGTTATTCCATGTGCGAAGAAAGCTACAAAAGAGTGTTCGGTACAACAATATGCAGCATCTTCTACTGATTTTTGTCATGATCATACACATCCACAAACCTCATGGATTCCACTTCTATTTCTCATCCGTGTACTTGTTCTTATGGTTCATGGTTATCGTACGTGGATGATTGCTTGGTTACATCAAAACTTGAGACAAGTTTTTTGTCAAGAGGGGGAGAATGATGCAAGATACGTGCATGGATTGCTTCACCAACTATCTTTATTTGCTTTATTAGAATTGTTACATGGTTTTACTTTACTCTTAAAGTAGAAGTTTTACATGTGACCAAAAATATGTCATTTTATTATGTTAGTTAAGTTAGTTGAGTCATTTTAAAATCCGAAAAACACTTAGTAATATTTCGGTACTTTGTCATGGTTGTATTTTAGGAAAGTCTCTTGATGGATGAGTTGTAATAGGCGTGCAAAGGGGATGCCTTGCTGCTGCCTTATGGTTTTCTTATTTAAGGAAAAAGTTGCATCTCTTTCCTTAAAGCTTTTTGTTTCCTTAAAATAAGGCTAGATTCTAGGCTTAGGTTTAGGAGAAACTTTCCTAAATTACTACTAGTTGGGCGTGTGATGTAGAGTCTTGGAGGGCAAGGATTTCTTGCTTCTCTTAGCCTTATAAATAGGCGCCTAAATCAATAAAGAGATTTGAGTGATTTTGAGAAAAAGAATTCGAGTGCTTGTTGCATTGAATATTTGGTCGTCGTACCAAGAACATACAAATCGTGGTTTGTGTGCATCTCCTAATCGAGGTTGGTGAGAGATCCTCTAGTTCTCGAGGGAACAAGAGCCTATCTTTGTTTGTTTTACTCCTTAATTTTCAATCATAAAACACCATAAAAACGTCACTTAGATTCTAGGGTATACATTGTGAATTTTCGGACTTCAAATTCATATCACATATAGTACTTCACACTACTATTATGTGGTTTTTTTTGTTATTGTATGCTTTTTTTTTATAATTTAACGCTGCTCTACTATGAAAGTACATGTTGTAAGTGAAAATTAAATGATTGCCTTTACAAATTACCAAATTAAAAGTGATATCTTTATCTATTATTTGGCGTGGACAAATGCTTTGGTAATGACCCAGGATGTTTTGGGCGATTTCATAACTTTAAAATAAATGATAATCAGCGAAAAGTCAATAAACTTCTCAAAAAGTGGTCAAAGTACTCAATTATGTAGTTATCCCAAAAGTTATTACGCAAAATAATCGTTGAACAAATGGGCTGGTTATTTAAAGGGACCTAGCCATAGCATCCTAGCATCACATTTTCATTTCAAAAAATCAAAATGAACAACGAAGCGTATGCAAACAGAGCAGCTGAGTTTGATGATGATTGTTTTAATCATCGTTTCGCCTTCAACGGTATAGAGGAAGACAAGGAATCTTTCATTACAAATGAGAGAGCCATATGGGCCGAGAAGATGGCACAGATCTTTGGCGATAAACCGGTAGTGGGGCCAAGAGATCCTGGGCTAGTTGGATCAAGTGCTGCAAAGGTCGGTTCTAATATAGACCTTTTGTCCACCCACATATGGCCTAAATTGGATGGGAAATCGCAAGACAAACTGCTAACAGTTTGTAAGAAGTGGGGAAAGGAGGTTTCCACTATCTTAAATTTCCCAAGACCTCAAAGGATGAACTGGACATATGCCAAGAGTCTAGTTCTTTCTTGTACCCAGTCCTCCCTCAAAGTGGTGAGGATGGAAGAAGGTCAAAATGATCATCATGGGAGATTAGTGCACTTTAAGTGTATGTGTAAACTATGGAATCTATTGGTCCAAGAACACTTCCTTTCCTGGATGTATGTTGCATTGATCAACAGGAGATATGCGTGGGACAACAGTTACCAAAGGAGTATCTTCGAGGTAAGGTTCAACAACTCCCCTGAAGATGGCTACTATTTCGGAGTTTCCAAGAGCAGTGCGGGGCGCGAATTAGAAGCCAATGAATACAAGGCTATGGTAGAGACAGTATATAGGGAATACTTCCAAATGTTATCTCTAGATGAAAGTCTTTTCAATTGATATGTCATAAATGACTCTATCTTCATAAAGATAAGTCATGAGACAAATGTAGCCAAGAAAAATGTAACCAAGTTACCTCAAATGGTAATTTTATCAATAACACATTTGTTTTATTATAATTCGACTGTTTTAACATAAGTTTTATTTCACCCAATTGAAGTAAAACAACCATATGTCCATTTACTAATAATATTCCCTAAAAAACTGCCTCTATTGTTCCATGAAATGAGACGGTTAGGAAGTTTAACACGTTTAAAGTAAAGGAACAAACAATCAGAGGATAATCATGAGCAGTTTAACAAAAAGACACACGTGCAAGGCCACAATATTCAGCGCTAGAAAACGGTTGAGATTTAAATCAAATGTTTTCCCTCCCAGATGCATGGAAGTTACGTAACACGTTTCTCTATAAATAGAGAAATGATCATCAAGCAAAAAACAACAAACAATACATCAAACTGCATTTCTTCTTTTCTTAGCGTAGCCTAGCCTTAGCCTAGCCAACCCCCTTCTGGGGTTATAGTTTAGTTCTTTAGACGTAGAACATGTTCTGGCGCCAAGATCTCTAATTCTCTGATTGAAACAAGGAACCATGGAGGTAACATCCTTCGTGTTTTCCCATTAGTTGTCCAGCCTGGCTTATCCTTTTATGTGTTGTAAAATCTTTCTCAAAGTTTGTGGCATGTATGGGAATGTTATGCTTTAATTAAAAGATTAATTATTGTTTGCTCTATTTATAGCATTTTGCCTGAATTTAATAAGCGTTGTAGTTTAATCATTAATTAAATTGCAACAAAGTACGTTAGCAAGGTTTTATCTAATTAAAACCGGTAACCCCCAGGGACTAAGCCTCCCAAGGCATTCAGTATCAAACTATTGGATGTGCATTGAGTTATTTGCAAAGTCAATGAACTGATTTTGCACCAACACTATGTCACAAACTGAAAATTTCATCAATCATCATGATAAACTAATGTAAGAAAGAGTGACTATATTAAAAAAAAAAAAGGTCACTATGATAGAAAGCAAGTGTATAGTGTAAGTTAAGATTTGTCAAAGGTTACTATATGAAAAAAAAAAAGGTCACTATGTTAAATAAGTGACTTTGGTCCACAATAGTATTAGTGTGGACCAAGTCCACGCAAGAATAACTTAATTATAAAAGGAAAGTAATTAATACACTAAAAAAAAGGAAGGAAACAATATTTTTAATATTAAATCAGATCGCACCATTTTTACTAAAAGCAACGTAACTTTCTTTCTGTAGTGTTTTTCTTAAAAGGTAGAAATCAGGGTAAACTATTTAGATCTATGAAAACCACCTCCCACGTAAATTTCGGAACTAAACTTCAAGGATCCAATTTATTTCGGTCACTGAATTAAAAAGGATTCTGCGTCAGGAGCCTAAATCAGTTTAAACATATTCATCTTCACATATTGATTTTGGCCTCTCAATTTTTCAAGGTATGTTTCAATTTTTTGTAGATCAAATAACACTTTTTTGATTCGTGCTATGAATAAATTGTTGAACTTATGTCGTATGTAACCAGATGCTAATGTTCAATTGTTTATAAATTTAATGATGATATCATAGACATGATAAACCCTTTGTAAAGATTGTGATCATGTTTAATTATATACAGCATGGACACATCTAATGACCAACGCTTACCACATCTAGCGTACGATGCAAATAGGAATATGGTACGTCACATATAAGTCCTCAAAATTGTTAAGTTTAGTGTTAATACAACATTAGGTGGTTAATTTCACCCGAAATTCATATAACTTTAATGGCGTACTTTAAATTCTATTAATTTTGTTATTTTTTGTGCAATGAACCCTAAAAAAATCGAGAAGCACCACAGTACTCCTATTAACATCGACCAATTTGTGGATGGAGATAAAGAACATAACACCGAAGATAACAATTCTGACAAGGTACGTCTTTATGCACTTTTGGACGTTTGTTAAATACGAATATACGATCTTAATCCCAAAATTGTAACCCACTTGGCAAATACGCAATAATCAATTATAATTCGCAGGAAAGTGACGCTGGAGATGGGGATGAGAGTGATAAGGACTCTGATTCAGAATCTGAGATGGAGGAAAATACAGTCACATTCTTCGACCTTGAAGTTTGGGATTCAATTGGCAAGGATTTAGAAGATTTTACAGTAGATGACATGAAAAAACTTTCTTTCAAAAGCCATCACAATTGTATGCAGTTCTATAATATGTACTCCAGAGTGAAAGGTTTTGGTGTGCGCTGTAAGAATCCAATCAGGAGCAAAGTGAACGGACACATTACATCTCAATTGGTTTGGTGTAATCGGGAGGGATTCCGATCAGTGAGCTACTTGGAGAGAAAGGACAGGAGGCGCAAACATAGACCTATCACGCGATGCGGTTGTAAAGCGTTGATCAATTTCAAATGGGATCAAAACTCTGACACATGGCACGTTACACGGTTTATAGAAGAGCACAATCATGAACTTGTTCAAATGAACCAAGTCCCTTTCATTAGGTACTTCAAATGTCGAACTGAACGTATACAAATAGGATATATTACATTCATTTTTAACTTTGCTCATTTCACTTTAAAAAATTGCTATTTTGTTTTAAGAAATTGCGGGGAGCCAGAGAGAGGTCACTGAAGCCGATAAAATACAGATTAAGTCGTTACTCAACTCTGGAGTACGTCCTTCCGTCACTATGAGGAATATAGCCCAACAGGCTGGTGGGCTAAGGAAAGTAGGATTCTTATTTAGTGATTTGTACAACACATACGAAAAGTTAAAAAAGGCAGAGATACATGATGGAGACACCGAAACTGTGGTTGCATACTTATTAGGGAAAAAATCCTCGGACCCCACTTTTTTTTAGGTTCACTCGTGATGAGCAAGGTGGGATTGACAAGATGTTCTGGTGCGATGGAATATGTCGTGACAATTACAAGGCTTTCGGAACAGTAATTGCATTTGACGCAACTTACAAAGTCAATGCATATAGGAAGCCATTTGTTGTCATCATTGGGGTGAACCACCATAGGAGGACCGTCCCATTTGCCGTTGCATTGATTGCAAATGAAAAGGAAGAGACGTATAAGTGGGTGTTCCAACAGTTATTAGAGGCTGGTGGAAATAATGCTCCTTACACTGTTATCACTGACGGTGATAGGGCCATGGCGAATGCTATCAAGGCCGTATTCCCAAATGCTTGTCACATGTTATGTTTGTGGCACTTGATGCGGAACGTCAAAGGTCATACCAACAAGCGTTTCTGTAGTGGTTTCATGAAATGTGTGGATGGATATAGGACTATAAACGACTTCGAACAAGCTTGAGGAGAATTGATGACTTCTTATGACGTTAGCGAAAAGCAATAGGCAAATGATTTGTATAGAGACAAAGAAAAATGGGCTGAAGCTTTTATGCATGGGGATTTTTATGCCGGTAAGTAAGTAAGCTCCAGTTATAACATATTGGTTATGTCCCTTTATTATTTTGGTCATTACCTAACGTTGTTTTTATTTCTATTTTTTTTGTTATTTGACCTTTAATTTCCTTTTATATTGTACACTACTGTAAAGTACAATTTTAACGTCTGCGTATTGTAGGGATGAGAAGCACACAAAGATGCGAGTCAATGAACAGCACGTTGAAGACCGTCCTAACCAAGAAAATAATGTTGTACAGGTTTGTTCAGTTGTATGATCAAGTACTTGAACATATTCGTTTTGATGAAGATCAAAATGAGTATATTTCCACACACACCTTTCATGTCATCCAAGGCGTCTTGTCGGAAATCAAGACACATGCATCACGGACTTACACGAGAAATGCATACGAGTTGTTTTTTAAGGAACTAGAGTTCGAGTCAAGACACATTGTGGTTAAGACGGAAAGATGCTTGGACCACTGTGACGGTCCATCAAGCACCTACTGGCTGAATGATTGCATAAGTAAAAATATGAAATATATAGTGTGTTACAATATAAACCAACAGATGATGTTTTGCTGCTGTATGAAACTCGATTCCATTGGTTTTCCTTGTCGACATATGTTTGCTGTTATGAAAGCTGAAGGCATGGTTGAAATACCAAAAGGTTGCATTCTTCGGAGATGGACAATCAGAGCCAAGTTGCATCTTTCAAACCCATGTGGACACCTTAGTCTACATAAAGCAAACGACGAGAGAGCGGCTACCGGACGTTTTGCATTTCTAAATGGTCTGAGCACTCAACTTTGCAGGATGGTTTCAACCTCATATGAGCGGTCTATGTGGTTGAAAGACAAATTAGCGAAAATGTTTGTGCACACTGAAAAGGAGAAGGTGACCCCCAATACAGATGAATTGGAAGGGAAGGGTAACAAAGGTAAGGGAAAGGGAAAGGGTAAGGGTAAGGGACAAGGTACTAGGAAGAGGATGGTGGAAGAAGTGGAAAGGAATTATGATCCTACTGAAGAATTGGGAATGAGATTTGATCCTATGGAAGAAATGGTTGCTGGCGATCCTAATTATAAGCAAGGAATTGCTAATTTTGGCGATGGTTTTAGTTTTGTCAACCTATTGAAAAGTTCATGCCCAAGACATATTGTGAAGGTGATGCGTCAAATGCTAAAGATTGCTATGAAGTGATCACATTCACCAAAATGCCAACTGTGTTCGATTGGGATCCTAGCACCCAATTTTAGACACTAATGCAAAGAATGTTTTTGGTTGTGGGTTTTAACACCTGTCTATGTTTGTGTTCTTTGATTTGTATTATTTGAAGAGTAGACACACTTCTTATGTGTTTTTTTATGGGTGACACATTTTCACATGTGTAATAATAAAACGTCATTATGCTAGCTCAACAGAAGGAAAAAAAATAGCATCCTATATTCCGAGGTTATATAAATTCTTATCTAATTTGTTCAATTAAGTTATTGGGGAGTAGCTTCTTCATGCTTTAATGTGATTTTCCGCATATGATTATTAATATGGTTATGTCTAATTACTATTTTGGTCATTTCAATGTCCAAGAAATGTCACCAACCAAATGCATATGTCAACAACCAACTATTTTTGTAGGGTTGTGAATTTTACTTTGCCGGTTGTATATGTTTTGGTATAAAAACTATCCTTAGTTACAATTTTTTCCCTTGTCCCACCCATGTTGCCATTTATAATAGCGATTTCAGTTTTGCTATTTCCTAAATTAAAACTAAAATTATTACTATCAAAATTAAGAGCATATAATCCTTCGTAGGCTGTACCGATGTACTTTATGATTTTATTGGGTTACACAGTTGTTATAAAACGCAAACGTCCTTTTTTTTATGTAATCTTAATATTTAGAGATTTTAAAAATTACAAAATAATGTACACTGGTCAACTGAATCTTTAAATAATAGGAAAGATAAATTGGGGAAAGTGGGGGATAATGGGTTCACAATTGTGATTTTTATAAAGAAATATACCCATATTCCGTCATATCATGATAACTTCCTATAAATAATTTTTTTAAATAACTCTAAGATCTCAAGTAATAAAAACATTACAAAAGCATAAAATCAAGCCTATAACTAGATTATTGGTTCACCCTTAAATTATTGTAATTGTCAAATATAGAATCGCGTTTTTGAAAAATGGCAATCTCCATATTGTGTTACGGTCATTACCATAAGCATAAAATAGTACGTGGGATGTACTATACGATTTAATTGGGTTTACCTCTTTATTTTTTTCAAAGATATAACAATACTCCTTAAAAGTTTAAACCATATGGGAAATGACACAATGAAGCGTTAATAGATGGTCCAGACACACTATAGGTCATTACCAACAACGATTTAGTGACTATTATAAATTAAAGGAAAATCAGGGTCTTACTTATGTTTTAATACTTTGTTTAATGGTAACTTTTGAAATATATATTAACATGTTTGGAGCACTAATTGTTAGCAATGTTTAAATTATAACTTCGCAATATATATCTAAATGTAGTAAATGACCAAGTGAGAATAGTACTTTTCGTATGTAGTCTTAACTCTTAATATTAAGAGATTTTTTTTCTTATTTTAGTCTTAATATTAATAGAGTTTTTTCCCTTAAAAAAAAGAGACTTTTTCATTGGTCAAATCAGGCTTAAATTTTAAAAACATAAGATGAAGTAGGAACGTGTAGGGTGGTCAATAAACATTTTGAAGTATATATTATCTTATTTTTAAAAATAAAAGATTTGTAGGGCTTGTTTTTGGTGGGAAATTCGACTCATTATTTGGTGGGAAATCCCATTTAATTTGGCGGTAATTCTTTTCCTATAAATAATTGACATAATATGTGCACATTTTAGAAACCACTATCGCCCCAAACCTAAGCTTTTTGCAATGTCTGTCGACAAGAAACTAGCTCATTTGTGCGACACAGTTTCCATAAGCTTGCTTGTGTCTGCATTGATGGATGAAATTAGGGTAAAACCTGTTTATGATACATTGGTTAGAATCGAAAAAGAAGAAGGCCATGTACCCTTCATGAAATCGATTTACCAATCAGAATTGACCTTCTTTCATCATACAATAGGGCTTTGGTATTATGATGGGGACGCCAAAGGTAATTAATTTATATATTGTATACATCTCCAATTTAGATACACTGTGTGTTTTAATTGTAATAAGTTGCACTAAATGTACTATCGTAACTGACTTATAATTGTACTATGTGTATTTATTTGTTTTCAGATCCTCCTGGTGAGATTGGGGACAAAGCAACACATACTAAAGACTTGAACGAATTCAGAGTGTTCATGAGATACCTAATTGCATCCCGTGGACTTGAAAACGTACGTGTATTGGTGCAATTAAAGCAGTCAAAATTAATCAATGATTACTTTCAACTTGAAGAAGAACATATTCATCGAACAAAGCGCTTGTACACGTATGGATCCATGGATAAAAAAAGATTCAGGATTGATGCCTGGCCAGTTAACGTAGAGGACAATGTCGAGTATGACCTAAAATAGTCTCACATTGCACCTCGGAGAAACAAGCAAAAAACAAAAAGTCATAGAAATCATCAATATCAATTGAAGAACATTTTCCGTCCAAATTCTGTTTAAGTATATTTATATTTGCTATACATTTGAAGAACATTTTCCATCCAAAGTGTATTTATTTTCTATATATTTGTCAAATGCATATTCAATACACTATATCTTTAAAAAAAAATAAGTCGTCTCCTAAAAACTTAAATTAAATGATATTTCGGGATAATAGCCAATAACCGTCGGGATTTGTGTTACGTGCCATCAATCAAAGCCTCCTTAAATTTAGCAACCAATAACACAAAGATATATTAGGAATATATATAATAGTTTATATTAAGAATAAAGCGAAAAGCAATATATGGTTTTTTTTATCAAGTGTATTATCTTTAGTCCACACTTCATTAGCTGCATTTTTTAAAGCAATAAAATCATTGTGTGGTTCACAAGCGATGACAATGGCAATAACTTGGATGCTGAAGAGGGAGATGATGGTGCAAGCACGCGTCGTACTGATAGGGATGATGATGATGATGAGGATGATGTTTCCGGTGACGATGATAACGAACATGATGAGGATGATGTTCGTTTCGACCCCGAAGATGAGTAGGAATTATGTTATGCCTTTTTATTTTAGTTTGCACCAGAGTTGTTATTATCTTGATTAACCAAGGTTATGTTGGTTTAGTAAGTGTAGTTGATATGTTGTATCATGAATTTTTTTAGTATTTGGGTTAGTTATTACCAAACATCTAGCTTTGGAACTTGCACTACAACTTATGTATTGGTTGGCTACTGCCTAACTTTAGTATATTAAGTGTTGTTGAGCTACTACTGTGGTCTTTCACAAGTGGAAGCCTGAGTATTTGAATGATTTTCCATACGTGCTTTTAAAATCCAATATGACCAAGGCTATTAATTATATCCTTAATATGTGACACACTAAAAGAGGTAGGTAACTACTTAAACACTTGGACATGTCCTCCATGGTAAACCGCACCACAATCCATGATCCATGATCCCCAATAGTGCACAACTATACAAGGACTCAACTCAATTTTTCTGCATAATGTACATTTTTAACTAATAAATAACATATAAACAAAGTGGAGTGTGTAATAAAAACAGTCATTTTATTTCATTCCATAAATTATCTCATTACATATTACTTAATGGCTTAAACACTTTACATTAACAACCAAATAGTGTTGAGCCACGCTTTCCATAAACTAGTACTGTGTCATAGTAGTGACAAACACAAAAGGAAATAATTGTTTGTCACATTCACTTAAAACAAGCTATGACACAAACCTAAATCCAACAATCAACATAACAATGTAGGCGGCTTAACCCCAAAAAAATGTTATGCCTACCCACCATTTACATCAACAAAAAAAAATTCAACCACCAACACTAACTGCCATCCTCTAATCCTCCTTGAATAGCAAAGGAAACCCATCAAAATACACTGTCATATCTTTTTCAAAGAAAGCAATGAGGTCCCTGGCATCGTTGTAGATGATATCATCAAGTGCCCAGGCATTAAACCCCTCAAAAAAATGAAACCCCCCATTACGCCCTTCTGGGAAACCAAGATATCCATACGTTGACCATATGCGCCATTTTTTGCAAGTAAATTCAACATTCTTTCTATCTCGCCAGTGCAGTTTGATAAAGATATGGAAGAGCAGAATATCCATATCCCTGCAGATTTCATGTGCATTCTCCAGGGCTGTCAAACCTAGTTCATCATAAAAAAACAGAGTTCAGCATCATCCTAAACTAACATCATTTCTAAAAGGTAATAATGGGCCATGATGGTTTATTTTGTTGTTTCCACATTGTTATGTGGACATAGCATTTGTCTTGTTGCCCCTTACAAATTCATTCTAAACTATAAAATGTAGGGGTTCAGATTTATTATTACTGTGTTTAACTAAGGTTCCACTACAATTTCCAAATATCTAACTTATACATGTTGTACTTAACTTGCATATTGACAGAGTAATAATGGGACTTAAAAATAATTTTTGGTCATCTACACAGTTTTATTTGGGCATTGTCAAAATGTGGCTGCCACATGGTAAACTCATTTAATGTACGTATTAATATAATATGACCAACCCATTGTACGGTGCAGTCCAAATTATAACACTAACCACAACTACTAAACTAACCAAATCAACTTCACTCCAAGTATTATAAAATTACAGACATCAACTTCAAAAAATTTAAGTTCAGTTTTAATTAGCTCAACCACAAACACCATCTAACATAAAAAAAACTCTTTAAATAAGTAAATTACTACAACCACAAACAAATAAACAATCACTTGTTTCACACATTTCGGGACAAATGCCAATAAACAAAAGATTTCGAAATTTTAAAAAATACGAGAATACTTACCATTTGGAGGAGAGAGGTCTGGAACTTTCCTTTGAAGATGGGACCATGGGTTGTAGTCGTTTTGAGCCATCATAAAGGAACAGAAGATGAGAGAAATGTGTTAAAAATAACCTTTTGAGAAAGATGACACAAGAAGAAAAGCGAGAAAGAAAAAAGTGGCGTACTTGGGAATAATAAAGTAATTAGGAAGAAGAAAAGTACAAGTTAACAGAAGTTCCTGGAAGGAGGTTAAATACACCAAAAGACAAAAAAGGGGGATACAAAGCGCCAAAAGGAACAATTATTATACAGTTCCTGGAATTTGTGCGAATGGGGAAGTTAACAGAAGTTGAACTATTTTTCTAAGGGTAATAATGGGCCATGATGGTTTATTTTGTTGTTACCATATTGTTATGTGGACATAGCATTAGTCTGGTGGCCCCTTACAATTTCATTCTAAACTATAAAATGTAGGAGTTCAAATTTAATATTAATGTGTTTTTTTAGGGGAATTTAATATTACTGTGTTTAACTAAGGTTCAACTACAATTTCCAAATATGTAACTTATGCATGTTGTACTTAACTTGTATGTTGACAGAGTGATAATGGGGCTTAAACCTTATTTTTGGTCAACTACACAGTTTTGTTTGGGCATTGTCAAAATGTGGTTGTCCACATGGTAAACTCATTTAATGTACGTATTAATATGATATGACCAACCCATGGTAAGGTGCTTTGTCCAAATTACAACACTAACCACAACTACTAAGCGAATTTTTACGGATAAATGGTTGTTATCTTCTACCTAAGGCAAGTCGGAAAACACCATTATAGCCGGCCAACTGAACAACAAGCTCGACCTAGGCACCGGTAATTTCAGATTCTTTTGTGGTTACGCTACACAAACACTGAGCGAATTTCAATTTCATGAACCTTAATTTCTTTCAAATTAAATCGAAATGAGGACCCTAACTATCCACAAATTACCATGCTCGCCTTTAATTGAGGTTTGGAGGCATTGAAGAAGACGTTAATGGAGTTTAAATAATATGTGCCAAATTTTTTTATTAAATAATATATTTTTTTAGAGGATGAAGTAATATTTCATATGCCATAAGGTCAAAGTTCATATATTATAATTTGTGAAGCACAATTTCATATATTATAAGGTTTAATTCTGTTATTCATACCTTGACAAAACAATCATATATTAAAAGGCATAATGTCATGTATTTTATTTGAGTATAAATGTATAAGTAATCATATAGTAAAAGGTATAATGTCATGTATTTTATTTTAGTATAACTTTATAAGTAATGAATTTAACTACGAACTCTTCTCTTTCTCCACAAAACTAACAACCACATTCTACCAAAAGCCCTCATATAATATATCAAATTCATACAATTCTAACATTTACTTTAATCTAATTTAATTCAAAGGCTCTCAATATACATATGTGATTTGTGTATATTTTGTAGTATGATTTATACATTTGTCATATTTGTTTTTCTGTTGCTTTTATTGATTTTAAATTCTTATATATGATCACAATATAATGGTTGCTAAATCAGGCCCGTCATTGTACGTAAATGATGTGTAGATCATTTAATTTGGATAACTTGTTAGTTTCTCAGTAAGTTTATTGTGCCATAGTGACCACACTTGATTATGTCTTTAATGCTATCAACCTTAGTTTTCTTGTCTATTTTACGTTGTAAATCGATTTTCAATGTTTATATTTGATTGCAATTAATATGACAAGTAAATTTATTAGAGTTCAATTTCAGGCAAATGTAAGTTCATTACTTGTTGGCTTGACACAATTTAACAATTAATACAGGTATAAAATCACTTTTTGCAATGTCATTATATCACGATAGAAATTATTTAAAATATATATTGGTTATTAACGAAAGGCATGGGTCAAGTACCGAACCAATACCATTATCGGATTGGGTATCGGATAATCGATAACACTAAGGGGTTGTTTTGTTCACTAGTTTGGGCTCTAAGAAATAGAATTAATTATCGATTCTATTTTTTCTTGTGTGGTTCAACCCATCATTAATCCATTACATTACTTGACGGTAATGGATTCATCCATTTCGTTACCATCCTCCTCCCGAAGTAACAATGCTATTACTTGGTGCTAATGGTTACCATTCATTTTCATTCCTTGGCTTGAACCAAATACTCAATAAAGGTAATTATTTTTGTTATCATTTCCCTCCTCTATTCGTGTCCATTTCCTTTCCATTCTATAGCTTGAACCAAACAACCCTTAAAAATCATACCCATACACCGAATCAATAAAGGTTCCGGTGCCCGTATTTTTGGATCGGATATCGGGTACCCAATATTGTACCAAAGTTTGAAAACTTAAACTATTTTAATTTAGCTGTTATAATATTATTCAAAACTAAATACAAACATTATTACCATAAAATTCCACTACATTACTAGCACAATTATTATTTACTCAAATTATAATAAAGTGATCCCTTATTCAAAAGAAAAAATTATATTAATTCTTTTAACTCGTTAAATTTTCATATATTTGAACGCAAGACCTCGAATTCATTCCATTTGTAGACAATAAAAATTTATTAGTGTTTTATATTAAAATGGATTAATTATTATTGAGCTAAAATAAATATAATTAACCCAATTTAATTAAATCAGCCCACCTAAATAAACATCCAAATTAAATCAAACAAATATAATTTAGATTGTAAAATATTTGGGCCATTCCAAATCACTAGTCCAAATAAAATGGTCAAATGGCAAAGGTAAAAAGACTTCCAAATCATAAATGGGCTCAAGCCCATAAACTACCAAGTCCATGAATGGATCTTCATTCCCTATAAATAGACCTTACCTCCTTCAGTTGAGGGGATCGAAAAATTATTATTCTCAAGAGCTCATAAAATTCTCTTGGAATTCTCTCTGCAAATAGTCAACAAGCACATCAAATCCTTGCCGACTGTTCAGATACACTCAAACATATTCGATTGAGATTCAAGTTTTGTCAGCCCTCATTCGAATACACTCAAACAAAACTCAAACTCAAGTTGACGTTGACAAAATGTCATCCCACACTCAAACTCATATTGACGTTGACAAAACGTCACTCTACACTCAATTCCACGTCGACATCAACACATGTCACTCTCAAGCTACGAAACAGAATCAAAGGACTTAGTTTATTTTTATTATAAACTGTCTACAAAGATTGTAATCAATACATTATTGAAATAAAATTTCTTTGTTACTTTGTTTCTTGTCTTATATTTATTTTGACTCGAAATTTGTATATACACCATTATTGATGGTTATTGGATAATTCGGGTACCCAATATTATCTTCACAAGTACCCATATTTGATCCAATAACTTATGTTCCAGATTGGGGATCCGACCCGATAAGTGTTATATATTGGTTTTGTATCCAATTATTCGGCTCGTTTCCGGATCAATATTTTTGTGCTTTCGGATATATTTGCTCAGCCCCAGTTCAAGGGCACTTTGGCATATTTCTCATATTTTGTAGTCTCGTATGTGTTATGCCATGAAAATTCGAACATATGGCAATCATCGATTCGTCCACAAAGGGAAAAGCATTATGCCATCTTCTAGCGAGATTAGTTGGCATTCCGCCGAAAAGACATATAATTAGCAAAATATTAGTGAGAGATTGCACATCGTTTCGTTCTTGACTGAACGAAATGACCAGACGAGTCGGTAATACCATTGGGGAATATTGGCGATAGATTGTACATTATTTCGCCTCCAACGGACGAATTGACCTGACAGAATGGCATTTCGTCCACATGAAAGGTCGTCGTATCGACGACGGAATGATCAACATATCATGTGGTAGTTTCCAAACATTGGAGGCAACATATTTAAACTTCTGCATATGGGTCAAAGAAGTTATAAAGCATCCCTTTAAAGGAGGAGTCCAAGATCACCCCTTGAAAGGAGGAATGTAAGAAGGAAGCAAACATCTAGTCACTTGGCAAATCGGTTAGCAAGTTGTTGAAATAAATGAGAATCCTTGAAATGTCGGAACTAACAAAGTGAAGGCAAGCCGACAAATTATGCTTAAGTCGTCATATTTCCTACTATAAATACTCCTATTATAAGCCTTGTAAAACATGAACTCTCTCCCACTCACTCATAACCCTAAAAACATTAATACGCCTCACTCTCTCCATCATATTTCTTTCATATTCTTAATTTGCCATCTCTCTCTAAAAAAACCCTAGATTACCGACAGATTGACTGTCAGAATCATTTCTCCATCTGGCAAAATAGTGTACTTGTACTACAAATAGATATTACAATAGTGGATTGGTGGAATACTAATTTTTCTCGTGGTTTTCTCCTCGTCTAAAGGGTTTCCACGTAAAAGTTTATATTATGTTCATTTATATTTATTTTGCATTATTTCGCTACTATTGATTTGCTCTTGCTTTTATTGACAATTTTATGTTCATACCGCCTCTTCAAGTAAATTAGGCCCCGTGCAAAATTTGTCCAAGCTGAGTTATGAGGTTGAGGCTATGTTTAGTTCACCTGAAATTTTCTGATCTGAACTTATCTGATCTGATCTGATCTAATCTAATCGATCCGATCGTTGCGAACTTATTTTATCCGATCGATCGATCTCGAACTTATCCGATACGATCGATCTGAACTGATCTGATCTGATCTGATCTGATCTGAACTTATCTTTTACAAAACATATTATTACTAATATTATTATTACTTTGTATTTCATTACTAGTATTACTATTACTATCATTTTATTACTATGCACAAATTTCAATAATAATAATAATAATAATAATAATTTTATAATAATAATAATATAAAATAATAATAATATAAATAATATTATAACAATAATGACAATAATAATAATAATAATAATAATAGATAACATAATAATAATAATAATAATAATAATTATTATTATTATTATTATTATGTTATCTATTATTATTATTATTATTATTATTATTATTATTATTATTATGTTATCTATTATTATTATTATTATTATTATTATTATTATTATTATTATTATTATTATTATTATTATTATTATTATTATTATTATTATTATTATTATTATTATAGCATAATTAGTTTTTTTTTTTTGAAAAAGAACACATTAGTATATGAACATACAATTAAAAATAAAAGACTAAGGACTCTTGGGTCCAATGGTATGGCTTCTTACCTCCCACATGGGAGACCAAAGTTCAAATCTTGGTGGAAGCATATATTTCAATATTGTTGTTGGTGGGGGAGGGGGGTGGGGGCTTGTTGGGTCTTTAGGTGAGTGACCTTGTGCGAGGGCAGCCCATAGGAAATTCATCTTACCACGGGTTTCCGAAAGGGCCCAAAAAAATTAAAAATAAAAGAACACACATTTTAGGTAAAAAAAATTATATATTGTTCATGGTAAAGAAAACATATTGTTCATGTTCAAGGTCCGTTAATAATAAGAATTTAGATAGTAATGAAAAGAACATATAATGATATTAAAAAAATATCTATTTAAAGAACACATTTTAAAAATAAAAGATAGATGTTATTTTTATATTGATGACATGTTTGGATTTAACTAACAACATGTTCTTTGTTATATCAATAAATTGTTCTTTTTTATCTTAAATAAACCTATAAATATATATAATCATATGATCTTGAACAAAATGGTTAAATATTCTTCTTATATCGTTATCTTGTTCTATATAAACTTTGTTTTTAAAGATAAGTTGAAATCCTTTATAGGGAAAATTTTGAACGTGATGACAACAACATTAGGTTATCCCATGCTACTCATGTTTTATATAAACTAGTAATATATAATTTATATTATTCTACTAAAATTGTTTTAAAAAATAAACATCATATACTATTGCCATGTTCGTTACATGTACAACATCAAAAAGAACATCACATATCAAAATTATTAATTAGAACAAATATAAAAAAGAACACGTACAAATGCCAAAAGAACATTCTTCTTCTTGAACACAAATAGCTTCAAATAGTGATATCAATGATATTTATAATAATAGCAACAATATTAATAATAATTACCAATATTAATAATTAATAAGTACAACAACGACAATAATAATAATCTTTTTGAACAAATGTACTAGTAAATAGTAATATTAATAGTAATAGTAATTGTATAAAGTAATATTAATAATAATAATAATAATAATAATAATAATAATTATTATTATTATTTATTATTATTATTATTATTATTATTATTATTATTATTATTATTATTATTATTATTATTATTATTACAATAATAATAATAGCATTAGTAATACTAATAATCATAATAATCATGATAATAATAACAATAATATTAAGTTTTTAAATATAAGCATAATCTGAACTTATCTGATCTGATCTGAACTTATCTGATCTGATATGAACTTATCTGATCTGATCAGAACTTATCTGATCTAATCTGAACTTATCCGATCCGATCGATCCGAACTTATTTTTTTTCGATCCGATCGATCGATCCGATCGATCCGATCGATCCGTCCGATCCTAATCTGATCTAATATGATCTGAAATAAGCAAAAATAAGGTGAACTGAACATAGCCTAAAAAGAGTGAATCCATTTGATAAAAACGTACGTCAAGATAATGTAGAAGTTTAGGTATTTGCATTATCTTTATCCTCGTTTAGACTAGCTTTTTCGGCATCATCTTTTTAGAACAAAAATAATATATAAAGAGGAGGTGGGAGGCAAAATCTAAACCTTTTCTAAACAATAATAATTTTTTTTTTACAATAATAAAAATTTTTTTTTTTTTTTTTTTTTTTTTTTTTTTTTTTTAATTTAAAGCATTATTTAACTCTTAATATCTCTTATTTCGCTTAAGTAAAAATTATAAAAATTTGATATTATGAATCTACACGTCGAGACGAATCTAACAAGATCACACATGACTATATTTTTACTTATAAAATAATCAAAATAATCGGTCAAAGTAGTGGCTTCATTCCCAAGAAATCAAATGTAGCAAATAAAAAAAAGGAGAGGGAGTAATATATTGAGAATGATGATTGCATTATCTTGTAGCACCTTGGGATTCTGATGTCCTAGCTTAGACCGTCAAAATTATGACTTGATTTACTTTATCTTCGGTAATGTAGTGAAAAAGATTTCTTTTTTGAGTATGATTGACTAAACGCCAAAAGTTTAGGAATTATCTTGTCTCCATCTCCTTCACTACTGTACGTCTATACGAACAAGTACGAATATATTGGATTGCGTCATGCTCATGTTAACGGGTATCACCAAAAATTTCTTGAGTCTCCCAATCACAATCCATATTTCTAGATTGAAAAGGTACTAAGACGCAAAGTATAGATTCATGTTCAACAATGCAAAGAGTAACAAAAAAAGAGTCTCATATGTTGAATAATAAATTGCATAGTTTTAAATTATGAGTATAAGATATTGTATAATGATGAGTCTAAAATATTAATCAATGTGTCTAAAATATTAACCAATGAGTGTAACGTTTGAATAATCAGTATCAAACTTTCGAATTATGAGTTTAAGGTATAGATCAATGAGTCTCGTGTGTTGAACAATGAGTCTAAGACATTGAATAATGAGTTTCAAATTTCGATCAACGGGTTTAAAGTTATAAATTATGAATAGTTTTATGTGTTGATCAATGAGTATATTTATCAAGAAGTCTAAGATACTAAAGTATGAGTTTGTAATGTTGAACAATGAGTATACAATGTTAAATATAAATTTCTGGATGTAACTGTTATACTATAACTTATGGTCTATGGTGTAACAACTCAAAACCACCGCTTCTATTTTATTATTAAAAACTAAAATGACATTAAATAAATGACAAAATGACAATGTTCATATCATTATTTGTGTAGTCCATGTAAAAACTTTGTTGGAGTCCATGTCATTTTGTACGTGTGAGGTTTTGTTACACCCATGACATAATCAATGTTAAATGATGAGTCACGGATATTAAATAATAAGCCACGTTTTTTTTCCTATTAAACAAAGACATACTTCCTCCATTCTATTATTATTGTAACATCACCCTTTGGCACACTATTTAAGAAAGTCATGTGAAGGGAGATAAATAGATATACATAAAAAAGTGAGACCTATGTGATAGAAAAGGAAAAGAGGAAAAATTTTATCAAATAAAGAAATGTTACAATTAATGTAAAACTTCCAAATAACGAAACTTTGCAATTAAAAAAGAGCGAAACAACACCCAAAATCCAAGACATAGCCCAAAAATTTCACTTCCACTTTTTACTTACCTCAGATTACGGACATATATTATCCCAATTCTTAGAACTCCAAAATCAACTTTTTCGCTTAAAATCTATAGTTTTAAGACAAAAGAGTCAACTTTTGGACAAAGAATCTCAATTTATTGACCTTTGATTGTAAAACCAGACTCGAACAAAGAATACACTTTGTTTACAGTAACTAAAGCAAACATGTAACTACTGAAATCATAAATCTCTGATTTCTCTAACATGATGGCTAAAAAAAGCTCTCTGCATTAAGTTGTAAGTTGTAACTACTGAGAGCAGGCTCAACAACCCTAATGAATGACAATAATGATCATAGTATTGCTGCGATTTGGATTTTGGATCTAATAGTTTAGGTGAGCTGTGAATTTGAAATATTGCCACATATCTTAAGAAACTTTGATAATTGTCAAATAAATTGGCGCCTGAAACTGTTAGAAGGAGCTTTCTAAATGTAGTCTACTAAGTCTAGCACATCTCTCTACAACTCTTTTAGCTTTTTATATTAGTGTCTTGTTCACTATTTCCTTGCTCCGTCTTCCACTCTGCATAGAACGCAGGAAACGATCGGACGAATGACACACATATCTTTGGGGAATAGATTAGAACGACAGAGGGAGATTTTTGTACACAACAAAAAGGAAGGAATGATATTTTGTGGAGAGATGAATTGATCACCTTTATTCGTCATGTTAACAGGGATTTTGCCGGAATTTACTTCCACAAAAGACTACGGCAAGCTTATAATAATTGGCTTGCAGACGAGAATCATTTTTCGTTCTCTCATATTGCTTTCTTTATTATAGACAATCTACAATACAATACATATGATTCACAACGACACATGCGCGATGTATGTTATGATCCTTCACGCTATCAATGATTGTGACCTAATAGAAGAAAGTTGACATGAAAATATACTGTTTTACTTGGATAGATGAAAGTTTAATGTAGTACCTAAAACACCTATATGAGAAGCAAATGGTAGTAACTAAAATCACATGAATTCAGAGAATATGAAAAGAAGGGCCTGATTTTTCTAATAGCAACATGGAGGTTGCTATGTAGGAGTTCATGAGCTAAGTGCTGGTAAATGAGTAGAATTTTACTCTGAAGCATACAAGTTTCTACCACAACGATCACACACATCAGCATCTGCTGAAGTGACATGTCCAGGTTTCTTCGTCTGCATCTTTGGAAGATCAAACTCGAACACTTCAGAAAGTGCCTTGCTTCCAAGTTTAACCTCATCCATACTGCATATGTGAAATTGAGTATTATAAAACACCCTACCCTAATCAATATAATTAAAATAACATGAATCTAAACTTGTTATACCAAACAAGACATAGAAACCCTCGATGAATATAGCTTATACAGTAGAATGGAAAGAGTTGAGATAGATATGATCTACCTAAAGATGTCAGTAATATATTAACAAACATTAGCAAGTGGCAGTTATAATGCATTGACAATAGCTAAAAAAATCAATAATAAATGGGAAAAAGGCATTGTGAAGTTGTAGCCTGTCCTTCACATGCACAATCATGGATGCATATCTGTCCAAGAGCAAAAGAGACTTCATAAGTTTAGTTTGAGATAAGCTGTATTATTCAAAGCTGTGTTATTCAGACTCAGAAATCAGTGTCGATTTTTTAGTATGGGTACAAGTATCACGCGAAGATTCAAAGTTTCGGACACGAATACGCTATGCTATGACTGGACACGGAGGTGAGGACATGGCATTCATGAAACAGTACATATTTCTGATCCTAAAGGACTTGTGAATATTTTTTCACATAACAGATACATAAATCACATTTCCAAGCACATACTGCATGATTTTCTGCCCTCCCTCTACTCTTGTAGTCTTTATTCTAGGAAAATGTAGATCAAGATAATTGAGGTGTCAGGTTGACAATCAAACTGTTGGGTAAAGATTCCACACACTTGTCGAAGTGTCAAGTGACAACACATGTATTTCAGACAGATAAAGGAGCTGAGGTAACATAACTGATAAGATTGTTAATTAGCTCCTACTATAGGTTCATAAGCAAACAAAAAAAGGACATGGACAGTTTTTATTCTATTAGGAAGAAAAAAGGCAAGGAATAGTATCAGAAGAAAAACCAGGAATTGATTATAGTCTTAAACAAAATGAGGTTTTTGAATTATGATGCATAAGGAGCACATCTTATTTGACAATTAACACCATATATCAGAGGGAAGACTAATACAAAAGAGAAATCAAGGAAGCAAAGGAAATTGTATAATGCTGATGCTATCAGGAAGCTTTTCCAACTTCAGGGGGAATGCTCTTTTGATCATCAAAAGACAAAATCACACAGCAATCAAAAGACAAAATCACACAACAAAAGATGAGAGCCTTCTCTCAATTCCAATATTGATTAGGTATGGATATAAATATGGAATTAGGATGGAATGGAAAAGCAAAGTATTGGAGTTCAAAGTGGTCATTCCATATCCATACACACTTTTCATCATACACCCAGGTGTACCGTAAGCATGGTACATCCAAGGCTATTTGTTTGCTCATTACTCATTTGAAACCTCCAAATATGCCAAATTCGCACTATAGAGAGAGCTCCAAATAAGCAAACAAACAGCACTGTATTTTATAGTATGTGCTAAACTTTATGGAATGATTGGTTGTAGTAACACCAATTATAGCTTCGGTGCATAAAACATGACCTTGACACGAGATAGTGTGGGGTGGCATCAATCACTGTTGATTCCAGAGGATTTCTTAAATCATTCAATACCCTATTTTCTGTTTTGCTTTCACCTGGAGAAAAAAACATTTCTCTATTTCAAAACTCCCCCTACCAAAAAACACTTTCCCTTCTCCTTTTGGACATCAGCACCCCTTCACCACCAACTTAACCACCACAGGAAGTGACTATTCTCAATAGCAAAGTAACGGGGAAATGTTGATTAAATTTTTATCATAAGACTGCAAAAGGAAGCTTTGTGCACCATGCAAGTTGCCAAAATGCTTAATTTATCGACAACACTTTTCAGAACCAGAAGTCGGTCAAAACTCCCCAACTACTTTCAGCACATCTGTTTGTGTTTCCAACTTCCAGATATTCCTTGTTTCAGGAACTCTGAAACGTAGCTTGCCTGCCCTTTCTTTAGCTTCCTAGGCTTGCCCAAGGAAAGGGAGGTGGCTTTGTGCAGTGAGGCTGAGGTGGCAACGAACAGGATTTGTGGTGGCTGGGCTGGGAAGGGGCTGGATAGTGGTGGGGGGAGGGGCTGCCGGGCTGGCAGTACAAGGAAATGGGGAAGGTGGTTGAAGGGAATGGAAGGACCGCTGGTGATGGGTTGCTGTTGAAGAGGCGTGTAATGAACTGACATAGCTTGGACAGGATTTACGAAACTGATATTTAACTAAGATGAACTTCCATTAATAATTTCTGAAAAACAGTAAAATAAGATGATAATTACAAGCTTTCGAGAGGCTTGTTCTCACCCATTGAACTCTTAAAAGTTCACCCAATTTCTTATCAATATTCAACATGCTTTCTCCCTCCCTAATCTATATTCTATTTATAGAGATATTTCCTCACTAACTCCCTAATTTATTCTTCAAACTACTATTAAAACTAACTTATTATGCAATACCAAAAGTGCCCTTCTCCCTAAGTTGGTTCATTACAGGGCGGCAGTGCCAAGAGGAGAAATGGAAGTGCGGGATGGTGGGTGTGAGCTGATGGTATGGTGGCTAAGGAATTTGTGGGTCCAAATCATAAAAAAGGACATTCACCTGAATCCAGCAAAATCACGATGAAATGTCATTGACCGCACCCAACAATATAGTTGGTGTTGTGCAAATTATGGCGCAAAGGGTTTGCATCTCTGTCTACCAAATGTATAGCTAGCGTTATTAGAGCCAATATATTCTGCCCTTCTTTCTATTTATGCCTTTGTCAATTGTTTCCATATACATCACCTTAGGATGATATTAGAACACTAATAACTATAGCACATATTCAGAAAAAAAAAAAAAAAGATCATCCTGCTATATTTGGGGGGAAAAAATATACTTCCTCCGTTCTTTTTCTGTTGCAACAATTACCACTTTGGGTAGTTTCGCATCTATTGCAACAATTCCACTTTTGGTAAAAAAAGTAACTTTAGTTGACAATATTGCCCTTGCTTTATCTTACCAAAACCATCATTAGTTACTCACTTTGCCTTATAAAGTTACTTTTGCTTTATTAAGGATTGATTTATCTCCTACTCTAGTTAATTAAAGGGGTGTCTTTATGCTAAACTACCCACTTTTTCCACTTCCTTAAAAACCGTGCCAAACCCATTGTTGCAATAGAAAAAGAACGGAGGTAGTATATGATAAGCAAGGATGGTAAGAGAGTCACATGATCGATTTGTTCCATAAGTATGTAAAATGAAATGATCATATTTCATTCCAATATTATTTCAAAATAGCAAGGAATATAAAAGAAAATTCGAATTCCAAAATTATGGCATAGAATTGGAATATGGAAATAGACACAACAATACAGATGCATGCACGTGCGAGCACACACACATAATCATTGGAAAGACTAGAACCACAGAATTGTAGAATTTATTGGCAATTATGCGATGACTAGAGCCACGGGAAAGACTACGCACCCATGTCAAATTGTCAATCTAAAACTAGTGTTTTGAAGCAACTTGAAGAACCATATGTGATGACGTCGGCTCTGCTCTTGCGAAATTATATCATTCTGGTAACAATAACTTAAATCCTAACACACATAAATGTTCCTTCTGTAGTTTCCCATAATCACAGTGCTTTCTGAGTGGACGGAGCATAGTGCATAAAATCCTACTCTCTCAGAATATTACCAAGCAATATCTCTCAGTGTTCTCTCCATACTGAAAGTTGACATGTAAGAGGCATACGAGTCCATTTATTGGAATTCTGTAAGAAATCTGCCAGTAATTTTCAACATTTTAATTCATCCATTACCTTTAGGTGAATAGGTGATAATATGTCTGCTATCTCTAAGTTATCTATCGTGGTAATTGATAGCCAAGAGTTTATGGTCATTATCCTAATAGGGAATGAAACAGAGGGATCACCTCCCTCTCCTTCTATTTGGTCTATGCATGGAAAACTTGTCTACAGTATTGAAGAAAGTAAAAAATTTGGATCGCTTTCCTTTTAGAGAAACTCCTAATTTCTCCCAGGGGAGACCAAATAACGTTCCTCCCATGGCATTTTTGCAAATAAATGAAGTTTTTTTTTTCAAAAATAAAGATAAAAAGAACAATAGTACTTAATGTTGCATGTTAAATGACAAATGTTGTATATCAATTATTAAATTTGTTTATTGAAGGACAAATGTTTGTATTAAAAGTGACTGAATTTTATTCATGGTATGAGCAATTATATGTTTCTCTCCGGAAGAAATTAGGTAATATTTTTCAGTCTATGGGAAAAAATTTAAACCTGAACTACTAAAACATTTTTGTCGATGAATCGAATTTATTCTTTGAAGGTGACATTGCTTCAAGTGTCCTCTTGCACAGGGGATTAAAACTTCTCTTTTGCTTTCAGGCTCATTGTCAAGATTCCCATATTGGCTATATATTTCGGAATGTCGAGAATCATATCAAGCAGATTGCATGTTCTCAAAGGAATTTTCTGTGAAATCCTAATTATTCAAAACAGATTTAATGTGGCAAGCTAACACATGTTGACTAATATAATTTCCATCAGACCAAGGGACTGATCGACAAGGAACCTTTTGATGTACTCTGAGGTTGCAATTAGTAAATAGAGAGAAATTTGGCATGCACAGGTATTGGTCTTGAATATTTTCAATTTAAGCCAGTTACAGGAAATTTGTTACCAAACGCCACTGCCACTTACACGAGGAAGCAAATTAGTTGCTTAGGAAATCAAAATGTTATACCACGTCAATTGGGTATAATTGGTTGACTCAAGATGCTGGTTAGGTTCCACAACACATATGGGTTCAGAATAGGGTCAACTTTCTAAGCATGATATCAATAGTTAGTTAATGATGCTGAGAGACTTTAAGCTCCACCAAGACATTATTCTATCGTGTCAATGATGAAAATTCTCAACTGCAATATGACACCCATTCAATTTTTTACTGCAACTTTAGATAGAAAATTTTCTACTTCGGAGAAAATTGGAATTCTAATGTCAACTCCATACTAGAGAAAGAAGCCCAAACTTTTCTGTGCAAAATCAACATCCACGATATCTAAAGATAAAATTACCTTATTGAAAGTGGAGGAGTTAATCTTATTATTGTGTTGTGGGTAGGCTTAGCAAGAACTCCTCGCTCCTTTAACTTGAGGCAAATATCATAAGCTGACACAGGGTTCAGAGTCTTGCTATTGAGCTCGACTGCATAAAACAGACCCTTTCCACGCACTTCTTTTATGAAACTAGGGAACTGCTGCTGGACCTCAGTCAGCAATTGCCTGAGCTCATCTCCCAACTGAGCGGACCTGCACGAAGCAAAAGCATCGTGAAACAATCAATTATTAACTACATGATATCACAGATGAAATACATGCACCCCAAAGCTAATATAATAATAATAATAATGATGATTATGCATCATCTGGATGACTGTTTTCAGTCAACTTTGCGATTTCCAGACAAGTTCAAAACCCCAAAGGATTAAGGACTTTCATGATGTTACATAAATTTTGTTCAACTTGCCATTCCGAAACACTACCCTCAGATATTTTACTAAGCTCAAATTTGACATCCTCCTAGATATAAGAGTTAATTTGATGTAGGCTGTCTGTGACTGCCAAGTGCTAAGAGTTCAAATATGCAGCTTGTTAATGCAAATAACTTGAAGTTCAATCATGTGATACAGCCTTTAAAAGTTGTAAATTTTCTGCAAAGCACTTTTCTGAAAATGAATCAACATTGCACCTTTTAATAAATTAACAACCACCATATAATTTTAGAAAAAAAATCCAATAACCTTAATTTAGCCATCTACTTAACAAATTATCTTCCTTAGGACCACAAATACTCTTTACACCATTATTCTCCATTGTATGGCCAATTTTATACAGAAATTGAGCGATTGTTTACTGATCGTAGTGATACACAAGGTAGCTCCTTAAGAAGTGAACAATGAAGATGGTTTGCTATAAGCCAACTTCTAAAAGTGATTCTTGATCAAGCACCTAAATCTACAGTGAAATTTCGAGCTCATGAATAAACCACTCACTCACAGCCTCTGTGGATCATCAAATACTCACTCACTCCTAAAGGAAAACGGAAAAAACAAACATTTGATCCGTCCCACATGTATCTTCTCGTTTCCACTTTCAAGTGTCACAATTCAAAATTTTCCTATATCCTGTTTAAGTTAAAGTTACTTTCATCACATCGACCCTTTTTCTCTCTTCTTTCTCTAATTACTTCTTATTTCTCTATCCACTTTCAACTTTTGTTATTCACTTAACTTTTCTCATTCTCCAAGCCACTGACAAATGGGAAAACAGATATGGGGATAGAGGGAGTTAAAAATATTTGCATTAAATAGACCATGTAGGGAAGACAATATAAGGAAAGAACTAGTTTACAATCCCCTCCATGAACGAGCAGACCGTAATTATAGCTCAGTAATGCAACATAAATCACGACTATGATGTCCAAACTTTGATTTCAGCTAAAATATCCATGTGGGTACTAAACACTCCAAACGGGTATGATCACCAGAACAGTAAAATTATGGCCAAAAGGTCGAAGTTAACACTTTCTTACTCATATTATAAGCATTTATAACTAAGGAAAGTATCGTAATCCATTTGTCCCAACTCCTGATCACAACTTTGGACACTCATAGCCATGTCCTCGCATCTTTAAACTTATAAATTCTCATGTGAGACTCCAACCGACCTGTACCTCTGAGTGCACTAGTCGATCCTAGTCCAAGTATCACATAATTCAAGGAGTTCCCCCATAATATACATCCCTACTTTTATTAATGTATTTGTCATGTGAAGTTAGGAGAAAAATCATGGGTGTTAACAATCTACTTTTCTCATTGCACTGACCAACCAATGCAAGCAACAGAATAAGTACCTCTCAGCAAGCCCTTCCTCTCTGAGAACATCAAGTGAAGCAACAGCAATTGCACTTGCCAATGGATTTCCACCAAATGTACTGAAAATATATAATAGTGATGAAGCATTATAACAAAACAAACATTGACAATACCCCCAAAAAAAAAAGGAAAAAGAACATAAAAAATTCATGAAAAAAAAATCCTTTTGGCTTTTAAGGAAAATATTGATAAGCGGATATTGCATACACCCCATGAAGTGATCAATGAACCGATATCTACATGAAAACGGAATTAAACCCTTGCTAGTCATATATTACATATCAGCAAGTTCAGGATCACCCTCTTCTTAGATAAACTTAAACATGTTTGCCATGCAAAAATATTCCAGTATGGTTCAATATTTCAGATAATCCGTCTTATAAATTATCATGCAAAGATCGTGTGTAACTTATCCCATGAGGTAAATATACACAGAAAACATATTGCTTTCTGCGCATCACATAAGTCCAAACCTTCCATGTTCTCCTGGTCGAATACACAGCATCACATCTTTGTCAGCAAGAACAGCACTGACAGGCATTACTCCACCTCCCAAAGCTTTTCCAAGAATCTACGGGCATACATAAAAAGTAAAAAAAATAAGAAAAATCTCAGATGCATCTTTTAGCTGGGTCTAATTATGCTAATATCTCAGTGTCAGTAAGTACAAAACTATTGGAGTCAAGAGGAGGGGAAGTAAATAAAAAGAAACCAGAATCTTTACTGTGTCCTTTTTCTGTAAAGTAGAATCTTTAACAGTCACTTCTGTTTGGCTAACCAAAAAAAAAATATGAAAATGAAAAAAACAAAAAACCAAAACAGGAAGGGGAAAACACGATAAGATATTCTCCCCTTGTCCCTTTATATATAATAAGAGGAAACATAAGAAAGGACCATATGTATCAATACAGTTTGGATTGAATATTTTCAGTTTTCCGTTTTTGTCTTCCTGTTCCGCCCCCTTGTCTTACAAACAGTACTGCACTAATTTCTTATTAGATAGATACATATTTTTTTTAAACGATCCATAGACTACAATAAAATAACTTCAGGTCACAACATCTTGGATTGGGCATCTTCTGCAATTTGTGAAGAAACTAAGAAAATAGAAAGTCATAAATTGCTATATTTGCCCAGAAGAAACAACTCTTCACACTTACTAAATTATCGAGGCCACAGAGGGAGAAAAAACAGAAGTTCAGTAACATATTCCCAATTAAAGTAGATGATAAGACATGGTTTAAAAGTCAAATGATAAATTTGCAAGTTTTAGATTCATCTCAATTTATACACATAAATATCTTCACCGAGTCATTATTATTGCATAGCCGCTCTATATTGACAAGTATGGCCGTGCTTAACAAGCCGAAAAGAAAGCAATATATGAATATCCACTCTCCTAACTAATCCACCAAGATGTTACCAAAAAAAATATTACAGGTACAAACAATATTTAACACAAATAATAGTGTCTTACAACAACATCTGGGCGAACACCCTCCCAATCACAAGCCAGCATTCTTCCAGATCTTCCCAAGCCACATTGTATTTCATCAGCAATCATCAATACTCCATATTTATTGCAGAGATCCCTGACAGCTTTCAAGTAACCTTCTTTAGGAACTATGACCTGCAAAAGAAGAAAAAAAATCATTCATAAGAAACATGTGGATCAAAGAAATTCAACAGACAATCAACTAGGAAAAGGAATACAATTTAAGACTTGAGAGGAAGGAGAACAAGAGATAAAAAAAAATATAAGTAATTAAATTCATGCTAGCTTTCCCTGTATAAGGTGAAGTTATGAAAGATCTAGAAAACAGCAGGGATTGATTACTGAACTTCTTTTCTAATTTATTGTACGTGCATTGGAATCCCTTCTCTTTGCTTGCCCTTCCATTTCTTACTAAAATGAAATCTGTGGTTTTGTTTTGATTTGCTCCATACAAAAACATCATGGATTTTCAGTCCAAAAAGTGAAAATTCATGATAAAACCTCATTGCACAAAAGGAATGGACACAGTGCAGAAATTCGGTCATCCTTAATAGCACAAAAAAAGTCATTAAAGTATGCTCAAGAACCTGTGGGTGGAAACCATTTTATGATACATATGCATTGAAATTAACATACAGCAAGCTAAGAAATTAAACTTAGCAATTGACATGGCATACATACCCCTGCCTCGCCTTGAATGGGTTCGAATAAGAATCCAGCTATACGATCTCCATGCTCTGTGGTCCACACAACGGAAAAGTTTCAGATAAAACAAATCCGAAAGACCATGAGCCATAATCAGTAGACTAGCATAATAACATTACAATTTGGTATTTAACATTCAGTCTTACAAGGCAAGGCTTGACATGCTCACATATCTATAAGCCTTAACGATCTAAAAATGAAACAATAATGTAAGAACTTGAGCTAACTCCACTTGTGTGCTCAGCAAATCCGATTTTAGCCAAACCACTGTCCTAACAAAAAGGGATTAGGCTTTTGGACCAGTCAAGCAGGGTTTATATAGAGTGTTTACAAATTCTAGCTAAAAAAGATGACTACACCAGAATTGGACTGCAAAATCTGAACTAAACTAAACACATTCGTTCAACATTGACATGCCTCAAAAATTATGTATGCATATGTTAAAGGAATTCGTACTTCAGACCTTTGAAGATCTTCTCAAGGGCAACTTCATCTCCAAAATCAACTTTAAGATGACCTGGCAACAAAGGACCAAAACCTCGTGTAGCCTCATTGTCACAGCTCATGGAGATGACAGCTAGAGTACGACCATGAAAGCAACCGCAACATGAAACAATAGTAGCCTGCATTTTGAAATAAGAATAATGCATATGATAATTGTTAAATAGCATGACAAGATTGGGTCAGATAACAAGGTAGATGAGTCATAGTAAGCTAAATATTTTAACGCTCCACTACATGACAGTAAATGCATGAATAAACATAAATGAGGGCAAGACACTTCCAAATGAATATTTACATGCACCAATCACCATGCAGGTCAA
The DNA here is from genome assembly GCA_947648045.1 of Beta corolliflora. Lineage (NCBI taxonomy): Eukaryota > Viridiplantae > Streptophyta > Magnoliopsida > Caryophyllales > Amaranthaceae > Beta > Beta corolliflora. Next base: position 229,427 of record CANSZD010001281.1, read on the forward strand.
AAAAAGGACGCAGTACAAGACCCAGAATTGAAGTCCTTGCTGGAAAAATAGAACTCCAGAAACATGGACTTTTCAGATATACGATCAATCTCACCTCATTGTTAGGAATCTTTTTCTTCTCATAACCCCACTTTCTTGCAAGCTTTAGAGCAGTTTCCACCCCTTCCGCCCCAGTATTCATTGGCAGCACCATATCATATCCAAACATACTGGTTATCTTCTCTGCAAATAGGGGAAATCTATCATTATAGAAAGCTCTAGAGCTGAGGGTGAGCTTTTCTGCCTGCTCAATCATTGCCTTCATGATCTTAGGGTGGCAGTGTCCCTATATAGAGAAATATAGTCAATCAACATGCAATACATTCGTTCTCCAATATGTCAAACTATGAAAGCATATTCATCACAAGTAGAGCCTCCAAGTAAGTTGTTTGGATAAGATTTTATACTTCATAAACCATTTCCTTCAATTTCTTTTTTCCCAAAAAACTCAAAGATAAGAAGGGCTAAACAAGGAACCTAGAATTCAAAGTCTTGACGAGCTTGAATCCCAGGAGTTGTCACACTGGATGGAAAATCAAGAGTAGGTTGTTCTGTTAAAAAATATGCAGACAAATACAAAAAACAAGAAAGGACAGCAACTCAAAGCTAACCTGGTTAACAGCAGAGTATGCAGAAAGAAAGTCAAGATATTTGTTTCCCTCCGGATCCCATATCAAAGAACCCCTTGCTTGAGAGAACACCATGGGAATTGGGTGGTAACTGCAAGTGAACAACGAAACTCAGTCAACTACAAAAGTTACCACCACTGTACTAAAGACTTCTTGCTTTCTACGTTGTAACATTTAAAAAAGCATTAGACCAACAGAAGTGGCCAATAAAAAAAATTAGTAGAAGTTTAGACCTATTCAAGTGAACCAAGATCTGTGATTCAACATTCCTTGAGAATTGAGATACTAAGCAGACCTTGTTTTAACACCACAACATATAAAATAGACATCTACTCTCTCTGATTTCAGAATAGGTGTAGAAGTTGCTATTTCAGATTGTTTCCAAAATAGACGTAATATTCCATTTTTGGTACATGGGTTTACCTTCTCCTTCTATCTCTCTCGTGTTCCTCTATAAGTTCGCCCAAATGTTACATTTATTTTGAAATGAAGATGATGATTTTGATTGAGAAACTGGAAAATTAAGGAAAATTTAAATAATCATCAAGCTTCTGAGTGGCTTGACTCACTGCAAACGTAAAAATGACAATCCATTTTCAATAATGCCTTTTTCGCTCTTCCTCTTCACCTCTAGTTAATAGAAGCAGCATTATAGATTCTCTTTTCTCTGTGTCTCCTCTAACTAACTCTCTTCCTTCTTCCTTGAGCTACTTCTAGCAATGCAATACCAATAGTAACCCTTCCCCTCGAATGCTTCATTACATTACCAACTACCCAAACTTCCACCTTGTCCTCAAGTTGGATTGTAATCAACTTCATCCTTCCAACATCGGCAACTATGAGAAGCGTCTGGTCTCTTGCCACTCGTGAAACAGAGGTCATGCTTCAATTTGAGTTGCAGCTCCTCCTTGGAGAGTGTTGTTATACCCTCTAGTACCTTAGCCATGAGAGAAGAATCAGCAACTTCATAGGAAGGATATTGGGTTTTGGTTGGTAGCAATGTGGTAATGTGGTAATGGGATTGAGATGGTAAGTTTATGGGTTGGAGGAATGAGGATTATAATGGACTGAACCAAACACCTCCATAGTCTTATACTTCCAACGGGAACCATTGTCTCCTTCTAGACACATGTCTCACCTTGCATTGGGGACTCCAGAGAGGCCATAAAGCACTGTGTTGACTGTTTGGTTTATGCCTGAAAATGAAGATCTAAACTAAAGATGTATATTTTGGTGCGCACACTCGACCTTTTGCTACACCTCTTTCAAATAACCATGACTTCCATAACCTTTTGTGGAAGAAAAGAGAAACAACAGGAGCCACCCTCACTTATGCTGCCAAACCACCCAACTTTTCTAACGGCCAAATATAATCTGTGAATACCGGTTCCAGAATTCAGAACCATCTAACAGTTGCTTAACTCTCTTTTTTTTCTAAGATATCTTACAGGGTGATCCGTGTACGCATAATGCATCCCTAGAAATCTTCACCAACTTGACAGACATTTCCAAAGACATACACGAGCACTTCTGTCCAACAAATTTTACAGCAGATGATAAAATATGCAACATGACATGAAAGCTCACTATAACAAATAATCAAATAACTAGCCTAACTACATTCATTTCACAGATTTCATGGCTCATGAGGTTAGGTCGATCTCCACCATAAAAAAACCATTTAATTCAATGTACACCACAAATAATTTGATCATATAGCTGCTTATATTAGTGTTCAAAAGAAAACATAAATCATTGATTGAGGGGCAAAGTTTAATTTGCCTAAACCGCTATGTAAAACTTGATCATGGAGCTGTAAAAAGGAAGCTTCGAATTTCAGCATTTCCAATCATTACAACGCACACACAATTATCCTAGGAATCAACAGCACACAATAAACATCACTAAAAGCTAGACTAGGTACCCATAAATTAGGCCAAAACTACATAAATGGGACATGGGTTTCCCTATATCAATCAACTCAATTAGGAAATTTATATAAACAATCAAAGAAAAACACACAAAAAAAACAAAATTCAATAGCAGAACCATTTAATCAGCAAAAAGAACAGTAATAAAAAATGGAGAAAATCAAAGCAAACCCAGAAAAAAGAATTAGCAAAGAATTATAGAAACAAAGAATTTAAGAGGAAGAATAAACTAACTTGTGAGCACTGTACTCATACTCCAAGTTAATGAGATTTTGTGAACATGAAGGAATTTGAGACTCAGAAACTGCACCAAAACTCTTGATTCCAACACCATATCTCATTCTATGAGCTGCATACTGCAATAATCTTCTGCTCGCCATTGAATTAATTGATAATTGATTCAAAAGTAGTTGAATAATTTTTCACTATATGGGATATGATTGAATTCGGTAGAAGATCATTTGAGATTTCTTACCGTTTGATTAAGATTGGTTTAGTTCTCTTCTGGGACTTTGGGAGTATGTTTTGTACACGAAACGTCGGTTTTTTATTTTATTTGTCAAATATGCCGCGATTTCTTATTCGTTACAAACTGTGGTGATCCTGGATGACCATACTTTTGCGCTTTCCCAATCATAGCACAACGGTACTACGCAACAAAACTATGTCGCATACTCCCCCGTCCCATAAAGATGTTATCACTTCTCCTTTTCACGTTTTTTAATGCACGTTTTATATCATTAACATTTTGTGTTGTATTCATTGAGACGAATCAAATAAGATCTCGCGTATTATCTTTCTCATATATATGATACAAAATTTAGAGAATATATTCTTTACTTATGAATAATGCTAAGATTGTCAGAGAAATCCAAACAGAAGCATCTAGATGAGTTGGTTTTCTTGCTTGCAGGAAAATAAAGACTTAGCTTTACTTAGTTTTACCATTGGGGCAATTAGGCTCTTGCAATGGGTTGCACCTCTCCGGACCAATTGGGCCTTTGGATGGCATGCATACAACGAGTACGCAGACGACGCGTTTCTCGGGCTGGACCATTTTTTTCCTTTTATCTTGTGAAACGTGTCATTTAAGAGTGAAAGGGAGAAGGAAATTGAAATCAGACCATAAAGTAAAGCGTTTCACAGCCCAAATCATTAATTTGCTGTCAGTGGCCCTGACGCGTGTCAGAGGCTCACTGAGCAGCAAATTAATGGATGCCGCGTGTTAGGGGTGTTCATAAATATCCGATCGGGGCGATCCGATCTGTGATCCAGTCGATCCGATCCGATTTTTCGGATATCCGATCCGATTTTTTAGTTTTCGGATATTTCGGATCGGATATTCGAAAATTTTCAGATCAAATACGGATCGTAATTTTTTATTTTTGGATATTAAACATGGAAATTTTTTGGTTTTTTCGGATATTTTCGGATATCCGATCCGAAATATCCGTTTTCAAGTAGGATATCCGAAATATCCGATGATCCGATCCGATCCGAAACATATTAAATGAACTTTTCCTTTGAAAATTTCAATTTTTTAGTTTTCGGATATCAGATGATTAGATCCGAAATTTCGGATATCCGATCCGAAATTTTTCGAATCGGATTCGGATCACATTTTTCCCGATCCGAAATTTCGGATCGGACATCCGAAATGAACACCCCTACCGCATGTACCAGCCATCTTTGAATGTTGTGGAGTTTTGTTGGCTGATTAACGGTAATATTTTAACGTTACAAAAATTTTGTAACGTTAATAAAAAATCAGCTTATATTGAAAAAAAATTAGATTAACGACTATATAATATTTTTATCTATAAATTGAGCCTAAATTTCATATATTTTACCACACTTCTTCCCAACCTACTTTTCTTTCTAATCACACTCTTCTACCTAAAATTATTTACATTAAGCCAATATTATGGATTCAAATAATCCTAATAACTCATACTACCAAAATAATCCAAATCACCAATAAAACTCAAATTATGGAAATAATCCTTACTCCCAGAATAATTCTTATTCTCAAAATGATCCAAACCACCCACAAATCCCCAAAATAATTTCCAAATTGATCCAAGTGTTCTAAAAAATCCGAAATTCCAAAGAATGTTTATGTTTTCTCAAAGCCGATCAAATTACCAAAATTCTCAACAATTTAGACAACAATCTCCACAAAGTCTCATCATTTATCCCAACAACATGAGCGAGCTCAACCATCTTTTCCTAAATTCCAACATTTTCAGAACAACATGAACAATCTCATGCAGACGATGTAGTAGAAATCCTACAAAAGAAGTTCAAGACACTCCAAAAAATCCATAACACCAAGGATTCAACGGAGATGTGAGCGAATGGTTCGAGATATATACGGAAGCGAAAAGGGTGAAGGGGTCCGGTTGCAATGAAGAAGACGTAAAGGCTAAAGCCCGTGAGATGTGGAGAACACCTCATGGGTCCCCAGTTTACATTGGAGCATGCATGGAATGTTCTGAGACAGTACGACAAATGGACAGATGGCACCCAAATGAGCGGAGCAAGCTCAAAACGGTCTGGTCTAGACAAAGGTGCGAGCTCAAAACGTCCTGACGGCATCAAGAAGTCTTCCCTTGATATACGAGGAGGATTATTTTCTAATTAATACATTTTGTTTTGCACAAGAGTTTAGACAATGCCACTTTCAAGCTTTTGGAGGGTACTTTTTGATCTATTTAATGTAATATAAAGGGGAAAAGTGAAAAAATAGTACTTTTTGGTGGAAAAGGAGAAAAACAAATATAATGATATTACTTTTTGATGGGTTAAATTCCAAATAAGGAAAGTTTAAACAATGTAGCAATTAAAAAGACACAACCATTTATGGAAAATGTTGCAATTAAAAAAACGGAGGAAGTAAATCACATAAAGAGAAGGAAAGTTGGCATTAAAGCTCGTAGGTAGGATCCCCTATGAGCAATAAACATAAGGGGGGATTTGCAACCACCGCGTTTTGTACTTCTTCGAAGGCTCTACATGACGCTGTAGATGACCTTGTTAGTTTAGCGTAAAGCATCACGATGGCTAAGGTTAGCCAAACATTCAAAGGGCAAGGACGGTCCAAAAGACGCTTGTTGGGGTATATATTATCATACTGATGTAGCACAATTGGTTGAGACGACGGTCCAAAGGACGCTTGAACCACCTTCAAGAAGGAGTTAGTAGCCCATCTGGCTCTATGAGAAGACGCTGCCAGTTCAATGCCAATCTTATTCAAATTAAAATGAGTAGAGTTAAGGTCGAGTCATTTCTTTTATCCCACGTCTATATAGTGTCATGTTTAATTAGGTTTACATATCCTACTTCCCTTTGTGTCTGTACTCAGCTCTCGCTGACGTGTATGTTTTTCTTTGTCATTGGTCAATGTACTTTGACCCTACGACGATGCATTCCAACCTTATGTTGAAATGTGAGCAGACTATTCCTTCAGGTTATCATTAAGCATGCATTGGGTTGATTCGACGCAGGATTCTTACAACAAAACTTCTTATTGTCATTCTTGGTTTGGGATTTAAAAATGTTTGTTTTTTGGATTCTTTGTTTTAGGGCATGATGCTTCCGTATTAAAATTTAAGTTTATCTCCTTAAAGTTTTCCGTTGATTAGTTACGTTAGAATTGGCTAAATCATTATTGACTATTTAGTATCATTTCTTTTATTCAAAGGATAACCAGTTTTTATAAAGACTATTTAAGATTCAAAGATCATTTAACCAATCAACAGCCTTGCGATTCACCGCGTCGGTAACATTCCCAGCTTCCTTTAGTGAATTTGAGGGTTTTACAAACTTGGTATTAGAGTCAAACGTTCTTCCACGTACTTAAAAAGACTTTATAAAAGAGTTTTACCAAAGATTATCGAAAGAGGAATAGTTAGTAAGGGGATCATATAACATAAATTCAGGTGTTCAATGTTTTCTTTCATGGTTTAAAGTGTGTTATGAGTCGAGTTTGTTAGCCAAGTGTTCGGTCTAATTTTTATGTTGTGATCTTCAAGTGAATAGAAGTTAAAGAGTTACCCACAGCAATTGATTGTTACCCAAGGGGTTAAGAAGGCAAGAAAGTTATAAGTTAATGTACAAGTGGCAAGTCTAGTAGAGCAAGGTTTGGATTGATGATGAATGTGATCAACGACTTCGTAGATAAATTTGTACTTGTGATTAGTGCAAGCCTAGCATTACTCGATTTACAAGAAATAGTTCTTCACTCGGAACTATACTTAGAGACTCACCACTTACTTTATTGCTTCTTATTTACCAGATATAGAGTCTTTGGTTCAGAATACTTTGCATGAGACACCCCTCCTTGATTACTTAAATAAACATCCAGTTGAGTCTTTGAGCCAATTTCTTATGAAGATGGATCTCCACCTTACATATTTGGAAACTTTTAGAGCGTTCCAGGTTCAGGATGATACCTTTGTTGTGCCTTTCATTTTGACTCACCTCCGGGGAGAGCACCTTTTACTTAGATGTGAAGAACAAGTACCTAATGCAGCCCCTAACTATGTCAAGTACTACATTGGGCATAAGTGGATGTTGATTCGAGGGCATATCAGGGCTGAACTACATCTTACTATGAGAGCTTGGGCTATGGTACCCGAACCACAACCCTAACCTCAACCCTAGTTCCAGCAAGAAGGTAGCCCCTCACCATCGTCCCTTAATGCCTCTATTACATTGTCAGTTCAGCCATCACCTGTTTGCATCCCCAAACCCCTCTCCAGATCACTCTCTACTCAATCCCAATTGGACTCAGGCCTTGAGTAACCAGAGATAGGGACCATTACTGATGTCTACCATAACCCAGAGATAGGGTACTATATCCTTCAGCCTGCCATTTAAGTGAGCAAACATGAAGATAACAACTACGATTTTGACATATATGTAGACATAAAATCGTATCTCCCCATTTAATACCCAATAATGAAATATATCATCGCCGTAATTGGTCTGGTCCAAAGAAAGAGCGATCTGAAAAATAAAGCCTAAAATCGTTTTAAAAAGAGAAAATCTATTTATTTGTTTAAAATAATTAGAAGCCCGCTTTTAAGAGCCTAATTAATTAGTCATGATAATTAATTGTATTTTCGAGCCCATTTTCATAAAACCCCTAATAATTAATTGTATTTTAAATATATATTTATTATTCTTAATGATCAATAAATATTTTCTAAATTCAAGATATTTCGAAAATTAAAATTTTATTCATTAAGGCTTTGTTTGGTTGTGTGTAAAACATTTTTAGTGTAAAATGATTTTCATGGAAAATAATTTACAATGGAAAACACAATTCCAAAATTAGTTTTCTATTATTTGGTTCAACGTAAGAAAAATGATGAAACGAAAGGAAAATAAAAGGGAACGTAAGGAGGTAGTAAGAGGAGTGTGCAAGAGACTAGAGAGATAAGGAAAAGGAAGGAAAACAGTTTTCCCTTCATTTTGGAGGGAAAATGGTTTTCCATCATTGGGAGAGCAAGTTTACTCCTAGGCAAAATAGTTTTACACTCCTTTACAAACCAAATAATGTAAAATTGAAAATAGATAATTTTTCGGGGAAAATGTTTTACGCCATACCACACGAACCTAAGATAAGCGATTTTGGAGTTTAAAAGATATTATTAAATGAAGGATAATAAAAGGAATATTTTAATTTCGGAAAACCGCTCAGATCTACGTTGCGTCCTGCACACAAGAATGTGCTCGTGCGACACAGAGGCAGTTTACAAAAAACAGAAACACAACCAGGAGCTGTGTCTAACGCACCCGGCTGGCCGTGCCGCACGCATGGTGGCTGCATGGCACGCAATAGTCGTGCGCCAAGCCATCACGCCGGTTATTATCTCCTTCGCACGATTCTCATATTTGTTTGCCTATAAATAACCTTGTGTTCAATGAACGTTTAACGCTTTTCTTGCGACGCTGTAACACACTTTTCCATACACTTACACACCTTCCTACTACGAAACTCCCTCAAACACATAATCAAGTACATTAAAACTCCATTAACACATTTGAATTCCATATTTCAAGTTTCAACATTGCTCCTCTGCGGATCATTACACAAGATCTAGGCCATAAAGGTATAATTTCGAGAGTCAATTCCAATTTATTTCTTGTTCTACTAACAATCAACTTTTCATAAGGTAGAATTTAAAGGAATTAATGCTCTCTTGTATATTCTTCTCTAAATCTCTCCTATTTATTTTTATTTTCTATTTCTTTATATCAAATTCATATGCATGCTAACATGCTTTAACACTTTCATCATGCATATGTTTATTTTTGTTAATTACAAGACCTAAATAAATGTTCTTAAGCTAAATTCAGATAATTTGGACGATTGAATTAGGTTCCTTGTAGCACAATTGGTTGAGACGCTTGTTGGGGTATATATTATCATACTGATGTAGCACAATTGGTTGAGACGACGGTCCAAAGGACGCTTGAACCACCTTCAAGAAGGAGTTAGTAGCCCATCTGACTCTATGAGAAGACATTGCCAGTTCAATGCCAATCTTATTCAAATTAATATGAGTAGAGTTAAGGTCGAGTCATTTCTTTTATCCCACGTCTGTATAGTGTCATGTTTAATTAGGTTTACATATCCTACTTCCCTTTGTGTATGTACTCAGCTCTCGCTGACGTGTATGTTTTTGCTGTCAATGGTCAATGTACTTTGACCCTATGATGATGCATTCCAACCTTATGTTGAAATGTGAGAAGACTATTCCTTCAGGTTATCATTAAGCATGCATTGGGTTGATTCGACGCAGGATTCTTACAGCAAAACATCTTATTGTCATTCTTGGTTTGGGATTTAAAAATGTTTGTTTTTTGGATTCTTTATTTTAGGGCATGATGCTTCCGTATTAAAATTTAAGTTTATCTCCTTAAAGTTTTCCGTTGATTAGTTACGTTAGAATTGGATAAATCATTATTGACTATTTAGTATCATTTCTTTTATTCAAAGGATAACCAATTTTTATAAAGACTATTTAAGATTCAAAGATCATTTAACCAATCAACAGCCTTGCGATTCACCGCGTCGGTAACATTCCCAGCTTCCTTTTTAGGAAAGTGAATTTGAGGGTTTTACAAACTTGGTATTAGAGTCAAACGTTCTTCCACGTACTTAAAAAGACTTTATAAAAGAGTTTTACCAAAGATTATCGAAAGAGGAATAGTTAGTAAGGGGATCATATAACATAAATTCAGGTGTTCAATGTTTTCTTTCATGGTTTAAAGTGTGTTATGAGTCGAGTTTGTTAGCCAAGTGTTCGGTCTAATTTTTATGTTGTGATCTTCAAGTGAATAGAAGTTAAAGAGTACAAGTTACCCACAACAAGCGATTGTTACCCAAGGGGTTAAGAAGGCAAGAAAATTATAAGTTAATGTACAAGTGGCAAGTCTAGTAGAGCAAGGTTTGGATTAATGATAATCAACGACTTCGTAGATAAAGTTGTACTTGTGATTAGTGCAAGTCTAGCATTACTCGATTTACAAGAAATAGTTCTTCACTCGGAACTATACTTAGAGACTCACCACTTACTTTATTGCTTCTTATTTACCAGATATAGAGTCTTTGGTTCAGAATACTTTGCATGAGACACCCCTCCTTGATTACTTAAATAAACATACAGTTGAGTCTTTGAGCCAATTTCTTATGAAGATGGATCTCCACCTTACATATTTGGAAACTTTTAGAGCGTTCCAGGTTCAGGATGATACCTTTGTTGTGCCTTTCATTTTGAGTCACCTCAGGGAGAGCACCTTTACTTAGATGTGAAGAACAAGTACCTAATGCGGCCCCTAACTATGTCAAGTACTACATTGGGCATAAGTGGATGTTGATTCGAGGGCATATCGAGGCTGAACTACATCTTACTATGAGAGCTTGGGCTATGGTACCCGAACCACAGCCCTAACCTCAACCCGGTTCCCAAGAAGAAGGTAGCCCCTCACCATCGTCCCTTAATGCCTCTATTACATTGTCAGTTCAGCCATCACCTGTTTGCATCCCCAAACCCCTCTCCAGATCACTCTCTACTCCATCCCAATTGGACTCAGGCCTTGAGTAACCAGAGATAGGGACCATTACTAATGTTTACCATAACCCAGAGATAGGGCACTATATCCTTCAGCCTGCCATTTAAATGAGCAAACATGAAGATAACAACTACGATTTTGACATATATGTAGACATAAAATTGTATCTCCCCATTTAATACCCAATAATGAAATATATCATCGTCGTAATTGCTCTAGTCCAAAGAAAGAGCTATCTGAAAAATTAAGCTTAAAATCGTTTTAAAAATAGAAAATCTATTTATTTGCTTAAAATAATTAGAAGCCCGCTTTTAAGAGACAAATTAATTAGTCATGATAATTAATTGTATTTTCAAGCCCATTTTCATAAAACCCCTAATAATTAATTGTATTTTAAAAATATATTTATTATTCTAAATGATTAATAAATATTTTCTAAATTTAAGATATTTCGAAAATCAGATTTTTATTCATTAAGGCTTTGTTTGGTTGTGTGTAAAATATTTTCAGTGTAAAATGGTTTTCATGGAAAACAATTTACAATGGAAAACACAATTCCAAAATTAGTTTTCCGTTGTTTGGTTCAATGTAAGAAAAATAAGGAAACGAAAGGAAAATAAAAGGGAACGTAAGGAGGTAGTAAGAGGAGTGTGCAAGAGACTAGAGAGATAAGGAAAAGGAAGGAAAACAGTTTTCCCTTCATTTTGGAGGGAAAATGGTTTTCCATCATTGGGAGAGCAAATTTACTCCTAGGCAAAATAGTTTTACACTCCTTTACAAACCAAATAATGTAAAATTGAAAATAGACAATTTTCCAGGAAAATGTTTTACGCCATACCACACAGAACCTATGATAACCGATTTTGGAGTTTAAAAGATATTATTAAATGAAGGATAATAAAAGGAATATTTTAATTTCGGAAAACTGCTCAGATCTACATTGCGTCCTGCACACCAGAATGTGCTCGTGCGACACGAGGCGGTTACAAAAACGAAACACAACCAGGAGATGTGTCTAACGCACCAGCCAGGCTGTGCCAGACGCATGGTGGCTGCATGGCGCCCAATAGTCGTGCGCCAAACCATCACGCCGGTTATTATCTCCTTCGCACGATTCTCATATTTGTTTGCCTATAAATAACCTTGTGTTCTACGAACGTTTTACGCTTTTCTCGCAACGCTGTAACACACTTTTCCATACACTTACACACCTTCCTACTACGAAACTCCCTCAAACACATAATCAAGTACATTAAAACTCCATTAACACATTTGAATTCCATATTTCAAGTTTCAAGATTGCTCCTCTGCGGATCATTACACAAGATCTAGGCCATAAAGGTATAATTTCTGAGAGTCAATTCCAATTTATTTCTTGTTCTACTAACAATCAACTTTTCATAAGGTAGAATTTAAAGGAATTAATGCTCTCTTGTATATTCTTCTCTAAATCTCTCCTTTTTATTTTTATTTTCTATTTCTTTATATCAAAATCATATGCATGCTAACATGCTTCAACACTTTCATCACGCACATGTTTATTTTTGTTAATTACAAGACCTAAATGAATGTTCTTAAGCTAAATTCAGATAATTTGGACGATTGAATTAGGTTCCCTGTAATTTGATTGCATAAATAACATACCACCCAAAAAAATTAGTCTTTTGTGTGTTTAATAAACCGACATAGATTAATTTTTACATTGCATGAGCATATTGTTTAGTTGTTTAACTGCATAAAACTAGACATGAATAGTATTAAGTAGAGGCCAACAATGGGTGAATTTGGTTCCCGATCGTACCCTAACCCCCGAACTCTAGTTTTGGTTCATTTATCAATTATGAAGTCATGACAGGAAAATATACATTTGATAAGTCTCTAAGTTGTCCCTATGGTTTCCCAATATCCAATTAGGTTTATGAGTCAGTAGACACCAAAATTTGAACTACAATTATGATTAATGATTAATAAGAAATACGAGAAATACAAGGTTTTTTCTAATAAGAGCAATGACAAGATCTTCGATATAGGCAATTGATGAATGTTTAGTAGGAATAGATAATAGGAAAAATGACGAAAAACCACCACGCAATAGGGAGCTTGCACTCCCTGACGGACCCACGGTCCACCGTGGAACGCACGCTCCACTAAGTGCACATGCTCTGCCTTGGAGCACAAGCTTCGGTTTGGCAGGCGATTTCCCGTCTTTGTCTTAATCTTATAATTTTAACCTTTAAGCCATGAATTTTTGTTTATAATACGATTAGGATTTAGGAAGTCGTAGTAAATAATTACGATTACGGATTTTGTTAAACGACATACCTTTTTGTCGTAAATGCAGGCTCATTTTTGTTTATATGTTTAGTATGCGTTAAATGTTTTAAGTTAATTACTCACAAAATGAAGAATAAGTAATGCCTAATTGCTGAAAAAATTGGTCATCTTCCTCAAAACAGGTATAAATCAGTTTTCTCGGTGATGAAGTTATTACTCACCAATCACTTCCATTGATCCATAAAATAAAAAATAAGAATATATTCTTTAATCACCATTTACATCCTTTTATCCATGAAATAAAGAATAAACCATAGGTTAAAGAATGAGAATAACAATAAGCTAAGTATCAAAAATCAGATCTTGTAAGTTGATTAGACGAGCTAAGATTCGTTTTTTTAGGTGAATACCCTTGGTGCACCAACGCATTGAAGATGCGTGCAGCGCATATCGTTGCGCGGCGCACAACGTGTCCAGTCAGCATCCATGTAGATTTTTCGACGAATATTTTCCAATTAGGGGATATATAAGGTATGATGTAGGGAGAATCAAATGCTGAAAATCAGATTTCTTCCTTAATGACAAAGCAAAACAAAATCAAAGGGGAATAAGAGTATTTTGATTTCCCATAAATTCACTAGTACAAAAACGTTGATTTGCGTCTCCTGAATTGCGTCGCACAACAGGTGAAACGACGCAGAAGTATCATTTGCGTCGGATGAGCGTTGAACGCGACGCAAATCATGGTTCATCTGCGTCGGACTTGAGGTGCATTCGACGCAGAAATATCATTTGCGTCGGATGGGCGTTGGACGCGACGCAAATCGTGGCTCATCTGCGTCGGACTTGAGGTGCACTCGACGCAGATTACTGGCCCACTTTCAACTTAACATGCGCGCAACCCAATTAACTCTCAAAATCAAAACTCCCACTTTCACCCTCTAACCTAAAACTCCTCTCTCCTCTCTCCTCTCTCCTGTCTAGCGCCGCTCCTCCTACATTTTTTCATTCTTTCTCCCTTCTTCAATCTCCTGTAACAACTCCCAAATCTCCTCTCTCCCTCCTAAATTCTTCAGTCTTTCTCCCTTCGTCTGTTGTCTCGGTTGTTCCCCTTCAGTCTCTCACTCCTCGTCGCGCTGCCGTGGTTGGTGCTGCCGCGGTTGTTGCTGTTGTTCTGGGCTTCTTTTCCTCGTCGAAAATCAAACGTAATTCAACATATTTGAATCGATTAATTGCTACTTGAAAATTTCGAAATTCGGTGGATTGAAAACCCTAGATCTCGGCCAGATTTCTCCGATCGATTTCGAAGTTCATTTTTAGGTTTGAATTTAGATTTCTTCGTGAAGATTTGAAGTTCATCACTCGAAGTTCATCAGTCGAAGTCTTCATCACTCTCCGGCGAAGGAACGAATTGAGGTTATGTAAATAGCTTCAGATTTGAATTTTTTTGGAATTGATTCCTTTACATGAATTTTTAGGGTATTTTTTTGTGTTAGATCTATTTTTTTTGGTTCAATTTTTTAATTTCGTTTCATTTCAGTATTCATGGTTTTGTTCTTGTATTTAATTGTTGTATTTCGTTCCTTAATTTCGATTCAAAATTGCGTTCTTTATTTCATTCTTGTACTTCGTTCATTTATTTTGATTCAGATTTGGGTCCTGTATTCCTGTATTTCATTTTAGCATAATGCAATAAGTGATATTAATATATGTAAAATTTGGGTGTATTTCATTTCAGTATAATTTTGGGTGTATTTTATTATGGGTATTGAGTGTATTTCATTTTCGGAAAAGGGATTTTTATATTTTTTTTTATAAAAATTAACAATCTGCGTCGCATGTACAACCTACATCCGACGCAGATTCAATTTTTTTTTAATAAAAAATGGTTCATTTGCGTCGCACCTAGTCTAACGTGCGACGCAAATGGTGCTACTTGTGCTGTGGCTCAAGGGACATCTGCGTCGGACATCTTTTACATCCGACGCAGATGGGTTAATATCTGCGTCGAGTCCTAATCCGACGCAGATGATCTCTCCTTATCTGCGACGATGGCTGTGCCGTCGGACCCATGTCCGACGCAAATGGGCGCCTCGCATCCGACGCAAATCGTCCATTCTGTACTAGTGATTGTAAGAGAATAAGGTGATGTAGGAGGGAAGAAAATCATATTTTTTTCTCAAAAAATATGATTTTCTACCCTTTGCAAACCCTAATTCATCAATCACTTCCCACTATAAATGCTCCTCATTTGAGAGGGATAAGGGAGGGGAAAAATGAGGAGCAAAAAGAAGAGTTACAGAGCATAAAAAGAAGGGAAACGCATTAAAGGAATAGAAAGTTGAGTGGAAAATAGTATTTTGGGAGAAAATTCAAAGTAGTAAAGAGTTCAAGTAAGTAAGTAAAAGAAGTTTATAAAAAAAAGAGTTCTAAGTTAGTAGTTAAACATATTTAGCAAAAACAACTTAGAAAAGTTAAAAAAAATTAAAAAATAGAAACATTTGCAAAAGAGTTGCATCATTGATCACCTTTTGCACGGTAATTTATTGTTCTCTTTATTTCCTTAATTACTTTCTTAATCACTTACTAACTTCTTTCTTTGTTTCTTCTCCTTATTTTTTTAAACTTTGTACTGTTTTGGGTATGTGGAAATCCAATAGGTTCTCAACCTAGAAATCAGCCCCACCTGGATAGTCAACTCTATTGGGGAGACTCTTAAGAATTATGTGATTAGAAATAATAAATGTATTTTTATTAATTATGTTTGTTGTTAATAAAAAAAATCATCTTTCATAAGTTTTAACTTGAAATGTGCATAAATATCTCCATAATAACAAAAAGTGGTCTTTGTAATTATGTAATTAATTTTGATTTGGGATTTAATTTCATTTTTCGTCAATATTATGTAAGTAGATCATAAGATGTAATGTTTTCCTAGCAAGTTCAAGATGTCAAGTGGAAATAGGGATTTGCAATTACTAAAAATCATTTTTCTATAATTAGTTAAAATCCATACAAAATCATTGGTCTAAACCGATTTCGTCGAAGTACCATGTTGGCTTGTTCGTTGTACATAGCTCAAACTAAAATCATTTGGCTAGAACTAAAACAAGCAATTATAAATTATACATCAGTAGCTTCCCAACCACACAAAAATCATTATTACATGAATTTTGTAAAATTTGATATCATTTTTACAAAAATGTTAATGAGAATCATTAGATCTCGTAACACCGAATTTTTCTTCGAGTTAGGAAACTAAATAAGAGGGATCTTACAATATCAAATTGTCATGAAATTTTCCAGTCTAGTCCTCTATTATTTGTAGAATGATCATGCAAAATTTTAAGGCAAGCTCATTTCATTAAGTTGGGTGTTAAGCAAAAGATTTAATTAAGGTCCTATTTTCATCGGTTTTGGTATAACAATCATGATAATTTGAGTCATCACTTTGAAACTCCGCTAAATTATAATACAAGATAAAAATACTTGTAGACCTGTTCATAAATGTATCATGCGTCAAATTTCATGCTTTATTCAAAAAGATATTGAATTTTCAAGTCAATGGTCGCACTAAAATGTAGTCTTGGAAAGTTTAAAATAAAGTAACTTGGCTACTTTCCTTAAAAAAATCTTCACACAAAATAGATAATTACAAATTATTGAATGTACATAAGTTTCTCTTAAAATGACTCATTTCATTACCTAATTAAAAATCATCATCAATAATTAAATCAAAGAGTTAATTAATCTTTATTTTCTATAAGCTTATATAATAAACTTTGATTCCAAAGCCCTTCCAAGAAGATGAAGATCAATGAGCATCAAGGTGAAGACCAAGATTGAAGATTTGTATAGATCATAGATTTTGTATATATTTATGCATGATTTTTAAAGGTTAAAATAATCACTCCAATTAGTGATATTCATTAAGGAAAAGGAAAATAAAAGGGAACGTAAGGAGGTAGTAAGAGGAGTGTGCAAGAGACTAGAGAGATAAGGAAAAGGAAGGAAAACAGTTTTCCCTTCATTTTGGAGGGAAAATGGTTTTCCATCATTGGGAGAGCAAATTTACTCCTAGGCAAAATAGTTTTACACTCCTTTACAAACCAAATAATGTAAAATTGAAAATAGACAATTTTCCAGGAAAATGTTTTACGCCATACCACACAGAACCTATGATAACCGATTTTGGAGTTTAAAAGATATTATTAAATGAAGGATAATAAAAGGAATATTTTAATTTCGGAAAACCGCTCAGATCTACATTGCGTCCTGCACACCAGAATGTGCTCGTGCGACACAGAGGCAGTTTACAAAAAACAGAAACACAACCAGGAGATGTGTCTAACGCACCAGCCAGGCTGTGCCAGACGCATGGTGGCTGCATGGCGCGCAATAGTCGTGCGCCAAACCATCACGCCGGTTATTATCTCCTTCGCACGATTCTCATATTTGTTTGCCTATAAATAACCTTGTGTTCTACGAACGTTTTACGCTTTTCTCGCAACGCTGTAACACACTTTTCCATACACTTACACACCTTCCTACTACGAAACTCCCTCAAACACATAATCAAGTACATTAAAACTCCATTAACACATTTGAATTCCATATTTCAAGTTTCAAGATTGCTCCTCTGCGGATCATTACACAAGATCTAGGCCATAAAGGTATAATTTCTGAGAGTCAATTCCAATTTATTTCTTGTTCTACTAACAATCAACTTTTCATAAGGTAGAATTTAAAGGAATTAATGCTCTCTTGTATATTCTTCTCTAAATCTCTCCTTTTTATTTTTATTTTCTATTTCTTTATATCAAAATCATATGCATGCTAACATGCTTTAACACTTTCATCACGCACATGTTTATTTTTGTTAATTACAAGACCTAAATAAATGTTCTTAAGCTAAATTCAGATAATTTGGACGATTGAATTAGGTTCCCTGTAATTTGATTGCATAAATAACATACCACCCAAAAAAATTAGTCTTTTGTGTGTTTAATAAACCGACATAGATTAATTTTTACATTGCATGAGCATATTGTTTAGTTGTTTAACTGCATAAAACTAGACATGAATAGTATTAAGTAGAGGCCAACAATGGGTGAATTTGGTTCCCGATCGTACCCTCACCCCCGAACTCTAGTTTTGGTTCATTTATCAATTATGAAGTCATGACAGGAAAATATACATTTGATAAGTCCCTAAGTTGTCCCTATGGTTTCCCAATATCCAATTAGGTTTATGAGTCAGTAGACACCAAAATTTGAACTACAATTATGATTAATGATTAATAAGAAATACGAGAAATACAAGGTTTTTTCTAATAAGAGCAATGACAAGATCTTCGATATAGGCAATTGATGAATGTTTAGTAGGAATAGCTAATAGGAAAAATGATGAAAAACCACCACGCAATAGGGAGCTTGCACTCCCTGACGGACCCACGGTCCACCGTGGAGCGCACGCTCCACTAAATGCACATGCTCTGCCTTGGAGCACAAGCTTCGGTTTGGCAGGCGATTTCCCGTCTTTGTCTTAATCTTATAATTTTAACCTTTAAGCCATGAATTTTTGTTTATAATACGATTAGGATTTAGGAAGTCGTAGTAAATAATTACGATTACGGATTTTGTTAAACGACATACCTTTTTGTCGTAAATGCAGGCTCATTTTTGTTTATATGTTTAGTATGCGTTAAATGTTTTAAGTTAATTACTCGTAAAATGAAGAATAAGTCATGCCTAATTGCTGAAAAAATTGGTCATCTTCCTCAACACAGGTATAAATCAGTTTTCTTGGTGATGAAGTTATTACTCACCAATCACTTCCATTGATCCATTAAATAAAAAATAAGAATATATTCTTTAATCACCATTTACATCCTTTTATCCATGAAATAAAGAATAAACCATAGGTTAAAGAATGAGAATAACAATAAGCTAAGTATCAAAAATCAGATCTTGTAAGTTGATTAGACGAGCTAAGATTCGTTTTTTTAGGTGAATACCCTTGGTGCACCAACGCATTGAAGATGCGTGCAGCGCATATCGTTGCACGGCGCACAACGTGTCCAGTCAGCATCCATGTAGATTTTTCGACGAATATTTTCCAATTAGGGGGTATATAAGGTATGATGTAGGGAGAATCAAATGCTGAAAATCAGATTTCTTCCTTAATGACAAAGCAAAACAAAATCAAAGGGGAATAAGAGTATTTTGATTTCCCATAAATTGTAAGAGAATAAGGTGATGTAGGAGGGAAGAAAATCATATTTTTTTCTCAAAAAATATGATTTTCTACCCTTTGCAAACCCTAATTCATCAATCACTTCCCACTATAAATGCTCCTCATTTGAGAGGGATAAGGGAGGGGAAAAAATGAGGAGCAAAAAGAAGAGTTACAGAGCATAAAAAGAAGGGAAACGCATTAAAGCATTAGAAAGTTGAGTGGAAAATAGTATTTTGGGAGAAAATTCAAAGTAGTAAAGAGTTTAAGTAAGTAAGTAAAAGAAGTTCATAAAAAAAAGAGTTCTAAGTTAGTAGTTAAACATATTTAGCAAAAACAACTTAGAAAAGTTAAAAAAAAATTAAAAAATAGAAACATTTGCAAAAGAGTTGCATCATTGATCACCTTTTGCACGGTAATTTATTGTTCTCTTTATTTCCTTAATTACTTTCTTAATCACTTACTAACTTCTTTCTTTGTTTCTTCTCCTTATTTTTTTAAACTTTGGACTGTTTTGGGTATGTGGAAATCCAATAGGTTCTCAACCTAGAAATCAGCCCCACCTGGATAGTCAACTCTATTGGGGAGACTCTTAAGAATTATATGATTAGAAATAATAAATGTATTTTTATTAATTATGTTTGTTGTTAATAAAAAAAATCATCTTTCATAAGTTTTAACTTGAAATGTGCATAAATATCTCCTTAATAACAAAAAGTGGTGCTGTAATTATGTAATTAATTTTGATTTGGGATTTAATTTCATTTTTCGTCAATATTATGTAAGTAGATCATAAGATGTAATGTTTTCCTAGCAAGTTCAAGATGTCAGTGGAAATAGGGCTTTGCAATTACTAAAAATCATTTTTCTATAATTAGTTAAAATCCATACAAAATCATTGGTCTAAACTGATTTCGTCAAGTACCATGTTGGCTTAAAAAAAATGGTTAAATTAAAAATTATTTAATGTTTGTTGATGTGATTTAGGTCCACACTAAGAAAAGAAATCGATTACATCAGAAAAAGATGAATGATCTAGTGTTCGTGATGTACAATCTGAAATTAAAGAGGAGATATGACAAACGAGCAAGCAAGTCCATAATACAACAACCAATAGTTTTGGATGACTTGCCTTCAGATGATGAGTGGATAGCTGAAATTGAAGAACCTGTTCTTCCAGCTACCAACACATGGTTAGGTGCTCTTGATAGAGCATCTAGGAGATTTGCAAGAGCTGTGCAAAATGGAGATGAAGGCATCAATGCGGAGTTGAATGGATCTCAAAGTATGCTTTGTTGTCTAACTTTCTTCCCCTTTATTAAATAACATTGCAAATCTAATCTTCTACTTCTCTTTTTTTTTCTCTTTATGTAGATGAGAATGTTGAAGTTCAAATGCTAAGTGATGATGATGAAGTTGCACCAACCTTTGATTCAAATGATATTGATTTGGATGATATTGATGATTATGGTGATTAAATGGGGGCAACTACCACGGGAACTACCAACGGGAGTGATGATGTCGACTGACGGGAGCTTTGGATTTAATGATTGATGAATATTATTAATTTAAATTGAGTACTTTTTTTTTATTAAGGACAACTATTGTGTTTGTATTTTATTCAACTTTAATTTTATTGTGTGTTTGTATTTTGTTCAACTTTAATTTTATTGATGGCGTCCTTTTTCATCTCATATTGATATCATTACGCATAAAATTGAATTTTTAGTGTTGTTCATTGAAAAAATAGGTAAACAGTTTACATATTTTATCATAGAATCTTATTCCCGCAAAATTCGTAGAATCTTACGATTTTACGATTCGATTTTACGATCCGATTCTGACAGGCCCTTTCGATTTAAAGTAGAATCGCGATTTTGACAACCTTGATTGGTATCACTAATTGGAGTGGTTACCTTAATTCCATTAATCACTAATTGGACTGATTACCTTAACCTATATTTTATATCGTTAATTGAAGTGATTATCTAATCCTCATTTGGTATCACTACTTGGAGGGATTTCCTCAAACCTATTTAATCACTAATTGAAGTGACTACCTCATTTCAAATGGATTTGTCTAACTCTATAGGTGAGTTATTCATAGTCTACTTTCCTTTCTTTTCTTTTCATCCCCAATGGAATTGACCATTTAGGATGAGAAGCAGAACGAACTACGATGGTTTTGATCCATGGGTGGATTCTAATCCCACAATGATTGGTACGAAGTGTAACTTCAGTGCTCAAACCTACCATATACAAATGATATATTGACCAACTTAACTAACTAAAAATGATTAATGTGCATGTGTAAATTATGTATTTTTTCTTTTGAAAAGCCATGATTATTTAAAATAGAAAATAATGCATTTAGTAGGAGCCCATTCTTTAAAAGAGAAGAGGAGATGAGTTGTAGACGTTCGCACCTCTTAACCTGAACCCCGAACCCTATCTCATATTATGACAAATCAATTTTTAAAAAAAGTCTTATCCATATGAAGTCATTATCGTTTTAAATGGTTTTTTTAATGGATTTTTTTAGTTGATATTACAATGGTTTGTTAAATAAAACAATGTCTATTCAGATATTAATAGGATGTCGACTTCAAAGTTTTCAACAAAAATCATAGTCCAATGAGAGACTTATGTGGGATTCAACCATTAATTAGGACAGTTAAAAATCGGATACCACATGCTGGCGACTTCACTGGGAAATTACTCTCATTTGAAGTATAAGAGGTTTAAACCTAAAAAATGTGTTATTTTCCATGTATATATAATAAAAAGTTAATCATGGAAATTAACCATTTATTTTTTGTATATAGCATGCTTATGTGAAAATTATGTGTGCTTGCTAGTATATCGATCCATACACGTGAACCATTTTTTACCCATTTTCTTATTAGGACTGATAATTATGTCTATTGGCAGGGGTTGGAAATTTAGAATGACAAATTAATGAATTAAGGGCGTAAAGCCTACATCCGTGAGCTATTGCGACCGACTCTGTCGGTAGCGCCCACCCTCGATGGCTACAAACGGAAGTGACTCAAGGCCACTTTAATCTAATATCTCCTTAAATGAATCTCCTTTTATTTCATTCTAGGACACAAGGATTAATGCACTTAACGACGTCCTTTATTGTTTCAGTTACTAAATAAAGTGAAATATTTTCAAATTATCTCAGTCCGTTTTCAGTCGCTCAATATTTTAGTAATCATCAACTGTAGCTGAATTGTTGCCGAAATAATTATTGAAATATTAAGGCACTTTTTATTCTTTTATCATTAGTGTCATGTTAAAAAAACATATTGACGCATTTTTTTTCAAAAAAAAGAAAGCAAAAAGAAAAATCTCAAATCTTGTTCATAACCCTTTTTTTCAAATCTTTTGAAAGTATAATCCCGAAATAACAAAAAAATGAAAAAATAAAGAGTCATAATAACGAGTTTAGAACTTGTCATTTCAGGAGTTGAAGTATGATCAAAGTACATAGTCTAAAACACGAGAAGTATAGTCTCAAAATTTTTTCAAAAAATGATTTTCTGACAAAAGGTTAATTGTTATTTGTTTTGAAAAAAATATGAGTAAACTCTTCCACTTCTGCTAAGAAATATATATAAGAGATAAAAGGGTCACGTTCCTAACAATGTTCGTTTATGTATTTCAAGTACTTCACATTAATCTAATCTCAACTTTCAACTAAAACTTCCATTATCCACCAATGTCTGATTGGAGGAAGAAAACTATAACTGAAACTTCAACTAAGGGTAAAGTCCGCTGGAGGTCTATCACCCATATGTATTATGATATGAGGGAGTCTCCGGGCACCATGTATATCCACTTCAAGAGGCAATGCATATTAGGACCAAAACATGATTCTTACACTTTACCATCTCCTGGGGTTGATATGAGCCTCTACTGTAATTTTTGCCATCAATATGGCCATGAGACAGACAGTTGCACAAATCTTCGTCATGCTATTCACCAACGGATAGAAGATGGCAAGATTCCCATCCCTCCAACATGGATGCCCCCAATATTGGCTTTCACCGAGGCTCATCTTCCCAAAGAAGCTGATCCCAGCCAAGCTCTACACATCACTCTGAATTGTAACGATTTTTTAGTGGTATGTTATTAGACAATCAAATTACAAGGTTCCTAGCAGGTTGTCCAATTTATCTGAATTAGTTAGAACAGTTCCTTAGGTCTTGTTTAGCAATAATAACATGTGGGTGATAAAAAGCATGTAGGGCAATCATAATAATCAGGAATATTATATACAAGAATAATAATTAAAAGGTTAGAATTTACAAGAATCACGATTATCAATTAAAGATCTACACCATGACAAGAAATTGTTAGTAACTTCAACACAATAAATATATTTGATTATTCAAGGATCCTCAGGAATTATACCTATGCGGTTTAGGTCGAAGAGCGCAACGACGTTCAGGCGGAGCAATCATGGAACCAGGAACGTAGTATGATCAGGAACTGGAAATCGATTTGATGTATTGAAAGTGTTTAAGTATTTGGAGGTTCGTAATAGGATTCGTAAATATTCGAAAGTATTTTTTGTGTTCGAAAAATAATAATGAAAAGCCGTGTTTGATTCGGGAAATCAGCTCGTATTTATAGGCAAGAAGAAACCCTCGCGCCGCACGCGCCAACCGCGCCCTGGAGCGCCCGACGTAGCGGCGCAAGTCCACGCGTGCGATTGGCACGCCCGACGTGGTCCGCCCAATCAGATTTGAACATGTGTAAACGCGTATCAAAAAAAGTTCTAAGAAATTTGCGTTTCACACAGGAACTGCGTCAGGCGCAGGACTCTGTATGAGTCACAAGTCCACGTGTCAGGCGCTCATAGGCACGCCTGACGCGTTCTGGTCAATGTGCTGGACGCACGTGGCGCGTTGAGCGCGACCGCCACGTCCGGCGCATATTCCAGTATATTTAAATTTTTGATTAAACGCGTGCTTTGAAGATACTTTTTCTATCACCAAAATCTAGGGATTGAATTTTGCGGGATGCAAAATATGATTTATGCTCAAAGATATTTATTAAAGATAATAAAAGCATTTATGAAAATAATTATTAAAATAATAAATATTTAACTGTGCTCTTAAATGGACTTAAAACGTTTTACGGGGTTAGTTTATAATTAATCATCATGGATAATTAATTGGGCTTTAGAATATCATTTTATAACACAACATGGCCGGGTTATTCAGATTGCTCTTCCATTAGGCCGCGCCAACTAATACCGCGGTATGTTTCATCATTGGACCCTTAAATGCAGAGACACGATTATGTGTCTACAGAAGCCCCCACTTTGACTGAGGTTTGCAAAACAGAAAGTCAAAGTACACGTGTCGGGACGGAGAATGATTATAGATGCTCTGCAACCCAAAATCATCCTTTTACGCTAGTACCTGCAAAATGAACAAAAGTTTCAGGAACAGACGTACGTGGAACATATTTGTAAATATGTAAAAATGAGATGGTGTGTGAAAGAGGTATCATGAGCTATTTATGGTTTGGTTCATGTCGGGGTTATGCTGTCTTTACAGGTAACGGTCCGGAGATCTGACGGAGTTCCACGCTTTACAGGATCGGTGGTGGTCCGGAGACCTGGTGGTGTTGCCTCCTGAATTGATGACGGTCTTCTGGAATAACAGTGGTCCGGAGACCTTCTTGATTAACAATGGTCCGGAGACCTGGCGGTCCGGAGACCCAACAGTCCGGAGACTTGGTGAATTAACAATGGTCCGGAGACCTAGCGATCCGGAGACCTGGCGAATTAACAATGGTCCGGAGACCTGGCGGTCTGGAGACCTAGCGGTCTGGAGACCTAGCGGTCCGGAGACCTGGTGGTCCGGAGACCTTCTTGATTAATAATGGTCCGGAGACCTAGCGGTCCTGAGACCTAGCGAACTAACAATGGTCCGGAGACCTGGCGGCTGGTTTATCGCCTTTAATACTCCTGAGTACTTGTTGTTTCTTGAGCAATGTATGTTGAAAGTTTGTGCAGAGTATCGCATGTTGAAAGAAAGGCAAAATTGTATTTTTGTTGCGGATTTAAAAATCCGTTAGTTTGTCGATGGCGATGTCATAACGAACATTTTAATTCATATGGAGTTGAGCATGTGAGCCCTACTTGGCTAAGAAGCCCCCAAGCGCGTTGCATGGGACTATACGCCAGACGCACAAGCCTGCGCTTGGCACGGGGTGCTGCGCTGGACGCGGAGGCGTGCGTCAGACACACTTTTCGTCGGTGCGTGTGTAGGGGAGACGATCTCCAATTTGGATGCTATGAAGAAGGACCCGAAAGGCAATTTTCATGGAGCCCCCTACTATTGCAGGTAAAAAATATATTTTTTTTAGTCATGAACCAAAGAATTTATTTTTCCTTGTGTATTCGGATATATTATGACTCTATGCGAAGTAATAATAATTTTTCTTATTATTACGACGAGAATGAATAATAGAATTATGATATTACATCCCAAAAAACAAAACAAAAATAAAAAACATCGAACAAGGACGTGCACTGGGCACAGCCTGCTGCGTCCAGCGCAAAGTGCGCAGTCTGGTGCAGCCTCGGTGCGTCAGGCGCACGTTAGGTGTTGTGATTAATATTACTCGATGTGAAGCAATAATAACATACGTCGTACTTAGTACTACTCTTTAGGAAGCAATATTGCGTATATTATTACTCTGTAGGAAGCACTAACAAAATAATATTGCACATATTATTACTCGTTAGAAAGCAATAACAAAATAGTATTGCATGTATTATTACTCTTTAAGAAGCAATAATAAAATAGTATGTATATGTATTATTACTCGTCGGGAAGCAATAATAATATAGATTTTATCTGTTGATGCAGATCTGGCTGATGGAGAATTTGAGGCTAATTGAGGACTGGACCTTTTTCTTTGGGGATGACGAGCTGAGTGTCAGGTGGGTTGTGCCATGGTGGAAAATTGGCTCCGTTGTAGGTATTCGTGACGATTCTCCCTATGTGAGGTTGTGTAGTCTGTATACCATGACCTTTTATTTTCCTTCAAGGGTATTGAGACAGTACGGGTACCGCCAATTAATTCCTGCAGAGGACACCATCGCACCTAAAATATACGGTCTGACTTGGAGTGGAATTAGGAAGTGGGAGAGATATTGGGGAGAGCGCCCAATTTGGTATACCTAGGAAAGATTAGAATCTAAGAAGGTGTCTAAGAGTTATATAGTATGGATGCTGACTAGGGACCCTGCTATGAGGAAACAGATGAGGGAGAAGGAATCCTCTGATGTGACTAAGAAGCGTAAATTTACTCCACGCACCGTGGCAAAAACTTTAGAGAGTTCGAATAATAGGGGCAAGAAACCAGCTGGAAACTCATCAGCAGGGAAGAGCAGCCAGAAACCTGTTACTAAAACTTCCTCTGTGAAGGAATGTTTAGGGCCTAAGGTAGTACCTGCACGGGAACGACTTGGACCACGGGTGGCACCAACGAAAAGAAGACTACGCTTAGGGGGTGTAGTAATCAGGGAAAGGACTGACGCAGGAAGGACGACTCGGCAGACAGACGCTCCTACAGGCAAAGGGAAGGAACCGATGGTGTATTGGGAAAAGAGAAAGGCACCTAGACCAAAGCTACATATGGAAAAGGGAGAAACTTCTACCAAGGAAAAAGAGGTAGAAAAGGGCCGAGAAGGGGAAGGAAAAAAGGACCGATTGCAACAATGCCTTTAAATTATTACTTGCTTTTTGAGTTATTATTTTTATGTTGATTTATTACTTTCAATAAGGCTTGCGTGCCACATAGTTCTTTTATAGAGTAGTCATAACTTATGTTTCATGTTCTATTTTTCATTCAGCAATATTAATAAAAATAAAGTTTATTTTTATTTAGACTGAAGTGAGCCTAAATATGTCGCAAAAATATGTTGTCGTATTATTTTTTTTAGCATCGTAACGAATGCCGAAGAACGATCGAACCAAGCCACAAGTAGAGTAGTGCGCTAGACGCAAAGAGGTGCGTCTGGCGCGAAGAGTTATTTTAACATTTTTTTTATTATTATATTGCTTTAGACTCGTATGGACCGAAGGCGGTTTTGATTAATGAAGGGGCCGAACCTTGTACAAGGTTGCCTACGTATCCAAATAGGAATCAGGTCGCACGTAGTTCATTCTAAAGAATTGGATTACTTTTACCAATCAAAGAATTGGTTGTGTTTCACATATAGAATTGCTTGAGTAGATCAAGATTGGTTATATTATGAAATTTAGTGTCGTCCATGTCAATAAGTTGAGCTACTCCTCTAGATAGGATTGTCTTAACAATATATGGACCGGCCCAAGTAGGTCTGAATTTACCTCGGGGATCTAACACATGTTTCCTTAATGCCTTGAGCACTAAGTCACCCTCTTTAATATTTCGGGGTTTGACCTTCTTATTGAAAGATCGTGCAATACGATTTTAATAAACTTGCACATGATGCAAGGCAGCTAATCTTCGTTCGTCGAGCAATATGAGCTCCTCGAATCTTGCTTTGACCCAGTCAACTTTGGGGATTTGACTTTCTAAGACAATGCGTAAGGATGGTATTTCAAGTTCAATAAGTTGGACAGCCTCTACTCTATAGACAAGTGAATAAGGTGTAGCTCCAGTAGATGTTTGAATATTAGTACAGTATCCCCATAAGGCAAAGTGTAGTTTATCTGGCCAATCCTTATAATTTTCGGTTATTTTCTGGATAATGACTTTGATATTTTTATTAGCAGCCTCCATAGCACCGTTATCTTGGGGTCTATATGGGGAGGAGCGATGGTGCTTGATACTATATTTTTCAAGGACTTTTTCACATTCGGCTTGGAAGTGGGTTCCTTGGTCACTTATGATTTCATGGGGTACTCCATAGCGACAAATGATGGTCTTCTCTAGGAAGGCAGCTACATGTTTGGCTGTCAAGTTGGCATAGGATGCAGCTTCTACCCACTTGGTGAAATAGTCTGTGGCTACAAGGATGAATTCATGTCCCCCAGTACCAGGTGGTGTTATTTTACCAATAATGTCAATACCCCAAGTTGAGAATGGCCAAGGTGAAGTGAAGGTGGGACGTGTTGTAAATTAGCGCATAGTTGGCATTTTGGACAGGTTTTGGCATAGAGTTAGCAGTCTTTTTCCATTATAGTCTAGTAATAGCCTAAGCAAATGATCTTTTGGGCTAACATGCATCTGTTCATGTGCGTGCCACAAATTCCACTATGGACTTGATCCATAACTGTTGTGGTGTCAGGTTTATCGATACAGACGCCTTGCGGTGTTCTTTTGTACAGTGTCCCGTTATACTCGACATATTGGGAGGCCAAGAGCCTTAAGGCACGCTGGGCTCTTGTTGAAGCTCCAGGTGAATATTCTTTTTTAGTTAGGTAGTTTAGGATATTAGTAAACCAAGGTTCAAAAGGAATATGATCTGGTTCGGTGTCTAAGGTGTGAATATAAGCACGCTCTTGCCTTTTCTCAATGACAAGGGGCATTTCTAGCATGGCGCGAGGAATCCTAATCATAGAGGCTAAGCGGGCCAAATTAAAGCATCAGCAAATTGGTTTTCTTCTCGGGGAAGGTATGTGTATTGTATTTCAGGTACTTGTTCAGCTATGTCTTCCAGATAAGCTTGGTCTTGCGGATACGTGTCGTTTACCGTGCACAAATTAATAATTTGTAATACCTATCTTAGTCATTCAAAAATATTAACAACTAGTAAAAGAGTAAGAAAGGGTCGATCCCATGAGAAGATTACTAAAATTCCTAACTCTCAAAGTTTAACTCATAACAAAAATAAACTATTATGCACATAAAGAATATAACCACTAATATATACATTATTTACTAATATGAACATAGAATGAGGGTTTTGAAATCATACTAGAGTAACTAATATAAATAAGTTTAGAGATAAAAGAAATACTACTCTACTATTCACAAGTGACAAACAAGCAACCAACATAACTTAGGTTCGATCATGGATAAATTAGACACAACTTAGTTTCTTAGTCCCATTCATTTGGTCTAGTTCAATAATAAGTTCAATATCTAGGTTGTCGAATTATCGCCACGGTCAATTCGTTATTAAGCTCAGTAAAAACTTAGAATCTCGTTAAAATATTGCCAACCCCGATAAACTTCCTTTATCAGATCAATTCATATACTCAATAAAATTACCATGAGCCGCTCACACTAATAATATTAAGCCGTTAACTCTAAATAACCATTAAACGCCGCGTCCAATAGAAATCTAGCATTGCTTAATTACTGTATACATGTAATCGTGCACTATCACAAGCATAAGTATTAAACTTTTAATTCTAGCAACGATCATATGAATTGAATAAATACCATACTTAACATTGAAATATGAATTAACTCAGCGTTCAAACACTTAGACCAAAATCAGAAATTCGAAACCAAAATAACATCTAATTGACAAGTATAACAACCAAGTTCAATCACAAAAACTAGATAATTAAGGAATAAAGTAGAGAGAAACTTATGAAATTCAGATTAACTCAAGGCAGCCGCTGCACTTGATTCTCCACCAATATCGACCACTCTCTTGCAATACTCCTCAATCTCGTAGCCTCAGATCTCCTTGTATTACTATCTTGCTCTCACAACTCTAAATTTTTGTCGCTCTGCTTGTGTGTGTTCTTATGTGAAAAATTAGGGATTTAAATACCCAATTGAGAAATCCCCAATCTCATATTTATGGAAATTGCTTGCGGAGAAGAGAAGATATAATCTTATTTGCTCCATATTTCCCCACTTATGCTCATGTATTTGCTTGAATATCTCGAAATTATGGCAATATTGGTCTTGCCTTGCTTGAATTTGCGTCGAACCAAAAACATGAATGTTTCCTTTTATGTCTTGTCTTTTTGCTTGTAGGGATGAAATTTTGGAAGTGATTACACTCTTTGCTATCTTCTCACGTGGGAATAGGTTAAATGGGCTGCACTCTTCTTTCAATTAATAAGACATTACTTTTGGGCTGCACTATTTTCTTCTTCTTTCATTCTTATTGTCTACTTGTCTTCCTTTAGCATAGCAAACTTGTAAATCACCTATAATAAAATAACACACTATTTAAGCTAATTATTCAATAAAATATAATATGGACATAAATAACCCACTTATTAATGAAAGTCAATAAAAGTTATTAAATAACACATAGAAGACAACTATAAGACTAATTTTAGGGACCAATTTATAGCAATATATGCACTTATCACTTGCACGAGACTTTCATTTCTGACTTTCCATCATTTCGAGATTTGGTTGATGATCAAAGATGAATCACCATACACCCGTAATTTCTTAATGTCGAGGGACACTGCGGCCTGGAGCCCTATGATACATGCTTCGTACTCTGCTGCGTTGTTAGTAACATCGAAGTCGAGTTTAACAGAGAGAGGAGTGTGTTCGCCTTCTGGTGATACCAGGAGTACCCCTACGCCACATCCCTTTTGGTTGGAAGCACCATCGAAGTATAGTGCCCAACTTTCGTCTTCCGACATGAGAAGGTCTGCATCGGGAAATTCATACTCCTCGCGAGATTAATCTACGGGGAAATCTGCTAGGAAGTCTGAAATGGCGTTGCCTTTGATGGATTTATGAGGGATAAATTTTAAGTCAAATTCGGCTAACATTACTACCCAGCGGGAGAGTCTACCATTAAGGGCTGGCTTTTCGAATAAGAACTTAAGAGGATCCCGTCGTGACACTATGTGGATTGTGTGAGTAAGCATATAATGCCTAAGCTTCTTAGTGGCCCAGACTAGTGCAAGACAAAGCTTTTCTAAGGGAGTGTAGCGGGATTCATAGTCCAAGAGCTTTTTACTAAGGTAGTAAATGGCGTACTCTTTCCCATCAACCTCTTGTGCCAATATGGCCCCGTTGCAGGTCTTAGTCACAGTCAAATAGAGTCTTAAAGGTATGTCGTGCAAGGCGGGTGCTAAGACAGTGGATTGGATAGGTATTCTTTGATTTTGTCAGAGGTTTTTTGGCAATCTTCATCCCTCTTATCTGCTTTTCATTTTTAGGTGGGGGCATGGTCATGATAGTTGTTATTTTAGTAGGGTCAATTTCAATCCCTCTTGAACTGATGACATAACCTAGGAGTTTCCCAGAAGTGACCCCAAAGGCACATTTTTGTGAATTAAGTCTCATGTTATATTTTCGAAGTCTCATGAAGAACTTCTCAAGGGAGGTATGGTGTCCCTCTCTATCTTTGGACTTAACTATCATATCATCTACATAGACTTCTACCTCTTTATGCATCATGTCATGGACAAGGGTAGTGGCAGTTCTTTAGGTGGCCCGAGCGTTTTTTAACCCAAAAGGCATAACAGTATAGCAAAAGGTCCCCCACGGAGTGATGAAGGTGGTCTTTTCCATATCTTCCTCGGCCATTTTTACCTGATTATATCCCGCATACCCGTCCATAAAGGAGAGAAGGGCATGATTGGCAGTATTGTCTACTAGGACGTCTATGTGAGGTAAGGGGAAGCCGTCTTTGGGACTTGCTTTGTTGATGTCTCTATAGTCAACGCACATCCTAACCCTCCCATCTTTTTTAGGCACAGGCACGACATTAGCTATCCAGTCAGGATAGTTAGCTCCTTTGGATGGAAAAATTGACAATATAGGTCTGAACTTTGGGTGATAATTTTTAAAAGGTTTGAACTATTGATTAACCTGTGTAGGTCCCTACTTTAGGGGTCTTAACTTTTAGCGGGCCTCGGTGACTTAAAACTGGCGATTTTTTTTAAAATCTCACCTAGTTCCTACTCCCCTCCCTCAATTAACCCTTCTGGTATGACCCAAGTTTTACGAGTTATGACCTATTAAGCTAGTTTCAAGTCACTAAGGCCCGCTAAAAGTTAAGACCCCCTAAAGTTGGGACCTACACAGGTTAATCAGTAGTTCAAACCTTTTAAAAATTATCACCCAAAGTTGAGACCCTTGTTGTCAATTTTTCCTTAATAAAACCTGCATTAAGCAATTTGATAACTTCTTGCTTGATTTTCAAGGCTACATCAGGCTTCATTCTTCGTAATTTTTGTTTGACGGGCATCATGCCTTCGATTAGAGGAATGATTTGCTGAGCAAATTCGCGATCAATGCCTGGCATGTCCTGGTAGGACCATGCGAATACGTCGATATATTCAATTAACGTTTTGATTAATTAAGCGCGTTCGCATTCGCTTAAAGTTAATCCAATTCTTACCTCCGTTGGTTCATTATTATCTGAAAGATTAATTTTTTCTGTTTCCTTGATGATAGGAGTTTTATTTTCGTGTTCTTCCACTACTTTAATTATTTCTTTTTCAAATTCATTGTTGCAATCAGAAGGAGAAGGAGAAGAAGAAGTAGAGATAGTGCACAAGTCATAGAGTTGAACAATGACTCGGCAGAAAGTAAAGACTCTACTTGGACACTAGGAATAATAGACTCAGACACAGTCCCAACTAGGACACTAGACTCAAAAGACTCAGATTCAGCATCAGACTCTGACTCGGACGACTCGGACTCTTCGAACATCGGCCCTTCCCCGGTGGTGAAGATCATCTTCTTTCCATTTGGAGTAGTCAGCTTGATAGTCTTCCTCCATCCTTGCACGGTGCCACTTGCAGGAGTGATCAGCATAGCAGGGTCGAAGGCCTCGTGTTGTAGTACAGCCTGAATGTGAGTAGTGTTATTTGGGCATTCGACTCTTTCTTGACCGAATAGAAGTCCCAATGCCTTGTAGTCTAAACAGTCTTCAGTGAACTGTTTAATTGTGGGATCAGGAATCCCTTCTTCCATAAAGTGACAGTCCATAAATATTTCAAATCTGGGGTAGATCACTCCCTCCTAAGCCTGATAGAATGGTTCAGGGAAGCAAGGATAATCTTCTCCTTCCCTCAGAAACTGCCCATTCAGAGTGGGTTGATAGGGAGGAAAAGGTAATATTGTCCTTGTCCTTAGTATTGCGATATGCAATCCGTTGTGCAATGCGTTCTCTGAGCTCTTTCCTGGTGGGCTTGTATCCTAAGCCAAACAAATGTTCTACTTATTTAGAATTAGTGACAGGAGGTGCTCTAGACTTCTTACTAACCAGTGACATGCCTGGGAAGTGTCCTTTCTTGCGCATGATGTAGTTGACTGCTAGATTGGAGAAGCAATCAAAGTCAAATGGCGCTAAATCCTCTTCAATGAGGGCTACCTCTTTGGGAACGAAGCCTCGGAGATCTTCATCCTCTTCATCATGGTCTATGTGAATGAGAGGTTTATCAATTACTTGTACTTTCATTGTAGAGGCATCGAGCGTTATGGGAATGCTGTCTACAATCATCTTGACCTTTTGATGCAAGGAAGATGGGACTGCACCAAGCTCATGAAGCCATGGTCGCCCTAATAATAAGTTGAATGAGGCCTTGATATCAATGACCCGGAAGATCGTGTGCTTTTCTATAACCCCCTGCAGAGATGTTTAGGGCTATAGTTCCCAAGGATTAACGACGAGAGTTATCATATGCTCGGATGCCCTGATGGGAAGGACTGAAATCCGCATCCTTGAAACCTAGACGGCGCGCAGTTCTTAATGGACACACATTGATCGCGGATCCATTGTCTACTAATGTCATTGGGACATTCATGCCCATGCATGCTACAGTAAGATGCATAGCCTTGTTGTGTTTGTTGCCTTCGAAAGGAAGGTCGTTATCAATAAAGGAAATTACATTTCCTTGGATTGGCTTATCAGCAGTTAGGAAGTTGACCAATCCTTCAGGGGATGTGTCGGATGACACATTCATTTTCGTAAGGGCGTTTAGTAATGTCATACGATGCTCATGAGAAGAAGCTATTAATTGCCAAATATTGATTTCGGCTTTTGTTTTCATGAGCCGCCGAATGATAGCGTTCTCTATGCGAAGAAGCTCTTTCAGAGGTGTAGGTAGTTGTTAAGCATTGTTACGAACCGGTTAATTTAGTCTTCCGGTTCGGGTGAGTACTTGTACTGCTTCCTCCTCATCGCTTTTGTACCAATCCATCTCGAGGGTGATGCGATCATTTTAAACATCGACAACTTCATCGTTGCATATAATCCTAGAGGTGGAGGGATGCATGTTCCTCGAATGTAGTCACTTTCTTCGGTGACATACTCGTCTTCATCGTCACTATCCCAGATACCATTGATATCTGGTGATATTTCAGCAATAACGATAGTGGGGGCAGGATCCCCTGTCGGTACGATTAGGAGGGATGGATCATGACATTATTGATCCTCAGAGATAGCCAGAACTCTGTTTAATGGCCTATCTTGATTGTTAGGCTTCTTCCCCGTAGGAGGAATGGGGAGTCTACCTTCATCAACCATGTC
Organism: Beta corolliflora; assembly: GCA_947648045.1. Taxonomy (NCBI): domain Eukaryota; kingdom Viridiplantae; phylum Streptophyta; class Magnoliopsida; order Caryophyllales; family Amaranthaceae; genus Beta; species Beta corolliflora. The sequence goes on from CANSZD010001281.1 coordinate 264,049, forward strand.
TTGAATGGCGTTCTTTAGTGCGTAACAGTCCTCCGTTTTGAGACCATTCCCTCTATGGTACTTGCAGTAAGAATTCTTGTCCCAACGGGGACCTTTTATATCTTCTTCTGGATAGGGAGTTGGTCCAAAGGGGAACAATGCGCCTTTTGAGTTAAGGCGATCAAAAGCAGTGGCATATGACATGCCTATTAGAGTAAATGTCCTCCTTGAATTCCTCTGGAAGGATTTGCGTGGTGCCTCAAGAAGGTTCACCTCTCCACCATTAGAAGTGGATCCATAATCATTCTTGTTGTTGTTATTATTATCCTTATAACGATTGTTGTCATTTTGGGCATTTTTCAACAAGTTATTTTCGATTTGAACACCTATGTCGTATAGTTTAGTGAAACTCTCGATACCTAAATACTTGAGATGACTTTTGTACTTAGGTAACAAGTTGTTGACAAAGATGTGGACGAGGTCCTTTTCAGCAGGTCTGGAAATCATGTGAGTAGATTTTTCTGTTTTTTCACCATATACCCCTGAAAAAAAAAATGTACCATATACCCTTGACGTTTTAAAAAATACATCAACCTAGCCTTATGACTAACGGAAGTCTAACACCGTTAGTCATTAACTCCTAATCCCCCCTTTAACCCTAATTATCTAACCTAAACTAAACCTAACTCTAACCCTAACCCCTAATCTAATACCCTAACCTTAACCCTAACCCTAACCCTAGCCACCCACCCACCACCCCATCCCTTCCCCCACCCACCCCTTTCCCCCACCACCCACCCACCACCCATCCCCCACCCCACCTCTTCCCCCCAGTCGCGCCGCCCCCCCTCCCATCCCCTTTCCCGCCGGTCGCGCCGCGCCCCCCCCCTCCCCCTTCCCCCGTAGTCGCGTAGCCCCTCCCCTCCCCTTCCCCGCAAACGCCGCCCAGCTCCCCTCCCCTTCCCCTATCGGGAAAAGGGAGAGTTATGGCTTGATATCAAAGTGGCCTACAACGCAGCAGTTGCTAAAAGACCGAATGTTATGCACAAAAGAACCAAGAGAGCTATTAAAAGGTGTTGGAGTCAAATCAATGAAGGTGTTACTTTATGGGTAGTACAACTTGCGGCAGATGAGCGTATGCAAGCTAGTGGTGAGGTTATTAACGACATAGAGGCTAAAGCACATGATCTTTACAGAAAAAAAAGGATAAAGCTTTCGAATTTTACCATTGTTGGGTAGCAATGCAACACCTTCCAAGATGGATTCTGGTAAAGATTCAACCATTTGTGAGTGAAGGGAGTTCTAAGAGATCAAGCGATGAAGCTGGAATAACTGTGCGTCCCGACGGTGTGAAGAAAATGAACGCCCAAAACAAATTGAAAGGTGTTGCAACAAGCTTGGATGAATTCAACAACACTTTAAGCGGTATGCAAAATGAGCGAGGTCTAATGAGGAAGGGAATGTCTGATATGCTCGAGTACCAAAAACAACGAGATGAAACTAAAATGAGGTTTAAGATGTTTCAATTGTTGATGATAAAATCGTATCTTGAACCGTTTGAGGAAGAGTATCTTGCAAAGCTGAAGGAAGAGTTCATGAAGTAACTCATCTGTTTTTAGGATAAATGTTATCGTGATTTAATGGTTAATGTTATATTGTTTTATGATTAATGTACTTGTTTAAATTGTTAAATGTAAGCGTGTTTTAGTTAATGGACTTGTATTCTAATGATTCATGTACCAATATTTATGATTAATGTACTTGTATTTTAGTGATAAATGTGATCTTATCTTATCCACTGACGTTATAGATTGCATCTTATCTTATTCACTGACGTTATAGATTGCAATCCGTATGATATAGATTGCAATCTTATCCGCAGAGATAGAACCAATCTTATCCATAGATATAGATTGCAATCTTATCCGCATAGATAGAACCAATCTTATCCGTAGATATAGATTGCAATCTTATCTATATATGCCTATAAAAGAAGAGTTACATTGCATTTGGTTTTCAGAACAATATTCTCCTTCCAACAAACACTAGAGCTTTCCCCCTTCTTAAGATTTCTCACAAACATGAACCCAAATGAAGATTCTTCTAGTTCAAGTGATGAATTCTATGATGACTATGTCAACAACATCATCGCTGTGAACGAGTGTCTAGATGAAGAAGAAGATTACATAATCGAGCAAGCTGCTCAAATGGTTGTTGCCCCAGTCGCAGAAGAATCCAGCAATAGAAGAAGATCTTACAAGGAGCTTAAGTACATTGATAGAGATCGTGAAGCTGTAAACACAAGGTTAAGTTCCTTTGTTGATCGTCCGTAATACCCAGAATCTATGTTTCGACGTACATTTCGTATGCGTAGGTCTCTATTCCTTTGAGTTGTGAAGGCAGTTACTGCGAAACAACACGAATACTTCAAGCAACGTCGTGACACTACTGGGAAACTAGGAGCCACTCCTATCCATAAATGCACAGCAGCGTTGAGGATGCTAGCCTACGGGGTAGCAGCTGCTTCAATTGATGAGTACATCAAAAAAGCTTAATCAACTGCAAAAGCAAGCCTTGCTCACTTTGTTAAAGGGGTTCGACAAGCGTTCACAGAAGAGTACTTGAGGAGGCCTACCATTACAGATTTGCAGCGCCTCCTATATGATGGACAAAGATGGGATTTCCGGGCATGATGGGCAGTATAGATTGCATGCATTAGCAATGGAAAAACTGCCCGCGTGCTTGGAAAGGATTATACCAAAGGAGTAAATCTGCAACGGTTATCTTAGAAGTTATTGCCTCTGGTGACTTATGGATATGGCACGCATTTTTTAGAACACTTGGAACTTGCAATGACATCAACGTGTTGCAACGATCTCCGGTGTTCGATGATTTATATCAAGGTAAAGCCCCTCAAGTGAACTTTACAGTCAATGGGAACACATATACCAGAGGATACTATCTAACTGATGGGATATATCCTAAGTGGGCAGTCTTCATCCCAGCGATTCGACTCCCAATGAATCCCGTGGATGAATTGTTCACTAAGCGACAAGAATCGGTCCGAAAAGGTGTTGAGCAGGTCTTTGGCGTTCTTCGATCACGTTTCACAATAATACAAAGACCAGCTCTTGTGGGATATAATGATGGCTTGTATATTTCTTCATAATATGATTGTTGAGGATGAGCGAGATACATATCCGAACTATGGTGACATGTCAGAATTCGAGCAAGAAAATAGGACAGCAATTAGCGGATTAACGCGTACAAACTATTATGTGCAACCTGGTCGAATTAATGATATTGGAATAAAACGATATATGGAAAGGCGAGTTGATGCATGGGATAGAAATGTGCACAACGCCTTACAACGAGACTTGGCTCAACATATTTGGCAAATTAATCACGGTCTACCGATGACGATTGAAGATCTAAATTATTGCAATCTTTTATTTAAAATTAATTGTATGGTACTTTGTTCAATTTCATCTATGTTTTTTTAAATGAATTTATGGTGTTTTTTTGCGTATTTATTTGTCGTTATTATCAACGTTAAAATCGGGTAAATTATTATAATTAGCAGTTAGTGTAATTGTCAAATTAAACCGCAAAGGAAAAATGGGTAAACTAGTGGAATTAAAAATAATGCTTTTTTGTTAACGTAATACAATTAATGATGTAATCTGATTAATTAAAAGGTAATTATTTAATTATAATTACCATATTTTGATTTAATTAATATGTTCTAAAATTAATGTGATGAATCAAATTATTTTATTGATATTGGTGGGGTATGAAAAGTAGGAGAGAGAAAAGGAGGTAGAGTATGGAAAAGTAGGAGAGAGAAGGTAAATGGGGAGGTTAATGAATGTAGGTATGGAATTGTGAAATGGGGAGGGTAGGTGATAAAGTTAGTGGAAAGTGATGTAGACTAATGAGGTGAGGAGAGAGAAATTAAGGGGATGTTAATGAATGTGGATGCTCTTAGGTCTTTCCCAACAAAATGGCTATTTTAATAGGTCTTTCTCAATAAAAAGTTCTTTCACAAATAGAAGGTATGATATAATTACTATCCTTAGAGTGTGATTATCCCTCACTATTAAACGCTATTGGGATTATATTAATGGCTAAACACCACCAACAGTCTCTTCCAGAATGACAGAATTTTTAAGCATCGCTCTTAAAGAATTAAACATGTCAAATGTAATTTGGAAGACAAATAACACTACAAAAAAACCTCTTTTAGCTACGGATTGTTGCAACGGAGAGAATATCCGTAGAAAATATTGCAATGGTTTCACATTTCGTTTGACAAAATTTGCTACAGAACTTATACCGTAGTACGTTTGCAACGGTACTATGAATAATTAACCGTAGCAAATTTTACTATGGATGTATCCAAAACCATAGCAATGAAAGTACATAGGGAACTTATGGAGTAGCACTTGGTCCTTTTCATTTTTTTTATGCAGTGGTATTTTTAGGGAAATAAAATAGCTATATAGCGTATGGTGAGTATAAACAACAAATTGAACAGATAACCTATATCTCAGGAAAAAACTATAAATCAACTCCATAATGTGCATATATTCTTGAGCTTGGCAAAAATTTTATATCATTATCATCATGCTTAGTCACATATATTTTACCTCATCATCTGAAAATCGCACCCAAGCATATGGCCATATCACAAAACCACCGTGCACGTCATTGAGAACAAAGAGGCTCCAATCCGGCCAAGGGACCGGCAGTGAGAAATCTTCAAATCCACATATAATGGTGTCTACGGACACACTAAAATAAGAACTTGCTACAGGCAGCAAATGCGATGTTTGGCCCACTCTCGATGGTTGTGCCCGACCATAAGCTACCACAACCACCTTACCATCTTTTGATTCGGGAAGTAAAAGATCACAAGATGTCTCCTCCTATTTAAAACATAATTGGCTAAATCAAACATTAACAACATGATATAATATATTTTGTCGGAAAAGAAACTGAAAAAGTAATTCTTCATTTACCTCTAAATTAGGTACCGGGGGAACAAGTAGTGGAGGTTTAGGTATCGAGCCAGGTACCTCTTTAGGTGTCTCTCTAGGTGTCTCAGGATCTTACTGACTTAATTTGTCCTAGGAGTGATATTGAGCTAGTCAAAGCTAGGTGATCCCATGTGCTCTAAGATGGCACTGAATTGATTCTTCATCCTCTTCTCAAGCTCCTCTATTGCAAATTTCATTTTGCTCACCATATCTTGTGATGCATTAGAAATTGAGCTTGATCTTGTTGCGGAGTACTCTTCACCGTAAACATTTTTCAAGCCTAGTCGTACCCCTCCTTTGCCTTTCACGCGTCCATCATGATCCTTACCTAGTACCATATATAAGGCATCCTTGTTCGCTTTTGGAACGAACTCGCCTGTAACCTCTTTGTGCTTCCATCCAAGCTAGTGAAAGAAAGAACACGTAAGAAAACGGTTAGTTGGAAACTGAAAAACTAAATTCAAATGAAGTGACACTAAATACTAACAACAACATCGGCTATCTTCTTCGTTCCTGGATAAGAAATGGTTCTTCTCCCACTTGCATCTCGACTATGAAGTAAACAATACCAATCGGCAACTCGATCAATCTTCTTTGTCGTAACTATAGAGCTAGAAGTTCCCCCCGATGATGAGCTAATGCTCGGGTAAAAACCATCTTCTTTAATCCACTCCTTTCTACTCTGCTCATAAGTTTGAGGACCCATATGATGATAAAACTTCTTCTTGCTTGAACTTATATAAGCTTTAGCGTGCCTTTCCTGTAGAATTAATATAAAATATATGAATAAAAGGTAACTCTAAGTCAATAAAGGCATATAATAAAAATAAAGAAGTAATTTTTTAGACATAAAAAAAATACAATAGAGAATAAGATTGACTTACTGGCTCACGACAAAACACAATTTTCATAAATGTACGGGCGGGCGGGGGCCGACGGGGGTGGTAGGGGGCGACGAGAGAGGGTGCCAAGGGGCGGGCGGGGGGCGCGGGGCGTGGCGGGGATGGCAGGGGTGTTAGGGGGCCGACAAGGGCAATTTGTGTGGTTGAGCCATACCTTGTTGTTCGTGAACAAGAGAATATGTAATCTGTGTAGAGCAAAATTAGACATATCAACATGAGCCTTCCATTTTGCACTCCATTTATAGCTCAATACTTCATGTTCATCAGCAAAGCATAAACTTCAGTTGATAAACAAATTTGGCTTGTACAAGTGAAATACCCTTGCAAAAAAGATATTAGCAACACCAGCTTTGCATAGGAAAGTCATAAGCCTAGCCAATATTTAATACCTGATGTAGGTAATAGACAATGATTAACACAGAGAAAGAAGACAATTGACACTCCAATCCGATAGAAATCGAAGAAATAGGAAAAGGCATTTTGACAGGCTAAAGTCATATCACCTAATCAAAAATAACCTAAGGTCCACTAACTAGTAGTCAGGGAAGTCAGGATCGAATCCACAGGGAGAAAGTTATACTTATTGTATCTGAATTCTAATATTATACTAACTAGATTAGATGAAAAAGAGTTGTTTTACTGAACTAAGCAAATAACAGAATTAAATATGAAGGTATGAATCAATTAATAAAGAACTAGGACTATGGATCACTATGCATACAATTCGGGAAATCAGGGACGAATAACAACCACCTAATAAGTCAATTTATCTAGGGCACATGTAATTTCTCTCGAACATTACCTCCCTCAAAGATCACCTAGCCGCTCTCGTATGGTCAAGGATCACTCTGCCTAATGATTGAAAGCCTATACGAAATCTCTCCTCTCGAAGCAGATTCAATATTGCGATAATAGAAATACAAATCAGGCCTAATTTATGAATCTAGCATGAACGATTCAATCACAGGAAACAATTGAAATACAACGTAATTGTACTAATCTATCAATCCCTCATTGCATACATAGATCCCCACAATCCTAGAAATAAAACTACTCACTCATGCTTGCGAAAACAATAACAAAATCAATATAACAATTCATACTTGGAATCATTGCGAATAACTAAGAAATTAATCTAATCGATAATAAAGAGAGCAATAAAGAAAATTACCAAATTGAAGAACTATATTGAACTTGCAAGTAATCCAAATGTTTGATCTTGAATCCAATGTGAAAAGTAGTAAACTAGGGTTCTTGAATAATTCTCTAAAGAAAACTATGAAAAATAATGGCTAAAACAAAGATGAATAAAAGATATTATGATTTGGCTATATATACTAAACCTAAAACAACTAGGAAAAGTCTTATAAAAATAGCCCGGAAATAATTAAATGCGCGTGTCGGGTCAATCGCCCGATCGGCCCAAGCAAGTTTGATGAAATCGGGCTCAATAAACGCATCAGCGACCAAAATGACCATCGCCCGATGCAATCGGGCCGCCTAACTGGCCTCAGCAGCAAACACAGAACCGCTCTCAAGCACGCCCGATGAAATCGGGCCGGACCGCCCGATCGGGCTTCATCAGCAAATAACGACACGGCAAAAGCGCCCGATCAGGCCCGCAACTAAACTGAATGTTGTCTCTCGTGGGCGCCCGATCGGGCTAGGCCGCCCGATATGACCGAGCCTGGCCACCTTTCTTCGTTCTTGGCTCCAAATGCCAAGTCTTCGACTCTTATTTCTCTCAAGGGTCCCGTAAAGTGTCCTCGGGACCTTGAAACTCAGCATCAAACCTCTCCAATCCAGTGTAGCGGTCAAATAATAGTAGAAAATAGGGAAATAATTCCCTAAAACCTGCAATTTGACACAGAACAGAAAACGACAACTAGATGGAGAAAGTTAGCACAAAATGGCTCGTAAAGCACCATTGACATTCTTTTTAGCTTATAAGTAGGGGGAAAAAAACTCTATATAAAACCATAACATCAAACTCCCCCAAGCTAAACCTTTGCTTGTCCCCATGCAAAGCACAACATGAATAAGAATAAAATTGCTTCACCCCTCAGATAAGAAATTCAAACTCATGTATTTTCAACTCAAAATCCTTCAAGCAAGCAAAATTCAAGTTCAGTTGCTTAGATCACCCTGACCACCAATCACCTAAGCAAACCATCAAATGCAGCTGCCCTACATAACATGCAAATGTTGAAAAGGTGCTCACCGAGGTGTCACTCCTCTCAATTTTGTGGCGAGCATAAAATGTGCCCGATCGCTCATCAACCCAACCATAATATCCCTTCCCACTCACACTCTCATGTTTTTAGAAAGGTATAATACCGCTCATCCTAATCAGGTCGACTCAAATAACAAACTTAATCTTCAACTTTGGCATATTGACTCAGTATTATTCCAATAAATAATCAAACACGTGCTCAAAAGGTCTTTCTCAGGGTTTTAATGGGGCTCGGATAAAGGTACATAAATTATTTAAGGAATGTGGTGGAAAAGCCAAGAAAAGGGGAGCAAAAACACTAGTAAGACTAGGTGTGGTCGAAACAACTCCCATGGCCTCAACAACATGACCAAGATAATAACCAACTCAGAAATTTCACGAACCAACCAATAATTGTCTCCTTCAATATAATTCTCAATATTTTTTTTTCATGAATTAAAGTTTCTTGAAACTTAATGAGTGAAGATCATGGAGACTTTTCATGTATAATTTCTTTGCTTTCTTTTTTTTTTTTTTTTTTTTTTTTCACTTTACTTTGTACCAACATGACATTATTTTCCAACCACCCTACGGAATCAACCACACAATATAATATCAACCTAACAAATGCTAGCCCAAGCTAGGCTTGGGACAATAGTCATTGCAAAGACTCAAGGCGTGTAATGTGGCTTGATATAGATCCAAAAAGTAATTAGGCTCAGCGGGGCTAGGGGGAAAATGATTCATTTAACAAGTCTGAGGCTAAAAAAAACAAATGAACGCCTCTATCACAACACATGTCCAAAGTCACCAGAAATCAACGAGTACAATGCCAAAGTCAAGATAAGAATGCTACGAGGAACTAACACACAATAATAGACCGGATATAAATATAAATTCTGAAGGCTAGGATGAATCCACACAATCTAACCAATTCAAGCCTGCAGTTAAAGTAGGCGCTTTATCATCAAAATCCACTCAAGATCAAGGCAATCAGAGATCACATCACAACATCCCAATTACAAATGCCCAACTATCCAGTATAATGAGTTAAATCATTTTTCAAAGCAAAGTTCGGGGCACAGGGAAGCAATCAATCTATTCATATTCCACTCGTATTTTTGTATTTTTTTCAGCAATATTTCATTTTTTTGTGATTTTTCATTTTTTCAAAGCAATTAAACTAACTTAACTAACCTAAAAAGCAGCAAAAGAGAGAGAAGTACTTACAGAAATCCTCCCCCAAGCTGAACTTGGCAATGGCCTAATTGCAACAAGGGAAAGGAAAGGCATGGATATCAGTCATCCATGGAAATGTCATTACCATCATCATCCTCACCTCTTCCACCCCTACTACTGGATCCCGGCTGGCTGTAACTCGGGTTCCAAGTGTACCAAGATGGGTGCGCGTATGTTTCAGCAATTCGATGAAGTCTGCAGTATTCATCGTACATAGGATACATAGTCAGGTGTTGATCATTGGCCAATGTATCAACACGCTGGCTAATGCTCTGGAGAGCTGCAGAATTGGCATCAACCCGCTGGCTGATGCTCTGGATGGCTACAGAGTTGGCAGTAATGCCAGACTCCATCCGCTTGAGCATGCCCATCATATCCTGAAAATCAAAAGAAGGAGGAGCATCAGAATATGGGGGAGGGGGAGCATCAGAAGTAGAGGCAATATCATCAGAATGGGGTTGGCGGCGGTGAAAGGTGCGCTGGGGTATCTCAGGGACGGGGGTGGGGAAATTAGTACCGGCAATGGGAAGGTGAAAATGGGGTTTCCTGGGTCTGATTTTGGCTAAAGGACTAGGCAACTCAATAGAGCGCATCCCGTTGATGCGCCACTGGTATTTGTCCCCAGCTCTCTCTAACCAGTGGAGACGATCTAGGTAGGCATAATCCATGAGGGTAGGTCCTATGGCCGGCTGGTAGCGAGTCTCATCAAAACCGGGGACTTTCCTAGCAAAAGGAGTCACCAACTCCCTATTCACAATGGCACGAGAGGTCAAGGTACCGTCCGCTCGCCTCTTAGGATATGTGGTAGCAATACGCTCCATTTGGAGCGCAACATGGTGAGGGATGTTGTATTGAAACTGGTGACGCGTCCCTCTAAGCTTATAGCTCCCTATCAAGTAGAGTTCATCCCCCCTAATCAATTGTCCTTCCACCCTCCCAAACAGTGTCTGAGACATAAACCGTACCCAAAGTTTGAAGATGGGTTGGTGGATGAATTTGGCATTGCAACGTTGTAGGGTGAAATCATTGTCATCACCCGTGATGGCAAAGTAGGTATCACGGTGGTGGTAGTTAGGGGGGTGCCCAATCTCCCCCCGGCATTGGACTCGGAGAAATCTAGCAAATTCCGGGAGGGATAGGCGGAAGTCCTGATTGAGTAGTCTATAGGATACATATGAGACAGGTCCAATTCGGGGTTTGGTAACCTCAAGACTACTATAAAATTCATAAACAAGAACAGGGTATGTATTAACATGCACGGAAAAAAATGATTCCATCCCTATGATTTTCATGAAATCCTTGAATTCAGATGCAATACCCAATTTACTCAAAAATTCGATATCAAGAAAGTGGGTAGGCTTATCTCGCGCCCTTTTAGGCGCTGAAACCTTTCGCGCTGCTCTTCCAACGAAAAGATGACATTCGGAAAAGTTTCATCCCGGGGGATGACCGGTGGTGGTGGTAGTGGTGGTTGAGACCCGGTGCCAGATTCGCGACGCCTCCTCAAATTCATGTTGCTTGGAAAAATGTGAGAATGTAAAGGATTTCTCACTCACTTTAATGGTGGATGATGGAAGGAAGCTTTTCACTCACTTTAATGGTGGAAGGAAGGAGGAAGAAGATGGATGTGAGGGATGGAGTGAAAGAAAATGAAGAGGATGGAGTAAGAAATTTGTAGGGGATGATGAGAGAAGTGATTTTGTGAAGATTGAAGGAGCTTGGATGAAGGTCTTGAATGGTGGAAGGGTGAGTTTGGGGAAGAAGGTGAGAATTGGGGGTTAAGGTTTGAAGGAGAGAGAGAGAGAGATGGTGAGAAGAATGAGTGAAAGGAAGTGAGAAAATCGGGATATAATGTTGCCCGCTGAAGACGGCCCGATCGGGCGAAGGTAGCCCGATCCAATCGGGAGGACTTTTCCTTCGGTTTTGTCTTCTGAAAATGGTCACACGCCCGATCGGGCGCTCTCGCCCGATGCGATCGAGTTGTGTGCTTTTCTCGTTCCAGGAACTGACGGAGTGACGCCCGATCGGGCTACATGTCCCGATGAAATCTGGCGAACCCTCTCACTCTCTTACCAAAACTACAAAAATTAGCAAATCTAAAATCAAAAAAAGAAAGAAAAAAAAAGAAAAGGAAAAGGGAAATCAGGTTGCTTCCCGATTAGCGCTGGTTTATAAAGGTCCCGCACGACCATAATGCCTCATTCCTCAAGCAGAAGGGGAAGGGGGTTGGAGGTATAATTCCTTCACAGATCCAACAAGAGCTCCTGTATGGTATAACTTTAAGCGTTGGCCATTAACTTTGAACTTTTCACCTGTTGCATTCATCACCTCAATAGAACCAAACTTGTTAACATTAGTGACAGAAAATGGACCAGACCACATAGACTTCAACTTACCAGGGAAAAGTTTTAATATAGAGTTGTACAATAAAACCTTATCACCAATTGAGAACTCTCTACTCAAAATTTTCTTATCATGTCATCTCTTAGTGCGCTCTTTGTAGAGACGCAAACTATCATAAGCATTCAACCAGAGTTCATCAAGCTCATTAATCTACAATAGGCTTTTTTCTCCTGCTAACTTAGCATCAAGTTTCAGCTCCTTAACAACCCAAAAAGCCTTATACTCTAGCTCAATAGGTAAGTGACATGCTTTCCCATAGACTAAGCTGTAAGGGGTGGTGCCAATAGGGGTCTTAAAAGCAGTTCTGTAAGCCCATAAGGTGTCATCTAATTTGTCACTCTAAACCTTCCTAGATTTAACTACCACCTTATCTAAGATAGTCTTTATCTCACGATTAGACACTTCTACCTGCCCACTTGTCTGAGGGTGATATGCTAGGCTAGTCCTATGGTAGACACCATATTTCTTAAGCAGAGCCTCGAAAGTTCATTTGTGAAAATGAGATCCACCATCACTAATGACAACCCTTGGTACCCCAAACCTTGGAAAGATAATCTTTTTAAACATTTTCAAAACTACTTTGGAGTCGTTAGTTGGTGATGCAATGGCTTCTACCCACTTAGACACATAATCAACAGCAACAAGTATGAAATTATTGCCTGAGAAAGAGGGAAAAGGGCCCATAGAATCAATACCCCATACATCAAATAATTCAACTTCTAAAATGGGGGTTTGGGGCATCTCATGTCTACGGGAAATATTTCCCGTTCGTTGGCATGCATCACAAGACTTAACAAAGGTACTAGCATCATGAAATAAAGTAGGCCAGTATAAACCAGACTGAAGTACCTTAGCAACGGTTTTGGAGGGCCCAGCATGGCCTCCACATGGCAGGGAGTGGGAGTACTTCAGAATGTCATGCACCTCCCATTCTGGGATACATCGCCTATAGATGGTGTCAGCGCAAAGCTTGTAAAGTAGAGGGTCGTCCCAAAAGTACTTTTAGCATCATGGAGGAATTTCTTCCTCTGCTGGTAACTCAGCTCTAGGGAGTCTGTCCACTCACACAGAAGTTGGCGAAGTCTGCATACCACGGGGTGACTGAAGTGACTGCCAGGAGCTTATCATCAGGAAAGGAGTCATCAATGGGTAGACCCTCTTCCATATCCTCATACTGCAATCTGGACAAGTGATCAGCCACTACATTTTCTGCTCCCTTTTTATCCATGATCTCTAAGTCGAATTCTTGGAGCAGCAAAATCCACCGAATGAGTCGAGGCTTTGCCTCCTTTTTGGCTAGGAGGTACTTCAATGCGGCATGGTCGGTATAAACAATGACCTTAGACCCCAGCAAATATGTCATGAACTTGTCCAAAGCATAGACCACAGCTAGAAGCTCTTTCTCAGTGGTGGCATAGTTAACTTGAGGTTCATCTAGTGTCTTGCTAGCATAGTATATCGCATGGAGGATGTTGTCCTTCCTCTGACCAAGCACAGCTCCCACAGCATAGTCGCTAGCATCACACATAATCTCGAATGGAAGGGTCCAATCCGGAGATCGAATGATAGGAGCAGTAATCAAAGCTTGCTTGATCCTGTTGAAAGACACAAGACATTCATCAGTAAACATGAACGGAGCATCCTTGAGGAGCAACTGAGTAAGTGGTTTAGCAATTTTAGAGGAATTCTTGATGAAGCGGCGATAAAACCCCGCATAACCAAGAAAGCCTCGCACCCCTTTGACATTCACATGAGGGGATAATTGCTCAATCACTTGAATTTTTGCTTTATCCACCTGGATGCCACATTCAGAAATAATATGACCAAGTACCACTCCTTCAGTAACCATGAAGTGACACTTCTCCCAGTTCAGTACAAGATTGACATCTTCACATCTTTTCAAAACTTTAGCCAAATTTATCAAACATGCATCAAAATCAATTCCATACACGCTAAAGTCATCCATAAACACTTCCATAATGGACTCGATGAACTCAGAAAAGATGACCATCATACAACGTTGGAAAGTGGCAGGGGCATTGCATAGTCCAAATGGCATCCTTCGATAGGCAAAGGTACCATAAGGGCATGTAAAGGTGGTCTTCTCCTGGTCGTCTGTATGGATAGGTATTTGGAAGAAACCGGAATAGCCATCTAGATAACAAAAATAAGAGTGACAAGCTAGCCTTTCCAACATTTAGTCAATGAAGGGAAGGGGAAAGTGATCTTTCTTGGTGGCAACATTTAATTTCCTATAGTCAATAAACATACGCCAACCAGTTACTACTCTTATAGTAATTAATTAATTTTTTTCATTTTTGACAACAGTAGTACCTCCCTTTTTAGGAACCACTTGAACTGGACTCACCCACTTAGAGTCAGCAATGGGGTAGATGATTCCAGCATCAAGCAACTTCATAACCTCTTTCTTAACCACTTCCTGCATATTGGGGTTCAAACGACGCTGGCCTTGTATATTAGGACGGTGATCATCCTCTAGGTGAATTTTATGCATGCAAAAGTCAGGGCTTATACCTTTCAAATCATCAATACTATATCCAATGGCTTGTTTATGTTTTCTCAAAACAGACAAAAGTTGAGACATTTGACCATCATTCAGTGAAGCACTAACAATCACAGGATAATTTTCAGATTCATCCAGAAAAGCATATCTCAGAGAAGGGGGAAGGGGTTTCAGTTCAGGTTTCTTTACCTCTACCGATCAAGCTCTTCACATGAAAAAGCTGCTTCCCAGTCATCCATTTCAGCACTCAAGGGACTACCATCACATGTAGAAGATGCAAAACAAAGCAAAGCCTCTAAAGGATCCCGCAGAAGGGATTGAGGCATGTCATCATTAACCAGCACACCAATGACATCAATTCTGTAACAGACTTCCTCTGGCATGGGACTTTTTAAAGCATTGGTCACACTAAAAGTCACCTTATCATCTCCCACAGTCAAAGTTAATTTTCCATTCTTAACATCTATGACAGCTCCAGCAGTATGAAGGAATGGTCTCCCTAAAATAATTGGGATCTGAGTATCCTCTTCCATGTCAAGCACAACAAAATCCACAGGAATAAAAAATTTACATACCCTCACAGGGACGTCCTCTAAGATACCTAGGGGGTATTTAATGAAACTTGGTCGGCCATTTGAAGAGTAATATTGGTACATTTTAAATCTCCCATGTCAAGCTTTTTGCAAACAGTAAGGGGCATGACACTAACACTAGCACCCAAATCACATAAAGCCTTATCAATAAAAATGGTGCCAATGTTACAAGGGATAGAGAAACTCCCCTGGTCTTTCAATTTAGGTGGGGACTGGTTTTGCAAAAGAGCACTACATTCTTCAGTGAAGGCAACAATTTCAACTTCATTAAAGGCTCTCTTCCTAGTCAGAATTTCCTTCAAAAATTTAGCATATGCAGGAACTTGTGTAATAAGTTCGATAAAAGGGACACGATTACACGAAGATTCTTCACTACCTCCAAAAGCTTACCGAGCTGATGATCAAGCTTAGTCTTCAATAGGCGATTGGGGAACGGTACCTTGATCACAGGAGTGGTAGATGGAACTTTTTCAGCTACAGTCTACTTCTCTGCATTGCTGGCCTCCTTAGGAGCTGTAGTATTGTCAGTGACAGCTTTATTCTTTTCTGGCTCAACCAGATCATCTTTAGGCATCTCCGGACCATCATAATGCGTTCCACTCCTAAGAGTGATGGCATTGGCAGTATCTCTTGGTTGCATTGGTTGTGAAGGTAATGACCCAGGTGGCCTACTAGCAGAAGAACTAGCCAACCGAGCTAGTTGAGTCTCCAACATCTTGTTATGTGTACCCAAATTTTCCAAGCGAGCTTTTGTGTGCGCTTGAAAAGCATTAAAACCTTTTCTGCATCTGAAACATCATGTTCTTCAACTCTGTCATGGCTGGGTCAGCAGTAGGAGCAGGTTGTTGTGGAGCTTGATTTCTCTGGAAGCCAGGAGGAGCTTGTTGTTGAGGTTGATATTGTTGAACCTGATTTTGAGGGACATATGGTTGTTGAGGTTGAGGGTTCAACACATTATTGCTCCTATATGATAGGTTTGGATGATTTCGCAACCCTGGGTTGTAAGTGTTAGAATATGGATTGAACTGGCCCCTGGGTTGTGACTGAAACGCATTAACTGCCTCACAGTTGCCCCCTACATTAGAAGATAGGAGAGTAGTGCACTCTTGAGAGTTGTGCCCAGGTATCCCACAAGCATCACAAATGGGAGCATTGTAATTAGAAGCACTAGCCATCGCGTTAACACTCATGTGGGAGGAGTCAATACCTAGCTCAAAGAATCGATCTTCTGGGTTAGAGCAGCTAGTTGCCCGGACAGTAAAGAAATGGCCTCAACATCATGTTTCCCTCCCTTTTTCATAGAGGAACGAATGGTAGATGCTTGATTACAAGCGAGTTTCTCCAGAAGTTCATACCCTTCATCAATGGCCTTATCCATGAAGAACCCACCGGAGGCTCCATCAGTTACCCGCCTTGTATCTGCATCAACTCTAGTGTAGAAAATCTGACACAAATACCACTGGTCCAAACCATGATGAGGACAAAGGCGTTGCATATCCTTGAACCTCTCATAAGCTTCATACAATGACTCTCCAGGATCTTGGGTGAAAGTGACTATGGCATGACGCATATCTGCAGTCTTTTGGTAAGGGTACCACTTGATGAGGAAGATCTTTGATAGTTCTGCCCATGTGGTGATGGTGGAAGGCAGCTTATTATACCAAAATAGAGCTTTGTCGCGTAGAGAGAAACCAAATAGGATGAGTTTCATCTCATCAGCAGTAACACCAGCTTGTTTCTGAGTAGCACAACATTGTAAAAATCGCTGTATGTGCTGATTTAGGTCTTCAGATGGTAACCCAACAAACTGATTATTCTGAACCATATTCAGAACATGAGACTTGATTTCAAAATTCGTAGCAGCAATGGTAGGCAACCGGACCCCACTGGGTACATTATCAGGAGATGGTTGTGCATAATCTTTGAAGGTTGGTTTAACTTCGTCACCCATTCTAACAGTAATAGGTGAGACGGGGAATTCTTGTTGTGGTGAAGATGGTGGAAAAGGTGTCTTTTGGGAGGGTGTCCCTGCAGACAACTTTGCTTGCTTAGTTTTCTTTCTGAGTCTACGAGCGGTCTTTTCAATCTCCGGATCAAATGGAATGAGATTTGGGGATTTTAATTTCCTACTCATACACCAAAAACACTAAAACAAACGTGAGATGCTCCAAAGAACAGGTGTTCTTCAGAGTAGAGGTTAGTGTAATACAATAATTCAGACAAAATAAAAAATAAACCGTCTCCCAAGCAACGACGCCAAAATTTAACAGGCTAAAGTCGTATCACCTAATCAAAAATAACCTAAGGTCCACTAACTAGTGGTCAGGGAAGTCAGGATCGAATCCACAGGGAGAAACTTATACTTATTGTATCTGAATTCTAATATTATACTAACTAGATCAGACGAAAAGAGTTGTTTAACTGAACTAAGCAAATAACAGAATTAAATATGAAGGTATGAATCAATTAATAAAGAACTAGGACTATTGATCACTATGCATACAATTCGGGAAATCAGGGACGAATAACAACCACCTAATAAGTCAATTTATCTAGGGCACATGTAATTTCTCTCGAACATTACCTCCCTCAAAGATCACCTAGCCGCTCTCGTATGGTCAAGGATCACTCTGCCTAATGATTGAAAGCCTATACGAAATCTCCCCTCTCGAAGCAGATTCAATATGGCGATAATAGAAATACAAATCAGGCCTAATTTATAAATCTAGCATGAACGATTCAATCACAAGAAACAATTGAAATACAACGTAATTATACTAATCTATCAATCCCTCATTGCATACATAGATCCCCACAATCCTAGAAATAAAACTACTCACTCATGCTTGCGAAAACAATAACAAAATCAATATAATAATTCATACTTGGAATCATTGCGAATAACTAAGAAATTAATCTAATCGATAATAAAGAGAGCAATAAAGGAATCACCAAATTGAAGAACTATATTGAACTTGCAAGTAATCCAAATGTTTGATCTTGAATCCAAAGTGAAAAGTAGTAAACTAGGGTTCTTGAATAATTCTCTAGAGAAAAATATGAAAAATAATGGCTAAAACAAAGATGAATAAAAGATATTCTAATTTGGCTAATTATACTAAACCTAAAACAACTAGGAAAAGTCTTATAAAAATAGCCCGAAAATCATTAAATGCGCGTGTCGTGTCAATCGCCCGATCGGGCCAAGCATGCCCGATGAAATCAGGCTCAATAAACGCATCAGCACCCAAAATGACCATCGCCCGATGCAATCGGGACGGACCCGCCCAATGACATCGGGCCGCCTAACTGACCTCAGCAGCAAACACATAACCTCTCTCAAGCACGTCCGATGCAATCGGGCCGGACCGCCCGATCGGGCTTCATCATCGAATAACGACAGGGTAAAAGCGCCTGATCGGGCCCGTAACTAAATTGAATGTTGTTTCTCGTGGGCGCCCGATTGGGCTAGGCCGCCCGATATGACCGGGCCTGACCACCTTTCTTCGTTCTTGGTTCCAAATGCCAAGTCTTCGATTCTTCTTTCACTTAAGGGTCCCGAAAAGTGTCCTCAGGACCTTGAAACTCAGCATCAAACCTCTCCAATCCAGTGTAGCGGTCAAATAATAGTAGAAAATAGGGAAATAATTCCCTAAAACCTGCAATTTGACACAGAACAGAAAACCACAACTAGATGGAGAAAGTTAGCACAAAATGGCTCCTAAAGCACCATTGACATTCTTTTTAGCTTATAAGTAGGGGGAAAAAAACTCTATATAAAAGGATAACATCACATTTCATTTCCAGCTGCGTGCTTGAGAAAAAAAAATCATATTTTCCTATTTCACAGAAAGGTATCTAAGCATGGATCTGAACAAGCTATACTAAAGCTCTCAAAAGGCAGAGTTAATAACATGACACGTAACCATCCATATAGTATAGGAATGAGAATTTTACCAACAGCAGACTCTAATACAAAAATAATTTATTTTTTTAACAAGAAAAAGAACAAGGAAAGAACAAGTTATCTTGTCCTTACATCAAGAAATGGAAGAGGATTTAGCTACCTGTTGAGCTACCCCTCAAACTCATCTTACCACATGACATGATATAAGTTTTATGTTCTGTTTCGGATATAATATATATAACATCGATCTCAATCATATAAGGATACAAGTTAATAACTTCTTTTTTTTCTTCCTTTGGTAATTATTATTAGTTGTTCATAGTATGTTCAATGTTTTACTAGCTATTAAGCTAAAGAGTCCTTATTCTTTACTAATTTGGAGATGCAATCTAGGTCTAAACCTAGTCTTGTGGCAGTTATTGGTTGCTTGATGCCGATGATTTTAAGATTCTGCTTCCTATGCCCTTCTATGGATTGTCTCTGGCATAAGTATCACTATTGTCCCAGATGTGGAGAGAAGGTATCAAACTCACTTAGCCCTATGTTTTGACATTCTTTTTTTTTTGTTTCTAGGCTTCTAGTGCTTTTCTACTGCCATATTATTAATATGATGTGGAGTTTATTTAATAATACAAGGTTGTCACAGTAGTAGCATTTGCATCATTCACGTGATAACAAAATTTAACAGAGTTGAAAATATGAGATAAAAACTTACAACTTCTTCCGGAGTAGTTTTTTGGGCAACAAATGGTTCTCAATCCTCTTTTGTGATGTGATCCCATATTTCATAAGGCAACAATGTCGGTCCTTGCTTCTTTTCCGATGCCTTTTCATTTTCCCCTCCCTCCTCATTTACCTTTTCCTCTCCTTCCTCATTCTCCTTTTCCTTTCCTTCCTCATTCTCCTTTTCCTTTCCTTCTGTGAATTTCTTAGACTTGGTTCTTTTTCTTCTTAAAGAGATCCACCCACTCACTAACTTCGTCTAACAGCTGAAAAAAATACTTCCTTCTTGGCTTCATCGGGTTAAATATGAAATAAATTCTACAAAAATGAAATAAAAAAGTTACTTAAGAAGTATGTTGTAATATGCAGCCAAATACTTGTGAACTCTTCTACAATTACCACTGTATCTTCCCACAATGCCTTCTTCAAACCCTCCGACACCTCGTTCCATTTTGTCAAAATGGAAAGTTTGCGCATGCAAAGGCCAACTTGTTTCCCATACATAAGACGCCACTTACCACATGGTTGACCAAATTGATTGTATTTAAGGGGCATGGGTTCCTTATTATTAAGTCCTTTTGTGTGACCTCGCCCTCTTTTCTTTTTTGGATTGTGACTCACAATTTCACTTGCGGTACGAACTTGAAAGCGGCCTTGAGTTTGAGGAGCTGACACCATCTCATTTTCCTCTTGTATAAGGGTTGCATTATCGGTCTCCTCCTCACCTTTATCCTCCTCCATCTCCGGATCATACTCGGCATCATCATCATCTCTAATATCATGCTCCATTTCATCATTCTCAATATCATCCTCCTTACTCCTACATTTGCGTTTTATGCCCTTCCTTGATTGAGTTTCATACGCCGCAGAATAAGTCCTCATTTCTTGCATTTTTAATTTATTTTCCGCTATCCTCTTTTCTCTATATTTCTCATAATCTGCCATCTTGAATGTCTACTGTGAGATTAGCTTCTGCACAAAGGGGTCATAGACATTCAGCTCAAAAATAAGGACAAAGAGTTATGGTTCCAGTATACTACATAGAGCAATAGACTATTAAAAAACACGTTCATTCTATATAACATAACATATGCAATTATGATTAAAACTGAAATTTTCTGATAAATTTTTTGTATTGATGAACCTGATTTGGGAATTTGCATTCAGCTGACACACATTCAATAAAACATCTTAGAATACATTTCCCATTTTTCTTACAAAAGGAAAAAAAACTTTATAAATCATAAAAAGGTGCTAGTACAAACTGCCAGCAGACCACAAGTCATAAAATAATAGCAGAAGAAAAGGTGTACTCATATCATTCAAATTGATTTCAAAACTAAACCAGAAAAGAGTCATGAAGCTTGAGACAAAATTGATACTTAGAACGAAACCTTATCCTAGAGCAGAGCTTTCCATTAATCAAGCTCAGAATGCTGAAATCACTCAGTCCTTTACTCCCTCCCAAAGATGTCTGATTACATAATGTACCAACTGATCATGTCAAGAAGTTGACACCTCCAGCTCTCACAAACATGCAGCTCCACAAGACATATCAACCTCACAGAACGAAATCAGTAATACAAAATCAAGATACACTTTTGACTAATATAAAAGAACTCAGAATCCAAGAACAAATAACTGTCTCTTCTAAGAAATCTTCATGCAGATGATAATAATCTTTCGATGTAATTCCAAGATTAGACAAAGCTTTACAGTTCCATCTATTTATTATAAATTTTCCATTGTGAAAAGACCAAGTTTCTTGGTTATAATGCAGACTAATTAATCCAAGTCATGGTTGGTTTTTTGCTTTATGGTGGCTAATGATACTATATCAACTTGATTGAATTTCCCATTGGCTAAAGAACACCCTTCGGAACATGATTTTCAACAACCCTGAATACACATGATAAAACATTTTTTTTATCTCAATACAAACATACACATTTTGTTTTCCATGATGTACATATAAAATATAGAATAATGTGTTACATGCAAACTGGATGTTAGAACGCTAGAGTGACTGTTAGGTAATTGGATGTGTGACAAGCTGGAAGAGCATATTTGGTTGGGCATCAAACAAAAAAGGCAAGCAGCTACACATGACCTGCATGCATTAGATAGCTTGTTATGACTTGTTTATACATGATGTACATATGCTTTACTAGGAAACATAAGGGGTTCTTTAAAAGATCAAAGGTGTCAACGTCAAAAACTCAAACAAACTCATTATATAAAATATTATATGAAAACTTCAAAAATAACGTAGAGAGATTCAAAGATAGAAAATACATAATATGAGAATAAGAACCACAAAAATATGCTTCATATCTCCTAAGTAATGAAAGACATATTCATAAACTTGTATATATAATACCTTGTGAATACATCATTCTCAAGAGTCGACAAGTATCCCTTCCGTGTGATCTACACGCATATAATTTGTGTCGACATCTGCATCGCGTGTTACATCGAATTTGGGATTGATGAAAGGTGGGGTGTCCTTAAAAGCATCATACTCTTCCTCATCATCAACATCGTCAATGCCAAGGATACTTCTTTTTCCCGGTACAACAATACACCACTTATGACCAGCAGGGTCTGTTACATAGAATACTTGCTTAGCATGTGTCGCAAGTATAAATGGTTTGTCACTTTCACGTAAATGACCCAAGTCTACAGGAGTGAAACCACAAGGGTCATCATTGCTTACAAAACGCCGATTATTACCTACCCATTTGCAACATAACAAACCAACCTTGAAACTAGAGTAGTTTAGCTCCCATATTTCTTGAATTCACCCATAGTATAATAGTTTGGCATCCACTGGATTCCGATCCTTAGCGCTAGCATAAAATGTAGATGACGCCAAAACAGAAACACCACTATTTTGCACTGATGATGACTTTTGTGCTTGACTTTCAGTCCTAAATGTAAATCCGTTGACATCATACCCATCATATTTGTTGACAGCTTCACGAGAACCAAATGCTAACCACTTAGTAGTATCAGATACACCATCTTGTTGTTGACATATTACTCGATCATGAAACCAATCAATAAACGTCTTATTGTGCAACTGCATCAATGCCCTATCCCCTTTGGAAGGATTTTCAGCCCATAGCACCTCTATATGCTCAACCAATTACGGATGCACTTCTGCAACATGATGCAACATATATAAGTGTGCTTGTAGGCGCCTATCCCTAGGAGGTGTGACTAATTTTGACCCAATCGTACCCTGGCCTCCAAGTCTTCCATCATGCCGAGATGTAGGAAGTCTTATAGGTTCGGCACTAGCCAAATACTCGGCTATAAAATTACCAACTTCATCGCCCACGGTGCCTTGAATAATACTAGCTTCAGGTTGTGCAGGATTCCTCACTTTATCTTGTAAAGTACGCATTCGTCTTTCAAAAGGATAACACCACCTCAAAAACACTGGACCACAAAGCTTGATTTCACGAACTAGATGGACGATAAGATGAACCATTATGTCAAAGAATGCAGGTGGGAAATACATTTCAAACTTGCAAAGTGTCTCTACCACATCAACTTGAAGAGCATCAAGTCTTGTCGGATGAAGCACTTTGCTACATATCGTGTTGAAAAAATGAGCATAGTTCAGCAATAGCATACCTCACATCTTTTGGTAGTATCCCACGAATAGCAATCGGTAAAAATACTTGCATCATAACATGACAATCATGAGATTTCATAAACTCTAATTTTAACTCGCCATTGAAGGATACAAATCTTTTCATATTAGATGAGTACCCCGATGGAACCTTAATGCCATACAAAGTCTCGGAAAAATTCCGCTTCTCTTCCTTGGACAACGTATAGCAAGCTGGAGGCAAATAATTCCTATTGTCGACCTTTTTCTTGTTCTTTTTAACCTTAACCTTCTAGGGATTTCTTTTTTCTTTGGATTTTTCCCCTTCTTATCTTCCTCAAGATTTGTTTCTTTTTCAGATTTTTTCCTCTTCTTACCTTTCCTGTCTTGAGGCCACAATTCTGGCCGAACTCCTTTCTTTTTCAAGTACAATCGTGAGGCCTTGTTATCCTTCGTCTTACGGGGAATAATCATAAGCGTCGAAAGAATGGCATCGCATACATTTTTTTCTATTTGCATGACGTCGAGGGAATGTCTAACCTGTATATATTTTCAGTAGGGAAGTGTCCAAAAGACATACTCCTTTTTCCATAACCCTTTATCCTCTTGCATTGCTTTACCAAAGATCGTTTCAACACCCTTCACTTGCTCATAAACCTCTTTACCAGTCAATTGTCTACGAGCTACACCCTCTTCAACAGACCCAAAAAATGCCTTCTTCTTCTTAAGAAAAGGGTGGTCGGGTCGTAAGAACTTTCGGTGGGGCATGTAGACATATTTGCAATTAGGAATGAATGTGGATTCCATGTCATCCATACATTTCAGATATGCTTTCTTACCTCTATTCTTATACCTAGATAAGTTGTCGTACACCAGGAAATCGTTAATGGTGCAGAAAAGCATTGCACGCAAGGTGAACATCTCATTAGCATGAGCATCGAACATAGAAACCCTTTCATCCCATAGCCTTTTGAGATCGTCGATAAGTGGTGCAAGATAGACATCTATGTCATTTCCGGGCTATTTAGGACCCGGAATTAGAAGAGACAACATCATGTACTTGCGTTTCATGCACAACCAAGGAGGCAAGTTATATATAACTAAAAGCACAGGCCATGTACTATGCAAAGAGCTCATACTTTCAAATGGATTCATCCCATCTGTACATAGCCCAAGCCTCAAATGACGATCTTCATCCCCAAATGTCTTATGCAACCTATTAATAGTCTTCCACTCAGGAGAATCTGCCAGATGCTTCAACAAACTATCTTTCTTCCTTCCTTCTACATGGCACCACTACTACAAATAATGCTTCGTGTAATTACGCTTAAGAGAACGCCTGTGGAGCGTTCTCCAAGTCAACGTAGTCTCTAAGTTAAGAGAACCCCGAATGAGGTGTTTTGTTAAATAGAGCAAAGAGAACCGTCATCCTTCACAACGGTTCTATATATGAAATTAATTCACGTTGAATGGCCAAACAAAGTGAACTGTTATTTGTTACACCTGTTTTGTTGCTGAACTTAATAGACAACCCTTGCTAGTGTCCACGGTTCTCTTTAGTCTTGCATTTAAAAAAATATAATTACCATATGCTATTGCTTTCTTCCATTGCAACGTGTAGTGTAATTATCATAATTATATTAATCAGTTGCAAAACAATTGCAATTGTAGTATTGTACACAAACAATCAAATAAAAGTACATTGACATCTTTTACCAAAACTGGATACAAAAACAAATTGAACTAAATGTACTTGTTGTAGATCTTCTTCTTTACATCGTTATTATAGCACTTGCAATGACTAATCTCTGCAATCACAAACGCCAACAAAGAGAACTTACTGAAAGACTTTGAAGCAAGTTTAAATCATATGAAATAATCCAATTTGATCAATAAAATAAAATAGATATATAACCAAAAACATAGATCAAATTAGCAAGTCACGAATCAAATTTCAAAGATACATGAAACAGATTAGCTAGAAATTAATAATTTTTACCAATATAAAACTAGCTATGAATGAAATTCGTTTATTACTATGATATATTAATTGGATTTTGTTTATCATATGATATAATCAAACTAAAAAAATCAAAGAATGCAAATTAGGCACAAATTGAACTAATGGGCAAACTAATTTAACAAATCGAACCTAATATTGCAAAGCATAGATGATTAATTCCAAGGCTTTTACATCTAGGATGATATCTGAAGTCAGGCTGCTTCCCAATGTAACTCATAGTTCTTGAGAGGTACTCCATGCACAAGACAAACAAAAGAGGGGACATAGGGTCCCCTTGTCTGAGCCCCCTTTTAGAATGAAAAAAACCAGTAGGAGTTTCATTCAAAAGCAAAGTGTAGGTAGGACTAGAAACACAAGTCATAATTAACTTCACAAAAGACCTAGGAAACTACAGAGCAATCATCATTTCCTCCAAAAATTCCCAACTAACAGTGTCATAGGTCTATTTTCAGCAAGCATCCTTTCTGTTTTTGACTCTTTCTATACATGCTAATGATATCCTGACAAAGCAAGGTATTATGCAAGATGCTTCTGTTTGACACAAAAGCACCTTGAGAAGCTGACACCAGGTCAGGGAGCACAAGTTTAAGTCTAGTACAAATGAGTTTAGTGATACATTTGTACAGGACTGAGCAGCAAGAGATTGGTCTAAAGTCACTTACACTGGAGGGACTCTTAACCATAGGAATAAGAGTAATTGAAGTGACATTTATTGATTTCAAGAGCTTCCCTGTGCTGAAAAAGTCCTTGACAGCAGCTATAATATCACCCCCAATTACATTCCAACTCTTTTTGAAAAAATAACTATTATACCCATCCAGGCCTGGAGCCTTGTCATTGGGTATAGAGAATAAAGCCTACTTAACTTCTTCCTCGGAAAAATCACAATGAAGCATTTGATGTTGAGCCTCACTAAGAATCATGCCTTCACTAATAATTTGAGGTTTAACCTCACATCAATTATCCAATTTTACCCCAAGCAGAGAAGTATAGTAGCTAACAAAAGCATCATTCACCTCCTTCTCTTCCTTCATCCATTGTCCCCTTTCATCTAGAATAGAATAAATTTTGTTAGCATTTCTCCTAGCTTTAATGGATTGATGAAAAAGCTTAGTGTCATCATCACCAAGGCTTATACACCTCTCTTTAGCTTTTTGTTTCAAGAAGCTTATGTATGTAGCCTGAGCTTGCTTATACATCTCCTGAGCCTGCTTTTCAGCACTAGCAAGCTCATTATCATGTGGGCTAGCATGCATCTTCTCCTGAACTGATAGCAAATTCTGCTCAGCTTGAATAGCAGTGGCTTGCACATCTGAAAAACCTTGCTTGTTCAGTCTCTTCAACTCCTCCTTTAAAATTTTCAGCCTTTGAGTGACTTTATACATCAAACATCCTTGAACTGGGTGTTGCCAAGCTCTGTCAATAATTGTTGTATAACCTGGAGCTTCAGTCCACATATCAAAAAATTTGAATGGCTTCCTTCCATGTTGATTTTTGTGACTACTAACAATCCCAGGGCAATGATCAAAATCACCCTCAGGTAAGTAGAATACTGTAACATCCTCAAATCTCTCTCTCCACCCTTCATTGACCATAGTTCTATCTATCTTGGAAAAAATCCTATGCACCCCATCCTTCTTGTTTGTCCAAGTAAAAAACCTACCACTCTGCTTCATATCTGCAAGCTCACAATGCTCCACACAATCCCTGAAATCTTCTATTTCATGAAATCTGACCATAGAACCAATCCTTTCATCCACATTCAGACCAACATTAAAATCTCCTAATATAATCCATGGGCTATCAACCTTCACCTGAGTAAGGGTCTTCCATATAGAGCATCTTTCCTTCTTGTCATTGGAACCATACACAAAAGAGCACATGAAAGGTTCCAATTGCCCCCGAGGCTCAACTTTACAATGTATAACTTGATCAGTCATGACTTCAACAACAAGAGTGAAAGCACTAGGCAACCAACCAATTACTATTCTTCCCTGATCCACAACACAGCTATTGGTAGTGAAACACCACCCAGGACACAAATTTTGGTAAAGATTACCCATTTTGGCAATCTTTACCTTAGTATCCAGGAGGCTAAACAGGGCTATTTTGTGAGTTGTGATGAAATTTCTCACACTATGCTGCTTAGACACCCTATTTAACCCCCTGACATTCCATGCTAAGATGCTATCCATTGACCTCAGGGGCCTCTAACCCCTGCATCTCATCTTCATGACCAGTGTCAACTTCATAAAATAAATCTTCTGTTGTAGCAGTAGTGAGCACATCAAACCTATTTCTAATTGGTGTATTCTTATTGCCCTGAGTTCCTGCCTTGCCCTGAGTTCCTGCCTTAGCACCAACTGCCTCAGTTGCATCAGCCACTCTAGGACCTCCAGTATTCACCATATTATCAGGCTTCTGTATAGGAGCTTGTTTGATAACCCACCTCTTCTGCACTTTCTTAGGTTGTTGCTGCATAACACAATCAGTTTGTACATGCCCATAACCATGACAACTCGCGCACAAAACTGGCTTCCAAGCATAGTACACATCTTGCTCTACAACACACCCCTTCTCATTCTTAAACTGAACCTTCTCTGGGAAAATCTGATCAACATCAACTTCCACCAACATTCTGGCATACATCAAAGTCTCCCTTTTCAATGTAGGCCTATCTAGCCTCAGAAATTTACCAATTGGGCTAACAATTTTTCTTATTCACTTCTCACCCCAATACTTAAAGTCTAAGCCATGAAGCTCAACCCAAATTGGAACTCTCTTCACATTCTTCCTATGCCAGTCCACATCTGGTTCCAATGCTTGGACTATCAAGGGTTTACCATAAAAAAAATGGCATTCCTCAGCAAGAACTTGCTCTTTTTCCTGCATTGATCCTAATCTCACCATATAAATGCCCTTCCCAATTCCTGCAATCTTATCTAAGACCCTCTTTCCCCAAATTCTCCGAAAAAACCTTCAATTACATGTTGAGGGGGGTTGGCACCAAGCACATAGCACACAACAGAGGATTCCCAGAAATTAACATCTTCTTTAATATCATCCCAATCAATTTCAGGCATATCATTAACAACATCACTAATTTCAGAATTATGCACATTCACAGCATTAAGAATATCATCCACACTCGATTTCTCACCCACATTTAATTCAATTTCATTCGACCAAGAAACCAATTTTGACCCATTTTCAGCATTAGGTGATTTTACATCTTTCAAACCACTATTGATTACATTTAACCATTCAGAAAACAATAGTTTCTCTGCTGATTGTTTTTTCAATTCTACAAGAGAAGATTTAGGCGATAAAATCTCACCTTCATCCTCGCTCACTTCTGGGTCTGGTACTTTCAGTACTCCAACTCCAAGAACTTCATCCATGGAACGAGATTTCTTGGCATCAGCAGATGTCGGACCCACAAATTTCATCTTCCCCTTGCTTGCGCTTTTTGAATTCTTTGACCCACGAGGTATGCCCATGGCGCCCAGCAGAACTGGAAACCCCGCGTAGAGAGAGTTTCAAAAAGTTTTTTTCATTCTAGTTTGTTTTAAAATAAATAATCTTTCTCCACAAGATATATATACAAAAAGTAACATTACATTATTGTTGAATTTTTATATTTTTTTTTCAAAATAAAAACTATATAACAATCTAAGTATTTGGCATCATCAAAACATGGAATACAACAATATTCCCCCTTTTTGATGATGGCAAATATAAGGCATATAAAAAATATAAAATTAACAAAAACTAATAAAAGAAGGAAAAAAAAATAAAATAAATCATAGCAAAAGAATCAAAAGCTAATGGGTTTAAAAATAAAGAAACAAAACTACCAAAAGATTAAAAAGTGAAAATGAACACTAATCAAACATTCAGCAGTGTTGAAAACAAGGAAAAGAAAAATCGAAAAGCATTACCCAAAAACTAAGAAGACTAGAATTTTATTTTATGTGCCACTCTACTACTTCTCCCTTTTGTCATCATCAAAAACAACTAAGTACCCAGCAGGACTCTAAGAGTGCATCATATACAACAATATCAAGGCAAAGTAGCTCAAATAATACTAGCCATCCAAACATTTTAATGAGCATATTAAGACAAGATAAATGCACAAAGACATGAGTGATGCACAAGTTGAGTTCATGAAAAAGAAAAGGAAAGAAGCAACGAGGACAAGAAGATAAGCAAGAAGAAATAAAAATGAAAAGAGATGAAAGATATAAACAAAACAATAAAATAAAACTTATCATCAGAAACTGATGTGTGATTCACATCCAAAAGATGATAAAAAGAAAGTAACAACAAACCACCATTGTTTAATACAATCCAAAACAAAAAAAATAGAAACATTGTTTCATCAGATTATAGTGAAGGAAAGGGAATTAGGGTTTGGAGGGTTTGGGGCAAACAACATAAGAAGCGACCACAACGTCAATCTTCTCGCGTACTGCATATTCTCCTCTCTTCACAGCAGCTAGGATCTGCTCCTGTTGAAGATCAACTCTTGCAACCCTTGCTTCAACACCTTGGATCCTTGTGTGCAGGAGGGACATAGACTCCTGAATAGTGTGCAAAATTCCATGCAGACCAGTAGTGGAGAGAATGAGAAAAATCAACAGCCTGTGATCCTGGAGAGACCTGATCCTCATCCAGATCAATGTGAATAACACCCTGACCCTGTTCCTTGGGAGCCTTGGTCTCTGCAATCCTCTGGCTTTTCCTCACTGACCTAGGTCCTTCGGTACTAACCTCTTCCTCAAACTTCCTCTTGACCCCAGTCTCTACCTTTCCCTTGGGTTCAGCAGCCTCAAACTCTAACTTCCCACCTTGTACCCTCAATGAAAGCCTAGATAAAGTCTCCTTGGTCAAATAGTTGTCAGGCTCTAGATCAAAGGAGGTACTAGAAGGGAGTTTGATTTGGTTCTTTTTGAGAATAACAAAAATGAGGTTTGCATACCCAACCTTAGTATTATGAGAGATACAGTAGGAAAGATGAGAGATCATCCAAGTAGGAAAGTTTATTTTTATGTTCTTTTCAAGGCAAAACATTAAAGAAAGATCCATGAGGCTCGCTTGAGTCCTCTTGGAGGTCCTCGGCAAAATGAATCGACAAACAATATGAAACAGAAATTTGTGAAAAGAAGAGAGATCCTTTTGATCTAGGGACAGGTCAGTAGCCTTACCCCCAAAGTATTCCAGAATTGTAGAGTTAGACGCACCATTTACATTCAACTTAGCCCTACCCTTAACATACTCCTTGTACCCTTCAGTTGGTACCTCAAACCACTCACTTAAATTCTTTTCAGTAAACTTAACTAATTTTCCATTAACGACACTAATGCATAAACCCTCGGTATTTTCAAAACTAGCAATAAACTCGCTCATCTCACTTTCATACAAACCCTCATCAAAACTCAACACCTTAGCCCATTTTTGAAATTTAACAATATCAAGAAACTGACCCCACTTAATTTTCTTGCACCAAGAAAAATCAACGCAAAACCCTATGATGTATTTGGAAGACTTAGATTTCTTACCCCTCTTAGTGGGAACCAAGACTTCCTTTTCTTGCTCTGTTTCCGCGTCATCCAATTCTTCTTCCTTCTTTGGAGAAATTACTTCATTTTCAGCCGAATTTTCTTGAGAACTCAAGGAATCTTCATTGAAATTTGAAGATTCATTCTCACTTTCGTTGTAATCCACTAGAGGTGAAGATTTTTTGCCGGAAAATTCTTTGTATCATCGGAGGTTTTTCGCTTGGGAGCCATTTGAGGGTTTTGGTGAAGAAGATGAAGTTGAGAGGTTTTGGAGAAAGAGAAAAAAGTGGTTTTACAGAGTTAATGGTTTTGGGGTAAAAGTGGTGAATTTGCCGTGTAAATTTTGGTTTGATTTTATGGGAGGTTTATATTTAGGGTAGATTTATGGGGGATGGTGAAAAGATAATAAATGCAACTTTTCCCTTCCTTCTTTAAATCCATTGAATTATTTATTTTCAGGTTTGTACATGAACGCTGGTGAAGCGTTGCCAAAAAAAATTTATTTGTGGGTGATGAATGAGGAAAGAAATAAATAAATAAAAAATAAAATAGAAGAAAATAAAATAGAGAGAATATTTACGTGGGAAAAAATTAAAAGGGAAATTCCCACTGGTAACCCTAACTATGGAACATTTGCAATGGTGAACCGTTTTTTTTCAGTTTCAAAAATAACCCTATACTTAGTAATATTATACGAAAGTGACCTTAATGATGGTAAAACCGTTAATTCAACCGTTAGTTTTATTGGTTTACCTAACCCAGGTTAACCCCAACCGCCAACCACCACCCAGCCCACTAACATCCCACCCAACCACCACAGTTTTTACCAATAAAACTCACGGTTGAATTAACGGTTTTACCATCATTAAGGTCACTTTTGTATAATATTACTAAGTATAGGGTTATTTTTGAAACTGAAAAAAAAACGGTTTACCATTGCAAATGTTCCATAGTACAGGGTTACCAGTGGGAATTTCCCCAGCATAATCCACATCCAAATAGCTTACTAGGTCAAAAACATCACTTCGAGGATAGAACAAACATAAGTCATCGCTTCCTTTCAAATACCTAAGAATTCTCTTAGCTGCCGTTAAGTGAGATTCTTTGGGATTCGATTGGAATCGCGCACATAAACCAACACTAAAAGCTTTATCAGGTCTACTTGTTGTTAAGTATAGTAAAGATCCAATCATACCTTTATATTGCTTCTCGTTTACACACTTACCATTTGTATCTTCATCTAACCGTGTTCCTGTTCCTATGGGAGTGTGGTTCGTTTTAGATTGTTCCAGTCCATATTTCTTCAGTAGTTCCTTGACATATTTTTGTTGATGGATCATTGTTCCTCTTTCAGTTTGCTTGATTTGCAACCCCAAAAGAAGTTCAATTCTCCCATCATACTCATTTCGAACTCACTACTCATAAGATCAGTAAACTCCTTACAAAGAAGATCATTAGTAGCACCGAAAATTATATCATCAACATAAATCTGGACCACTAATATGTCTGTTCCTTTTGAACGAAGGAACAGGGTTCTATCAACTTTACCTCTTATGAACTCATGTGCAAGCAAGAATTTTGATAACCTTTCATACCAAGATCTAGGATCTTATTTCAACCCATAAAGAGCTTTCTCAAGCTTATAGACCTGATTTGGACGATTGGGATTTTCAAATCCAAGAGGTTGTTCCATATAGACTAGAGCTGATCATGGGCGGGAAAGCCCGCTAGGCCCGGCCCTCTCGGCCCGTTAGTAAAGCGGGCTTGGACAACGTTTTGGACAACCGTTAGAGCTTTGTCGCGTAGAGAGAAACCAAATAGGATGAGTTTCATCTCATCAGCAGTAACACCAGCTTGTTTCTGAGTAGCACAACATTGTAAAAACCGCTGCAGGTGCTGATTTAGGTCTTCAGATGGTAACCCAGCAAACTGATTATTCTGAACCATATTCAGAACATGAGACTTGATTTCAAAATTATCAGGAGATGGTTGTGCATAATCTTTGTAGGTTGGTTTAACTTCGTCACCCATTCTAACAGTAATAGGTGAGACGGGGAATTCTTGTTGTGGTGAAGATGGTGGAGAAGGTGTCTTTTGGGAGGGTGTCCCTGCAGACAACTTTGCTTGCTTAGTTTTCTTTCTGAGTCTACGAGCGGTCTTTTCAATCTCCGGATCAAATGGAATGAGATTTGGGGATTTCAATTTCCTGCTCATACACCAAAAACACTAAAACAAACGTGAGATGCTCCAAAGAACAGGTGTTCTTCAGAGTAGAGGTTAGTGTAATACAATAATTCAGACAAAATAAAAATAAACCGTCTCCCAGGCAACGACGCCAAAATTTGACAGGCTAAAGTCGTATCACCTAATCAAAAACAACCTAAGGTCCACTAACTAGTGGTTAGGGAAGTCAGGATCGAATCCACAGGGAGAAAGTTATACTTATTGTATCTGAATTCTAATATTATACTAACTAGATCAGACGAAAAGAGTTGTTTTACTGAACTAAGCAAATAACAGAATTAAATATGAAGGTATGAATCAATTAATAAAGAACTATGACTATTTATCACTATGCATACAATTCGGGAAATCAGGGACGAATAACAACCACCTAATAAGTCAATTTATCTAGGGCACATGTAATTTCTCTCGAACATTACCTCCCTCAAAGATCACCTAGCCGCTCTCGCAGGGTCAAGGATCAATCTGCCTAATGATTGAAAGCCTATACGAAATCTCTCCTCTCGAAGCAGATTCAATATTGCGATAATAGAAATACAAATCAGGCCTCATTTACAAATCTTGCAAGAACGATTCAATCACAGGAAACAATTGAAATACAACGTAATTATACTAATCTATCAATCCCTCATTGCATACATAGATCCCCACAATCCTAGAAATAAAACTACTCACTCATGCTTGCGAAAACAATAACAAAATCAATATAATAATTCATACTTGGAATCATTGCGAATAACTAAGA
This sequence comes from Beta corolliflora, assembly GCA_947648045.1. Taxonomy (NCBI): domain Eukaryota; kingdom Viridiplantae; phylum Streptophyta; class Magnoliopsida; order Caryophyllales; family Amaranthaceae; genus Beta; species Beta corolliflora. Next base: position 297,762 of record CANSZD010001281.1, read on the forward strand.
AATTAATCTAATCGATAATAAAGAGAGCAATAAAGAAATTACCAAATTGAAGAACTATATTGAACTTGCAAGTAATCCAAATGTTTGATCTTGAATCCAAAGTGAAAAGTAGTAAACTAGGGTTCTTGAATAATTCTAATTTGGCTATTTATACTAAACCTAAAACAACTAGGAAAAGTATTATAAAAATAGCCCGAAAATCATTAAATGCGCGTGTCGGGTCAATCGCCCGATAGGGCCAAGCATGCCCGATGAAATCGAGCTCAATAAACGCATCAGCACCCAAAATAACCATCGCCCGATGCAATCGGGCCGGACCCGCCCGATGACATCGGGCCGCCTAACTGGCCTCAGCAGCAAACACAGAACCTCTCTCAAGCACGCCCGATCCAATCGGGCCGGACCGCCCGATCGGGCTTCATCATCGAATAACGACAGGGCAAAAGCGCATGATCGGGCCCGCAACTAAATTGAATGTTGTCTCTCGTGGGTGCCCGATCAGGCTAGGCCGCCCGATATGACCGGGCCTGGCCACCTTTCTTCGTTCTTGGCTCCAAATGCCAAGTCTTCGACTCTTCTTTCACTTAAGGGTCCCGAAAAGTGTCCTCGGGACCTTGAAACTCAGCATCAAACCTCTCCAATCCAGTGTAGCGGTCAAATAATAGTAGAAAATAGGGAAATAATTCCCTAAAACCTGCAATTTGACACAGAACAGAAAACCACAACTAGATGGAGAAAGTTAGCACAAAATGGCTCCTAAAGCACCATTGACATTCTTTTTAGCTTATAAGTAGGGGGAAAAAAACTCTATATAAAACCATAACATCACATTTCATTTCCAGCTGCGTGCTTGAGAAAAAAAATCATATTTTCCTGTTTAACACAAAGGTATCTAAGCATGGATCTGAACAAGCTATACTAAAGCTCTCAAAAGGCAGAGTTAATAACATGACACGTAACCATCCATATAGTATAGGAATGAGAATTTTACCAACAGCAGACTCTAATACAAAAATAATTTATTTTTTTAACAAGAAAAAGAACAAGGAAAGAACAAGTTATCTTGTCCTTACATCAAGAAATGGAAGAGGATTTAGCTACCTGTTGAGCTACCCCTCAAACTCATCTTACCACATGACATGCTATAAGTTTTATGTTCTCTTTCGGATATAATATATATATCATCGATCTCAACCATATAAGGATACAAGTTAATAACTTCTTTTTTTTCTTCCTTTGTTAATTATTATTAGTTGATCATAGTATGTTCAATGTTTTACTATCTATTAAGCTAAAGAGTCCTTATTCTTTACTAATTTGGAGATGCAATCTAGGTCTAAACCTAGTCTTGTGGCAGTTATTGGTTGCTTGATGCCGATGATGTTAAGATTCTGCTTCCTATGCCCTTCTATGGATTGTCTCTGGCCTAAGAATCATTATTGTCCCAGATATGGAGAGAAGGTATCAAACTCACTTAGCCCTATGTTTTGACATTCTTTTTTTTTTGTTTCTAGGCTTCTAGTGCTTTTCTACTGCCATATTATTGATATGATGTGGAGTTTATTTAATAATACAAGGTTGTCACAGTAGTAGCATTTGCATCATTCACGTGATAACAAAATTTAACAGAGTTGAAAATATGATATAAAAACTTACAACTTCTTCCGGAGTAGTTTTTTGGGCAACAAATGGTTCTCAATCCTCTTTTGTGATGTGATCCCATATTTCATAAGGCAACAATGTCGGTCCTTGCTTCTTTTCCGATGCCTTTTCATTTTTCCCTCCCTCCTCATTTACCTTTTCCTCTCCTTCCTCATTCTCCTTTTCCTTTCCTTCCTCATTCTCCTTTTCCTTTCCTTCTGTGAACTTCTTAGACTTGGTTCTTTTTCTTCTTAAAAAGATCCATCCACTCACTAACTTCGTCTTGAAGTTTCTAAATCTCTCTGCAACAGCTGAAAAAAATACTTCCTTCTTGGCTTCATCGGGTTAAAAATGAAATAAATTTTACAAAAACGAAACAAAAAAGTTACTTAAGAAGTATGTTGTAATATGCAGCCAAATACTTGTGAACTCTTCTACAATTACCACTGTATCTTCCCACAATGCCTTCTTCAAACCCTCCGACACCTCGTTCCATTTTGTCAAAATGGAAAGTTTGCGCATGCAAAGGCCAACTTGTTTCCCATACATAAGACGCCACTTACCACATGGTTGACCAAATTGATTGTATTTAAGGGGCATGGGTTCCTTATTATTAAGTCCTTTTGTGTGACCTCGCCCTCTTTTCTTTTTTGGACTGTGACTCACAATTTCACTTGCGGTACAAACTTGAAAGCGGCCTTGAGTTTGAGGAGCTGACACCATCTCATTCTCCTCTTGTATAAGGGTTGCATTATCGGTCTCCTCCTCACCTTTATCCTCCTCCATCTTCGGATCATACTCGGCATCATCATCATCTCTAATATCATGCTCATTTCATCATTCTCAATATCATCCTCCTTACTCCTACATTTACGTTTTATGCCCTTCCTTGATTAAGTTTCATACGCCGCAGAATAAGTCCCCATTTATTGCATTTTCAATTTATTTTCTGCTATCCTCTTTTCTCTATATTTCTCATAATCTGCCATCTTGAATGTCTACTGTGAGATTAGCTTCTGCACAAAGAGGTCATAGACATTCCGCTCAAAAATAAGGACAAAGAGTTATGGTTCCAGTATACTACATAGAGCAATAGACTATTAAAAAACACGTTCATTCTATATAACATAACATATGCAATTATGATTAAAACTGAAATTTTCTGATAAAATTTTTGTATTGATGAACCTGATTTGGGAATTTGCTTTCAGCTGACACACATTCAATAAAACATCTTAGAATACATTTCCCATTTTTCTTACAAAAGGAAAAAAAACTTTATAAATCATAAAAAGGTGCTAGTACAAACTGCCAGCAGACCACAAGTCATAAAATAATAGCAGAAGAAAAGGTGTACGCATATCATTCAAATTGATTTCAAAACTAAACCAGAAAAGAGTCATGAAGCTTGAGACAAAATTGATACTTAGAACCAAACCTTATCCTAGAGCAGAGCTTTCCATTAATCAAGCTCAGAATGCTGAAATCACTCAGTCCTTTACTCCCTCCCAAAGATGTCTGATTACATAATGTACCAACTGATCATGTCAAGAAGTTGACACCTCCAGCTCTCACAAACATGCAGCTCCACAAGACATATTAACCTCACAGAACGAAATCAGCAATACAAAATCAAGATACACTTTTGACTAATATAAAAGCACTCAGAATCCAAGAACAAATAACTGTCTCTTCTAAGAAATCTTCATGCAGATGATAATAATCTTTTCGATGTAATTCCAAGATTAGACAAAGCTTTACAGTTCCATCTATTTATTATAAATTTTCCTTTGTGAAAAGATCAAGTTTCTTGGTTATAATGCAGACTAACTAATCCAAGTCATGGTTGGTTTTTTGCTTCATGGTGGCTAATGATACTATATCAACTTGATTGAATTTCCCATTGGCTAAAGAACACCCTTCGGAACATGATTTTCAACAACCCTGAATACACATAATAAAACATTTTTTTTATCTCAATACAAACATACACATTTTGTTTTCCATGATGTACATATAAAATATAGAATAATGTGTTACATGCGAACTGGATGTTAGAACGCTAGAGTGACTGTTAGGTAATTGGATGTGTGACAAGCTGGAAGAGCATATTTGGTTGGGCATCAAACAAAAAAGGCAAGCAGCTACACATGACCTGCATGCATTAGATAGCTTGTTATGACTTGTTTATACATGATGTACATATGCTTTACTAGGAAACATAAGGGGTTCTTTAAAAGATCAAAGGTGTCAACGTTAAAAACTCAAACAAACTCATTATATAAAATATTATATGAAAACTTCAAAAATAACGTAGAGAGATTCAAAGATAGAAAATACATAATATGAGAATAAGAACCACAAAAATATGCTTCATATCTCCTAAGTAATGAAAGACATATTCATAAACTTGTATATATAATACCTTGTGAATACATCATTCTCAAGAGTCGACAAGTATCCCTTCCGTGTGTTCTACACGCATATAATTTGTGTCGACATCTGCATCGCGTGTTACATCGAATTTGGGATTGATGAAAGGTGGGGTGTCCTTAAAAGCATCATACTCTTCCTCATCATCAACATCGCCAATGCCAAGGATACTTCTTTTTCCCGGTACAACAATACACCACTTATGATCAGCAGGGTCTGTTACATAGAATACTTGCTTAGCATGTGTCGCAAGTATAAATGGTTCGTCACTTTCACGCAAATGACCCAAGTCTACAGGAGTAAAACCACAAGGGTCATCATTGCTTACAAAACGCCGATTATTACCTACCCATTTGCAACATAACAAACCAACCTTGAAACTAGAGTAGTTTAGCTCCCATATTTCTTGAATTCACCCATAGTATAATAGTTTGGCATCCACTGGATTCCGATCCTTAGCGCTAGCATAAAATGTAGATGACGCCAAAACAGAAACACCAGTATTTTGCACTGATGATGACTTTTGTTCTTTACCTTCAGTCCTAAATGTAAATCCGTTGACATCATACCCATCATATTTGTTGACAGCTTCACGAGAACCAAATGCTAACCACTTAGTAGTATCAGATACACCATCTTGTTGTTGACATATTAATCGATCATGAAACCAATCAATAAACGTCTTATTGTGCAACTGCATCAATGCCCTATCCCCTTTGGAAGGATTTTCAGTCCGTAGCACCTCTATATGCTCATCCAAATACGGATGCACTTCTGCAACATGATGCAACATGTATAAGTGTGCTTGTAGGTGCCTATCCCTAGGAGGTGTGACTAATTTTAACCCAATCGTACCCTGGCCTCCAAGTCTTCCATCATGCCGAGATGTAGGAAGTCTGATAGGTTCGGCACTAGCCAAATACTCGGCTATAAAATTACCAACTTCATCGCCCACGGTGCCTTGAATAATACTAGCTTTAGGTTGTGCAGGATTCCTCACTTTATCTTGTAAAGTACGCATTCGTCTTTCAAAAGGATAACACCACCTCAAAAACACTGGACCACAAAGCTTGATTTCACGAACTAGATGGACGATAAGATGAACCATTATGTCAAAGAATGCAGGTGGGAAATACATTTCAAACTTGCAAAGAGTCTCTACCACATCAACTTGAAGAGCATAAAGTCTTGTCGGATGAAGCACTTTGCTACATATCGTGTTGAAAAAATGAGCATAGTTCAGAAATAGCATACCTCACATGTTTTGGTAGTATCCCACGAATAGCAATCGGTAAAAATACTTGCATCATAACATGACAATCATGAGATTTCATAAACCCTAATTTTAACTCGCCATTGAAGGATACAAATCTTTTCATATTAGATGAGTACCCCGATGGAACCTTAATGTCATACAAAGTCTCGGAAAAATTCCGCTTCTCTTCCTTGGACAACGTATAGCAAGCTGAAGGCAAATAATTTCTATTGTCGACTTTTTTCTTGTTCTTTTTAACCTAAACCTTCTAGGGATTTCTTTTTTCTTTGGATTTTTCCCCTTCTTATCTTCCTCAAGATTTGTTTCTTTTTCAGATTTTTTCCTCTTCTTACCTTTCCTGTCTTGAGGCCACAATTCTGGCCGAACTCCTTTCTTTTCCAAATACAATCGTGAGGCCTTGTTATCCTTCGTCTTACGGGGAATATTCATAAGCGTCGCAAGAATGGCATCGCATACATTTTTTTCTATTTGAATGACGTCGAGGGAATGTCTAACCTGTAGATATTTTCAGTAGGGAAGTGTCCAAAAGACAGACTCCTTTTTCCATAACCCTTTATCCTCTTGCATTGCTTTACCAAAGATCGTTTCAACACCCTTCACTTGCTCATAAACCTCTTTACCAGTCAATGGTCTACGAGCTACACCCTCTTCAACAGACCCAAAAAATGCCTTCATCTTCTTAAGAAAAGGGTGGTCGGGTCGTAAGAACTTTCGGTGGGGCATGTAGACATATTTGCAATTAGGAATGAATGTGGATTCCATGTCATCCATACATTTCAGACATGCTTTCTTACCTCTATTCTTATACCCAAATAAGTTGTCGTACACTAGGAAATCGTTAATGGTGCAGAAAAGCATTGCACGCAAGGTGAACATCTCATTAGCATGAGCATCGAACATAGAAACCCCTTCATCCCATAGCTTTTTGAGATCGTCGATAAGTGGTGCAAGATAGACATCTATGTCATTTTTGGGCTATTTAGGACCCGAAATTAGAAGAGACAACATCATGTACTTGCATTTCATGCACAACCAAGGAGGCAAGTTATATATAACTAAAAGCACAGGCCATGTACTATGCAAAGAGCTCATACTTTCAAATGGATTCATCCCATCTGTACATAGCCCAAGCCTCAAATGACGATCTTCATCCCCAAATGTATTATGCAACCTATTAATACTCTTCCACTCAGGAGAATCTGCCGGATGCTTCAACAAACTATCTTTCTTCCTTCCTTCTATATGGCACCACTACTACAAATAATGCTTCGTGTAATTACGCTTAAGAGAACGCCTGTGGAGCGTTCTCCAAGTCAACGTAGTCTCTAAGTTAAGAGAACCCCGAATGAGGTGTTTTGTTAAATAGAGCAAAGAGAACCGTCATCCTTCACAACGGTTCTATATATGAAGTTAATTCACGTTGAATTGGGCCAAACAAAGTGGACTATTATTTGTTACACCTGTTTTGTTGCTGAACTTAATAGACAACCCTTGCTAGTTCAAATCATATGAAATAATCCAATTTGATCAATAAAATAAAATAGATATATAACCAAAAACATAGATCAGATTAGCAAGTCACGAATCAAATTTCAAAGATACATGAAACAGATTAGCTAGAAATTAATAATTTTTACCAATATAAAACTAGCTATGAATGAAATTCGTTTATTACTATGATATATTAATTGGAATTTGTTTATCATATGATATAATCAAACTAAAAAAAATCAAAGAATGCAAATTAGGCACAAATTGAACTAATGGGCAAACTAATTTAACAAATCGAACCTGCTTCGTTTATTGCAACGGAAATAAACGGCCTCCACAATTCGTTAGTGGGCACAAAATCAGCGAGTAGGTTGAGTTTGTTGGAGAGCTTCAAGCAGTTAGCTCCACATTTTATGCCACGCTTATTCCAACTGATTTTCAAGCAATAACAACAGCAACAAAATATCTAATAACTTTAAGAATCTTTTATACAAAGATTCTAAGTTAATAGATCATTAAACATACCTTATAATAAAAATTCAAAGTGCATAAAAATAATATCTTGACTTAGATTAAATAAATAATCTTTCTCCACAAGATATATATACAAAAAGTAGCATTACATTATTGTTGGATTTTTATATTTTTTCAAAATAAAAACTATATAACAACCTAAGTATTTGGCATCATCAAAACATGGAATACAACACAATGGCTTAGCACTTTGGGTTTCCCTCGTCCAGTAGATTCCTCCATGTCATAGCTATAAGAAGGGAGAATTATTCTTCGTCTTAGACGGGCCGTTTGCTTGACGCGCGCCAGATTACCCTACACAGGTAAAGACTGGGTCGTCTGACTTTGTCGGCCAAAACCATAAAAATATATATAATTGGCCAGAATTGGCCCAACTCTTGAATGTGCCGAAGAAGAAATACTATCGATTCTAGTGTCAAGGCAAACTCTTGAACGACCGGGATTATTTGACGAAGAAGAGGAATCCATTTTATTGATTTTTTAAGAAAAAATAAAGGATAAAGGAGAACAAAGAAGAAAGAAAGGATACCTGACGAGCGCTTGGACGATCGGAGAAAAAAACGAAAGCTGGACGAACTAACTCTCTCTGTAGAAAACCAGAAAATATGCAGAGCCTCTCTCTCTAGAAAAATTCTCTCAAGGTGTGAAATGATTGAAGTATGGACAAAAGAACATATTTATAGGGGGGTGAAAAACCTCCTGAACCGGTTAAAAATGACCGACAATACAAGAAAATGGCGCGGCTTTGTCGCTTTGAAAAAAAAGTAACTTCCTCAAAGTAAAAGGGTATTAACCATCTTAAAACAAAACGGTAAAATCCCCTTTTAGGGGCAAATGTTGTAGCCTAACATATCCAACGGCTCTCCTTGAGACACATGGATCCATCGGGACCATCCACGTGTCTTATGAAAAAGAGCAAGCAGATGGTAAAAACCCTAGGTTTTTTACTGAAAAGGGAATCAAAGCACATCTTTTGGCCCGAAGAATATTCAGGGCCCAAATCCCAAGAAAAGGCAACAATCAGATCCCAAACACTATAAATACTCCCCTTGAAATCTAGAGAAAGGTAATTTTTTTTCATCCTTATTCTGTCAAAATTATCTCTCACTTTCTCTCTCTATCTCTACTTTTACCTTTTTTACTCCTGATACCTGACTTAAGCTTCGGAGGGGGAACCACCACCCAAACCTCCAGGGTGGGTCCCTTTTTCTGCAGGTTTGGAACGAAGCTCAGGTTCGGAATACCAGATTTGGACACCGTTGCGCAAGTCTCCAAAGAAGAACATCTTGAGGGATAATAGTTTACTTGCCAGTCAAGGGGACTAAACACTTTGAATGTTTATCAATAATGTTTCTTATTTAATTGTTTGGTTTAGTATAAAATAAAATGTCCAAATAATTTGTGTTTTCAAATAGGATTATCAAAAATGTTTTGATAGTGGAACCCTATAAACTAAACTGAAATCAGAATTTATTTAAAGTTCCTAGTCTAAATCACTAAATTGGACATAAGTGATTTATTTAAAGACTAGTATATAATTAATTGATAGCACAGTTCCATGGGCTATTGAGACATAGAGATGGCTAATTGATTATATGGATGTATATTTGATATATTGAGACTTGACCTAATTAGATTCTAAAAGTAGAATCAAACCACTATATTTAGTGGATTCCTTAGACATGATCATATGTCTTAATAACCACAATATAATTAGTTTAACCTTGACGCTGTTAAACGCCGTGTCGTAAAATGAGGTTATAAAGGCAGTGATCAGGTGGGCTAAGAATTGAGTGGGAGTTATGGTCATACAAGAGTGGATAAGTCCTCCTAATAAATAGGAATGGTGTTTGGGCCTCTTGATGAGTGAAAACTGGAAAATTGCATGGACATGCGGAATAGGATTAAAGAGTTAATCCTTATTTGAGGAGTTCGAACTCAGCGATCAAGGAACAAAAATTTGAGAATAACATAGTATTATCAAATTTGGCATTAAGTGACTTAAGGAATTTAACATCGCGCTCTTGTCTTCGGGCAAGTGGGAGATTGAAGGAATATTTCCTTAGACATCCCGGCAATTACTATAATATAAATGGGAATAATATTATGAAGATAATAAAGTTAATTATTTTAGTAATCGTATTTTCTTGCTAGAGAATAAATATGATTAATAGGATAATATTGATTAAAAAAATAACTAAAATATATTAATCCAATGAGGTCACACATTGTAGCACAAGTTGGACAAAGTAATCAAAATCCATTTAGGAATAGGATTGGGCCGACCATAAGGGGAATAGGAGGAGAATTAGTTCTCCTAACTAGGCTATGACTCTTCTATTATATATAGGATATAATATTAGGGTTTAGGTGATCACTCATTAAGAAGTTTCTTTTCACAAGAGAAAGGGTAATTGAACCTTAAACTATTCCCCTAAAACGGCGCCTATACCATCAAAAGTAAGAGAATTTCTTCTCTTCCGTTCTAGCAAACGTTGGTGTTCAATTGGTTCTCGTTGACTTATTAAAGGAGCAATACTTGAGGCCCTCGAATCTTCAAAGCTTGCATACAACAGGGAAATCACGCTACAAAGGTTTGATATTTAATCCCTATTGAATGATTCATGTGTTTGATTATGTTTGCGATCCTATGATAGATGCTAGGAAATTGTTTCCAGAAATTCCGCTATATATGCATCTATATGTTTCTACACTTTCTTCATATAGTTTTGTTCTTTCTGGGAAGGGGCTTACCTCAAATAATTGACATTGCCTTAATAATAACTCCTCATATAACACGCACTCGATTAAATTTCTATCTTTGGACGAACGTCGACGACGAAACAATACTTTCCTCATGTTTTCGATTTCCACACATATTGTCGGGAATATATATGTATATATGTATATATATATATGTATATATATATATATATATGTATATATATAAGTTCATATGAGAACCACCCTTACGGTGAGAACCACTCATTTTTCCTCATTTTACGAAGATTTTGCTCATTTCACAACATTTTTGCTCATTTAACATTTTTATGCCCATTTCGCAACATTTTTTCTCATTTAACGTTTTATGCTCATTTTACGTTTTTCTCATTTGATATTTTTGCTCATTTAATGTTTTCTAACTTATTTTATGTTTTTCCTCAATTTTTTTTTTGCTCATGTTAAGTGCTAGTCACGCTTTTCATCATAAGAGGGTTCTCATTATAACTCAATCCTATATATATATATATATATATATATATATATACTAGCTTTTTGACCCATGCAAAATGCACGGGATTTTTTTTGTTTTAGGATGTTATTAAGATTTTGAGAAGCTTGTTTGAGGAGCACGGGCGATGTGTTATTAAGATTTTAGGATATTTATTCCAAATTTAAATATTAGCTCGTCATTTGACATTTTTAAGTACAATCACATCATGTATTAAGAATATTTTAAAACTAGTGTAGTTAATATTATAGTGGAACACGTGATCAACCATTTGTTTTTATAAAAAAAACTGACTAAAAAAGTCTTTGCTCTGCCCATTGCTGCACTCATAATAGGCTCATATAAATTCACAATTCGCACCATTTCTGGCACTCTGTCATGCAACCACTTACGCTCCCGCTTTCTGCATTCCTGCTTACCCTTTGTCTCTTGTTATCTTGCACCATAGTTGGTCACATACTGGCTACCACCTATAGATAAATACAATATTTACCACCCTATTAACTATTTATAAGAATAGAGCAATAATTGATCGATAGAAAATGTTAAATATTAACTGACCATACCAAAAGATTCTAAGATAAAATCTAATGATTGTGAAAAAAAGAGAGTAATCTTTATGGATATAAAAAGAACAATTAAAAAAATAAAATGAACTTTTTAGCGTTCAAAATAAAATGAACATTTGGCTTAGGAAAATCATTTGCCTCACTTGGAAGCTGGGGTTAACTATTGAGAACACGATGATTTCTTTATAACATATCTCCTGAATTTTTTTTTCAGATATAAAATCAATGTATCAATACGTAAAAGATATTAACACATAAATACTATATAATTATTAAACAACTAATTAAATTTTAAAACTATAAGCTTGTGATTTAAAATTTTATGATCCTGTATTAAAGATAATCTAAAACTGACTTACGACCTGTGCATAGCATGGTTATAACATATGGCTAATTTACATATATAGATCAAATTAGAAACTTAAACTACATCAACTGAGGCTACACACTCTTAATTATGCTATTCTTTAAAACATTATAAATTCATCATCCCACCATCTTATAATTATAGAATATAAGCTTAATTATGCTACACATTAGTAGAATAATTGCTACACACTAGTAGAATAATTGCTTAACTATGCTACATATATAAGAAGGATATTATAAACTACTTAGTAGGTTGTTAGATCATGGGAGTGTTCGTTTCAACTTATTTTTACTTATTTGAACTTATCCGAACTTAAGTGAACTTACCCAAACTTAAGTGAACTTATTAGCTCCTATTAGACCTTGTTTGTGCTAAACTAAACATATATGGACTTATTAGAACTTATTACGCCTTATTAGACATCATCTTATCTTTATTTGAGCTTATCTTATTTTATCTGAACTTTATTTTAACTTAGCTCAACTTATTTTTTCTTATAAGAACTGAAAATAAGTTGAATAGAACATGACCTATATCATATCTATACAAAGTTTTTATTTTTCTTCTATGTTAACTTGAGTAAGCTAATGTTTGGGGTTTTTAAGAAACCAACATATTATACGGTATGTTTATTTCTCTTTTCTATATACGAATATCAACTACAATTATATGTGGGATTAGAATTTTTTTTACTAAACAGTAAACAGATAAACAATTTGTTTTGGGTTGTACTACAATATTATAGATAAACTGATAAAGAGTTCGAAACAATTATCATTGATTAGAAAAAAAAAATATAAAAATACAATAAAAAATAAAAATCTCCCTTTCAAAGAAAAAATAATCTCTAAATTGGTCATATATAAGCCGGCCCATCTAAGTATCTAACAGCCTAAACCCCTTTTTTTTTTTTAGGGGGCCTAAACCCCTTAAATGCCTTCCATCTTCTAACTATTATATAAACCAAATTCTTCATTTCATTTCCCCTCTCACCCTGAACCTACAGGCTACAAACTTCCACTTTTAATTATTTCCTCAAATTTATTTTTTGAATATTTAGATATTTCTTTTGTTAGATAATTAAAGGAAAGACTTAGTATTCAATTCAGGCAACAAAATGATTTTTTTTTCAGAAATGTTGTTCTTTTTTTTCCAGAAATTTATACAACTTCCTTATACACCTCTATATTTACTTTGGATGTTGATATTATTCATGGGAGATTGAAGAATTTGGGTGTTTTCAATAATATAATAGCCATCACCATGTTGGTGTTTCCTTATACTCAGCAAATATATAAGCAACATAAATCAATTACTATAGCAATTCCGTTTTTATAGAGTATATTTGCCACATAAATCTGGGATACTCAGTGCAAATTGCCTGTTATGTAAGCATTAACAGCACTGACATCTCACATTTGAATCACAATTACATCCCTTATACATAGACACGTGGCTGCTATTCATTTACATGCTTCGATTCATTGACATACCCACGTGGCACACTGAATTGGAGGAAGATTAAGGAGCTGCCAAATAGGATTGTAGATTTTGTTTTATATATATATATATATAGAATATAGATGACAAACTACTCCATAGCCCAAATAACACACTTTTGTTTACTTAATTAGTTGCACTCAATTATAAGATCAATATTCTGGATCTAACACGTAGACCACCAATAAAAAATAATTTCCTCAAGTACATCCCTTCGACTCGACGTATATATATATATATATATATATATATATATATATATATAGGAATAGGATCACGTGAAAACCACTCCTTATGCTGAAAACTGAAAACTGCAACATAAAATGAGCAAAAAGTTTCTTAAAATGAGCAAAAATATAAAATGAGCAAAAAGTTCTTAAAGTGAGCAAAAATATAAAATGAGCAAATAACATAAAATGAGCAAAAATTTGTAAAATGAGCAAAAGTTTCTTAAAATGAGCGAAAACATAAAATGAGCAAAAAACCATAAATGAACAAAATTTCGTAAAATGAGCAAAAACTTCGTAAAATGAACGAAAGTTTGCTAAAATGAGCAAAAATTTCTTAAAATGAGCAAAAACATGAAATGAGCAAAATACATAAAATGAGCAAAAATCTACAAAATGAGCAAAAACGTCGGTTTTCAGTTTTCAGCTTAAGGTTAGTTTTCAGTGGATTCTACCTATATATATATATGTATATATATATATATATATATATATATATATATATATATATATATATATATATATATGGGCAAGATCACATGAGAATTCTCCTTACATGAGAAATGAGAATGAATCTCAACCACACAATTGGATTAGAGTTACAACACTTGTTCATTAGAGTTATACCCCTGAAAAAACTTTGAGCCCAAAAAAAAAAAAAATTTTCTATTTTTTTTTCTAATATTCTTTTTTTGGAGTTACATCATTTTTTCATTAGAGTTACATCACTTGTTCATTAAAGTTATAGCATGTAAAATTCATTCTCATTTCTCATGTAAGTATGCATTCTCATATGAACTCACTTATTTATATATATATATATATATACATATATATATATATACATATATATATATATATATATACATACATACATACATAAATACATACATACATACATACATACACATATATATACATACATATATACACATATATATACATACATATATATACATATATATACATACATATATATACATATATATACATACATACATATACAAACATACATATACATACATATACATACATACATATACATACATACATATACATACATATACATACATACATATACATACATATATATATATATATATATATATATATATATATATATATATATATATATATATATACCGTGAGAACCACTCATTTTTCCTCATTTTACGAAGATTTTGATCATTTCACAATATTTTTGCTCATTATATATTTTACTTATTTTATATTTATGCTCATTTGACATTTTTATGCTCATTTTGCAACGTTTTTACTCATTTTACGTTTTGCTCATTTTACGTTTTTTCTCATTTTATGTTTTTCTCCTTTTACATTTTTTTTCATTTTACGTTTTTGATAATTTTATGTTTTCTACTAATTTTATGTTTTTGCTCATTTTTTACTTTTTTTGCTCATTCTAGGAAGTTTTTGCTCATTTTAAGTAGTTCTCATGGTTCTCAACATAAGAGGGTTCTCACTAGAACCCAACCCTATATATATATATATATATATATATATATATATATATATATATATATATATATATATATATATATATATATATATATATATATATATATATATCGGGACCGTGGTCGTCTATTTTCGATTTGTCGGTCGATTAGATCATTGAGTATAACGAATCAGTTAATCCGTTTTGAAATAAGTGAAACATTTATCTCTTTTATATGAGAGCTTTTTAACAGAAGTGTTTCATATGTTATAAAAAGGAGGGAGTATAAAAAATATTTGTGTACATAACAAATTTTAATATTATAATAATAATTATGAGTAATGTTAATAATTTGCACAGGCCCCATATGCAATATAGAATTATATATATTGTGCGTGGGGGGGGGTAGTGTTCAGTTCGTATTCTTATATTTAGGGGTGTCAGAAACAGATCTGACCGCTGGGTCAACCTGATACTGACCTGACTTGAACTTGGTTCGACCTGTGAGGGTCAGTCCCCAGACCTGACCGAAACCTGACCTGGGATTACCCGCACTCGACCAGGCACCGCAAGAAGATTATATCATGACCTGACCAGATAGACCTGCATTCAAACCCGAACCCGACCGTACTCAATCAGATATTACTAAAATTCAATTTTTTTTTATATCTACAAAATCATTTAAATATGTTAATTTATAAAATTGGTTACATTTGATAATTAATTAAAATAAAAACTTAAATTACATTCAATTTAAGGGTTAAACTTTAAATATCATATACTTGTTTATATTTTTATTTTCACTTATTTTTGAATTATTTGTGTACATTTCTCTCTTGTTTTAATATATCATAGAGGCTAGCTTACAAATCAGAACTAAGGGTGTTAACGAGCCAAACCCAAACCAAACATGTCCAAGTTAGACTCGACTCAAAGATTGTCAAGGACGAGCTCGACTCAAGCTCATCGAGCTCAAAAATTTGGGCTCGGCTCAAGCTCGAGAGAACCTAATCCAAGCTCGGCTCAAAACTAAAAGCTACAAATAATAAAATATATATGAGTTGAACTTAGATAAGCAGGGCTTTAAAAAATCTAAAGGCCAACTAAATCCTATCAAAAAATTACAATTGAGTCAAGGTTGTAGATGCCAAAAGTCCGGCCCATTAAATTAATTAGGCTCAACATCCACAAATTCAACCCTCCATGTATACCCATCTTTATAGAGTTGATTTCTTGTTACACTTATTCATGCTTCGATGTGGGACTTTTGGAATCTCAGAATAATATCACCCCGCTAGTCTCGCCTTAGATTTCATAAAACTTCCCAGCTGGCGTGGCAGCATCCTTTCCAAAAGGAATTTCCTGCACCTACAGTCACTAGTCCATGCTTCATATATTACATTTTTTTTGGAGGGTTTTTTTTTAGGGGATATATTACATAATTATTACATAGTCTTTGAGTAATTATTATAAAACAACTAAAAGATGTCCATACTTCATAAAATTATCAAAGTATAGAATTTTAAAACAAAAGTTTAAGTCTAATTACCCAAGTACCCAACAATGTGGGACAAAGCAAACTATAAGTAAGGGAAAAGTAGGTTGCTATTTGTTTTCTAAATCGATGTGGGACATGAACAATTTGCATAAATACTCATTATTATTATAGCTAGTTATACTATTAGAGCATATTAAGAGTTGATACTCATTAATAATCAATTACGTATTAGCTAGAATGGTTCCAATATTATTATCGTACTAATATATTTAAGCCTAATGATAAAATAGTTTCTTTATAGTCACATATATATACAAAGTTAAGAGAAGACCATAAATACTATACTAGTATTAAATTATTATTATTGTGCAACATATGAACCATCGTTATAATCACTTAGGCCTCATTTGAACCATCGTTGTAAACATATGCATGCATGATTGTCATTTGTTATAGTATTATAACATATTAAGAGTCGTTATACTAATTTATAATCAATAGAGTATTAGATTGGTTTTACAATTATTTTGATACCAATCTTATATTAAAATGATTCAACATATTGATAAAATAGTTTGTTTATACTTTATCATATATAATATAGTTACAACATAATACATATATACCGTTTATGTTTGTTATTGTTATTGCTATTAATTCATTGTTGCTACTATTACTATTAGTATTTATATTGTTATTGTTATTGTTAGTATTTCTGTTCTTATTTGTATTACTATTGTTATTGTTAGCCTTGTTCTTGTTACTATTACTGTTATTATTTGTATTTTTACCTATTATCATTGTCGCTTTATGTTTATTAGTATTATTATTCTCATTACCATCATAACTATTTACAAACTTATATATCAATCATAATGCTTATAATAATAAATCATTTATATAAGTTTGGAATTGATCGTCTACTCGTTATTATTGTCGTTGGTTATAATATATAATATTAAAACATATGAAGAGTCGTTCTACTCCTTTACTCATTAGAGTGGTTTTACGCAGTTGATTATTCGAAATAAGAGTTGAGTAAGAGAATACACTAAACATCACGGTAATCAATATAGTGTTTTTATTGGTTTTTCGTTGTCATCCATATATTTATCGCACACACACATATGTATATATATGTCGATCTTAATACTTTTATTAATATGATTCGTTTACAAAATCCATAACAAAATCAAGATGGCCCGATCAGGAGTTACCCAAAGTTGAGTTGACGTTCAATAGCGAATGGACCCGATGTTTCACAATGATCGAACTAAGGTCATTACTAATTCAACCCGAGTACATTTGACTTAACTCAACCGTACATGAAACCTAAATATGACCTGCGCAAACCCGGCAAAAAAAAACGTCAACGGGCGATCATATCCGGGAATGGATCGACTTGTAAATGGAACGCTCAGACCTGTCCGGCACCCGGGAATCCAATGATTCAAATGTGTTCGACCCAGTTGAACAAAACCTGACCAATCATGACCTGGGGCACTGACAATCAGAATCCTGACCTGTCCGGGTCTGACCTGATTCACCGTGGGTATACCCAGAACCTATTTGAGAACCTGTCTTGACACCTCTACTTATATTGCACTTATAAGTTCCGCAAGCAATTAACCCGAACTTAAAATTAAAATGATGAATAGCACGGAATTGTTTAATGTAGGGCTTCTCATTGCAGCTACTGTCGTAGCTGTAAAACTAATAGTAAAATGGTCCCTCAAATCTCCCATCAGAAGCGGCAGACGCCCACCACCGGTGGTTAAAGGGCGGCTGCCGCTTATTGGCGGTATGCTTCGCTTCGTCCAAAACCCCATTAAGATGCTCAAAGAGGAGCATCAAAACCTTGGAAGTGTATTTACTTTAAATGTCATAAACAAAAATATTACTTTTATGCTTGAACCTGATGTATCGAATCATTTCTTCACCGCATCAGAGTGCGAGCTAAGTCAGCGCGAGGTGTACCGCTTCACCGTGCCTATATTTGGCCCTGGAGTTATGTATGACGTCGAGTACTCGGTGCGACAGAAGCAGCTTCGCTTCTTTGAAGAGGCCATGCGAATCAGCAAACTTAGAGGTCATGTTGATCACATACTTGAGGAAGTCCAGGTCTTGTTACCCATCTTTCCCTTACTCTCATCTTTTACTACATACAATATTACAATAGGTACTAATATGAGTACGAGTTGAAAAGGTTGTGAATAATCACTTCCTCCGTTTTTTTTTCTACCATCTACTCTTTCCACCAACGCACAACTTTGAACAATTATACTTTTAATTAGATATAAGTAAAAATAATAAATATCCGATGCCTTAAAAATATATATCGAAACGAATCCAACCAGATTCAACATGTTTTTTATGTATAAATAATACAAGATGGTCAAAATAAAATTTGTAAATAGTATCAAAATAATTCTTGTTATATGTGCCTTGATTTCTTGGCGAAGAAGAAGAGAAGAAAAAGAGCTCGAAACTCCACCCGGACGAGCAAGCCGAGCCCGGCCATTGAGCAGCAGCCCGGGCGGGCGTGCAGTGGGCCCGAGCGGGCCACACAGCCCGGGCGTGCGGGCCTCAAGCTCGGGCGGGCTTTGCTTCATGATCACATTCTGCCTCGAAGGCAAAATTGTTTGTGCCCAAGCCTGCACCGGGCGGGCTGGGTTGGAGCCCGGCGGCGGCGCCTCGCCCGGGCGGGCGCCCGGCCGGGCAGCTTGCCCTGTTTCACGTTTTTCGTGATTTTAATCCGGATTTTTCCGGATTTAATGTTTTGGGGTTTGGGTCATTTTGTAACCTTTAGGGTGTCATATATAAGGCATCCTAAAGGCATTTTAGAACCCTAAGATTCAAATTAGCCACAAAGATAATTATCTCTCTCTCTTCCTCTCTCCTTCTTCTTCTCCATTGTAATTCCTCCATTAGAGAGGCTAAAGAAAACTCCAAGGTTCTTGCTTGTGGATGTAGGTCAAGATTGACCGAACCACGTTCAATCTTTGTCTCTCTTTATTGCTTACCTTTCTCACTTAAAGTTTACAACTTTGCATTTATTGTTGAACTTGAAGTTAACTAGCAAACCCTAGGTCCTACAAATTGCATTTATTACTAACAGTTGCATTTATTACTAACAATTGGTATCAAGAGCTTAAGGTTTGGGAGGTTTCTAGTTGATTTCTTTGAAGGATATGTCAACAATGAAGCTTGATATTGAGAAGTTTGATAGGTCCATCAACTTTGGACTATGGCAAGTGAAGATGAAGGCAATCTTGATTCAAAATGGTGTTCACAAGGCTCTAGAGGGCAAGGTGAAGAAGCCTACTACTATGACCGAAGAGAAATGGGAAGAAGTGGATTTGAAGGCCTTATCGGCTATACAACTTTGCCTCTCGAATGAAGTATTGAGGGAAGTTGCTAAGGAGGATTCCGGCTGGGTCTATGGTTGAAGTTGGAGTCTCTTTACATGGCAAAGAGTGTCACCAACCGACTTCTACTCAAGAGTAGATTGTATGACCTTCGACTTGAGGAAGGTAATTCTCTTAAGTCTCATATTGATGAGTTTTATTCTATTGTGATGGATCTTCAAAATATTGATGTGACTTTGGATGATGAAGATTTGGCTATTTGGTTGTTGTGTTCATTACCATCTTCATACAAGCATTTTAGGGAAACTATCTTGTATGGTAGAGATGATTTGAGTATTGATGATGTTAGGGATGCTTTGAAACAAAGGGAATTGAATGATAATCAATTGACATCTAAATCATCAAACTCTAGTGATGGCTTGTTTGTTAGGGGTAGATCAAATGATGTTGCATCTACAAGTCAAGGTGGTAATGGTGGTAAGAATAGGTGTCGTTCTAAGTCAAAGAAGCCCAATTCTAATAAGCACAAGACTTGTAATTATTGTCATCTAAAGGGGCACATTAAGTCCGAATGCTATAAGTTGAAAAACAAGCAATCGGGGGATAGTAAGCCCGGGAAAGGCAAGGAACCCATGCTCTCCGCCGATGTAAGCTATGTTGATTCCGATGGCGAAAGTGGAGCTTTGGTTGTTACTCATGATAGGCTCAAGAGCAAGAGTGAATGGATAATGGACTCGGGATGTTTTTTTCATGTGACACCCTACAAAGACATGTTCACCTCATATGAGGAGTATAATGGAGGCACGGTCACCATGGGTAACAATGCAACTTGCAAGGTGATTGGCATAGGGTCCGTGGATATCAAGATGTTTGATGGCACGGTTAGAACATTGTCCAAAGTCCGCCATGTTCCGGAAATGAAGAAGAACTTGATCTCTCTTGGTACTCTTGACAATAATGGGTGTAAGTACATAGCGGAAGGTGGAGTATTGAAGGTTATTAGGGGTGCACTTGTGTTGATGAAGGGCATTAAAAGGGGAAGCTTGTATGTGTTACAAGGTTCCATGGTTAGCGGTTCGGCAAATGTCTCCACCGGCACTATGAGTGACGATGATACCAAGCTTTGGCATTTGAGGCTTGGTCATATGGGAGAGCAAGGAATGTCCGAACTTTGCAAGCAAGGATTGCTAGATAATGTGAAGCTTGGCAACCTTGGCTTTTGTGAGCATTGTGTGTTTGGTAAACACAAGCGGGTTAGCTTCAAGCCCGTAATACACAACACCAAAGGACCTCTTGATTACATCCATTCGGATTTGTGGGGTCCCTCTAGGAAGACTTCTTTGGGTGGTTGTAGTTACTTGCTCACAATAATTGATGATTTCTCTAGGAAGGTGTGGTCGTTCTTTCTCAAGCACAAGGATGGTGTGTTTGATGTGTTTCTTCAATGGAAGACTATGATTGAGAAGAAGACCGACAAGAAGATCAAGGTTTTGAGAACCGACAATGGCCTAGAGTTTGTTGAAAAGAAGTTCACTAAGTATTGTCTTGATGAAGGCATTGTTCGTCATAGAACTTGTGTTGGGAGGCCTCAACAAAACGGTGTTGCGGAGAGGATGAATAGGACTATTCTAGAGAGGGCAAGATGTATGCTCTCCCAAGCCAAGTTGGGGAAGATCTTTTGGGCCGAAGCGGTTGCAACGGCATGCTATTTGGTGAACCGGTCTCCTCACTCCGCCCTTAACTTTAAATCTCCTCAAGAGGTATGGTTCGGAACTCCATGTGATTATTCTAATTTGAAAGTTTTTGGTTGTCCGACCTACATTCATGTAAATGAGGATAAACTTAAACCTAGAGCTAGAAAATGTGTATTTGTTGGCTATGGTTTGGGGGTTAAGGGATATAGAGTTTGGTGTGAAAAATCTAGGAGGGTAATAACTTCTAGAGATGTTGTGTTTGATGAATCTTGTATGATCACTCAGGAGAAGGAGCTTGCTATTTGTAATGATGTAGGTTCATCTCATGACACCGAGGAGAAGTTGGAGCTTGAAAGTGCTTCACATGATGATGCTCTCACCCAAGAGAGGCATGTTGAGGGTTCACCACAAACCCAACGCAAGACACTTGCTAGTGAGAGACAAAGAAGGCAAATCAAGCCTCCTCAAAGATATGTTGAGGAGTGTGACTATGTGCAATATGCTCTCACCGTTGCAAATGAGGTAGAGACCTTTGATGATCCATGCTCCTACAAGGAAGCAATGTCTCTACCCGATTCAAGCAAGTGGTTGTTAGCGATGAAGCAAGAAATGGAGTCTTTGCACAAGAACAATACTTGGGAGTTAGTAGTTGCACCTAAGAAGAAGAAGATCGTTGGGTGTAAATGGGTGTACAAGAGAAAAGAGGGTACACCGGATTCGGGAGGTCCCGTCTACAAGGCAAGAGTTGTGGCAAGGGGTTTCACTCAAGTTGAGGGTGTTGATTTTCATGAAGTATTTTCACCGGTTGTGAAGCACTCGTCCATTAGAGTTTTGCTTGCCTTGGTAGCTATGGAAGACTTGGAGCTACACCAACTTGATGTAAAGACCACTTTCCTCCATGGGGACTTGGAGGAGGAAATCTACATGAAGCAACCGGAAGGTTTTGAGATTGAAGGGAAAGAAGAACATGTGTGCAGTTTGGTGAAGTCATTGTATGGGTTGAAGCAATCTCCTAGGCAATGGTATAAGCGATTTGATTCGTTTATGTTGGCTCATGAGTTCACAAGAAGCTCCTATGATAGTTGTGTCTAATACAAAGAGCTAGTAAGTGGTTCCTTCATTTACCTTTTGCTTTATGTTGATGATATGTTGGTTGCTTGCAAGCATTTGATTGAGGTCAACAATTTGAAGAAGTTGTTGAGTAGTGAGTTTGATATGAAGAATCTTGGTGAAGCCAAGAAGATACTTGGGATGGAGATTTGGAGAGATCGATCTAAGGGGGCATTGCACCTTAGCCAAAGGAGGTACATTGAGAAGGTTCTTGAGAGATTCTCAATGAGCAATGCAAAGCCCGTTTCTACTCCTCTCGGTTCTCACTTCAAGCTCTCAATGGAGCTTTGTCCTCAATCCGAAGAAGAAGAAAGGGCCATGGTTCACATCCCCTATACTAGTGCCGTTGGGAGTGTGATGTATGCCATGGTATGTTCTAGGCCGGACATTGCTCAAGCGGTGAGCATGGTGAGCCGTTATATGTCAAGGCCCGGGAAAGGGCATTGGGAAGCTTTGAAATGGCTTCTAAGGTACTTGAAGGGTACCTCACACATTTGTTTGGAATTTGACCAAGATGCAAATGGTGTGATTGGGTATTGTGATTCGGATTATGGTGGAGACTTGGATGATCGGAAATCAACTTCGGGTTATGTGTTTACCTTGGGAGGTACGGCCGTGAGTTGGCAATCTTCGCTACAAGATGTTGTAGCTCTTTCAACTACGGAAGCGGAGTTCATGGCAATTACCGAGGCATTCAAGGAGGCAAAGTGGCTCAAAGGTTTGGTTGGGGAGATTAGCTCGTGTTCTAAGGAGGTGTCCGTATTTTGTGATAGCCAAAGTGCCATTCACTTGGCTAAGAACCAAAACACGTTCCATAGAAGAACGAAGCATATTAATGTGAAGTACAACTTCATCCGGAATGTCATTGATAAGAAAGAGTTGACATTGATGAAGATTCGTACCGAGGAGAACCCCTCCGACATGTTGACAAAGCCTTTGCCAACCACTAAGTTCACTTTGTGTGTGAACTTGGTGGGTCTCTCCTCTTGTTTGTTGTAGACCCCTATGGGGTAGAGCCTTGGAGTGTGATTAGCATTTTTGGTGTTATTGGAGGTGTTTGGAGAAATTCAAGTCAAGGTGGAGAATTGTTATATGTGCCTTGATTTCTTGGCGAAGAAGAAGAGAAGAAAAAGAGCTCGAAGCTCCACCCGGACGAGCAAGCCGAGCCCGACCATTGAGCAGCAGCCCGGGCGGGCGTGCAGTGGGCCCGGGCGGGCCACACAGCCCGGGCGTGCGGGCCTCAAGCTCGGGCGGACTTTGCTTCATGATCACATTCTGCCTCGAAGGCGGATTGTTTGCCTGCCCAAGCCTGCACCGGGCGGGCTGGGTTGGAGCCCGGGCGGGCGCCTGGCCGGCAAACTTTGCCTTGTTTCGCGTTTTCGTGATTTTAATCCGGATTTTTCCGGATTTAATGTTTTGGGTTTTGGGTCATTTTGTAACCTTAAGGGTGTCATATATAAGGCATCCTAAAGGCATTTTAGAACCCTAAGATTCAAATTAGCCACAAAGATAATTCTCTCTCTCTCCTCCTCTCTCCTTCTTCTTCTCCATTGTAATTCCTCCATTAGAGAGGCTAAAGAAAACTCCAAGGTTCTTGCTTGTGGATGTAGGTCAAGATTGACCGAACCACATTAAATCTTTGTCTCTCTTTATTGCTTACCTTTCTCACTTAAAGTTTACAACTTTGCATTTATTGTTGAACTTGAAGTTAACTAGCAAACCCTAGGTCCTACAAATTGCATTTATTACTAACAGTTGCATTTATTACTAACAATTCTAAAATAGTAGAACTAAAAAACATAGGAAGTATATTAAATCTTTTTGTTGTGAGTACGTACTAACTTGTAATTGGCAGATCATATCCATCTTGTTTGCTCATTTCTTTTCTTTCTTTATTTTTTTGGAAGGTTGTGTAAATTATAAGTTTTTTTATAGTATTTTTGATGTTTGGAGGTAAAGTAGAGAGATATTGGTTAGGGTAGGAAAATAAGAAAGTCAACAGTCTTTTTAGGACAAACTAAAATCAAACAGTAGGGATAAATAAAAAGAGATATCGGGAGCACTATTTCTACATAAATGTATTGCTCTTTATAGTTTTAATTAGTTTATTCATTTTGTTTTTTTATGGTTTATAAGGTATGAATTTAAATCATTTGTCTCACATTTTATATATCAAATTGTGTGCCACTTATTTTATTGTTTGATTATAACGTGTTTTGACATTTGACCTAGTTTGTTGGCTCGAGCAGCCGGGTGGTGCATCGGGTCATTGTCTACAATATAATTTTAGATCAAGTCAAATATAAATATATTCTTTTTAATTTGAGATTATACATTGTCATTTCTAGTTTGTGATTGTAATTTAATCAATAGCATCAACATAAACCTGTTGTTTTTTGTATCAAAATTTAGTAAAAAACATGGGTAACCAACAAGTAAATATATTTTTTAATTAATTTACTTGATTAACTTTAAAAATATGGATTTCTTATTCTTTACTATTACTAAATCCCTAGAACTGTATATTCTACTTATGATTAGAAGATGTTTTTTTGACTAAAATCTGTGATCATTAAAATTTAGTTGGTTAATTAAAGAATAATGTCATAATATTTTTTTTTTACTTTTTGTATCTTTCTTAAAAAGCAACGTATGAGTAACTAAAGATACATGGGGTATACACGTGTTATAAGATATTGAAGACTTGAACTAAAATAAGTTTTGAGTTAGAATAACTTATGATCATGATCTTTTTTTATTTGCTTTCATTGCTAACAACAGTAGTGAAATTGGAGTGGCGGTAAAAAATCTAACTTATTAAACTTGAGGTTGTAGGTCCAAGCATTGATGCTTATATTTGCTTGCCTTATTTTTTTAATGAGAAAAAAAAGACTTTATGCGCTTGTATGATAACGTAGCATCATGTTATTTGATAAGTGAAGTGTACTGTGAAATGTGACGTGATAGCATTTTTCTCCCAAGCGTTTTAATGTATAGTGATTAAAGTTGGTGTGCCTATAGTGATGTTATCAACCAATAAAAGAAAGTGGTATACAAATGGTACACAAAAAGTGAGAAATAAGATTCTGATTCATAAGGAGACCTTTGAACACTTATATACCATCTTCGTCCAATATTAATAAGAACACAATCTTGTGCACATAGTTTAATGACTTCGATAATGTGGGATATGTGCTCAACTATTACATTTCAAAAATTACTCCAATAAAAGACAATGAGTATTTTTATATACCGATGCGGGTCAACTTTTAATTGGGGGTGGGTCTGTGAGTGTGTGGTGGTAATTACTCTATTGTTGTTTTTATCACTTCAATAAAGGTATGCGTATACTTTTTGAGTACGGAATAATGACAACATAATAGTGGGCTTATGTCTAAAGTAAAAGTATTGCAACTAATGTGGGACAAATGTCATATTAAATTATGTACTAAATAAAATTAGAATGAATTGACACCACCATATCGGTGTCTGATATAGAAGGTTCTTACTTCCAGTTACCTTGAAAAAATCCCTACTAGAAAGGTCCAATAGGTTGTGTCGTGTTAAATCCATGTTTGAGTTAACAAATAAACTTGTTGAAACTTCTAAAAACTAACCCGACCCATATATTGTAAAAACTCTTGCCACCAACCCGACCCCTTTAATTAAACAGTTAGGCGCGTCCTCCCATTTAACCAACCTATTTAAGTTAATTTTAAAGAATATTTTAACAATAATCTACTATATCTTATGGCCCATTCGTTATAGTATTTTATTAGTTGATGGACAACTAACCCTTAACCAGCTAGCGGAATCAAACATTTGAAGAATCAATTTCTAGTTAACTTGTACCTTTATATCATGCTGAAATAATGTTAATATTTACTCCGTGCACAAGGTATTACATATTATCATCATATTCATATTACCTTAAAAAAATCATCATATTCATATTGATTTATAGTTTACTTATTTTGTAATTTTTATTCTCTCGAGAGAATGAGCTCTTCCCCTCCATCCATTGAAGAACGCGATCAACTGGATCGATCCACAAAGAAAGTGAAATGTAAGAAAACACACCTATGCTTCAATAATAGAGATGATTCTATGGAAATTGATGCTCAACATGAGGGAAATCCAGACCCCCAACCTAAGGGGCCCCTATCTCATTTAAGGACATGGTTCGTAGTGAGTTGCGATCTCTCAACCACCGCTAACAGAAGCCATTAATGCGCCGACCCTGGATATTGAGGATGATATTTCGGATGATGATGAAGCAGCCGACGAGATTCTCAATGACGAAAGATGTCCTGCTATCCTTCTAACTAAGGAGGAGAAGAAACGTATTAGGCAGCCTTGGAAATCGTCACTCATCATTAAGATGTTTGATGGTAAATTGGGATACATGCCTTTAATGCGAAGGCTGAAAAAGAAACGACAACTTAAAGGGGACTTGACCCCGACAGACATTGGAAACTCTTACTACATAGCCAGGTTTACCAATTTGGATGATTATAACCATGTTCTTATTGATGGTCCCTAGCTCATTGAAGATAACTACCTAACTATTCGAAAGTGGAAGCCTAACTTTATTCCTGATTATTCACCACTGCAATTCCTTACTACTTGGTTACAAATTCCACACCTATCAGTAGAGCATTTTGATGTTGAATTCCTCATGAAAGTAGGTTCCAAAATTGGGAAGGTCCTTAAAGTTGATCGAATACCGCCAATGCTGAGCGAGGACAGTTTACCCGCATTAGCGTCGAGCTTGACCTTTCAAAACCACTACTATCTAAGTTCTGGCTAAAAGAGAAAGTATGGCGGATCCAATATAAGGGGGTTACGTATGATTTGCTACCAATGTAGTAAGGTAGGGCAAAACAAGAGAATCCTCTTGACAGCACTGAATACACTTAACACCCCTACCATGACCACTCACAGGTCCATTCTGATCAACCTAGACCGAAGGAGAAGGAGGATTTTGGGAGCTGGATGATCGTGAAAAAACGACCCGAAAACGCAACCCAAGACCCGACAAGAAACAGTATAGAGGCGGGAAAAGCCCCTAACCCAAATTCGAAAAATTCGCAAGAGTCGCAAACCACTCCGGAAAAAACTCAAAAGTCAGGAGGGTCAAGGTTCAATGTTTTGCAAGATAAGAATTTGGAGCAGGAGGGGGAGAAAAATCATGAGGCAAATCATGATAAAGATCAAGATATGGAAATCCTCACCATTAATTTTTCATCAGTCAACTTAGCTGCCAGCAAGGATGAGTTTATCCCATACAATTTCAAAATTACCTCCTTTGATATAGGGAAAACCAATCTCAATTCAAATTCTAAAGGAAAGTCCACCAAAGCGAATCCTACCAAAGGAAGGGTTCCACCTCGATCAACTCCTAAGAATGTGCTATTGCAAATAAACCCTAACATTCTAGTGGACCCAAACAAAGTCAATCCTAAGCCCACTCAACCAGGTCAGGAAAACCAAAACTTCACTTTTCAAGTAGAGAACCTTGATTAACCAAAAGCTAACCAAAGTCATCAACCTAGCAGAACCAAGAACCATAACCAATCAACCTAAGCACCAATCAACCTAAGCACCAATATGACACTACACCCTCCTACTCCAATCCCGTTGATGATTCCCCCGGAAAAGACCATATTCGTGGGGAGGATCATGACAAGATCGTACATGGTAGTGGCGATCCCCCTGACCCACAAACTGGAAGTGCGCCTCCAAACATGGGTCGAACCGATGCCGGAACTATCCGAGTTGGTGGTGAATTTACTGATCCTCAATGAGATATCTCGCCTCATGCGTTTGCTCTCATCAGCCTATCTAAGTTCTATTCCTCATCTTCTTGTTTCTATGGTTGATAGATATCCTAATTTAGCATGAAACCTCTCCCAAATCACTTGTATGATTTGGAATGTCCAAGGGGCAGGGAGCTGGGAATTCCTGGTTACTCTCAAGGAAGTTGTCCGCATTAATGCTCCTAAGGTCCTAATTCTTGTGGAAACTCATATGGGAGGCGAACGTGCTGAGAGGATTGCTCTAGCTCTCAAGTATGGAGGGCACACTCGTGTTGATGCTGATGGATTTAGAGGAGGTATTTGGGTCTACTAGGACTCTAACATTGTGATTGTTGACCCCATAATCCAAGAGCAACAACACATCACAATGGAAATCTCTAGACTGGGGGAAATACCATGGTACTTCTTTGCAATCTATGCAAGCTCGGATCCCAACAAAAGACGGAATCTTTGGCAAGAATTAGAGGAATTTGCCAAATCCCATAATAGGCCAGGGCTTCTAGCAGGGGACTTCAATGACACTCGGATTAATTGGGAGCGGAGTAGTAGCTGCCCTGAAACTACTAGGTGAAGTGTTCGGTTCAATTCATGGATTGAAGACATGGAACTGCTAGAACTTGAATTTTTCGGTGCATCTCATACTTGGGCTCGAGGCCATTCAGTTGAAACTCGGAAAAGTTTCCGCCTGGATAGAGCTTTATGTAATAGTGAATGGACCCTCCGCTTCGAAACGGCTAGTGTTCGTCATCTCCTGGCTGTCCAGTCGGACCACTGCCCGCTTCTCATCTCCCCCAATGGTTTTGCCCCATTGGTTGTCATTAATAAACCTTTTAAAATTCAGGCATCCTGGATTACCCATGAACTCTTTAAAACTTTTAATCCACAGAAATGGAAAAAAAAACTCGCCACCGGTTCCCACCTTACGTAATTTAGCCGGTGACCTTCAACAATGGAACAAAGAGGTGTTCCATACCATTTTTAGGGAGAAAAGACACCGCTAGCTCGTATAGCAGAATTCATAAAAATTTATATGAGGGCCACCATAGAGGGCTTATTAAGTTGGAGGCGAAACTCCGGTGTGAACTGTATGAAGTTCTTGCTTAAGAAGAGATGCATTGGTACCAAAAATCCTGACCTGACTGGATTAGAGATGGTGAGAGAAATCCAACTTACTTCCACCTTAGCATTGTCATAAGAAGATGGTGCAACGAGATTGCGGCTATTAGAAGAGATGATGGGTCTTGGGCCCAAGATAAAAATGAGGCGCAACACATAGTAGTCTCATATTTTTCTCGACTAGTTGAGGATGATACCCCTAATGGCCCTCATGACCTCCCCATTGATTTGTTTCTGGATTTCCCTGCTGCAGAGTGGAACACCTTGATTAGGCCTTTCACTAAAAGTGATATTGACTGTGTTATTAGTAGTATGGGCTCACTTAAAGCGCCAGTCCGGACGGATTCCAAGCACTCTTCTTTCAGAAGTATTGGAACATTGTGGCTGATGAAGTTTACCATATGACATTATCTGCTCTCAAAGGTAAGGGGCTTCTCGGATCTCTTAATGATACTTTCATTGTTTTGATCCCAAAAGTCGATAATCCGGAATCCCCTAAACGATTCCTTCCGATCAGCCTATGTAATGTTGCTTATAAGATTATTACCAAGGCCATAGTCAATCGAATTAAACCTTTTCTCCCGAATCGCACATCGCATAGCCAAGCTAGCTTTGTTCGGGGAAGACAAATTACGACAACATTGTTATAGTTCGGGAGGTTATTCATACTATGAAGAAAAAACAAGGAAAAAAAAGGGCTTATGGCGATTAAGATAGACTTTGAAAATGCTTATAATAGTTTGAAATGGGACTTCATTAGAGAAACCTTATCGCGAGATGAATTTCCCGAGCCTCGCTTGTAGAAGTGATTATGGAATGTGTTACTTCGGCTAAATTAAGAGTGTTATGGAATGGAGAACCAACGGAGACCATTATCCTTAGTCGTGGAGTCCGCCAAGGTGATCCCCTCTCACCTTACCTATCTGTGATGTGCATGAAGAGATTGAACCAAGTCATCGAAGAAGCTATTCTTAAGGAGAGGTGGAAACCTATTCGAGCTAGCCGCAATGGTACTCTTCTCTCTAATCGATTCTTTGTGGATGACATGATTCTCTTTGCTGAAGCAACCATTGAACAAGCTCAGGTTATTAAACATTCCTGCTTAGATTTTCGTTAGCTTCGGGTTCGCGGGTCTCGTTTGCAAAATCTTGTGTTTAATTCTCGTGTAATATGGATCTTAGCACCAATGAGACTGTGAGCCAAGCTCTCGAAATTGGCATGACAAACGATCTAAGTACCTATCTTGGGATGCTCATCTTGATAAGTAGGGTCACAAAAGACACCTATAAGTACCTTTGTGAGAAAGTGGACCGTAGGCTCTCGGGTTGGAAGTCTAAATACCTTTCACTCGCGGGGCGCATTACCCTCACTAAATCCACCTTGTCTACTATCGCCTATTACTCCATGCAATCTGCAAAGATCCTGAAGGGTGTTTGTGATAAACTTGATAAAAAAGCGAGATAATTCATAATGGGGTAGCAGCGATGAGCAAAAGAATATCCATCTGATCTCATGGGAAACTTTACAAAAACCAATGAGAGAAGGAGGATTAAACATTCGATCAGCAAGGCAGGTGAATGCTGCGTTCCTCACTAAATTAGGATGGAGAGTCTTAACGGAACCTTCATCCCTTTGGTCTCGAGCCCTTAGAGCCAAATACTGTAATGGAAGGTGCGATATTGATATGTTCAACCCGAAGCCGGGAATGTCAAATGTTTGTGCAGGGATTACAGAAGAAGCTAAGATTCTTCAATAGGGTGCAAAGACGGTCGTAGGTAATGGCCAAGCCACGCTATTCTGGGACCATGCTTAGGTAATGGAAAAGCCCCTAAGGCATTATGTCACTTCTACCATCCCTCAAGATATTGAAGGTGCAACTGTAGAGGAACTATGGGATGTTGGAATAGGTTGGAAATAGGATCAGTTCGCAAACCTCCTGCCTGAACTAGTTATCAAACATATCGAAGCTCATTCCTTAACTTAGAATCAAGAAGTGGGGGACCTAGTTTACTGGCAATGAACTTCGAAAGGAAAATTCTCCATCAAGTCAGCCATGGAAATAATTTCAAATGACGAGCTTATGCTCCAGAACAACAAGTGGGATTTGGTGTGGCATGTGGAAGTCGAGCAACGCACTCGAGCATTTCTATGAGTCGCTATGCATGATAGAGTGCTATGTAACGCTAATGGAGTTCGAATACACCTTACGGAGGACCCTAGATGCTCACTATGTGGGGACACTGAAGAAATAACAGTGCAACTCCTACGAGATTGCCCTATTTGTATGGATGAAAGTGTTTGGAGGTTCGTCTAAAATGGAATTCTTCATAGGCATACTACAATGTTGGATGTCGCGCAACCTTCGAGCTGATGGTATGGTGTAGGTGGACACCTAGCCCTCTTTCTTTGCAATCACATGTTGGTGGCTTTGGAAGTGGAGGAATTGTTGGGTTTTTAGAGGTAAAAAAGATATACCTTCGGATATTACGGGCTTCTTAAAAGTGAAATTTGAAGAAGTGTGGGGAAGTTTGCACTAGGAATAATTGTTGGGGGCACCCCAAACTTGTAAGAATATGGAGGCTTGTATGAGATGGAAGAGTCCACCACTGGACTAGGTATGCTTAAACACCGATGCAGCGTCGAAACAACCAGCTGGGAATGCAGGAGGTGGGGGGATCATTCAGGATCATCGAGGTAAATTTCTACTTGGCTTTTCGTCTCACTTTGGCAAGTGTTTCAAGGCCTTGAATTGGCTCGTGAAGCTGGAACTCGGAAGCTATTAGTAGAAATGGAAAACTTATCCTGTGTGCAAATTCTCCAAGGCAACTCTTCCAATGAAGGAGAGTGTATTAACATCATTAATAGGTGTTGTCAACTCTCTTCGGATCCTCTTTGGGAGGTCCTCTTCATCCTTGTGTTTCGTGAAGGCAACTGGGCTGCAGACTGGTTTGCTAATCGAGGTGTGGATCAATCTGAAAAAGTCATCATCCATTCAACTCCCCCCTCGGAGCTTCATCACATTTTGGAGGAAGATATTCGTGGAATGGCCTGGCCGCGTCTAGTTCCTATTTAGTTGTTTTTGTTTTGTTTAATTTTCTTGTTGGGGTTGTGCCCCTCTCGAGCAGCAAAAAAAAAAGGAATTACATATTAATCTAGTGGACATTGATATTGTACTTTTATATTGGACATTTTAAGGCAAATCCACCATAGTTGGAACTTGTAGTATATTGATGGTTATTTGCCCTATCATTTATATCATTATCAGGGCCGTTCCTGGTATTTTATAGGTTCGGGGCGAAAAAAGAAATTTGAGGCCTCTTATATATATAGTCATATAGGTAGTGGTGGAGCTAGGATTTCACCACTAATAATAATTTCATTTTTTGGAGTAAGTATAGTATATTATGTAAAGTAAATATTAACTTTATTTGATACTAAAACTTATTAATCCATAGCATATTAGTACGATGTTAAAAAAAAATTAAGTCTAATATCTTTGAAGTACAATACTTGTAGACTAATGCTAATATTTGAAAAACTAAAGGAATTTTCAAAATGAATAAAGAAAAATGTAAAAGAAGTTAACTAAAAAAATAAAAATAAACTTTCTTACCTTACAACCAAGGGTTTGAACGGTAAATGAATTTTGAAGATGAATTAATTAAAGAAGAAAAATGTAGAAAGAAATTTAAAAAAAGCAAACAGTGTACCTCAAGGGTTTTGAACCCAAGTCTTTTTTATGAAATAATGCACTCCTATAGTCCTAACCATCAAACTAAACTAGTTTTTATTGCATACAATTGTTGTTGCTTTGCTTTATTTAAATTCCTTTCAAAACGGGCCCTTTTTTATTGGGCTATGGGGGTTTCCCCTCTAGACAACCCCCCGAGACCGAGCCGCCTCGATCATTATATTTTTTTGACGGAACTATATCATTATAGATATTACATACTAATCATGGGATGAATATACATACATTGATCTCTAATCTCTAATGTAAACATTTTACCATTTTTGATATTTATATATGTACAATAGTAAAAATAAAATGTAAGATATACATATTTTAAAGGAATTTTTGTTAAAAACAATCTTATTAAACATGAAATTTGTGTGAAACCACCTTTTTTTTATATATATATATATATATATATATATATATATATATATATATATATATATATATATATATATATATATTTTGCGAAAACAAACCTCAAACAAAAAATTTCTTGCGAGAACAAACCTTATGCCTTGTTCTGATCATTGATCCAAGGTTCCAGCATTGACCATGTCATGGATTTGGTTGGGTTTAAAAAGTCACTTGCCTTGCACATGACATGGTGAATGGCGGAACCTTGGATCAATGATCCGATAAGGCATAAGGTTTGTTCTCGCAAAAAATATTTTGTTTAAGGTCTGTTTTTGCAAAAAAAATTATATAAGGTGGTTCCTCACAAATTTCATGTTTTATTAGGTGGTTTTTGACAAAAAAAATCCTATTTTAAAGAAGATTGAAATAAATATAACAAGATCTCGTCTTATTCTACACCTTTTTTTTAAAAAAAGCAGAGTGAAAATTGTATTGCAATCAAAACTCAACAAGAAAACATTTTATGACCTCTCCTCCTAAGCGAACCTTCTAGGAACAACCCTTTCGGAAGTAGAGCCAAGCAACAAAACAAGCCTAAGCAAGGCCTTAGAAGGGACTAATTACAATCTTTGAAACCACTCTCTATCTGCCTGACTGACTTTTTCTCCAATCAGATTCCTTACTCTATTTCTAACAGTATATTGTATACTCCACGCGCTGAGCGTGTATGGTTTTTTCATCCCAAAAACCAGTATTTCTAACTTTCTAGATTTGGTAAACTAAAGCAGCTATAGCAGTATAGGCTACCTTTTCCTGAAGACACCTTTATATTATCCATTTTAGTGTCTAAGGTAGATGGAGCATCCTCTTGGGCATGTTTAACCAAACCAAAATTGGTTTGTAACAGCCTTGTCTGTAATAAAAGCTGAAGAACAAGTGATCATAAATCTTTGTTGCTTTCTCATAAATATGGCAGCTGTCTAAGTCACAACCACGAATTTTGTACAACTTCTCTCTGGATTTTAATGATGTTTACCATATAAATGCAGGACTTCTTTTCCAAATGGGGTGATAATGGAGTGGTAGATTTCAAAGCCGAGTTAGAGCATCTCATCACGTTGATAGCCAGCAGATGCTTTCTTGGTCAAGATGTCCGTGACAGTCTCTCTGATGATATAATTCCCTTGGTTAAAGAAATAAACATTGCATTAGTGCCTCTTACAACTGTATTCCCCTATCTGCCTATTGCACCTCATCGTCGTCGTGATAAAGCTCGAAAAAAACTCAATGATATCTTTTCAAACATCATAACCAGGGCCGGCTATGGGCCTGTGCAAGCAGACCCATAGCACAGGGCCTCGTAATTTATGGGGCCCCGTATTTTCTCTCTTTCTTCTGCAGTTCAGCCAAAGCACATATTACTTACTCTTATTAGTTCTTTCGGTCTTCTCTGTCTTCCCCTAATAACTGCCATTTACAGTTCCCAAAATAAGTGGAAACTTTCCAAGTTCATTCTTAATTCTTCTAGTTTCTCATTAATTTTTGGTGGAGGAAGGCATATCTGCCTTGGTGAGCTCTTTGCATATTTAGAGGTGAAGATTATATGGAGCTACCTTTTGAGGAACTTTGAGCTCGAGCTAATTTCTCCATTTTCGGAGACCGAATGGAATGACATTGTATGGGGCGTAAGAGGAAAAGTGACGGCTCGATATCAGCGTCGGAAACTCACTATTGCCTAAAATTAAGATACACGTCAAGGAGATGAATGCATTTAGTTCTCGATTGTCTATGTCATGTGATTAGCTATATCAGATTTTTGTTGTATTGTGTTTTGATCGCATCTTTCAAAGTAATGGTAGTTTTTCTTAATGAATGTAATATACCAAGTTGTTTGACTTGGGATTTATCCTTATGTTGTTGTTTCATTAAGAAAGTTCAAGGTGTCGATAATATCTATGTATTGTTTGTAAAAGGAATGATTTCAAAAAGAAGTTTTTGTTCGGAAGGACCTTAAAATATCTAGGAAAGATTTAATAAAAACTTTTTGTTGAAAAAACCTATTATAATCTTCACTTTTATTCTTAAGACCAGCTCCAGCGTTTTCCGCCAAAAAGTCAATTTTCCGACTTCGACTTTCTTCCCCCTCCCTTTGTCATTAAATGGGACCAACTTGTTTTTTCTACCCTAATCCCTTAAAATGGAAAGCAAGAGGAAAGGGTTCGGTAGGGTTAAGGGATTAGGATAGAAAAAAATAGGTTGGTAATGGTCCCCATTTAATGAGAAAGGGAGGGGAAGAAATTTCAATGCTAGAAAATCGAATTTTTGGCCGGAAAACGTTAAGGTGGTCTTAAGTAACAAAGGGAAGTATTATAATAGGTCTTTTCAACGAAAAAGTTTCTATTAGGTTTTTCCCAACATAATGGCTATTTTAATATGTCTTTTCCAACAAAAAGTTCTTTTACAAATAAAAGGCATGATATAATTACTCTACTTAGAGTGTGATTAGCCCTATCCACGCTAGTCTCTTCTAAAATGACAAGAATTTTCAAGCATCGCTCTTAAAGAATTAAACATGTCAATTGTATTAGGAAGATGAATAACACTACAAAAAAACCTCTTCTAGCTACGGATTGTGGCAACGGAGAGAATATACGTAGGAAATATTGCAAACGTTTCACATTCTGTTTAAAAAAATTTTCTCAAGTTTGCAACTGTATGCAATTTCTAACTTATATTCATTCACTTAATAATATAATTATACTTCACTAAGGTACATGACCAGTTTTAATGATTAATTAAGTTATTATAATGATAATAGTATGAAATAAATATTAATAATCTTGTTTTAATGATTAGTTTAATGATAAGTCACTTTATTAAGTAAAGAGCAATTTAAGTAATGTAATTCTTGATAATGGACTTTTATGACTTCATTTTTCCGAGGACAATGATGTTATGGACAAGTACTTGAGGTATAACTAATGGACTCGTAATTTACATGACATTAATAAAACCACATATACTTGGTTAATAATTAATAATAGTAACAAAAGGTCTAAATGAAAAGGTAAATGAATACTTATTTAATTTCTTGGTTAGATTAAAAGTAAAGGATATTACAATCTCCTTGTCTATCAAAGTTACTACGTAGGATTCCAAGTAGCTTCTACATCTAACACCCGCATTCTCCTCCTAAGTATGTTTGATAATGTTAATATTATTCTTTTTATACATGGATTGGTTGATATGAATTTGTGGTAAAATATGATGTTATGAAATAATGTTATAAAATGATGATGTTATGAAAGTATGATGATGTTATGGATGAAATGAAAAAAATATACTAATTATTAATGATGACTATGATATGCTTAAAAGTCATGAAACATAATAAATTCAAGTGAAATACGGTTATGTGATGATTATGCCATGTTGGGTCGTGCACTCTGGCCGGTTCACCACCTTCCGTTTGTGAGGGTGAATGTCCTCGGGTGACACCGCACTTTGATGTTTGGGCAACTAAAGCCACCTTCCATTTGTGAGGGTTATTATCCTCAAGTGGCTGCCTTCTATTAATTATGATAATGCTATGTATGGGGAGACGTCCCTTCCGTTGCATTCGCCAAGTTACTAAATGAAATGAACTAAATTGATTAATACGATAAAGAAGATGATAACTAAATTTAAAGTTTAAATGATGTGTTTCTAAAATGATTTTACTTATTCTCTCCTCCCTATTTGTGAATCGAATGAATTGAAATGAATTTACGTTGTTAGGGTGGTATGTTTCTGAGGCTCAAC
This sequence comes from Beta corolliflora, assembly GCA_947648045.1. NCBI lineage: Eukaryota > Viridiplantae > Streptophyta > Magnoliopsida > Caryophyllales > Amaranthaceae > Beta > Beta corolliflora. Next base: position 334,990 of record CANSZD010001281.1, read on the forward strand.
TCATGACGTTTTGTTTTTATATTTTTGGTATTGATGGGGTGAACGGAATGTCGTAGCAGTGAGGAGTAGTTTAGAAGCTAAACTTATGTTTATGGTTGTAACCTAAGTTAATGTCAGACTTTAAAAGGTAACTAAGTTTTTGTTAAGTAGTCTAATGATGGATAATTATTATGCTTTCAAGTTATAAAATGTTTACATTTATGAAATCATGTTTTCCTTGTATTTTCCAAATGGAAAGTACAGCATTAACGCACCGACTATCAAGGTAACAGTTATCGGAGGGGAGAAGAGGAAAAACAGATAGTTTGTTTAGGGCATTTTGTAATTGTTTTTTTAAAATAAAAACTATAAAGTTGTATGTAAATTAAAAAATAAACCATGGAAAGAGAGTTGTGCCATTAATTTAAGGATTTCAAGAAAAAATTAATGTTTATAATGTTAATTTTTGTTTGTCGTTTTGTGATATTATTATTCTCTTTTAGTAAAATTGATATATTGTTTGTTGGGGCTTGGGGATTTGGTGTCCAACTTTATAGACATAAACTTTATATTTTTATTACAGCTTACAAGACTATTTTTAGATGTTTGTTTGTAGAATACAGTGTCTCTGACTCGCCCTAATATCAAAAAAGGCTAGCAAGCGAAGCCCTATTGTCCTCGATTTCAGTGTTTCCCACGGCTACATTTTGTCTACTACACATCATGTTTCAAAAAAAAACCCTAGTGTTAGGGAAAAATTCTCTCTAGAGAGTTCCTCACTGAAAAGTGAAGTCTTTTAGGTTATAGCCGCCTTTTGTTCGTCCAATTAAAAGTGCGACAGCCGCCGTCAACTGCAAGCACTCTGCTTTGATATTCCTATGTTTCGCAGGTGGAATTCATGCAAGCGAGTCTAACTCGTGTTATTCCTAACTGAATTCCCCCTTTACAGTATTTCTTTTCAATAAAGTTTATCTTACGGCATATCAATCTTCATCAAAATTTATTGCCACCTTCCAGATCGTCCAAATCTCGACTTTCTTTAGTACTCTCTACATTAATATCACAATAAATTCACCTCGCCATCCAGAAGCATCCAACTCAACAAACTCTTCATTCCCGCCGCACTATATGCGCCTACAAAGAATGGGAATATTAGTTCAGCACCCTCCTACCAATAATTATCTGCCATATATCAATTGGTCCCATGCCGTGGTAGGTGTTTTTTTCGATAATTCTCCCCCTATGTTAAGTTTTGTCTTTAATATAGTCAACAATCATTGGGAAACACGTGAACCCATTCGTGTATATCGTACGAGGCCGTACTTTATATTAGAATGTGAAAATTTCCTCGATAGGGATACTATTCTCCACCTCCATACTACCACAATGGATGGTAAACTCATCCCTTTCAGATCTAGCTCGGATAACCAAGTTCCAACAAGCATCCACTTTAATATAGCTCGGGTGTGGATCTGTGTGCAAGATCTTCCGTGGAGATATTTAGAGTCAGCGTGGACTGTGAGAATCCTCAGCCACATCGGTTATGTTGAAACTATCGATAACTATGGACCTGGGCTACCTCTTGACCCGTATCTTCACGCGCGAGTGGTCGTCGACCTTAAACAGCCGTTGGTTCCATGTTGCTTTGTTCCCATTGATGGAGGTCGTGTCTCTTGGGTGTATTTTCGTTATGAAGGAATATATAAATTCTGTAAGGAGTGTGGATGTGTTGGGCACGATACAGGATGATGACATTTATCAGCATACGACACACAACATCTTATCCAACGCGTATAAGGGAGTTTGAAGATGATGGTATGGCAGTACTCCGCACCCAGGAAGGTATACCCTTATAAACCAATATGATTTGAGGTTTAAATGATAGACTTATTAATAGAAATCCAAAAGTTAATCTTCGCCAAGCTATCCCCCCGCTAAATGTTCCTTATCATGACCCTTACCTGTATCCTTGGTATTATGCTAACCCGTATGCAAAATCGGAGTCATTCCCGGAGGAGTTTTTGAAGCCTCGCCGGAGTTACCACCACAACCGTTTCGGGCGTATTCAGATGACAACTCTCAAAGTAATGGTAGTTTTTCTTAATGAATGTAATATACCAAGTTGTTTGATTTGGGATTTATCATTATGTTGTTGTTTCATTAAGAAAGTTCAAGGTGTCGATAATATCTATGTATTGTTTGTAAAAGGAATGATTTCAAAAAGAAGTTTTTGTTCGGAAGGACCTTAAAATATCTAGGAAAGATTTAGTAAAAAAAATTTTGTTGAAAAAAACCTATTATAATACTTACCTTTGTTACTTAAGACCACCTCAACGTTTTTCGGTCAAAAAGTCAATTTTCCGACTTCGACTTTCTTCCCCCTCCCTTTGTCATTAAATGGGACCAACCTGTTTTTTTCTACCCTAATCCCATAAAATGGGAAGCAAGAGGAAAGGGTTCGGTAGGGTTAAGGGATTAGGATAGAAAAAAAATTGGTTGGTAATGGTCCCCATTTAATGAGAAAGGGAGGGGAAGAAATTTCAATGCTAGAAAATCGAATTTTTGGCAGGAAAACGTTGAGGTGGTCTTAAGTAACAAAGGGAAGTATTATAATAGGTATTTTCAACGAAAAAGTTTCTATTAGCAAGGTTTTTCCCAACATAATGGCTATTTTAATATGTCTTTTCCAACAAAAAGTTCTTTTACAAATAAAAGGCATGATATAATTACTCTCCTTAGAGTGTGATTAGCCCTATCCACAGCACTCTCTTCTAAAATGACAGAATTTTCAAGCATCGCTCTTAAAGAATTAAACATGTCAATTGTATTAGGAAGATGAATAACACTACAAAAAAACCTCTTCTAGCTACGGATTGTGGCAACGGAGAGAATATACGTAGGAAATATTGCAAACGTTTCACATTTTGTTTGAAAACGTTTTCTCAAGTTTGCAACTGTATGCAATTTCTAACTTATATTCATTCACTTAATAATATAATTATACTTCACTAAGGTACATGACCAGTTTTAATGATTAATTAAGTTATTATAGTGATAATAGTATGAAATAAATATTAATAATCTTGTTTTAATGATTAGTTTAATGATAAGTCACTTTATTAAGTAAAGAGCAATTTAAGTAATGTAATTTTTGATAATGGACTTTTATGACTTCATTTTTCCGAGGACAATGATGTTATGGACAAGTACTTGAGGTATAACTAATGGACTCGCAATTTATATGACATTAATAAAACCACATATACTTGGTTAATAATTAATAATAGTAACAAAAGGTCTAAATGAAAAGGTAAATGAATATTTATTTAAGTTCTTGGTTAGATTAAAAGTAAAGGATATTACAATCTCCTTGTCTATCAAAGTTACTACGTAGGATTCCAAGTAGCTTCAACAACTAACACCCGCATTCTCCTCCTAAGTATGTTTGATAATGTTAATATTATTCTTTTTATACATGGATTGGTTGATATGAATTTGTGGTAAAATATGATGTTATGAAATAATGTTATAGAATGATGATGTTATGAAAGTATGATAATGTTATGGATGAAATGAAAAAAATATACTAATTATTAATGATGACTATGATACGCTTAAAAGTCATGAAACATAATAAATTCAAGTGAAAGACGGTTCTTGGCAGTATTATGCCATGTTGGGTCGTGCACTCTGGCCGGTTCACCACCTTCCGTTTGTGAGGGTGAATGTCCTTGGGTGACACCGCACTTTGATGTTTGGGCAACTAAAGCCACCTTCCATTTGTGAGGGTTATTACCATTTCCTATAATTCTAAATAAGAATTGGTGTAACTATAATAAGTATTGTTGTTGTAACAAGAATTGTTAGATCTGACGTTCCACACTATTTCTCATTTCTCACCTAAATTCCTTTCTCACATGATCTTGCCTCTATATATATATATATATATATATATATATATATATATATATATATATATATATATATATATATATATATATATATATATATATATATATATAGAGTCAGGTTCGATTGAGAACCAAGTCTATAATGAGAATGAGAACCAATTTCACCCTTAAAGCAAAAAGATATTAAAGTAAATCATATTGACTGAAAAGTAAATAACCAAATATGCAACTTCGTATACTTGCTATTTTTAACTTTTAAGGAACAAAAAACACATTAATGGCCACAAAATATCATCTTTAACAACTAACATCTCAATCTATTTTGTAAAAGTATCATTTTGGATAAGTTTGAGTTAATTTAATATTAAATGTAAATGACAAACTAATAAAAGTAAATAAAATTGATCCAAAATTAAATGAAACTTCTGTAAATGTAAAGAAACTGGCTAATTTGAAAACTTGAATATTTATGAAAATGTCATTAATGACATGGGAATGATGTAGACTATTCGATTTTGATTATCTAAGGGCCCATATTGGTTCTCTTAGTTCTCATTTTAGAGTGTGGTTCTCATTACCCTTGTGACGCACGATTTATATTGTTTAACTATTAAATTTATACTACTCTAGATATTGTAATGAGTGATGATATTAACTCCATTATTTGAAGAATTAGTAACATACATATCATCAAAATATTAATTATAATAAAGGTGATAATTAAAATTCTATGATTTAATATTGACAACTTGTCGCAACACAAAATGTCACATCATGAATTTACGTTAGTATTTAATACAAAATTAGTCATGAAAATGTTTTTATCTTCATGCCATATTGTTGTCGATGTTCAAAAGATTGTTATTCCGTATAAATTTCAATCTTTCTTTAATATTATGTGTTATACTTCCAATTTGTATCTGTATCATAAATAATGCTTGATTTTTGTATAGTTTTCAATTGTGTAATAAGTAAAAATAATAATAAATTTAATACTACCGGCTAGCTTATCTTTTTTGTTTTCCCCACTTTACTTTTTGGGGTGCATTTATTTTGTTTTCCTCGCTTTACCTTACTTTTAACCTCATAATAACTAGCCCAAGTGACTCTAATGGGTAGAGGTGTAAGTGGATTGGACTGGATTGGACTTTGCCAAACCCAAATCCAGTCGAAAGTTTTTTGGACTCGAAAAATTGAGTCCAAATCCGACCCAAATTTTTTTTCAGTCCAGTCCGAAATATTTTTCTTGAGTCCGAATCTAGTCCAGTCCAGTCCGATTATCATATGATATTTAAATTTTTTTCTTGATTTAGGTTCATAATGTTTTCTCACGTTTGGATCATTGAAATTTGAAAAATTGGACTCATTACATTCATTCCACAGAGTAAGTTACATACATCTTTAAACTCTTATAAAATGCAAATTGCAAAAAACAAAAGGCGCCAAAAGAGTTAAAGTAACTTTCGCCTTATCAGTTCTCAGTCCAAAATTTCAATAAGAATGTTAAACGATTTTGTTTTAAATATACCTTATATATATATTTTTCTTATTATTAGGACCCTTTGAATTTTTTTAAAAGAATAGATTTTGTCCTAACACGACTTGCAACCAAACGACCAAACACCCTTCTTAACCGAGTACTACTTGTATTCATATGGACCCGGTATCAGTAACAGAAAATCTCATCACTTGAATTTGACTCAACCCATGAACCTAGCAAAACAATTGATCTATTTGCCACGTCTACTTACCCACCACTATTTCAATTAAAATTAGAATTTGAAATTTTTTTAATTAAATATATGCGTCTAGTGTATCTGTGTATCCATCCACTTTTGAGTATTTTCACATAAGTTTGTTAATATTCGATGAGTTTTACAATCAGGAAAGTACTTAGAATGCAAAATGGACTATGTAAAGGTTCAGGCAGGTTATAAGGTTAGTGGATGGGTCGGTGATGCATCCAACTATAATTTTCGGTCCATACTTGCCTATAATTAGAGATGGCAATGGGTAGAGTCTGGGTAGGGTAAGACTAGACCCTTACCCACACTCTACCCGTACCCATAGGGTAAAATTTTTTAAGACCTTTACCCGTACCCATACGGTCCCATATGTTATTGTTAGATTATATTTAGAAGGTTGCATATAACTATAATCAAATATATTAAAAGACATACAGGAAATGATGGAAAATAGGGGAGTAAGAGTAAACAATTCCTAAAACATATGTTATTATCAAATTATATTAAAACATATGTTATTATTGAGTCTGTTTTACCCTGTTCCAAATTTGGAGCTTGTCAAAAATAGAATAGAATTGGAGATTATAATATTATTATCACACTAGAACAACACAATGAAAATTCCTCCATTTACATAAATAAGACCCAACGATAAAAGTCTTAGGGGTGTGCATAGATATCCGATCCGGTTAACCTGATCCGTGATCCAGTTGATCTAACGGTAAATCGGATATCCGATTCGATTTTTTAGTTTTTTGGATATTTCAGATATGATAATCGAAAATTTTCAGATCTAATACAGATCCGAAATCTTTAAATTTTGGATATCTGAAAATTTCATAAACATAAGGATTTGTTCGGATATCCGATCCGAAATAGCCGAAAATATCCGATTTCAAGACTGGACATATGAAAATATCCTATGGACCGGACATCCGAAAATATCTGATGATCTTAAACTTGTTTTATGAATTTTCCTTTGAAAAATTCAACTTTTTAGTTTTTCGATATCCAATCCGATCCGAAATTATGGATTTCTGGTTTTTTCGGATAGATTCAGATCGCGTTTTCCTCGATCGCAAATTTTGCATCGGATTGGATCGGATTTCCCAAAATAAACAATCAAATTTTCCCAGATCCGGAATATTTAGCCTCATGTTCATCCAAACTCCAAGTCCTCCAAAAAATTTTGGTCAAACTCAATTCGGCCGGACCTGACTTGTGTTGAAGTGGTTGACCAAAATACCATTGTATAAATAAAATCTTTCCATAAAATGGTATGATAGGATCCTTATTCTTAAACTATCATTTTTTACATGTTATGCATGCATGTCATATTAACGTTTTTTTCACAATTAGTTATTTATCAGTGTTACAAAAAATTTAATTCGAACGGACATTTATAATTATTTTTAATTTTTTTAATATGTTTTTCTTAAATCAATGTTTCGTTAGTTTGTTTAGTTATTTGTTCATCATTATTCAAATATAGTATTGAGACCAGGAAATATAAAGCAGAAAAAAGCTTGTGCTCAAATAAAGTGGAAGAATATGTGTATCAGGTTCAATAGGTGAATATTAATAAAGTGGAAAAGTTTGGTTTATATGATAGAGATTACCGAATAATAATCAACATTTAGGTTTTAAAATATTATCAGTATAGTTATTAATATGAAATTCAAGTTTTTAGTTTTTCTTCTGGTTGTGACAATCAAGTTATATTGTCAATTTAATTTTTTATCAGAGTTTTTCACACAAATGTAAGAAGAGGAAATCATTCACCTTAATATAATATTTAATTGAAATTTGAAATTCAATTCCATTATTAACTTGTTCAATATATATGGCAAGTAGGAAGAAGAAAAGATTATTTAATATATATGACAATTTAAATTCATTAAAGATATATCAGACTTTTTGTAAGGAGGACATCATCTTCCTCCCTCTTCAATTATATAATCGGGATTATCTTCTCTTGAAAAGATATTCGCCTTCTAAAATTGTAGTAATCCTAGGCTCTTGGAGTAACACATTACTAGACTTTACTAATTAAGCTACCTGACATTCACACTAATTGTCTATATTCAGAAGGAATTCAGTAAAGTATTGTGAAACAATCAAATTCTACAAATGGACTTCAATTAATAGCAACACAAGTCTATAGAAAGAGATAAAGGTGGTGTATAGACACACCTACAAGAAGTGGGTAGCCGTTGAAAAAAATCCGATGTTTATCTTAGATAAAGGTGATGTCTAAGTACAACAAACTCAAAAAAATTCATACTCACAGTCAAACATTGATGATAAGAGTAGGTGATTGATAGAAACAGGTAAACAGCATTACTTGATAAACTAATTGTGTTGTTGCTAAGTGGGTTGTTGCGCTTGTCTTTTCTGAGTGCATGGGCATTATTGATAAACCAGACAACATGATTATGAACTATTACGGTTTAGTTTAATTTAAACCATAGATTATAGACTTTGATGCTTTTACATTTTTTATTTTGACCATTATTTTTAATTTACATAGAAGGAAAAATATAATTATATAGATCTTGTTAGATTTGTTTACACATGTATTATTAAAATATCAAATTTTTACAATAATTTTTTATATATAATTTAAGATATAATGATCAAAATTGTACATTAGTAAACATAAAAGTAAAACGGTGTAGATTAAAAAGAAATAGAGATAATAACACTTAATGGATATGTAATACTTTCTCAATGGATTAGATTTGTGCTGGGATAAAACAAAGGCAATATATATAGGTTTAAAGGTCTTGCCTTTGTTTTATCAAATTTTTAGCCTAACTATAATCAACACTTGTCGTTCATCCGTATTTCAATGAATTGGAACATTAAATTGTTTATTGTTTATGGTTTATGCTTGTAATTATAATTATATATATTTTTTACTAATTAGTTGCTAATTGACACTTATTACTAATTACTAAATTACATTTTAATGACTAGGGATTTATGAATGTTCAAAACCTTTAAGAAAAATGCATTTTATACAATAAACAAAACATTTTATAATTAATATTGAAATTTTCTATATTTAACATATGAATTTTTTAAGTCTAGGCCTCCGAATTAATTATATTAAATTCCTTATTTCACCTGAATTGTTATCCTTCTGTTAAAGGGGTTTAAGTGTCACGTAAAGTGAACAAAGGCTTCAACAAGATGAAGTGCAACAATCTATCTTTGAAGATCGTCTGTGTTCAGCATCTCAACAAATTATCTCTCGTCATATTAGGTCTCTTTCGACAAGACATATTACCTAAACCCACCAAAAGTCGCCCAAGATAAGGTTCATTTGGATTGGATCAACAACAAGTTGTTTTTTGTTAGTAGGATATGTATGAGCAAGTGAAGCTCATCTTAATGTTTGTGTGTGTTTATGTTTTATGTTTGGTTGTGTTGGAATAAGAGTTTCGCAAAGGCAGAAATAGATAACTTTCAAGGCTGTGCCGTGATAGGAGATCACTGACTTGAAAGCAATTACGGCCCGACAATGGTGGTTATCGATCTTGGCCGGAATGCTCCCCAAGGTTTACACAAATAGCCTAAGAATGCCACCACTAGCAACCGAGCTTTAGAGAATAGCACGAAAACCCGGTGAATAGAGAAGAGAAGGGAAGAGAGAAGAGTGTTTGTTGTTTTTTGTGTGTCTGACTGAACAGGATGGCACTGATTTTATAGGGAAGAATCAAGCCAAAAAACGGATAGCAATCAAGACAGAAATCAATGGGCGGATAATTAGGGATTGCCATGAATACCGTAACGGTAAAACGTTACGGTATTCCAATGAACCACACACGCGTAGCTCCCGGGTCCAAAAATTTAGTTAAGTTAAGTTTATTCCCCAAAGCCCAAAGCCCAAAGCCCAAAGCCCAAAGCCCAAGGCCCAAGGCCCAAGGCCCGGTCCGGGCGGGCGGCGCGCGTGTGTGTGATAGCAAGCCCAAACCAAACATATCATCCAACCACAAAAGCATCTCTAGTCACAACTCAATAGATGGAAGGAGGGAGGAAATATATAAACATGAAGAAATTCCCTCCCACAAGCAATGTGGGACAAACAAAAAAAAATGAGCCAAGGTTTTTCCAAGCCTTAACTCCAACAATCCCCCACAAAGGCTCAGAAAAGCAAAAGAAATTCCTGGGTAAGGAAAGGAAAGTACTTAAACACCAATATCTTTCGATTTGAATTGATGCATAGTGAAATGAGGCAACAACTTACTATCTAGTGAGTGAATTACTCTTGAACTCACCAGAGTTCCGTTGAGACCCTCACAACACATACCTACCTTAAGATCGTGCAATCTCCGCGATACATCACAAGCGCTTTATAGCCATGCGCATACCTTGGGTCTAATAAGTGCTCTAGAAAGACAAACCCGGTCTTTCATAGAAGGCGGCTTAACCTCCACACTTACGTAGGTAGTCCATCAAGTGTTTCTCAATAACACCACCCCGGAGGGATATGGAACTATTAAGAGCAAAATGCTCAACCTCTCAATGTATATCCATCAAGTGCGTCTCGAAGCACCACCAATAGGCTATGGATAAAAGCACTACCATGTGTCATAGGGATGGGAAATGTAGTGCAAGTTAAGATTTCATGGCTTCGTTTGACCACAAACGGGTATCCACCATAAGATCTCAACTAATGGGCTTTAGCCCCATCCCCCTCGACGACTCTAGGACAACTCTCCTAGATAACCCCTTAGTAAAGGGGTTCGCAAGATTTCTTTCGGACCTCACATAGTCCAAAGAAATCACCCCATTTTTCGGGAGTTGTTTGACGACTCCATGTCCGATCCGTATGTGTCTCTTCTTACCATTGTAGACACTTCGTTCTTAGCAACACCAATGGCTGCTTGAGAATCACAATGAAGAGAGACAGTGAACCCCGTCCACCCCATAAAGGAACATCGACAACAAGTTTCTCAACCATTCGGCTTCTTGCCCCGCCAACTCGAGGGCAATGAACTCGAACTCCATGGTGGAACGTGCTATACAAGTCCTGCTTCGAAGACTTCCACGATATAGCACCACCACCAAGGGTAAACACATAGCCACTAGTTGAACTAATCTCATCATTACCGGATACCCGGTTTGCATCACAAAATCCTTCAAGAACAAAGCAGAAATTTAGAATAGTGCAAACAAAAATCAACAAGTTCCTTTTAGGTATCTCGAGAAGACGATGAAGAGCACTCCAGTGTTCATTACTAGGGTTATGTGTATATCTACTAAGTCTACTCACTGCATAAGCTATGTCGAGTCGAGTACGGTTCATGAGGTACATCAAACTACCTATGATTTTTGCATATTCACTTTGAGAGACACTTTCACCTAAGTTCTTGGTCAAATGAATACCGGAATCATAGGGAGAACTCACTGGAACAACATCAAAGGAATTAAACTTTTTAAGCACTTTTTCCACATAATGAGATCGACTAAGGGAAATGCGACCGGGAGACTCTCTTAAGTCCGACTCCTAAAATCACATCTCGCTTCCCCCAAATCTTTCATCTCAAATTTTGAAGACAAGAAAAGTTTAGTATCATTAACCACCTTTAAGTTGTTACCAAAAATCAGCATGTCATCCACATAAAGACATATAATCACACAATCCGATCCTATCAATTTTGAATAAACACAAGAATCGAAATTGTTTACAATGAAACCATTTGACACCACGGTACTATCAAATTTTTCATACCATTGTTTTGGTGCTTGTTTGAGACCATATAAGGACTTCCTCAATTTGCACACTTTATCTTCTTGACCTAACACCACGAAACCCTCGGGTTGAGACATGTAAATCTCCTCCTCTAAGTCACCATTCAGAAAGCGGTCTTAACATCCATCCGATGTATAACTAAGTCATGAATAGCAAAGAAGAGCAAGCGGGGGTCCTAATAGTGGCTATCTTAGTCACAGGAGAATAAGTGTCAAAGTAATCTAGTCCTTTCCTCTCGAGTGAAGCCCCCGATGACAAGCCTAGCTTTAAACCTCTCGATAGTTCCATCGGGTCTCAACTTCTTTTTAAAGATCCATTTACTGTCTATGGTCTTTGATCCCTTAGGTAAGTCGGTTAACTCCCAAGTAGAGTTAGACACTATGGAATCTAACTCACTCTTAATGGCCTCTTTCCAAAAACCGGCATCCACATATCTCATTGCCTCATCAAAGGTCTTTGGGTCCTCTTCTATCATGAAAGCATAAACTAGTTCATCACTCAACAAGTCAACACAAGAACTTTCGGATAGAAAAGCAAGAACAAAATCGGAACCAAAGTCTTTTGCTACTCTAGGTCTCTTACTTCTCCTAGGCTCATCTACGACAGAGGAACCGCTAGCATGCATGTCAACCGAACTACTACTCAAAGTCAAATCGGCAGGAGTATCACAAGTAGGTAGAACATCATGCGTAGAACAAGTAGATAAATCAACAAAGAGGAGAAGAACAAGAAGGCACGAGATGCAACATCACCTTTTTTCAAAGGAAAAACATGTTCAAAAAACTCAGCATCTCCGTACTCACGAGATAGACCTATCACTCGGAGACATGAATCTATATGCAGCATGAGCATAACCAATGAATACAAAGATCAAAAGTCTTAGGTCCTATGTTTGACTTTTTATAGTCGGGAAGCCCAACTTTGGCTAGACACCCCCACACTCTCGTAAAACTCAAGTTTGGAGGATAACACTTCCATAGCTCATAAGGGGTCTTATCTAATCTTTTGTGAGGAACTCGGTTAAGAACATGACAAGCTGAAAGAACAACTTCCCCACATTTCATCGGGCAACCCCGGAACTTACAAGCATAGCATTCATCATATTTTTCAAGGACCTATTTTTCCTTTCGGCTACACCATTTTGTTGGGGTACATAAGGAGCACTAAGTTCATGAATGATTCCCAATTTCTCACAATGGTCATTCCAAGAGAAGTTCTCATATTCTCTACCCCTATCGACCTAACCCTCTTGATTTTCCTATCAAGTTGGTTTTCTACCTCGGCCTTATACTTCAAAAAAGCTTCCCCGCCTCACTTTTGGTCTTAAGAAGGTATAACTTAGTGAACCTCGAGTAATCATCAACAAAGGAAATATACAGAATTTTCCTCCTCTACTTCTAGTGTTCCGAAAGTCGCCTAAGTCTCGTATGAACCAATTCTAGAAGTTGGGTGGTCCTTTGAGTCACGGTTTTGCAAGGTTTCTTGGTAAATTTTGCTTCAACACAAATAGGACACTTAGAGAACTCGGTTGAGGAACGATTAGGAATCAATTCTAAGGTCCTTAGTCTCTTAATAGAGGCAACATTCACATGTCCTAATCTACCGTGCCATAAATTTAAAGACTCAGCAATATAAGCAGAACCACAAACAGTTTTATTAATAGCAGATACGTGAAGAAGCAACATTTAAAATAAACAAACCCCCACTCGGATAGCCTTTCCCCACAAATTCCCCACCACGAGTCATTACAACCTTGTCGGCCTCAAAAACAATTTTCAAACCGGCTTTGTTTAACAAGGCACCGAGACACTAGGTTACGACGCATAGTAGGAACATACAAGACATTTGAAAGGGAGAGGGTTTTTCCAGGAGGTAAGTTTTAGAGTGACCTTTCCATGTCCAAGCACTCCAGCGACTTGCCGCATTCCCCATGTAGACGCACTCACCTTCGTTGCATCCCTGGAAGTCATGGAGCGGCTCTTTGTTCGAACAGAAATGCCTTGAAGCCCCCGGTGTCTAGAATCCAAGTCGAACGATTCTCGACCGCATTTGCTTCAACCACCACAAAGAAGAATAACATCATCCGAAACAGCAAGGTTAGCTTGAGGAGTTTCTTTTTGGACGTAACCTTGGCGTTGAGGACATTGGTAAGCCTTATGATCGGGCTTTCCACACACATAGCACACAAAGGTCCTCTTTTGAATCTTACCACTTGGTTTGTTCACTTTTCCTTGCTTCTTACCCTTGTTGAATACCTTCTTGCCCTTACCCTTGAACTTATCGAACTTGGCGCAAGAACAGATTCCACCGCATTAGCTTTGGAAACATTGACAAGAGCCGAGTCCCGATTATCTTTGATCCGGTTGGCCTCTTCAATCCTCATATGGTCGATCGGTTCCCGAAGAGATAGGAACTCTTTCCTATGCTTCGATTGTTACGGAACTCCCTCCCGGGAAGGAGGAAATTTTTCCAGCGAGAACATTAGCCCTGGAAAACCTCACGATTTTCATGTCCTCATTTAGAACATCGCACATAAATTTTCGTAGACATGAACTTGGTCCATGACAGGTTTGTCATCAACCATTTGGAAAGACGACCACTTTCCTACAACATATTTCTGTTTCCCAAAGATCATCGCCCCATATTTTTTCTCAAGGGCCTCCCAAATCGGTTTAGATGACTTATGAACCATAAACAAATCAAACAAATTATTAGTCATCGATTAAGGAGATGGAAACGAACTGTTTTATTATCTTTTTCATATTTCGTAATTTGATCCTCATTCCGCTTAATGACAAGCAGAAGGAGAAGATGAATCGGCCAGGCCGTAATGGCGGTGGGACAGTCATTGAACAGGACATAGTCAATATCCAGTTGCTCGAAAAACATAAGAAGTTTCGAGAGCCGGCGTTTGTAGTTATTTCCATCAAGGGACTCAAGTTTGGACGAGATGAGCCATTGATTTGGTTGAACTTTTCGCCATTGCAAATATTACTAATTGCTTTCAAATTGTTGGAATAAGAGTTTCGCAAAGGCAGAAATAGATAACTTTCAAGGCTGTGCCGTGATAGGAGATCACTGACTTGGAAGCAATTACGGTCCGACAATGGTGGTTATCGATCTTGGCCGGAATGCTCCCCAAGGTTTACACAGCAGCTAAGAATGCCACCACTAGCAAACTGAGCTTTAGAGAATAGCACGAAAACCCAGGAATAGAGAAGAGAAGGGAAGAGAGAAGAGTGTTTGTTGTTTTTTGTGTGTCTGACTGAACAGGATGGCACTGATTTTATAGGGAAGAATCAAGCCAAAAAACGGATAGCAATCAAGACAGAAATCAATGGGCGGATAATTAGGGATTGCCATGAATACTGTAACGGTAAAACGTTACAGTATTCCAACAGCCACACACGCGTAGCTCTCGGGTCCAAAAATTTAGTTAAGTTAAGTTTATTCCCCAAAGCCCAAAGCCCAAGGCCCAAGGCCCAAGGCCCGGTCCGGGCGGGCGGCGCGCGTGTGTGTGATAGCAAGCCCAAACCAAACATATCATCCAACCACAAAAGCATCTCTAGTCACAACTCAATAGATGGAAGGAGGGAGGAAATATATAAACATGAAGAAATTCCCTCCCACAAGCAATGTGGGACAAACAAAAAAAAATGAGCCAAGGTTTTTCCAAGCCTTAACTCCAACAGGTTGTAATAGCATTAGGTTGTAACTTTACTTTTTAATTAATGCAAATTTTTGCGATGTCAAAAAAAAATGCTAGTTTACGTCCATGATGGCACATAAGATACATTTGGGACGTAGTAACCATTATTAGTAGGATATCACAATCAAGATCCTAGGATCATAGCTCCGATGATCTAGATATGGAGAAGCAATCCATATTGTGTGCTAGTAGAATCACTACATGTGTAGTCAGGATGGTACGAACCTACAACTATTAGGTCTAAATAAAAAAAAATGTTTAATGTTTCATAAAGCCAAATTATTGAGAAAAGACACAAGGTTGAATATAAAAACATCTAAAGTGGATCAACATAAAGCTCAATATTTTATTGTATAGCCTAATTATGTTTAATATTGCACTAATTAATGGGTGATAATGATACATTAAAAATGTTGGTAAGCTTGCTTTTCTTTCGATTGGCAAATGCTACAGAATTAGGGATGTAAGTCAAGTTTTAAAAATTATGGATTCATTGAGAATTTTATTGAATGTTTAGATTTATTTCAGTAGATCATGTTTCCATTTTCAAATACATGGTGTTCTTAACTATTTTCATGCTTTTGTATATGTTCATTCTTACTATGTTTGAAGTAACAACTCATAAGTAGTTTCACAATGAAAAATGTGGAGGTAACTAACATATATATAAGTCTAGTTATAGTTACTACCTTCATCTATTGTCCATTGGTTTTATGATGAAACTTTGATGAGCTTTTGTGTAGTCAAACTATCTCCAGCAAAGGCTTGTCAGTGCAAGCCCATTGAAGATTTATCAACCTACTTGTTAGGATATGTCATAAACATAGCGATACGCAAGTTCAATAAATTTTTTTTTTTGACATCCTAGGAACGTACAAATTAAATACTACTAAATAAAATACGCCCTTTTCTACATGAGGTAGCCATATCATGAGCCTGTTGAACTTGTGCCCTGGAGACTTTTGTAATAGTGCACCACCTAAAAGTGTGATCAATTCTTCTGATGTCTGTTATCGTGCTCTGGGACTGAATATCTTTGTGATTCCGACAGCTCAGTAGTTGAGCCAGTTGAGCGCTATCTGTGATGATAGCAACGCAGTCGTATCGTTGTCGTGAAGCCCATTCAACCGCTTGGAGACAGGCTTTTGCTTCGGTAAGGATAGCAGATGTGGCATGAAAGATAGTAGCTACGCCCTTCCCTTGGATGGAGGATGGAGTAGAAACAACCCAGGCATCACAAGCCATTTTGGACGCTTTGTGCCATGACCCATCCGTCTGGATAACTAGCTGTGGCGTCGAGTGAAGGTGTTGACCTATGTTAGCAACCAAAAAACCAGGGGGTGTCGTGATATTTGGGGTCGGAGGATTATTAAATTGTTGGCCAGTAATGAACGTGGTATGCTGTTGTAAAGCGACCTCAACCTGACGTTGCGCCTCATGAAGGTCCACAGCCTGTTGAAGGAAAACATAGCCGTTCCGCGTACCCCAGATGCTCCATAAAATAGCTATAAACAAGGGAACCCTATCATCCTCTCTACCATCCGTTTTCCAAATATAATTGATCCAGTTTGTGAGCCACGCCCGGAAGTGGATGTGGCTATTTTGTTGTGAGTGAATGCCCAACTCACTCGCAAGCCATGTACCAGAAGCCAGGGGGCATAGACGGAAGAGGTGTTGTACGTCTTCGTGGTCTGACCCACACACTGGACATAAATTAGTCGTAGCCATATTGCGACGATAGAGGTTGTCCTTGGTTACGATAGAGTTATTCTAAAGCTTCCACAGGAATAAATTCCATTTTGGCATGATGTTCGAACTCCAGAGGATCCGAAAAAAACGTAAATCCTGAGGAGTGTTCATGCTACAGATATCTTGTTGCTGTTGGGTGAGAAATCTAATATATCCTGACTTGGTCGTATACTCACCTGATGTTGTACCAAGCCAGTAGATGGAATCTTTAGTACTTACTTCAATGGGAAGTTCCATGCTTTTGATGTTTTTTGCCGTTGCAGTGTCAAACCAGTGGTGAACCTTGGCAATATCCCACTGTTGCCCAGGTAGAATTAGATTCGCTACCTTTGTTGTGCCCACCTCACACAGGGGAATGTCATCTCGAAAGACCGGAGTGGTCCCATTGGCCATCTCATATTAGCTATGTTTACCAGCTGACCATTACCAATTTTGCAAGCACAGTGTTGGCTTCGGATAGACTCTGCTTCTTAAAGCCCTCGGATACCCCATGATCTATTTGTTTTGGTGGCGTTGATGCGGGGTAAGCTGGACTTGTGATCCAGGAGCAAACGGCTGAGGAGTAACTGTGGGTGACTTTAAATACGCCACACCTTCTTGGTTAGAAGTGCTTGGTTGAAAAATGAAATGTTCTGAATCCCCAGACCTCCTAAACCTTTTGGGAGGTGAAGTTTAAGACGTTTACTCCAATGGATACCCTTTGTTGCATTACCAGCCCAAAAAAACCGAGCAATTATAGCATCTAATTTATTCGAGATCATAGCTGGAAGCTTAAAGATAGCCAGAACATGGTTAAGAGAGGCAATAAGGATGGAGTTAATGACAATCAACTTACTAGATTGAGATAATTTGCACGTGCTCCAAGAGGCAATCTTTGAAGAAATGGAATCTAGCAAGTACGTAAAATGCCTGGACTTGAGTTCCTGAATATCTATCGGAACCCCGAGATAGGTACCCATGTTTGCCTGAGATTCCATGCGGAGTAAAGTTTTATATTCTTCCTGTTTATCCTGTGGGATATTGTTGCTGAACTTAATGAAGGATTTCTGAAGATTCAGCATTTGCCCTGAAATATTACAAAACCGCGTAATCATTGTGTTGACTGCTTGACAAGCTGGAGTGTTGATCTGAAAAAAGAATAGAGCATCGTCCGTAAAGAATAAATGGGAGATCAGTGGACCTCCCTTGCGAACCGCAAAACCTTTGAATTGGTTAATGTTGGTGGCCATGGAGGTCATACGCGAGAAAATATCTATGCAGAACAAAAATAGATAAGGGGAGAGAGGATCCCCCTGGCGGAGCCCACACTGAGGACTGAAGGGCTGTGTCGAAGAGCCATTGATTAAAATTTTGTATGAAACCGTAGAGATGCATTGGTTAACAAGTTAAACCAAGTGTGGAGGAAATCCATATGCCGTTAGAACTTCGAGTATGAAAAGCCAGCTTACTCGATCATAGGCTTTATTCATATCCAATTTTACAGCTGCTAAATGTTTCGTAGGTGAACGTTGTTTATTAATAGTGTGCATCATTTCATGGCTGATGAGAATGTTATCATCCATATGTCGGCCTAGGACAAAAGCGTTTTGGTAGTCGGAGATGAGAATCGGAAGGAGTGGTTTCATCCTGTTTACCATACATTTGGAGGCACACTTATAGATGGAATTGCAGAGACTGATAGGGTGAAGATGATGAACTTCCTCTGGGGGGTTGAGCTTGGGAATCAAGACTAGTAACGTATAATTCCATTCCTTAAGAAGAAACCCCGTTCTAAAAAAATGATTCACTGCCTGAAAAATGGACTGATGAAGCTTCGGCCAAAATTTCTTAAAGAAAGCAGAAGTATAACCATTCGTCCCCGGAGTTTTGTCGATATTCATGCCCATCATTTCCACCTCAATTTCTTCCAAAGAAAAAGGAGTTAAAAGGGACCGGGTAGCATGCTCCGGAAGTTGAGGTAAATCGAGCTCTCTGAGAACTAAATCAATTGCCTCACTTTGGTGAGAGATTTGGGCATGGTTGGGTCCACTTAGAGGATTATAAATACTTTGGAAATCTTGTAGAATGAGAGCTTCAGTAGCCTGCAGATCCTCAATCCAATCACCCTCCATATTTCGTAACATATAAATTTGGTTGCGGGCCTGCCTTTTCGTTATACTATTGAAGAAAAATCGAGTAGGAAGTTCACCCAGTTGGATATTCTTCTCTTTCATACGCTGGGCCCAGTACTCATATCCCAATTTGGCTTCATCAATGAGGCCTCGTCGAGTCTGCAAAAACTGGTTCGCATGTTCCATACATTGTATATTATTCCCTAAATTGAGAAGTGTTTCTGAGGTTGCTTTCCAATTCACCCCCCAAAATAACTTGCGATCAAGGCACCAAGATGTTAGTTGGAGACGTAAAGAACTTAGTTTGCGTGCAACTTGATAGGTGGGAGAGCCCTGAATGTCCAGATTCCAAACATTTTGAACCATTTCACTAACCTGTGTATAATCAAGACACCAACTTTTAATTTGGTAGGGGCGTCGCCGTTTGGAAGTATGTGGCTCTGTCAATAGAAAAATGGGAGCATGATCTGAATGGATGATGGGTAAATTTTGGATCCGGGTAGCTGGATGTTGGTGTTGCCATTCTGGAGACACATAAGCTCTATCCAACCGTTCCATTATCAGGTTATTATCCTGTCTTTCATTTGTCCAGGTAAATCTCGGCCCATAAAAAGGAACATCTTGTAGTTGTAAGTTGTGTTTCCATTCTGTAAATATGTCCCAATCTCTGATCAATGCGGCACCCCCTAATTTGTCCTGGTAATTATCTAATTGGTTAATATCTCCAATTATTAAATAATTTGGATAATTGTGAAGAACAAGAGTAATCTCGGCCCACAAAGCTTGGCGGTGTTGATGAGACGGAGCACCATACAAAAACAAAATATGCCATTCCTTCCCATTCCGAGTAGTAATTTTACAAAAGATGTAGTTAGCAGCTAGAACCTGTACATCATACGAGCCCCAGCAAAAAAGAACTAAGCCACCTTTAGACCCAACCGCATCTACACCAGTAACACTAGTAGGTAGAGTAGACCTTAGTAGATTATTTACATATATCACATTTGATTTGGTTTCTTGCAGGAACAAAAAACAAGGACAATAAGTAGAGACCAGCCAAAACAAGTAAGGAATAGCCGGACTGTCACTAGCACTAAGTCCTCGGTAATTCCAAGCTAAAACATTCATGATTCTAGGGGTGACTGATCTGGTTCAGTCACAAACCCACTTGTACCTGCAGTGTTATCAGTAATAGAGAGCATTAGTGAGAAATGAAAATCCATATTATCTGCATTTGACTCAGATGAGGTAGGCGACGGCGAGGAGGGGTGGTTGGCCACCCCTTTTTCTTTTTTGTGGACCACGAACCAGATCCTTAGTCGGCTGAGTGGGCAGCGACTCTCTTCTTCCGTAGCCTGGATGTGATTTCTTCACCAGGAGTAACCCCCATTTTGTCAGCCATGGTGAGATCAGTTATGGCCTTGGACCTGTGCTGAGGTTTTTTATGACGTTGCCATAAGTTGAATGCACCCTTGCATTCCCATTCCTCGATTCGCCTGTGTTTCCTTTTCTCCATGAAAATATCCGGTGGATCCCCATTAAAGAAGAAAGTGCCAAGGGATTGGCACCGTTTTAGTGGAGCTTCCCTCCGTTTTTCCCTTGAAATTTCATACTTGAAATGCTATAAAGGGCCAAAGAGGACAGCGGGTCATGGGAGGTGGGGGAGGTGTCATTTTCGGCTGTAGTGGAGTGGAAAGAGTCGGTGGAGGAGGAGTGGAGGTTCAGGTTTTGCGTCATAGTGGAAGGTGGGTTGCGTCATAGTAGAAGTTCAATAATTTTCGACAAAGAAATACTGAATATTGTTAATATAAACATTAGATATTTATATTTTAGCATAATCTAGTAACTTATTTTATTGATTCCGTAGGATCGTAAGATGTATCTTGTGATCTGATTCTACCAACCTACTCGCTCCCATCATTCATTGAACATAGAAGGCTGAATTTTTGATTTGTAACATGTACCAACTTGAACATTCCAATGTGAAGCGAATATTAATTACCAGAATTGGAGCTATCGCAATTCGATCTCAAACCAAACTCCAGAAAAATAAATATCTTTTTAGATGTGCTTTGTTGTCCCACAATCAGTCATATCTTAGGATAAAAACTTCACAATGCAAGATCATAATGATGATCCTCGCATAGAAATTTGTACTCAACACTAGTGGAAAAAAACGCAAGGGCTGCGGTTTATTGAAAAACGCAGCCCTTGATAGTGAAGGGCTGCGGTTAGCCCGAAAACCGCAGTCCTTCACAAAAGGGCTGCGGTTTTCTTACAAACCGCAGCCCTTCACGTTCTTTTTTTCTTTTTTTTTTTAAATATTTTGCGCGCTTATACTTATACACACTGCTTCCCTCCCTCCCTCTAATAACTCGCACAAATTCCCTCCCTCCCTCCCTCCCTCCCTCGCACAGTTATCTTCTCTCTCTTTCCCAGTTAACGTTCGCCGGAGCCTCGCGCTTCGCCGCCGCCGCTGTCATCTCCTCTACTCGCCGCCGCCGTTGTCACCTCCTCTGCTCGTCGCTGTCCACAAACTCACCTCCTCCTTTCGTTTATCGCGCGACTACTACTGCTGATCGTCCGGAGCTCCGGTTTACCTCGACGCCGTTCTGGACTACCTCGCCGCTGAGGTATATTCTCTCTCCTCTCTTTTAATTTTAAGTTTTTACCTGATTTTGCTTGTTTTTTTTGATGATTTTCGTGGATCTAGGGTTTGAAATTGTTTCTTGCAATGGCTTGAGTTTCTTTTGTTATTGATTTAAGTTACTCCCATTCTTGCGTTTTTTGTTGTTTGTTTGATTGATTTTGTCGAACTTAGGGTTTGGGTCTTCTTTAGGATCTTACAAAACTTACTTTGAATTACAACAATTGTTCCTCATTATGCAATGAATTTGAGTTTGCGAATGTTTATTTGTTTGCGAATGTTACATGATGAAGTCTGTTAAAATGAGGTTTCAAAATGCTTAAATTGCAAGCATGTACATTCACACTCAGGTCGCTTTTTGCATGTATGCTTACTCAAATATAATTGTTGTTCCATTCTCGACATATATTTTGCGTGAAATCATGTCATTTTGTTAGTTCTTTCTAAAAGTTGGTCTCTGTCTTAGATGGAGCGAGAATACGTGACAACCATAAGTGCAGTTCAATATGGCTTGATTCTTTAACCGAAGATGTGATGAAAGAAGTTTTGTGTTTTATCAGCTTGCGAATATTATTGCGGCTTTACCGAGAAAGTTGGTGGTGTTTGTTACGCATCACCATCCCGATCATGTGGATGGTAAGCATTAATTTTTTCTTTTTCCAATTAAATTGGTTCTGATGGAAAATAGAACACTCTCGAGTGCCTAACATCGCTATCATTGATGAAAGTGCGATTGGGTGGGGTCTCGCATCCTTTCTATTTTAAAAATGTTCTTTTGATGAATGGTTGATTGATGAGCTCTAATGCCGATCTTGGATAAGCCATGTTTTGGTTTATGTTCTTGGCATCACCTGTTGTCTTCACTGAGCTGCGAGCTTGATGTTATCGCAAATGTTTTTGTTTTGTTTCTTCATTATCTGGTCTGGATGTTCAGCACTGAATTAGATTATAGTTGCTTTGTGAAGTATTTTTGTATAGTATCTTCGATCTCGCACCTCTTTTTAGCTATCTTAAATTCAAGATTTGAGGTGGTAAATTTTGAACGAACATGCTATTATCGTGTTGCAGACACTCGAGTTTTTCTACTTGAATGAAGAAACATGCTTCCCCCCCCATTGCTGCCCCCCGCTGCACTCCCCCCCGCCCAACCTCCCCGACCCGCCAACCCTCCCCCCTGCTGCACTCCCCCCCGCTGCACTCCCCCACTCCCCCATGTTGATGAAATATCTGTTGCATCCGCTAGGACTCCTCTTGCTTACGCCATTGTTCTTTGCTTATTAGCTTAGATGGTTTGTCTCACAAGTTTCTTTTTTGAAATCTTTTTAATGAAATTTCTATTATGTCAATAGTAATTTGAGGTTTAAATAGAATTGATGAATGTGGTATTGGTGGTTGCAGGTTGAGCATCCGCATTTGGGCGAAATGTATGCTTTGATTATTCCGTGTGCGCTTACAGCTCTTGATCATTGGTCTTCTGAAGTTAAAGTATGCTTCTTGTAATATTGAATATTGGGTTGTTTTGTTATTTGGTTGGCATGTGTTGGGATGATGTTTTTTGGTTTAGTTGTGTGGTGAAATTACATTTTTTGTCGCGTCATCTGTGCTTAAATTTTCTTGGATTAATGTATTATGAGCATTTAGTTGTGATATGCAAATAGCTTCACTTAAAGCCTTTCGATACATTTGGGGTAATACTTTGTAAATGTTTCGGAACTTTCCTGAATCTTATTTAGGGTCTTGTATGTTTACATGAGGTAGATATAGATATATACACTCCGCAAGAAACATCAAGAACATATCCCCACCTTCCAACGTCAATATAATACATGTCTAGAACACACCCCCCTCCCGCAGCCCCCGCACACACACCCCCTCCCACAAAGACACACCCCTCCCACCCCTCGCATAAACACCCCCTTCCACATCCCTTGTACACAACCCCTACCATGCACGAGACCCCTTGCTCCACGACCCCCCTGCTCCACTGCCCCCCCCCCCTCGCCGTAGCACCCCCCATCCCCTAAACAGCCCATGCACACCACCCCCATGCACAGACCCCCCTGCGCACACGCACCCCCTCCCACGGCCCCCGCGCACACCCCCCCTCCCACAACCCCCCGCACATACCCCCTCCCACGACCCCGCACACACCCCCCCACAACCCCCGCACACACCCCCCCGTTGGCTTAGATTGGATGTTCTTTCTTTACGTTTTGCTTTGTAGTTGTCATGATTTCATAATATTAACAATCATGTAACTTATCTTTATCAGATGCTTAAAGATGCTGCATATGTTGACGTTATTGCCAAGGATAAGACTGATCAGGTACTCAATCTCAGACCATCTCATCCTTCTATTTATCCCCCTTCTATTAACTTATCTTATAATTCTTTTTCCGATTATGTTTTAGAAATTAGAACCATCCTATCCGAAGTTGATTGTTCGAGGATGAACCTTATTTATCCCCCTTTTCCCCTTAGTTGAAGATGATTGTTCGAGGAATTAGTATGGGCATTGTAGCCCCTTTGGGATCATGGTGTTGGTTTTATTGAATCGTTTTGGCATTGATTGATTGTTTCATGCATAAAGTTGGTGAACATTAGTTAGTTAATGGTTTTTGTGGGATTTCTTGGCCTACTATGCATCTAAGTGGTTACGGCTTGATATTTGTGTAATTTGTTGGCCTAATAAGCAATTAAGTGGATGTTTTCATGGTTTTTTGTCTCTTGATTCATGCAAAAACATGATGGTATAATGTAATCTTATGCATTTAGTGTCATCAAATGTAATTTGACAAACTATTATAATCATCTAAATTTATTGATTCATTTTCAACTACATTTGGGGTAAGTAGAGAACATTTTTTTGTTTAATCATGTCAAAAAACTCAGTTATGGGAGATTAGAACAAAGATAACAATTAATTATGGACAAAAAGAGTAAAGGTATATAGTAGTGCATAAAATAGTTGTAAATTTATGATAATAAGCATGCTCGCCTTTACCCCCCCGCCTGCAATTCCCCCCCCGCACCCCCCCGCACTCCCCTGACCCTCCCCCATTGCTGAATGCCGCCCCAGGTTGCACTCCTCCCTGCCCAGCCTCCCCCGGCCCGCCACCCTCCCCCTGAACTCCCCCTCCCCGCACAGTCCCCGGCCCCCCGCACACCCCTTCCTGCCCCTGCCCCCTCAACCCCAATATTTTAGCATCTATATTTTTGTAAATTTCTTATATTTGTATAAAAAACATAATTTGTAATGGAAAATGATATATATATATATATATATATATATATATATATATATATATATATATATATATATATATATATATATATATATATATATATATATATATATATATATATAACTGTTTGGGGATCATTTAGGACTAAAAATGCAAAAAAAATTGGGTATGTTTGAAATATAATATTAGTGGTTGGTTTGACATGATAGTAACCACTATAAATAATTATCCGTGGAAGTAAACAGATGCTAGAGTACCATCCCCAGATGCTTTAGGAATATTTTTGTGGCCAGGATCAAACTAGCTTCATGTATCCTATAGGTATGTGTTTTTCTTGTTTCTGTAATTATATCTTAGTCTTGTCTCCAGGAATTGTAAGCTTCATGCCTTCATCTGACGATGTGTTTCTTTATACTGGGTCTTTAGTGTTAACGACTTGTAAATTGTAATTGCTTGAATCCGTGCTCAAAAATTAGCTTTCAAGAAAAAAAGATTAGCTGCATATTGATATATTTTTTACACATTACATTTCTCCATCATTCTTCAGTAATCGTCATGATTTTTTTCTTCTTTTGCCTATTACTTTATAGGTTGAATGTTTATAAGTTCTATTAAACATACATTGAAATGAATTTGTTGTTTTAGCTACACTTTACTTGTTGAATACCAAAGTATTACAATTATTATCTGATATTGTCCAATTTTTAGTCTATTCTTTTTCTTCTTTTCTTTTTCTCTGTGTACTTTTTTTGTATCAAAAGTTTCATGCTACAACATTCACGCTATTCGTTTTAAGCCAAAGTTCTAGCATTTAGTCATCGTTTTAAGCCCCCGCCCCTGCTCCCCCCTTGCTACACCCCCACCCCTGCCCAAGCACCCCCCGCCCCCGCACCCCCCTGCCCCCTACACCCCCCCACCGCCAAGAAGACTCTACCCCCAAGACCCCCTGCTCCCCCCTGCTGCCCCCCTTGCTACACCCCACCCCACCCCAGACCCCCGCCGCCCGCACCCCCGCCCCTGCTACACCTCCCAGCCCCCCACCGCGCCAAGAAGACCCCAAGACCCCCCGCCGCCCCCGACACCCCCTGGTTCACCTCCAAATTATATCGATTTTGGTTTTATTTGCCCGAGTTCTATCATCTCCGGAGAAGTTGCTTTCGAGGGATCCGGATGCTAGTCTTGGTGGAGTTGTTGTAATGCTAGTTTGTGTTTGTGATCCTGCTCATGTATTGCAATTCGAACACTTGAGGGCAACCTCAAACTAATGTAATTCAATTATTGTTTTCTCTATATTTGTGTAAAAAAATATAATTTATGATACTAATATATATATATAACTGTTTGGGAACATTTAGGACAAAAAAATGCAAAAAAAAAAAAAAAAAATTATTTTTTTTGGGTCACAAGGGCTACGGTTAGCAAAAACCGCAGCCCTTGGTGGATTAAGGGTCTGCGGTTAAGGGCCAAAACCGCAGCCCTTAACTCACCAAGGGCTGCGGTTTTGGGCCATAACCGCAGCCCTTAACCCACCAAGGGCTGCGGTTTTTGCCTTGACCGCAGCTCTTAACGCGTCAAGGGCTGCGGTTAAAAACCGCAGCCCTTCCTAAATGCCAAGGGCTGCTAGTCCAATGGCTGCGGTCAAAAAACGCAGCCCTTGGGCCCTTTTTGACCACAGCCCTTGGGCTTTTTTCCTCTAGTGCAAAGTGGAACATTATATTCTTTAAGCCAGACAAATCTTTTTTTTTTTCTTGTTGTTTTTCTTTTTAATCTTTTTGTGAACCTAGACCGATCTTCAAAACAAATTAAATTGAACCCAAAACAAGAAAAACTAAACACTATCAATCAAATCAAAGAAAATTAGATAAAGCACATTGAGATGGTGTTAATATATAAAGGCAAAAAACCTGGAAAAAGCCCCATTCTTTGCATGCTGAATGCATTTTATCCAGCTCCAAAACATCTCCAGAAACCAAAGTTTTCATGTCGATGATTGGCACTTGAAGACCATTAAGATTATTAAGTTCATCATCAGCTCCTAAAATTATAGGGTCTTGATTAAGCTGAATATATCTTTCTGGGACTGACTCTAATGATTTTTGGGCTAGCTCTTGAACACTTGGCACAAGTATTGATTTTCCTAGTCTTAGATTTTGGTTTTCAGCTTCCATTTTTGCTTCTCTCTCTTTTTTTATCCCTTTGATTTAAATAAGTTATTTTCTTTTCTTCAAAGAACTGCTATCTCAACAAAGATAAGGACAATATATTAGTGCAATCCCTCATAGTTTTATACTTCCTCCGTTTCTTTTTACTTGCAACTGTTTGACTTTTACGCTTAATATCTTTAATCACCGATAATTAAAAACTATGAAAAGAATATAATCGGAATATATACATTGAAACGAATCTAACAAGATCCCACATGAATATATTTTTCCTTACCTATAATCACCAAAGATAAACTAAGTAGAGTTGGTGAATAATGTAAAAGTCAAACTGTTGCCAGTAAACAGAAACAGAGGAAGTAAATTTTATGAATACTAGTCCCTTTGTATTTTTATAATTGATTTACTTTGACTGTACGTATTTATCAATGCAATTTTTGACCTTAAATATCTGTCTTTATATATTAGTAAAACCTATAACGATTGAATATTAATACAGTATTCATTGCAACAAAATAGAAAAAACCCCATACATGACTATTTTTTCGATATTGAAAAAAATGTAGAAGATTATCTCTAATTGGAAATAGTGTCAAGATTCCAAGTAGGTAAGTTAAAAAAATACACAGACAATATAGTTTAATTAATTCAATGTGTATTATTTATAATTGTTTTAACATTATAATTATAAGAATTCTTTAAATTTGACTATTTAGAAGTGAAAAAATTTAAGTGAAAACATTGACTATCTTTTAACTCAACGTTTAACTTATTAAAGGCTAAACTTTATTAATGGTTTGTTATAATTTAATTAATAAGTGTTTAAATTTCAATAGAACTCTAATCTCTTTGAGTCTTTGTAGTTGATCATATTTAACTTTCCCGATCCTACTAGACTTCCTACTTTCCTAGTTGTAGGCGTGATTTTATTTTCGCCGACCGCGGTATGAGCGCGTATTTGACTACCCCATTATTAAGGTTTTATTGGAAATATGTTTTTGAAGTCGCCAACAAATTTTTAGAGAAAAACTTATAAACCTAATTGGATATTGAAAACTGTAGGGACATCTAAGGGACTTATCCAATGTAGATTTCTCCGTCCTGACTCCATAGATGGTCAAAATGAACCATAGATTGAGTTCGGGGTATTAGTCATCATAGGGTACTAAATGGGGAGATACGATTATGTGTCTACAGAAGCCCCCACTATGACTGAGGTTTGTAAAACCGAAAGTCAAAGTATACGTGTCGGGACGGAGAATGATTCTAGATGCTCTGCAATCCAAAATCACTCTTTTGCGCCGGTACCTGGAAAATAAGCAAAAGCATCAGGAACAGACATGTGTGGAACATATTTGTAAATATGTAAAATGAGATGGTGTGAAAGAAGGTGTCATGAGTTATTTCCGGCCCGGCTCATGTCGGAGTTATGATGTCTCGATGGGTAATGGTCCGTGGACCTGGCGGTGGTTTGTCGCCTTCTCGATTGATGATGGTCCGCAGACCTGGCGGTGGTATGTCGCCTCTTTGATTGATGGTGGTCCGCAGACCTGGCAGTGGTATGTCACCTCTTGATTGATGGTTGTCCGCAGACCAGGCGGTGGTGTATCTCCTCTTCATTGAAGGTAGTCCGCAGACCAGGCGGTGGTATGTTGTCTCTTGATTGAAGGTGGTCAGCAGACCAGGGGGTGGTATGTCGCCTCTTGATTGAAGGTGGTCCGCATACTAGGTTGTGGTATGTCGCCTCTTGATTGAAGGTGGTCCACAGACCTGGCGGTGGTATGTCGCCTCTTTGATTGATGATTCAATGTTGGGTACCTGTAAATACAAAGAATACACAGATATACAGACAAACAATTAGGGGACATGCACGTGTCCCGTGATGTGGGTGTTAGTGTATGGATAGGAAATGACTTGACTTGACTTGATTTGACTTGACTTGACTTAACTTGACTTGACTTGACTTGAAGGTGTTATCATGTGAGCATACATGTGTGTGTGTGTGTGTGTGCGACTCCATGACTTACGCTAGAATCCTATGGCTAAGGACAAAGGATGCAATGCTTGACACAATGTTTGGATGATGCAGATATGTAATGCAAATGCAGATGATATGATTTAATGCTAATGCTGCGATATGATGTTTTGTTGTTCCCCTAAGCTCAATTTTTCGTTTAGAAAACTTTTTTTGAAAGAGGAGAAATGGGGAGTCCCCAAGGATGATCCACGTAGGTTATGATCGCTTCGAAATGCGTCATAGAATGAGTCTTTGATTTTAGTTTGTTACGGGCCTAAGTGAGCCCATAATATAGTTAAGATCTCGTATGGGTCTGGAGCCCACAATATTTTGTATGGACTTGTAATGAAGTCCTTATCAAGGTGCACATGGAGCCTATGAAAGAGGAGAAATGGGAAGCCCCCAAGGATGATTCATTCAATTAATGGATTATGTTGGATTTGAAATATGTTGTAGAACGAGCTTTTGTAGCGCTTGAGTTATATATGCTTCGGGTTTTATATGCCAAGGGCCTAAGTGATCCCATAAAGTAGGTTCAATCTTCTATCAGTGTGGGTTTTAAACCCCAAGATTTCATGTATGGACTCGTAATGAAGTCCTTATTACAATAAGCCTAGACTTGGAGCCTATGATTTTCTATGTGGACCAGTGATGAAGCCCCCGGTAAGATGGGGTTGATGAAGTATCCTACTTGATTGCTTGATTTTGAAGATATCTCGTCACGCTTAGTGGAAGTTTTGACCAAAGATTCCATATAGGGTTCCTAAGGTGAAAAAGACAAGAAAGGCCAAAGAAAGGAACATTCAAAAGATGAGGCGCGGTCATAGCGGTGAGTGTTGATAGGTTATGCTAAGGTTGGCTTAGAAGCGATAATGTAACTGAGAAAACGGCAAGGGATAAGAATTAGAAGAGGACGGAGCCATAATGAATTGACTCACGCAATGAGGTAGGTTAATGATGCAGGTTCAAATCCCATTCTAGTTCTAAAGGTAGGGATGAGCATTGAAAATTCATGATTTTTGGGCAATCGCACTTTTCTCATGGGCCTAGGCGAGCCTTAAAAAATATGTTTTGTATTAAAATGGTGGGGCCTCAAAAGAGGTTGCCTACGTATCCATGATGGAATCAGGCCAGTCATAGCTCTTAGCATTTTAATTGGTGGCCTAGTATTTTACTTTGGAGCCATTTGCAATGAATTAAACATTGATTTGGAAGAGGTCTTTGGCAAGGGTGGATAATGATGTAGGTTTGGTTTGGTTTAAAACGGTCGGACCTCAGAGTGAGGTTTCCTACGTATCTTTAGCAGAATCAGACCATTCGTAGTTCAAGCTGAGGATTGAGAAGGTGCCCTGACTTTTGCCTAAGTCGCCCTTATGGGTTTTTGACCTAGCGGGCTTGGGTCTGTCTCACTAGTGGAAAAAAATGCAAGGGCTGCGTTTTTTGAAAAACGCAGCCCTTAATAGTGAAGGGTTGCGGTTAGCCCAAAAACCGCAGCCCTTCGTACACTAAAGGGCTGCGGTTTTTTGGCTAACCGCAAGTCCGCAACCCTTGGGCCTAATTATTCTGCGTTTATCATTCATTCCTAGCCCAGTTCACTCATTGCAAGACCCTCTCTCATTCTCTCTCTCTCCCGTGGTCCTCCTCTCTCACCCAAACCCTACCTCTCTTCCCCCACCCCGTTTCTTTCTCTTCGCCTGCTGCGCTACTTCCCCTTCAGTTCGCCGGTGCTCCCCCTCCTCCCGGCGCTCGCCGTGCTGCTCTCTCTCCCCCCTTCGTGCGGTGCTGCTCTTTCTCTCCCTTTCGTGCGGTGCTGCTCTCTGTCGAGATGGCCACCAACAAGGTTTCTCTCACTTTTTTTTGTTTTGAATTAAGATAAAGATTATTCTGTACATAAATGTCACACTGTTGAAGTATGAATAAGATATGTGTTGATTTTGTTAATTTGTTGTTGTTCGATTTTATGATTATCTGATTTTTCGCCCGAAATTGATTCGATTAGGTTAAGTTTGTTGAAATAGACTTGACTGATCTCCCATTTTAATTTGATTTTACATTTTACTGAATATTATTTGGAGGTTTTCTATTTTTAATGATATGGGCATGTTTCATTGATTGAATTTTATGGGCATATTTCGTTGATTGGATTCTGGATTTTATGGGCTCCTTGAATTTCCTCGTTCTTCTTGGGATATATAGTATGATTGTTTGAGTTGATTTTTAGATGTCAAAAAACTACAATTATCTTCAATAATGAATGCCCATTTTGCTAAATATGCTTTTGAGTTGAAATCAATGTGCTTTCTTCCTGCCCAATTTGAGTACTGTAAATTGTAGTTGACTTTTTTTTTCTGGATTCTTAAATCTTATTACTTTTGCATTTTTTTACATTTTCCAATTTCTGATAATTATTCTTAATCTGTGCTGAGGACACTGCATGTGTTAATCAGATTTTAATTTGTAAATGGAAGTTTTCCAGAGCATATGTGTTACCACGGAAGGTACTGCATAAATTATACTGCAGGCTACTTCTGGCTCACTTTAGCGTATGATGTATTTGGTACTTAAGCTGATGAACTTTTTTTTCTAAGGTTCTAAAAGTCATGACTAGCTATTTGCTAGCTTCTCTGGCCTATGATGATGTTAGATTATCTGAGGGCATGTAATTCTTTTTAGAACCTACTTTTGATTGGAAAAATGCCGTCAAATATATAAACGGGATTGAAGAACATTTGAGTATCTTGTGCCTCTGATGGTAGTTCTTTTGTTTACCTGAGAGGAAAATACATTTTGAAGGTAGATTGCTTACTTTTATTGTCTTAGGGTTTAATATGATGAATTCTGGATTTATTTGTTCTTTTCACCTCAAACTAGATAAGTTTAAGAAAAAATAATTTGATGAATTTTGCTGGCTATAGTTTCGTACTTGCATGGTTGGACTTATTTAGATCTCTCAGGAACAAGAATTGTTATACCTTTCCTAGTTTTCCTCCTCATGTTGGCTAGAGCTTCTACTTCTCCATTTCCAGAAAAGATGCTTATGTTGTGCTATGAATTATACAGACCTACTCACAGCTCCTTGATTTCATATGTTTTTCGATTTCCATATTTAAGTTGTTGCACTCATGCTCAGAAACTTGTTTAGGTATTTGAACACTATTTTCAGAAGCTAACCTTTTTATTCTTCTCTTCTCCCTACTCTCACCTCTCTTCCCTGTTCCTTTTTGTTTTGGCTTTGACAGTGCCACTTGTCTTCATTCAATTTGTGGAGCTTCTGTAATATATTATATATTTCTAGACTTCAAGTTGTTCCTTTCCATGACTTGCTATATATATGCTGTATGAGCTGGTTAAAAAAGTCTTATCAATTTTAATTTATAAGCATTACATGAAGATATGGATGTTACTGTGTAAATTAAACTAATTGAGATCTTGATATATATTTTTGTGAATTTGAAAAGGTAATATAGTTTATCCTTCTGAAGTGAACCAAAATTTGTCTCTGTCTCAACTTTGCAAACCCATAAAAACCTAACCCCTCCTAATTAGCCGCCCATTACCATCATTTTGTTGTCAACTTCCTTTGATTTCTTTGATGGGCTAATATGGATTTTATCTTCTAATTTTTGCTTCTAAATTTATGTGTAATTTGATTTATTTTACCCATTTTCTACAGGTTTTCCTCAAGGAGTATGTTGGGACTTGATTAGTATATGAATCTAGTTGTCATGTTAAAGTATCAACTTTTCATATGCCAGAAGAATAGATATGGTACTGATGAACAGTAATAAAGTAATGTAGAAGAACAAAAAGGAACTGAGGGAGTATATTCTAAGTTTACACTCGTATTTTCATTTGAATTAGATACTGATTCTGATTATTGAGAAATGTTTTGGGATTATAACTAGGCAATATGACAGGCTGACGCATTGCATCTTTGGGAGCTGAATATGAATTCTGATGCATTGCATATTTGTGTGCTGAATATGAATTCTGTAACACTAATATCTTACTAGCATCTTATTCGAGTCGTTTTCTTTTGGGACTTGTCTTCTTTTAGTTCCGGTGTTTCTTTAGGAGTGAGAATTTGCATGTTCATGGTGTGTCCGAAAAGATTGTGGGTGTTCTGGAGGCGGCCAGCTCGGTCGCATGCTATGCCAAGCTGCTTCAGAATTGGCCATCAAGATAGCAATTTTGGACCCCTCACAGAACTGTCCAGCTAGTTCTTTGGCACATTAGCATATGGTAGGGAGCTTTGATGATAGCGCCACAGTTGAGGAATTTGCAAAGAGGTTGGATTTAGTAATATTAACCCCCTTCTGTTTTCTCGAAGCTCGCTGATTTTTCGTGATGAGGAATTGTATGTCTTTTTGGTGCCTAGATGTGGAGTCGGTAGAGATCGAGCATGTTGATATTGCCACACTTGATAAACTTGAACAACAAGGAGTTGATTGCCAACCCAAAGCCTCTACCATTAGGGTTATTCAGGTATAGTATTTATGCTCACAATATGTTCAATCTATATGGTGCAAAAACATGGATATGCTTGGATTTTTTAAGTTGACAATTTGATTTTGTTATTCTGGCTTTTGATGAACTTGAAGTGTGGAATCTGATTTTGTGTTTCTCAGCAGTTTTCTTTTCATTGCTTCTTTCTGTTTTTTTTTTCCTGGTGTGTTTTTCTAGTCAACTGAGTTTCCTCTAAAATCTTATTTGAGCTTATACTTTATTGACCTAAATCCTTAGAAAATTAATTTTTAATCATCGTTTTAAGCCCTACACCCCCTGCTACCGCCCTTGCTACACCCCACCCACCCCACCCCCCCCCGCTACACCCCCGCACTGCGGCCCCACCCCATCGCCCCAACAAGACCCCACCCACCCCACCCCAGCCCACCCCCCTCTGCTGCCCGCTCCCCCCACACCGCTACACCCCCCAGGTTCACCTCCAAATTATAGCGATTTTGGTTTTATTTGCCAGGTTCTATCATCTCCAAAGAAGTTACTTTTGAGGGATCCGGATGCTAGTCTTGGTGGAGTTGTAAGGTCTTCATGGCTATTCTTTGGTTGGTTTATTTTCTTATGGTTGTGATCCTGCTCATATATTGCAATTCGAAAAATCGAGGGCAGCCTTGAACTAATGTAATTCAGTTATTATCTTATCTATATTTTGTGTAAAAAACATAATTTGTAATGAAAAATGATACTTTTATATATATATAACTGTTTGGGAACATTTAGGACAAAAAAAATGAAAAAATCACAAGGGCTGCGGTTTTTGCCCTGACCGCAGCCCTTAACGCGCTAAGGGATGCGGTTAAAAACCGCAGCCCTTCCTAAATGTCAAGGGCTGCTAGTCCAATGGCTGCGGTCAAAAAACGCAGCCCTTGGGCCCCTTTTGACCATAGCCCTTGGGCTTTTTTCCTCTAGTGTTTTTTATGGTTTATTAGGATGTGATATGCATGGTTGTGGATGAGAAGGTTTATCAGATATATGATTTGGCTTGTAATGATCTTTGGTTGTGAAGGTTAAGTCCTTTTGGTTAAAGTTTTAGGTTGAAGGTTAAAAGTTTTGAAAGAAGTTCATTTGACAAAGCTATTGATGGGCTTATTTGCAACACTGCTTCCCCTTTTTTTTTAATTCGATATTTTGCACTTCCTTTTTTGTTCATCATTTTTGCTTTTGCTTTTTCGCTTTTTTTTTTCTTTTACTTTGATTTTTTTAATATTGCTTTTTTTTTTGCTTACCCTTTACATTGAATTGTTGTCAAATGTACTTCCCATGAGATAGGTTAAAAGTAAATGGATGTTATGTATTTCGGTTGAAATGGATGATAAGGATTGGAGAAAGGAAGGGATGCCTCTTTTATGCCAATTATGTTCATTGCCTTTATTAGTATAGTCATGAGAATCAGAAATTCATTTCTTTTAAGGCGACAATCGTGATTTTTATTG
This sequence comes from Beta corolliflora, assembly GCA_947648045.1. Lineage (NCBI taxonomy): Eukaryota > Viridiplantae > Streptophyta > Magnoliopsida > Caryophyllales > Amaranthaceae > Beta > Beta corolliflora. The sequence continues at coordinate 369,977 of CANSZD010001281.1, forward strand.
ATGCTCATTAATGCAAGGTTAGAAAATAGATAAATATTCATTTATTAATTGAAAATTATGAGTACTTGCAATAAGAGGGAAAATCCTATACTAGACTGGGCAAAATAAGAGAGATGAAATAGAAAATGAAATCCTAAGTCTAGACTCCTATGTCACATGACGAGACAACTTCGTTGCTTCGATCTTCAGGAGGTCTCTTTCTAAATGAAAAGAGAAGACGTGTATTTTTTCGTGCCGATTGGACCTAAGCAAGTCTGAATGCTTTAATGGGTGATTGGGCTTATACGTCTATTTCTATGACAGTGAGGTCATTGTCTTCGGCATTTTTCAGCAAATCATTCTCAATCTAGATACCCACATCATATACTCTTGCGAAGCTATTAAGACCCAACTATTTGAGGTGGTTTTTGTATTTAGGAATGTCAGTTGCAGAGAATTTTTCGGGAAATTTCCCCTTCAGTTTGGTATTATCAATAGGCTCAAAATAGGAATTTGCATTGGTTACCCTATGAACGACATTCTCCATTTTCTTGTTGAATCCAAGAGATTCACCAGACTCGACCTTCTCAAGCTTTATAGCTATTTCTTCCATCATACTAGACATCTTGGCTAAGGCTCTAACCATTTCAGCGAATTGTTGCTCGGTATTCGATGGATTACCCATTTCAGTGTCGCTTGATTTCTGCATGGACCATCAATGGAGACTTAGAGATAGAGTGATGATGGAATGAAAGAATGTATGTTTGTTTTAAAAGTTGAGCTTCAAGGAACGAATCTGACTATCCTATATGCATGATATTTTTTTTTTGTTTTTTTTTGGATTGGATGCAGCTAGACCTAATGCATGTATGCATGACTCAATCTATGCGTTCGAACTTGTTAAGGCTGCCTACATATCCGAAAAGAGGGAATCAGATCGCTTGTAGTTCAGGACTACTAAATGCGGAATGCATGAGATGAAATGGAGACTATGGATGCAATGAGACTCCTATGGACTCTAGTTATGCATGAAGTGGACTATGCGATGCAAAAGGATTCTAGTATGAATGCAGTCCTAATTGATATGAAATTCTAATGACATAGAATCCTAGACTTGATAGACTTCTAATGATGTTAGAACTTTAGACTTGGTGAACTTTTAAGGATGATAGACTCCTAATATGCATGAGACTCTAGTGGATTAGAGACTCCGAAGATGAACGGACTTCTAACGAATTTAGACTCCTATTATGCATGGATTTCTATGGATTCTAGACTCCTAACATGTGCGGACTCCTAATAGATTTAGACTCCTATTATGCATGAACTTATATGAGTTTTAGACTCCTAAGATGGTAAGAGCTCTAACGACCCTGGACTTCTTAGATGGGTGAACCTAGACGGGGTTAAGACTCCTAACATGGATAGAGTTAGATGAGGTTAAGAATTCTAAATGGAGTGAAACTGTATGAATCTAGACATTTGGGTCAGACGGACTTCTAGTGCAGTTAGAATTCCTAAGCGGATGAGACTTTTACAATAAGATGGACACTAAGAAGAATCCTAAATGATGTGCACATGAAAAGATGGATAATATACATGAAAGGATAGGATAGAGAAACAGGATGAATTTTTGAAAAAAAGATAATTATATGTGATAGGAAAAAGGATGGGGAATTTTTTTTTTTTTTTAAAGTGCAGATAGAATTTTTGAAGTTGATAGGAGATTAAGATGGATGAAATTTTAAAAAAGATAGGAGAATGATTTTAAAAAAAAAGATGAGATGAGTTTTCAAAGAAGATGGGAAATGTAGTTTGGTAAAGGATGGAGATAGAATATTCGAAAAAAAGATGGGTGATAGAATTTAGAGAAGCTGGGTATTTTTTTTTTTCAAAAAAGATAAAGATTGGAGATAGTTTAAAAAATATGGGAGGAGAGAAAATAAAGACATAGTCCTCCTTCTCGGCACAAAAAAAAGATTAGGATTGTGAAGCAAATTCACAAGACATGAAGGCCATGAGTGATAAGCGACCAGCAGAAAGGCTGCGCTTCACGCTAAAGCATGCGCAGCGCGCCGAATAAAAAAGGCGTGAGACACTAACTAATGAGTGGGACGCAGACCAGGCTAAGCGTGACGCGCTAGGAAAAGCGCTGGATGCAGGGGAGACGCGTGGGGCGTAGGAACGACGGGCGGCGCGCAGTTATTGAAGAACACTTCTAGATTCTCTTTTGATTCGTTCGAGTGTTCGACCATTTTGACTCGAAACTCGCGTAGTACCAAAAACAATTAGAGGCAAGCGCACACAAATATGCACAACTAGAAAAATAATATGCGAAGTTCCAACCTAAAAGTCAAGTTCTACGTTTAAACTATGGTCAGGTTTAGGTTAAGGCTAAGAAAAAGGGCCCATGACTAAGAGATTGATCCCACGCTTCGTACCCCTGCTTAAAGAGGTGACCACGTGTAAGACGCACTCCAATTCTCAAGTCAGGGTCAATAGCCATGCATATGCAAAACAATATATTATCCTTATGGTGACCACGTGTAAGACCCGGAGGTGACCTCACACATAGAACATGTGCTAATGAGGCAAGGTAGATTGTCCTTATGGTGGCTGAACAATAGCCATGCATATGCAAAATAGTATATTATTCAAAGGCATAAACAGAGAATGAATCGTATTTTTCAAGTTTCACCCACTCATTAAAAAAAATAATAAATTTTTTTAAAATCCTCCCCAGTGAAATCGCCAAATTGTAGGAGTGATTTTATTTTCGCCTACCGCGGTGTGAGCGCGTATTTGTCTGCCCCATTGTTAAGGTTTTATTGAAAATATGTTTTTGAAGTCGCCAATAAATTTTTAGAGGAAAACTTATAAACATAATTGGATATTGAAAACTGTAGGGACATCTTAGGGACTTATCCAATGTAGATTTCCCCGTCCTGACTCCATAGATGGTCAAAATGAACCATAGATTGAGTTCGGGGTATTAGTCATCATAGAGTACTAAATGGGGAGACACGATTATGTATCTACACTAGTCCTTGTAAAAAAACAAAAAACTATAAATAGGGGTTTTACTGTCAAATTTTCCCTACTTGCATTAAATCACTCAAGCCCATATATTTTCTTTTCTTTCTCTCTCTCTCCTCACACCAGTTTATCTCCTCTTCTGAACTCCATTTTTTGCGTCGACATTGTCCTCCTCCCGCCACCCGGTTGTGCCGCCTTCGGTCCTCCCTCTTTCCTTCTCGTTTTCTTTTGCTTCTTTCTCTTTTTGATGTCTTATTCTTTTTTTTTTTTTGGTTTTAATTTTTTAAGTTCTATATTAGTTTTATTACTAATATTATTGTTAGTTCATGTTAATTATTATAATTTCTTAATTTATATTTATAATAATTAATATGGATTTTTAAATTTGAATATTATGTTTTAAATGAGGTTTAAAGTATGAAAATATTTATTAATTATTAAGTTTTAAAGGTGTTACGGGATAAATTTTCATCGACGTGGAAGTAGTTGATTGGCAAGACGTGTGCTAAATGGTGAGCACAATTGATGACAAACGACAGGACGATACAAGAAGCCTTTGAAAGTGGTTTGAAGGAGTCTAACCACCTTTGCAAAAGATATGCTAACAAGGATCTCAAGTCTATCCAAGATATCAACGACTAATGCAGAACAACGGGTATGTTTTGTAGTATAAATAGAGCTTATGAACTCATTATGTACCACATCATCACAACTATCACTTTAGCTCACTTTCTTTCTTAATCTCTCATTCTCATTCTCATTCTCTTGTAATCTACAACAAGCAACTACATAGTGAATTGGCAGGATACCATCCTGTGGTGGTTTTTCCCTCTTTCCAAAGAGGTTTCCACGTAAAATTGTCGTGCGTTATTTTTTTCAGTTTGCACTTTATTTTGCGTATTCATTTCGCTTAAACATTGTAAGTTACTTGTCAACCTCCTCTCCGAGTAAGTTGACCCTTGTCTGAAATTTGCCTAAAACAATTTGGCGCCCACCGTGGGGGTAATAATTAAAAAAGCAATCTTGCCAAATCCAGCAAGTTATTAGCACTATGGCCGAAATCAACAACAAAAACAGATCTCCAGCAACTCCCAACGCTCCCTCTAAACAGCCTAACCAAGGAGCCATGACTGAATCTTGGGAGCCATTGACGAATTAAAGAAACACTAGTAGAAAAACGTTGATTTGTGTCTCCTAAATTGCATCGCACAACTAGAAAGCCAACGCAAAAGGCTAGGGCGCATCATTTGCGTCGGATATAGAGGGTACGCGACGCAAATCATGCTTCATGTGCGTCGGATTTATGGTGCATTCGACGCAAAAACATAAAGCAAATGGGTGGGAGAATCATGTGCGTCGGATGCATGATAATGTTCAACGCAAATAACTAAGCATAAATGAACAAAGGATTTGCATCGAACGCCCTTATTATGCGACGTAAATCCTTGTATCCGGCTATTTGCGTCGGATATTCTAAGTCCATCCGACGCAGATGATCGTCCCACTTATTTCTTTTTTGAGCATTGAAGCCCTAAAATATTACACCCAACTCCCACTCCCACTCCCACTCCCACTCCACTCCCACTCTCACACTCTCTCATGCGAATTGAATTCCATGAGTCCTTCTCGCTGTTGCTACTCTGGCAAATCACCTCTCGTCGGCGAATCACTCTCAAGCCCTAAACTATTCAGTGCACTCTCTCTCTTTCTCCGTCTCGATGGTCTCTGAACTCTCACTCTCTCTCTCCGTTTTCGTTGCGCCTTAACTCTCACTCTCCAGCGAATCCCCTCTCACCGTCGAAGCACTTTCACCGGTGAAACACTTTCTCCGGCGAATTCCCTCTCACTCTCACCGGTGAGTCACTCTCGCGGATTGCTCTCATTCTTGACTCATCTCTCTCGGTTTTTTGCGGCGGTTTGCACTCATCTCTCACGGTTGTTGGGCGGCATTTAACGGTGGTGGCACGTTTTTTCGGTTGGTTAGTTAGTAATGTTTGGCTTGCTTTTTTTATATATATACTTTTCTCAGTGGTGCTTCACTCTCTCACTCTGCCACTCCTCTACATCGTACTGCAGCTAAGACCTTCCGTCCTCTGCTCGTCGGTTTGTCGGTGCTCCAACCTCACCTCGTTGTGCTTGTCTTTGCTGCTCCTTGAGAGCATAGGTATATATCATACCTTTTGTTATTTTCTGTTTTTTTTATTAAACGTTAATTGAACCACCAGTTTGGATTTGTGGATTTGTTTAATTTGTCCCTATTGAATTATGAACAAACCTATATGGGGGGTCGAAAAATCTAAGATATGGTTTGTTTGTGATTGGTAAAGTATATGAATTGATGGATTTTTTATGAAGTTACTATCTTGTTTTATATGAATTATGAATTTGTGGATTGTTGTGTTAGTTTCTCAGTTGACAAATGGACATACCTTAATGGCGTGGGGCGGAAAATTTAAGGAATGGATTGGTTTGTGCTATTCAATCCAATGTTCATCATTGGTCTAGATAACCGTTTGAGGCTTACTCATTGGCCTAGAAACTCAAGGATGGGTTAGGTTGGAGTGATAAGGACCCAATTGTTCATGACAGCACTTGATAAGACACTTTGACAATAAGATTTTTTAATGTGATCGAATTTGTTCTTGTTTGATGTCCCTAATGTATGAATATGGATTGAAACTGGATGTATGGTAATCGAATTTCAGTGACATATCTACAAGTTGATGAATTTATCAGGGTTGCTTTTGTAACGCCTTGACTTTCATACATCCTTATTAAGTTAATTAATCATGATTAGCAGTGGAAGACCTAGCTTAGTCGGTGCGTTACCGCCGTATTTCCACTCGGGGAAAATACAAGACGACATTCAACATTAAAACAGAGTGACATGACTTTTGAACTCTACTCTTTTGAAGAAATACTTTAATAATTAAATAATAGTTTCTAAAAATTTCGGCAGAATTTCCTTTGTAAATTGGACAGCCCAAAATGGAAAAATGTTGGAAAAACCTGTAGTAACTTCAATATAAAAACATTTACCAAACCAGAACTCAACGCTTTCGCGGAGCAGCAACAGAAGGGAATCAGGAGCGCTGTCGCTCATCCAGATCAAAAAATTAAACTAGAACATTAATTACTATCTATTACAAAGTGGAACGTTCTCGCCTCGAAAACATATAAATAAGTACACTAGATCCAACTCATAACTGCTTCTATCTTGGAAGAGATGCTCCACAACTTCAACCTCAAACTATTGCAACACTGCCACCCACCAAGTAACAGGCCACAGTAGTGACAAAACAAAACATTGACAAACACATCAGCACAAAGCTTCACCCATTAAAAATATCCTTAACACATGCTTTGGTGTCCACGAATCTCACGTAATCAACACGTTCACATCGTTCATAACCACATCACAATAACATAACAACATTCACATTGATGCATACATTAAACCATCTTTATTCTTTCCTTCATTCATCTTTTACATTCATGACTTATACTTATTAACCAAGTTTAGCATGGAGAAAGTATATAACTGTCTTTATTCCTATCCAATAGCTCTTAACCTGGAATCCAATAACAAATAACCTTCTCTAGCACTTATGCCTTGAAATTACCTTATTGCATTACTTTCTAATACTTTCATATAACAACTCCTTATCAGGAATTTAAAATAACATGATAACGTTATGCAACTTTGTTGCTTTAATCTCTTGTTAGAAAACTCATAACAACACATACAACTTACTGTCAACACTACAACTCATATTGTAACTCGTATTGTAATCGGGTTAATGTCCAAACTTTGTAAAACAAGAGAGAGCATGCGTTTAACATAGAGAAGAATAACATAAATCATTTCATAAACATAGCAGATCGTTTTAAATTATATCATAAGCTTTATAATTATCTTTTCATCTTACTTAAATCATATTGGCAACTTGGCTAGTATCATTAATCCGTCGGGCGGTCACAACATAGGTGACGATTGCGGTGCCCGTATCATTAATTCGTCGGGCGGTCACAACATAGATGACGCTTGCAATGCCCGTATCATAAATTGTCGGGCGGTCACAACATAGGTGACGGTTGCTGTGCCCGTATCATTAATCCATCTGCCGGTCACAACATAGGTGACGCTTGCGGCGCCCGTAATACGTCGGGCGGTCACAACATAGGTGACACTTGCGGTGCCTATAATCAGTCCGGCGGTCACAACATAGGTGACACATGCGGTGCCCGTAAAATACTGCTAACAACCATCTTCCACTTAGCTTTATCATGTTTCGTTGCTTTTACGCACCACAATTACATTACATAAACCGTAATCATAATCATAATACATAATCATTATAATTATATTACATAACTGTAATCGTAATCATGAAACATAATCGTCAATCAAAACATAATCATAATTACATTACATAACCGTAATCGTAAACATAGCATAGTCATAACCATAATCATAACGTAATTATAATAATATTTACGTAACATCATTCATAAAACATGTTTCCATAATAAACGTTTCGTTTCCTTTAATTGCTATTTCCAAAATCATATAAACGTCATATCAAATCATTTATACATAAATCATAGTTGTCATCGCATCAAATTCATCAACTTCATTTGCATAAGACATTTCATTTCCCACACACTATAAATATCATAGCATAAACATCATATAAGAGCATCATAAAACATAGTTGAAAGGGGAGTGCGGGTGTAAGCAGTAGACTTTCTTTCCATACCTTCAGATCGTTTCAGAATAATCATAACGTATACTTTTGCATAATCGGAAATTGTAAATATATCTCATAGCTTTAAGTACTTTCCTGTATACATAGCGGAAATGTCATCACAATTATTTCTTAATTTCAGAGAAACATAGCATAAAATCCTTTTCTTAACATGCGGTTTCACATATATCACTTCACAGTATACATTTCACCTCTCGCAATCCATAATACACATAACTCATCTTTACATACTTTCAGATCATTTCAAGAAATATAAAACATACTAATTCGGTAACGATGAGCCATTTAGTGTGTATATCGTTAAACTACTTTAGGCTCAATAGAAGATTAACCAGAATAATTATAGGTCTCTTAGTTAGGATTAACTAACGAGAGTTAACCACACTGCAGGTTCATTAATCAAAGACTAATTTATAAAAGCAATTAACTTTGGTTCATACTATACCATGAGTTGAATTCAAATTAATAAAGTCGTGAACAAAACCAATTGCAAATCATACCCATAACCATATAAAGCGAGTCTGCCCCATTCCAATTAGAAAGTTACCCAATCATGTAACCGAGGCAGCTTTAATATAATTCACGAGTTTATACTTACTTAAGTAACCTCAAGTATTAACTTACCTTAGTTGAGTATCAATTAAACATCATAACTTTATTAAATTACTCTGTTATAATCATTGAACTGAAATCTTTTGTTGAACACCTCCTCAATAATCTAATCCGTAGTTAGGCAAACTAACTCCAATAATCTCCATATTATTAAGAACAATTGGTAATCCCTTTCTAACTTTATGTGAAGAAATCACTTAAGTTCATTAACTTTTGGAGTCTAATCAAACAGTCCTTCCTTATTACATAGGGGAACAATTCCATTCAAAGTACACTAGACCATTTAAACATCATCTTGGAATTATACTCAACATTTTAGAAAGACTATTTTCGTTATAATTAGAACAATATCACAAACTTACCAAGTCAATCCACTTATTAACATAATAAAGACTTTGACAACCTGATAACTTATAATTAGAATTATTCTTCAAATTAGTCAAAACCACACCTAAGATCATCACTTATCTTAAAGACTACTTCCATTTAGGTTTTCCATCAACAATTAACAAACATTTAACAACACCTCCTTCATCACATAAACGAAAACAACATTATTTTTTCGAATCATCAATTCACAAGCAACGACAAATTCATCATCATCATAATCACACCCATATATTTAATCGACCAATATCCTTTCACTTAAATGCATAATTTGCAATCAAGTTCTTAATAATATACTAAACTCAAAATGGAATAAAAATCCAATTGAAAGATGGATTGGAAGAGGTAGCACCTCATAGAGTAGAGAGGGGAAGAAGAAGAAAACAGTAGCAACACCACCACTGGCGGCTAAGACAGAACGACAACACGATGGCAATACCACCACCCACGAACAACAACAAAATACGAGAGGAGGGAGAAGAACGATAGCGAGTGACAACCGCACGCAACACCACCACCACCCACAAGAGGAAAGAGCAGAACGGCGGCCACGGCAAGTTTGGCAGCAGGCGCGACGGCAGAAGGCGTTCGTCGGTCTAAGGCTCCAGCAGTAGTGAGCAGCACGAACAGGACAGGGGAGGGGAGGACGAACAGAGGAAAGCGAAGGAAGGAGAAGCTGAGCGTTGGCTCGGCGTCAGGGCTATCGGCGCGGGTTTACCGGCGAGCTCAGGGACGGCGGGGGAAGGATCAGGCAGGTGGGGAAGACAGATGAGAGAGAAAAAGGAAATTACGAGGTTGGGTTTTGGATCTAGGTGAGAAATGACGAGAGAAAGAGAAAAGGGTTAAGGGTGGGGTTTTGTTTAAACCGACAAAAGAAAGGTTTGGGTTTTTGGGTTTTCTATTTGGCGAATACTACTCAACAAATTTGGGATTTTTTTTTTTTAAATAGGAGAAAAACCTAGGCTAGCCCCTGATAGAGGACCAGCCTAAAACATCCTTACGGATGATAGAGAGGAAAGAAAGGTCAGAAAGTTCAAACCAGTGATGAAGAGAACCATACAGATGACCTTTGTGAGCCAGGAAGTCCGCCGCCTGATTAGCCTCCCTAAAACAATGAGAGAAAACAACATTGCCAATAATATCCAAATCAAAACGCGCATCACAAATTAAAGAATCGATTTCCCAAGGAATTTTCCAAGTCCTGCGGAGAGAATTAATGACATACAAATTATCCACTTCCACAATAAGATTCTTGATTCCCGCAGCCAACGCTGCTCTAACCCCTTCTCTCATACCCCAGGCTTCGACAATGAGAATAGAATGACTACTATGAACAGGCATAGCTCCCATGATGACAATATTACCTAACCAATCACGAATAATAAAGCCACAAGAAGCACTCCCATCCTGCAATTTTGAGCCATCAAAATTCAATTTAAAAGACTCAGAAGGCGGCTTAACCCACCACACTTCCTTAGGGATAGACGAGACTTTCCTAGGAGGATTGGTAAGACTAGTCTTATCATGAAAAACACGATCGGCTTGTTGGGTATAACCCCATTCGTGACTAAAACTTTTAATAAGAGAAAGCTGGTCCTAAAACGGGGAAGTACTCTCATTACGAAAAATAATTTTGTTTCGGGCAAACCAAACATGCCACCAGACACAGGCCAACTTGGCAAAATTCCCAGGTTTAATGACATCACAAATCGAGGAAAAAATGGCATCAATTTCCTCTCTAGGGTCTACCACTGGAATAGCTGGCCAAAGACCAGATTGAGAAAGCTGAAAAATAACATCATGGGTGAAAGGACAATCAAACAACAGATGATGAGAATCCTCTGAATGAAACCCACAAAAAACACAATCCTTAGGCATAAAAACATGGGACTTTTCCAACCTAGACATAGTAGGAAGACCATCAACACACACCTTCCAGAGAAAAAATCTAACTAGGAGGAACATCTAAGGACCAAATCCAATTAAAACCCACCTTAGATGGGGTAGGTTTATCTAAATTCTGAAGAAATTTGACACCAGACTTAACTGAATGAATCCCATCTAGAGTCAGCCCCCAAACAAGCTTATCCACACAGTTAGAAGATGGAAGAAAACAACCCATCACATCCTGCACTATCCCACTTGGGAGAAAACTTTCCAAAAAAGGAAAATTCCAATTCTTATCAGATGTTATACAATCACTCACACGTAAAGAATCAAAACACAAAGGGCCATAGACAATGGACGAAATAGGCACAGGGTAGACCCAATTATCATGCCAGAATGAGATATTGGACCCAGAAGCAACCTGCCATCTCAACCCACGACAGAAAAAAGGTCGCAGCTTCATGATATTTCTCCATTGCCACGAAGAACTACTGCTTACAGAGTAATCCCAAAGGGAGGACTGCTTCAAATATTTCTTCGAAATCAGGTCCACCCAAATATTAGAAGGGGAAGAGATGATTTTCCAAAGGAGCTTCATTTGGAACGCCATATTAGAAATTTTTGCTTTTCTAAAACCTAGGCCACCAAAACATTTAGGGCGACAAATTGAATCCCAACCAATCATATTGGCCATACCTGCATTTGGATCCTTGTTCCAAAAGAAATTCCTACTAGTTTTATCTAGACCGGAAAGAATAGGAGACGGAAGAGAGAAACTTTGCATTTGAAAATTCGCTTTAGTGGCTAAATTAGAATGAATCAACACAGCTCTACCAGTTTGGGATAGAGAATTCGCCTTCCACTTCGATAATTGATTAACAGACTTATCCAGCACATCCCCAAACGTATTCTTAGAAACACGAGAGTCAATAATCGGGCAACCTAGATACGTACCAAGAGAAAACGCATTATTCATCATCAAAATATCCTGAAATCTAAGACAATCCTCCGGAGCAACATTAGCTGTATATTGAAATGCCGACTTATGGAAATTAACCAACTGACCAGACATGGAACAATACTTGTCTAAGATACTCTTAATAATATGACAACTTCCAACAGAAGCTCTAGCAAAGAGCATAGTATCATCCGCAAATGTCAAAAAAGGAACTTTAACACCAAAACGACCTAACTTGACACCAAGAAGCTTAGAGTTAGAGAAGCTATGATTATGGATTTGGCGAGCCAAAAGCTCAGCACAAAGAATAAAAAGATAAGGAGATAACGGGTCACCTTGGCGAATACCCCTGGATGGGAAGAATCTATCCCCGGGAAGACCATTAACTAGGACTGAAAACGAGACCGAGGAAATACACGATTTAATCCACTGAACCCACTTAGGATGGAACCCTAACTTTTCCAATGTAATAATAATAAAATCCCATTCGAGACGATCATAGGCCTTTTCCATATCTAGCTTTATAGCAATACACCCTTCTTTCCCACCTTTATTCTTAAAAGAATGAAAAACTTCATGAGCTATAAGAATGTTATCTTGAATTAACCTTTCAGGGACAAAAGCCCCTTGAAGCGGATAAATAATGGAACCCAAAAAATTTTGAAGCCGACTAGTAAGAATTTTAGAAATAATCTTATAAATAGTAGAGCATAAACTAATAGGACGGAAATGATTAGCAGACTCAGGAAGATCTACTTTAGGAATCAAGGTAATAAAAGTATGGTTGATTTCATTTAGCAAATTACCAGAATGAAAGAAAGCTTTAACGGCCCGACAAACGGAGCCCCAGATGAGAGACCAAAACTTACGAAAAAAAAAGAAGGGGAAACCATCGGGACACGGAGTTTTATCAGGGCTAGAGCAAAAACCGCAAGCTTAATTTCTTCGCTTGAAACACTACGAATTAACCATTCATTATCCTGATCAGACAAAATAGGCGAAATGAGATCAAAATCATTCACCGGATCAAAATGACAATCCTGATTAGAAGAACATCTTTTAATAAAATCGAGAGTAATTTCATTTTCAATTAAAGAGGGGTTGGAAATTAACTCATCAGAGCTAGACTTAAAAGTTTTAATTTGATTTCTATTTTTTTTAATAGTAGCTGAAGTATAGAAATACGACGTATTAGCATCACCTTTTTTCCAAAAATCATCTTTACATTTCTGTTGCCAAAAAGCTTGCTGATATGAAAATAACTTTGCCCGTTTAGCTAATAAACGATCTTGAGAAGCTTGAAGCTTAAGATTAGTCATATCATTCAGAATCTTAGATTGGATCTTGCCTAGATTATCGTCAACTTCTAAAACTTGTCGCGCCACATTACCAAAACGAACATGACTCCAATCTTTGATTTTACCTTTTAAAAGTTTACATTTCTTAACAAGGCAAAACATATAAGACCCATCAAAACGAGTTGCCCAAGTTTTTTTAACTAATACATCAAAATCTTTTCTAATGCACCACATTTTTTGAAACCGAAAAGGAGGAACTTTAGTATGCTTAATTTGGTCTATATTGAGAATAACTTGACAATGATCTGAAGAAGTAAAAACATGATTAAACAAAGAAGCAGTAGGGAAGAGACTAAGCCAAGAAAGACTAGCTATTGCTTTATCCAATCTTTCAAAAATATTATTAGCCCCACTTTTCTTTTTACGCCAAGTGAAAGGATTACCCATATGACTAATTTCTACACAACCCAACTCACCCACAATATTATTCATCCGAGAGAGACGAGCATAACTAAATTCAGCTCCTCCCACTTTATTAGATTTAGAACTAATCTCATTGAAGTCCCCCAAAATAATATAGGGAAGAGATAAAGCTTTAACATAAAAAATAAGTTCTTCCCAAAAATCATTTTTTTCCCAACTTTGAGCAGGAGCATAAATAAAGATGGCAATAAAGGATATATTAGAAATAAGATAACTTATATTACATGCCACAAACCTGGCAGATTTATGAATAATAGAGAGGGTAAAAGGAGCTAAAGGATCGTCCTTCCACAATAACCACACACCACCAGCTAATCCAATCGTGGGCAAAAACTCCACATTACTCAATCCAGCACAAGCCACCACAGCAGGAGAAGGATGGGTAAATTTAGCCTTCATTTCACAAAGCATAAAAATAGATAACTTATTTACAGAGCAAAAGTTTTTAACTTCTAAAAGAGCATTTTTCCTATTACACCCTCTAATATTCCAAAACCCAACTGTCATTTAAACCATAATGAGCAAAAAGAGGTTCTAACCAAGAGACTAAGCACGATATTTCTTCAGAGAAGAAGAGGCTGAGTCATCACCATAGCTCTTCCTCCTCTTGGTGGAGCTAGAAGGAGAAGAGTCATGCTCAACTCCTAAAGCTTTGATATTTCTCACAAGAGAACTAGCAGAATTGATATAATTAAAAGAACCATCAGGCTGGGATTTAAAATCATCCAGCGAATTAGCAGCAGGCAGCAGAAGGGACGTGTTCTCAACATCAGAGCCAAAAAAAGAGAGGTCAGTCTGCTCAAACCCAGAAAGGGGAGCAAATTGGTTACTCTCTTTAATATCAGGATACACTATCTGAAGCGGGACAGGAGATAAAATACCAGCAGAGGGAGGAGCAAACACCTCCTCGTTCTCATCCCCCCCAAAGGAGGGATACTCCACAAAACTTTTATGAAAAGCTTTAGAAGAGAGGCAAAGCTTGGCCAGGGGCCCCACATTCTCATCATCAGAATCAGTCTCAGAGATAGAACAAATACCTTGAGACGCAGCCATAAGAATGGCTTTACCCTTACCATGACCATGACCAGGAGCTATACAGGACTTTCCAGCATTAACATTCGAAACAGAATCTTTGAACACAATACCCTGAGATTTCTTACCAGCAAAAGAGCTCCTTCTAGGGCCAGCAGCAGCATAAGAATGAGAATAAGATCTATCCAAATCCTTGGACTTTACTGGCACAAGATTGGCCTGCTCAGCCCAAGTGTCAGCTTGAACTTGACCATGGGCTTTGGATAGCATCACAGCTAAGCATTTCTGCTTAGGATTTTTCAGCAAACACACCTTTACTTCATGCTGAGGAGCAGCAAGCAAGGGACACTTATCAATGACATGGTCATCACTACCATAAAAAGAGCACCCTACAGAGAAATCTTCATACCAAACAAGATAGCCACAAGTCTTACCGCCAGCTCTCTTAATTTCAGGATACTCAAGGAGGGGCTCAGTGATATCAACCCTTACACAAGCTCTAGCAAATCGTATCTTATTACGCAACAGAGATCTTGAATCAAGCTTAATAAGAGCACCAATGTTATTAGAAGCTAAAAGACTAGCAATAGAATTAAAATTCATCAACTCAGTAGGGAACCTTGGAATACGAACCCACAGATCAACCCACTTTAAATTCTCAAGAAAAGGATCAAAATCAGGTTTCCAAGACTGAATAACAAACAAGTCACCATGGACATGCCAGGGTCTTTCTAACCAGACCAACAACAAGTCATTAGGATTTGCAAAACGAAGCAAGATCCAATGATTACCCATTTCAATGTATTCAACATCCCCCTTAAGAAAAGACCAATCAGCCCTAGTCTTAGCAATAATAGCACGAGTATCTACAGGAGCACCCAGCACTTTACCAACAAGACAAGTCTTAGAAATTTCATCTATATCATTTTTGACTTGAGATAAATCATCTAAAACAACATCTTCAGAAAAATTAATAACAGAAGGGGGGTCACTGACATTAGCAAATTGGGCAGAGGGAATATTACCAGAAGGAGTGGGACTAGAAACATTATGACTTGGCTTAATAACAGCCAGAGCACCCACATTATCTCCATCTCCCAAGGAGGAATTGGAGAGAATAGCATCCTTAAAAGAGTGATTCTTAGCCATAAATAGCCCAACAGTAAGAAAAGAGAGCAAAAAACCAGAATGATGTAAAGAAAACAAAAGAAGAGAATGTGAAAGAGATGCAAAAAACAATCTTACCCAACATAGATATATATACCAAAAAGGGTTTGCATGAGCCAACTGTCTTGAAATAACTCCAGAAAAGGGAGAAGAGAAACTTACCATCGCATTAAATGCGAAGAAATACTGCAAAACCAGAGGTCTAAACCATATTGGCTTAGCACACCAAATACTGACACTCAGAGGTACAAACAACCCTCGAAGAGCAAAAGACTTTACAATACCACACCACACACACACACTCCTCACAAAATCACTCTGAGAAGCATTAAATGCAAACAAAAAAAACCTCACACAGGAAAGCCCCAATTTAATTGGAAACCCTAGAAAATAGGGAAAACACTCAATTACCCCTAATAAGAGAGGGGTAATTAACTTAAACACGCCAAGAAACGGCGGAGAACAGGCAATTATAGCCACAAAAGCTGGCTTTAAATGAGAACTAACTCTACACCAACACGCAGTAGAGTCATAATTGAAAATAGGGTTGTAGACATTTACGACGCAACCAAATCGCACAAAACGAAACCAACACAGAAGCGATCTTGCTGGAATCCGATCACAAACGGATGAAATAGAGTAATTTAATTGAACCCAAGCAGGGAGATGATTGAATTGATGCCATCGAACTTTTATCGGGTTTCTAGGGTTCTGAGAATAAGAAATTGGGGCTTTCCTCTTTTTTTTCCTTCTCTTTCTCTCTCTAACTTTCACTTTCATTTTTCGTTTATTGGTTAGTTAATTTAGTTGTATCACCCAACAAATTTGGGATGCTTACACCCATAATGCATTTAATATTAATAAATAAATTACAAATAGAACAAATTCAGAATTCGTAACTATATAATAAAATCAAAACTCAATATTACTATCTATAACTCATAAAAATTAGGAAAATTTGTCAGAAACAACCTTTTATAAGACACTTTTTGTCAGAAACAACCTTTTAAATTTTTTTTTGTCAAAACAAACCTTAAACCAAAATATTTTTGTGAGAACACACCTTTGGCCGGAAAAAAGACCATTGACTTTGTTTTCAAGCGTTGACCACCCTAGCCCCACCCACGAAACCGCCCACTTCCCAAACCCACCCACGAAACCGCCCTTTCACGGCAGCCACCCCTTCCTCTTCCCCAAAACCCCTCCCTTTCACGGCGCCCCTCCCTCTTCCCCCAAAACCCCTCCCACGCGTCGGCGACCCTAACCCGACACCTTAGCCCCCACCCCGAGACCCTACTCCTCCCCTTTCCCCACCCTCGCTCCCTTTCCTCCACCCCCACCCCGAAAGCCCCCTCCCGTTCTCCGCCTCAAAACACCCCAGACCTCTCCCTCCACCTCAACCGTTCCCCTCAAACCTTAAATCCCCACCGGAACAAACCTAAACCCTAACGAAGAAAAAGGAAGGGGTGGTTTCGGGGTGGGGGAAGTGAGGGTTGGTGGTTTTGAGGGTGGGGGAAGAAAGCGTGGTTTCGAGGGTGGGGAAAGCGAGGGCCGATTTCGTGGGGTGGGGGTGGTTTCGTGGGTGGGGCAAGGGTGGTCAACGCTTGAAAACAAAGTCAATGGTCTTTTTCCGGCCAAAGGTTTAATGTGACAAACATATTTTGGTTTAAGGTTTGTTTTGACAAAAAAAAAATTAAAAGGTTGTTTATGACAAAAAGTGTCTTATAAAAGGTTGAATCTGACAAATTTCCCTCAAAATTAATATTACAACTCGTATATAATAATAACATACAATATATAATTAGATTAATAATTATAATTAACACTAAATAGAACGCTCTTAGGAATTGAGGTATTACAACTTTACGCCATCAATCGCTGAATGGGTCAAAGTTAATCCTCTGTCCTTGTTGTGATTGCATTAACTCTTGGAGGTATCGTGATGTGGATCAAATTAAGGATCATTTGATTTGTCGTGGGTTTAAGAGTAATTATACTAGGTGGACATGGCATGGAGAGTTTTATGATCATGGTATGAGCTCCACTAGCTTTTGTGATGATTTGCATGAAGATCCCATTGATGATGTCGAGGTTTAATTTGAGAAAGTAGAGGTTGATATTGAGAATGATAGGGTTGATATTTAGCATATAAGGTTGATATTAAGAATGATAGGGTAGATGAGATGTTACACAATTTGGAGGATGAAGGAACCGATCGTCCTCATATGTATGATTGTATTTTGAATACACCGGACAAACCAATGTATCCGGGGTGTATGAATTTCACTAAACTTTCTAGTTTCCTCACATTATTCAACATGAAATCGAAGCATAGTTGGACAGATAAAAGTCTAACTGAATTGTTCACCTTTTTAGAAGAATTGCTACCCGAAGGGAATGAAATTCCCCACTCTTCCTATGAGGAAAAGAAATTGTTGTGTACGTTAGGTATGGAATATGAGAATATACATGCGTATCAAAATGATTGTGTGTTGTACCGAAATGAGTTCAAGGATATGTGTGAGTGTCCCTGGTGTGAAGTTTCTCGTTACAAGGTAAAGTAGAACGTTGCGGGAGTGAATAAGAAAGAAACTCCGGTGAAGGTTCTTTGGCACTATAAGAAATCGCGCTTTTACTAACTGAATATACCGACTGACAATTTTTCGGTCGAAAATTTCACAATTACTGACTTCTTATATGACAGTTGAAAATTACCTACCGCTGTTATTAAATACCGACTGCATAGCGGTAGGTAATTTTTTTGAAGTACAATTTTCAATGCTAAAATCCGACCACATGACATCCAGCCCATCTCCATATAAAAGATCAAAACCCTATTTCCTTCCTCTCTCAGCCACCCAGCCTTAATTCTCTAACCTTCCTTTTTTTTTTCATTTCCCCACACCTACATTTTATCTCCTTCTCTCTGCATTCACCTGGTGTTATCTCTCTCCTCTCTAAACTTACCTTTGTTTTCTCTGTCCATCTCAGCCCTTGAATCTTCGTTTTTTATGGCGAAATCGCAAACTTAAGTGAAGAACCAATTCGGATCCAAAGCGAAGAAATCAGACCCGAGTTGATGTTTTTGTCGTGAAAATATCAAGAATCGAGGTTTTTGAATATAATTTGTATGTCTTAGTTTTACATTTGGATTATAAGATAATTCTAGGTCTCATCAGGTTTATGTAGATCTAGAATTTATAAGGTTTTTTGTTAATAATTTTTTATCTTTTATGTTTTAGATCTTGCTTTTAGGAGAACTCTGAATTTCTATTATTAATTTTACATCTTCTGTAATTTATTGTTATCATGTAGTTGTTCATCCTTGTAATACATCTAGAGACTAGATGGTGGAAGTTTTTTATCTTTTATGTTTTTTATCTTTGATTTCGTTTGTTTGTAAAGTTTCAAGCCTCAATCATTCTGGTTTTTGTATTTTGTATTCCAAGTTTGATATCAATGGTACCATTATTGAAAAAAATTGAAATTGTTATTCTCACTGCTCATCTATTCTTCATTTAGTTCATCCTACCCGGTTATTCACTTGTTTGGAATTTCTAATATTTGGACTTTTTAAACTTTAAATTTGAAAGAAACGTAAAAAAATAAAGTGGTGAAACAGAAAAAATAATTACAATGTTAACTGATCGTTCAAGCCTGGATAGCTTTCTTTTCCAACCCTTCTTCCACTCATTTAGTCGGTCGGTAATAGAGTCAAAGCAGTAGGTAATTTATCTACCGAAAAGCAGTAGGTAATTACCTGCCGCCAAGCAGTAGGTGATTTTTACCAACCGCTGGACGGTCGGTAATTTTAGATTACCGACCAAATGTATACCTACGGACGTACCGCCCAATTAGCGGTCGGTAATTCGATTACCGACCGATTTTAAGTATTTACCGACCGATATCAGCGGTAGGTAAAAACGCAGATTTTTGTTGTGTGGTATCTTCCAATTGTTCAGAGATTTAGGCGTTTATTTTTGGATGAGAATAATGCTAAACTATTGAGGTGACATGCGGATGAGAGGAAGAAGAATGGGATGCTTAGACATCCAGCTGATTCCCGTTCTCGCAATGGAGAAATATTGATTGAAAGTTTTCCAATTTTGGTAAAGAACCTCGAAATCTTAGGCTTGGACTTTGTATAGATGGGATGAACCCATTTGGCATACTAGGTACCCAACATAGCACTTGGCCGGTTTTACTGACGATTTATAATTTACCCCTATGGCTATGTATGAAGCGTAAATTTATTATGCTATCGCTTCTTATTTGAGGTCCTAAACAACCTAGAAAATACATAAATGTGTATCTTGACCCACTCCTTCAAGATCTGAAATTATTCTGGGATAAAGGTGTCTCGGTCTTCCATGCGTATGCGAAAACTGACTTCACATTACGTGCCATGATATTTTGTACGATCAATGATTCCCAGCTTATGGGAATTTGTCAGGATATACAGTTAAAGGAGCAAAGGCATGCCCGATTTGTGATGAGAATTTGTTGGTACATTTTGCATACTGAAGAGAGAGTTTGGAATATAAGAGGAAGAAGCGAGAGGTCTTATCTACTTGTAATAAGCGGTAGAGAGATTTCAAGACAAAATTGGTGAGCCGATGGATCAAACGTACGAGGAAGTAGCCCAAGAGCATCCCTACTCATAGTTTATTGGGGAGTCAAAATGAGTCATAAACCTTGCTCAAAAAAACATTGCATTGCATTCATGGTTACTTTGATATTTCTAATCGGGTCATATTATGACTCAATCCATGTTTGGGGATCCTATGACCCAAACCATGGAATAATTCATGTAAAAAAGAGGAAGGGGCCCACAAAAAAGTTTGACAAATTTGGCTCGGAAACATTCAAAACGGTGAGTTTGAGGGGAAATATTGTAAGAGCCATGAAGAAGTGCCACACGTGCAATCCTAGAACAACAAAAATCAGCAGCATCTGGACGTGTCAGACACGTGTCAGTACTACGCAGCGTGCCAAGCCAACCATCTGTCGACATGTGGCTGCTGAATCAGAACGATTATTTTTGTTATTCAGATTTTGTAATATGAATAACTTTAAAAATAAAAAATAAAAAATTCACCAACGATCATATTTTTTTGAGATCAATAAATAGACAATCATTTTGTTATATTTTGACACACTTCCGAAATTAATTATTATCTCTCTACATTATACACACTTGAATATTTATTTTTTGAAGCTTTTACTCTTGAAGAAATTATTATTGTAGACAATTGAGGTGAGTCAAAATATCATTTATCAATTTTCGTATTTTATGTAGTTAAATTATTACTAATTGTTGAACTTCTTAAAGTAAGTATATATTATTAATTACTGAATTTAAAAAAAAAAATTATTAATTGTTGAATTTTATATATTAAGCATTGTGATAAATTAATCATTCAATTTTAGTTATACATAATAATCAAATTCTATTATAAATATGTAAATTTCTTATGCACTTGTTGAATTTTCTAAAGAAATTATTATTTATTATTCAAATTCTAAAAGAAACTTTTATTTATTATTGAAAATTATATTAAGCATTGTGATAAATTAATAATTCAATTTTAGGTATATGTCATAATGTAATGATATTATATAGAATACTAATCATGTTTAACACGTAATTCAATTAATAGTACTCCCTCCGTTTTCTTTTGTTGTTCCTATATTCCCCATTGGGAAATTTCAATATGTTGTTCCTATTTTGAATCATTCCATAAATAATATAATTTATGAATTAAATTTCCCATTAGTTTTAAGATGTAATAAATGTGTCCACACTATTTAATAGTCATTTTTTACCTTTCTACCCCTCAAACTTTTGTCTAATTGGTTGTCTAACATAGAGTAACTCAAAGAGTAATAAATGTGTTCACACTAGTTTGTAGTTACTTTACTCTTTTACCCCTCAAACTTTTTGTATAATTGGTTGCCTAACATAGAATAACTCAAAAGGGCTAGAATCTTTATTTTTAGTTCATTTAACTTTATTTAAAATAGTGGAATCTTGCCCATTATTTGAGTTGCATTGGTATCTTCCCCGATTTCAAATAGGAACAACAAAAGAGATCTGAGGGAGTATTACTTTTGAACTTGTTGAAAATATATATTTGTGCACTTGTTCAAAAATTACAAGTGATAATATTATAGGTGTTCACATGTGGGATTTTTATGTGTTATGTCAGTTGTTCTTTTACTAATCATAATATATATTTATAGTTAGGAAAAATTACAATGGACCTTAATGCTTCGGGAAGGTCTTGTTTCACTTTCGACCCGTCCTTTGCATCTCATCCAAACTTCCAAGTCCTCCTACAAATGATGAAGGAAAATCCAAACATTGGGACAAGCTCAGGAGACGAAAACAATATTGTCGAACCAATCATCCCTGCCGCAATTGAGCCGATCCTTTCACTTGCGATACCTGTTAATCCATCAAGAACAAAAACAACAAAAGTTGGTGGATCAACCCCTAAGACCCAATGGTCAAAGAGAGAGGATGAAGCTCTTATTGCTTGCTTCTTCGAGCATTCTATTGATGAGGTTGTGTCAACCAACGTGACTGGTGCTAAATTATGGAGAAACATACACCAGTCACACAAAGCCGCTCGGGATTCAAGACCTCATGAGTTACCCTTTCGAAGTTTGGACATGATGAAGAGTCATTGGAAAAGAATGTGTCCAGAAGTGATGAGGTGGGTTGGATGCTATGAAGAAGCATTTCAATTAAAGAGGAGTAGGATAAAAGATGATGATGTTATTCGCAATGCTCACATAATTTAAAGGCAAGCCACTAACAAAAACTTCTTATTTGAGCATGCTTGGGAAATTTTTAAATAATATCCGAAATGGTCACAAAGAGTCGAACGATTCTTACCTAAGAAAGGAAAGGCTATAGCAGAACCAACAACCTCTGATCCGGATAGCGATAGTAGTGGTAAAAGTGTCCGACTAGACGACGATTATGACAACGATGAAGCAGAAGACGATGTTGCTTCCGGTGGGTTTGTATCCGGTGGAAATAAGAGTCTAGATGGTGTAAAGAAGGCCAAAGCAAAAAGAAGAGTTAAAGGAGGTTCGGCTAAGGATCTCATGAGTTTGGGTGAAAGAATTACACTACATACTGAAATAAGAGAAGACATCAATTTGAAAAAAGAAATGTTGGAATTTGAAAGGTCCAAAGAGAGGAGAAGGCAAGAATGATTGAGTTAGAAGAAAATAATAAGAGGTTAATGCAGTTGAAGATCAACAATGATCTCTTAAATACTCTACTGATGAAACCTTCATTGACTCCACGAGAGGAGAAGTTGATGGACAAATTATTCACTGAAATCTATGGTGCGGAAGATTAACTTTTATTTTTCTTATTAAGACTACTTGTTCATCATGTTTGGTGTTGTTGTTATTTCTTTACTTTTTTTTTAGTAATTAATGTACTAGGTTGTTGTCATCACTTTATTTTATGTTTAGTAGTTAATGTAGTTAATGCTTTAAGTATTGTTAATCTGGCTATTTCTACAATAGATGTTCACTCGTACTATTTAAAATTGTTGTCTTCTAAGATGTAGTATTATTTTCTTTACTTATTATAATTGTGTAGTCATTTGACCTTTAACATAGCATTATGTTATAACCTCAAAATTAATCTACTATACTTTGCATTGTGTAGTCACCTCACCAGTAACATATTACATTATGCATTGTATGGTCACTTCATCTTGAATCCACTACACATCGCATTGTATGATCACCTCACCTTTAACCTACTATACTCACCATTGTGTGGTCGCTTCACAATTAATTCAACGGACTCACCCTTGTGTGGTGACTACACAACCATATACTTCTATAAATACTTATATGTAGTTGCCATGCAAATAAACATCTAATACCACCCTAAACACTTCAACAAAATGTTGTCTCAAATCTCTAGCACTAGTTCTTCTAATTCGGATGATGAATCTCCTTCACAATACGAAGCCATTGATGAGGCAATTAATGATTACTTCATTAATCATAATACAACACTGGAGCAAACTCCCCATCGATGACGACGTCAACTACCACAAGATGTGGGAGATGAACATCCTGAAGCTCCCCTTGCACTATCAACCACGGATAGAGTTCGAGAACAAGCGCACATTCAACCATATAATGATTACTTTGCTATTAATGTTGTTTATGGTGATAACATCTTCCGATGGAGATTTTGCATGCGAAAACATGCGTTTCTACGTATCATGGAGGCCGTTACAGCCAACCAATCTTTCTTTACACACAGAGTGGATGCGACAGGAAGAATGGGCTTATCTCCATTGCAAAAATGCACAACAGCCACACGAATGTTAGCGTATGGCATGTCAGCTTGATGCAGTTGACGAGTATTTGCGTTTAAGTCACACCAGTGCTAGGACATCCCTTTTAAAATTCACTGAAGGGGTGATTGCTTGTTTTGAGGAGCAATATTTGAGAAGGCCGCCAAATACAGATTTAGAGAGGCTTCTTGGTCAAGGAGAGCGACGTGGCTTCCCAAAGATGATGAGAAGCATTGATTGAATGCATTGGGAGTGGAAAAATTGCCCTTTTACGTGGAAAGCTCAATATCAAGGCCGTAGCGGAAAATCGACTCTCATTCTCGAAGCGGGGTGTCGCAAGATCTTTGGATTTGGCGTTCCTTTTGTGCGATTCTAGGTTCGTGTAATGATCTCAATGTCCTTTACCGTTCTCCTGTTTTTGATGATGTTCTCCACGGGCGTGCCCCTGGAGTTAATTTTTTGGTAAATTGACAGCATTACAACATGGGGTATTACCTAACTGATGGTATTTATCTTAATGGGCTGCTTTTATCCAAGGGTTTTCCCTTCCACAAACTGATAAACAAAGAGTATTTGCTTATCGTCAAGCAGTCGTGCGTAAGGATGTTGAGCGTGCGTTTGGAGTTTTACAAGCGAGATTTGCTATTATACGTAAACCATCACTTGATTGGGATGAAGAGATATTGAGCAATATCATGGTTGCTTGCATTTTCATGCATAACATGATTGTTGAGGATGAGCGAGAATCATATATTCAATATGCGGACACCACATAATTCAATGAAGACCGGCCCTAGGTGCGGGGGCTGTGCTTCCTAAAATACATATTTTTTTACTTTTTTTTTCTTGGTTTCCCTTGGAAAGAAATATCGCTATAGCAAACTCGTTAGTTTGTTAGGACATCAAAATAAACAAACAAACGAAAAAAATTCAAAAAAAATAATAAAAGAGAATATGAGAAATAAAGAGTTGGGTTGCCTGCCGGAAAGCGCTAATTTAGAATGGTCCCGCATGACCTCATAGTCCTTTTCGCATTATGATGTATCTATTGCTTTCAGCAACTTATCAAATTCCCCAACAAACATGTCATTGAATACTTGATATGGCTTGCCTACAAGCACATTCATTTTAATAAATAGGGGATTTGAAGTATCAAATTGAAAAGAATTAAATAAAAGATAATAAGAGAAAAAGGAATATATGTACAACTATCTTGCAACACCTTAGGTCTCACTTAATGAACATGAATATTTACTCGATCAAGATAAGCATGCAACAATAAATCTTTGAGAAAATGAGGAGGATATAACATAGGGGAGGAAGGTACAAGATCAAGCTTATGTGAAATGGGATATAATGGTGGTGTAGGGTATGCTCAACATCAATTGGCAGGCTTTGAGCATAGGCGAACGCTTTAAAGAACTACTTTTAAGGCATCCACCTCATCCTTCAACCGACTAAAATTACTTAAAACCTTACCCTCAAAAATAAGCCTGTTGATAAAAGAGTTTTCATCACATAGTTCCATAACCAATGGTTTTTCAAAGATTGATTCTAGAACTAATGATTCTTCCCCCTCAAAAACATCCATTATATCCATATTTTCTTTATTTAAACCATCATCAAGAGTCAATTGATAACCCTCTTTGAATGGACTAGCATTGTCAACCAACACATCATGATAATACAAATGTTGCTCAATAGGTTGGCTAATAGATTTTAGTCTAGATGCCATTAATCTTTGTCCATCAATAATAGATGTTATTTTCAATTTATGATCCTCCTGAGCCTTGCTAAATTCATTCATAAAAGAATTCCTTGAAATTATCAAATGATTCAGATGAAGAATTAGTCAAATCAGATTGAGGGGAAGAGATATTGACATGCTTATACGACTCATTATATGGGCAACAAGAAACATCGTGATCATAAGAATAACAATATGAACAATAATAAAAAGGAGAGGTATGAGAGTCATAAATAAAGGAACTTACTAGGGCTGGGTTAACAAATTTTGTCATGCCCTACTAGTAGGTTTCTCGTACTAATTGCTCAATCAAATTCCAACCATCTTCTAGTGTCTTAATATCCATAAATTTGTAATTACTCACGGAATCTAAAACCTCCCTCGTTAACCCTCATAGATAACTAGGTACATATCCCATTGTTCAATTCCATGATTAGGACCAATAAAATCCATGTCTGTGATAGTATCTCTAATAATTCATTCTCATATTGTGAAAAAGAAAAAATTATTTTCGATTTACTAGCATGCATGTTGGTACGAAATATAAGGAAATTCATTGCAACTCATGCAAAAATGGAGAGACTTTTGATATGATTTATCAAAACTATAAACATGAGAATCCCAAGAATTATAACTATGTTGCATATTAATAGAACTTTACCCGTTATGATAACAATATGACTCTATGATAAGAGAAAAGAAAATTATTCACAAAAGCCGAAAGAATTAAAGTTATACATAATTGTCTCACTAATAACAAAAGCAAAATAAAACAACCGGCTCCTCGGCAATGGCGCCAAAATTTGTTAGGCTATCGTACACCTGACAAAAATAAAATCCTAACAAAACCTCTAAACAATGTAGTAGGGTAAGTAGGGCTGAATCCACATAGAGATGGTTGTTTTAATTTAGCTTGTAAATATGAAGAAACTAAACATGGTCAAAATTATGGGATGAAAGGTTTGAAACTAATAAATAAGGAAAACTAAAATAAGTAGATCTAGGGCAATTGTTCACCTTGACAAGAAGTCTTATCGGGGCGTGCCACCTATCGTTGGAAAGCTCTTTAAGTTTAGTTTCCAAATTCATTGAAATAATTCAATTTTCATAATGATATCAAAAATTATGGTTAGAAGAGTAGACATGACTCTTTAATTTTTTTATATTTCTTCTAATGATTTTCCGCTTTATTTTGGCTCAAGCTCGTACTATAAGATATCCATAACGACCCTTATGCAACGGTACCTTCATTCCAAATGCTCCTAATTCTCAAGCTTGACTAATCATATTCCAAATGTGTTCTCAATACTTGAAATTCATCAAAAATACGACCAAATAGAGTAGAATAGCATAATTTGATAATACAATGTAATAATGAGCCTAATTATGAATTTCAATGCTCTATTATAAATGTATGTTATAATAGAGGATTATATAAATTTAAATGTATGAATTAATGAATTTAAATGCTCTATTATAAATACTTCCTCCGTAATAAAATAGATGTTACACTTTATTTTTCACGCTTGTCGATGCAGTACTTTGACCATTAATAACTTTAATTATGTATTAATAAAAATTATAAGAAGTTAATATTATGAAAGTATACAATTGAGACGAATCCAACAACATATCATATAGTAGTGGTTGATTTTATCCAAAACTAAAAGATGTATGATCAAATGTAGCATGTGAATAGTGCAAATTTCAAAGTGTAACATCTATTTTGTTACGGAGGAAGTATATATTATAATAATGAGCCTAATAATAAATTTAAATGCTCTAGGAAAGTAACATGATAATGAGCCTAATAATGAATAGCATAACTTATAATCCTTTTGACTTTAAAACAAACAACTCAAAGAGTTCTTCTTATTTAAATTATTAAACTATTATATATATATATATATATATATATATATAATTTGTAAATATAATTTAATTAATTTAACATATATATATATATATATATATATATATATATATATATATATATATATATATATATATATATATATATATATATATATATATATATATATATATAGGGGATCTCATGTAGGTCTGATCTAAAATAATATTTCCCTATCTAAATCTAAAAAGGAAGTTTTAAATCAGATTCAATCTAATACTCACCATATCAAAATGGACCCGGTCTTAAACCAACCGTTTTGATATTGACCCGATAGATCGACCGAATATGTTCATCCTTAGAATTGAATCAAAGTTGTAGACCGAAATGATCGGACCCAAACTGAATGTCAAAATAATATGAAAATAACCCGGTTTAAAGTAACATGGCCCATAACCTAACTGAATGACCCGTTAATTAGATCTAGATACGATTAAGGACTACATACATAGAGCTGAGATGCAGCAAACCCATCTGCTAATGTAACCCGAATCTAACCCAAAAATGGCGGGTTATGGTTGGGATTTTCAACCACGACTTATATGTTTAATTAAATGGGTTAGGTTAAGGTTGACATCGCCAACCCGAAATTAACCTATTTTGACTCGTTTAACTCATTTACATATAGAAAAATTTAAGAACTACTAATTGTGGAACGCGTGTAAAGAAACTCTAATCATATGCACACCCTTAGTTGAATTTATTGTCAAAAATAATTTATTTTAATCAAAATTTAATAGTAAGAAATGTAAAAATGGGTAATCCGTTTAATAAATAGGTCAGATTAGAGTTGTATTTTTCGATCCATTTAATATAGAATTTTTTCCTTGAATAATGCAAAATAAGGTTTTAATTCCAGAAATATGCTGGAAGGGAAATTAATTCCCTGCGTACCGTCCACGTAGGACGGCACGCGAGAATTTTTTTTTTTTGTACTTAAGTAAAACCGCTACTTCAAGTAGCGGTTAACCTTTATAAGTCGCTACTTCAAGTAGCGGTTAAGTAAAAATAAACCGCTACCTGAAGTAGCGGTTAATATTAATTGACCGCGACCTCAAGGCGCGGTTTACTGGTACCTGGACCCCCAAGTTGATGTTTGGCGCTGACTAAAGTAAACCGCTACTTCAAGTAGCGGTTCATTAATGAAAACCGCTACTTGAAGTAGCGGTTTACTATAATCCCCAATGCACGCCCTAACTTTCCCAATTTCTCATATTCGACGATTCTTCTCTCAAATTTGTTTCTCCCTCTCTCTCTTACTAACCGTCGCCCACAACCCACACAACACCACCGTCGATCACCGGAGCCACACCACCGTCGATCACCGGAGCTCAGCCGATCAGAACGCCACCGTCGATCACAGCCGCACCGTCGATCACAACACCACCGTCGATCACAGCCGCACCACCAACAACCCAGGTGAGTTTTTTTTTGTTTTTTTTTTTTTTTATTTTAATTTGCTTAGCATGTCATATTTGTTATGTATTTTAGCTTTGTAACTGTTGTTAGATGGAAATTGTTGGGTTTGAGTAGTATAATTTAGTATTTTGCATAATTTAGCATTTTCTGATGGTTGATTTTGCATGAATTGGAAGGTGATTTATTGCTTATATTGGTTGGTTAAAAATGGTGTTGAGCATTTTGTGATGGTTGATTTTGCATGAATTGTTGTGTTTAGGTTGCAAATGCTACTAGTATAGGTGAAGAATGGTGTTCATATTGTTTGAATGTGTAGAATAAGAATAACTTTAACATTATGTTTTTTGTATGTAGAATATGGAACAACCTAAATATCCTTTATACCTTTATTGGAATGGTGAACTATCTCAAAATGACGTTGATATTGTGTATAGAGGTGGAAGGAAAAAAATTTTGTTCATCAATTCTGGTATGATGTTTCAAGAGATTCTGAATAGGGTATATGACGTTGTTGGATGTGATCGTATGTATGTGGAACTGAAATTGTTTATGAGATATCCGATACCGGGGAAATATGTGCCAATTGCACTAGAGGATGACGAGTCACTAAGTGCTATGTGGCTTTCAGTGACACAAACGTCAGCCATGGCAATGGAGGTGTACATTGAACAAGTTCCCAAGGAGATAAATCTCTAAAGTAATGTGGGTTATGTACCTACAATGGACTTTAGGGATAGCATGGAGGTACCGGCATCAGCTCCTAGTATGCAATTTGAATCATTTACTAGCATGTTGTCAGACCCACATTATGTCAATGAGCACATGAATGAGTTCAGTTCTCCTGCTTCGTCTCCCCACATACCATCCACATTCCATCTCGATACTCTACATCGAAATGATGTTGATTTTTTGGGAAATGAGGAGGAGCATGTGGATTCTGATAGGGAGGAGGATGATGATGCAAGGGAAACAGCTGACAAGGCAATAAAGTCTGGTGTTCCTTCACAAGATTGGCTCAGAA
The DNA here is from genome assembly GCA_947648045.1 of Beta corolliflora. Lineage (NCBI taxonomy): Eukaryota > Viridiplantae > Streptophyta > Magnoliopsida > Caryophyllales > Amaranthaceae > Beta > Beta corolliflora. The sequence continues at coordinate 400,023 of CANSZD010001281.1, forward strand.
TTGACGAAGTTGATCAAAGGTTAATAGATGCATGGATGACTTGGAAATGCACTGGTTCATTGACTGTGGCTTCTGAATTTGAGATAGGACAAGAGTTTGCCTCATTGCAGCAATTAAAGAATTTTGTGAAAGCATGGTCGATCTCTAGAAACCAGATGTTTCGGGTGTTAGAGTCAGAGCCCACAAAGTATGTCATTGAATGTGCCCGAAGGGAATTGTGTCACTGTCCATGGAGGTTGCGTGCAATCATGACTAAGTCGTACTCATTCAAAATTGTACGATATGGTGGTCCACATGCAAGCAATTGTTTGGGAGACATAACATGTGGAGACCATCCTCTCATTTCATCGGATTTCGTTGTTCGATCTTATCGAGGATTTCATTAGGACCGATCCTTCATTCAAAGTTCGATCCATCTTGACTTTTGTGAAGAACCAATATCAATTTTCAATAACATATAAGAGAGCTTGGTTAGCCAAACAAAAGGCAATAACCAATATTTTTGGTGATTGGGAGAAGTCTTATCAAGAGTTACCTAGGTACTTGCAAGCCTTGAAAGAGTCCAATCGAGGCACTGTCGTTTATTGGTGTACGATCCCAACACAAGATCCTAGTACGAACATCTTTAAGAGGGTCTTCTGGGCCTTTAAACCCTCCATTACCGGATTCCGTCATTGTCGACCTCTTATCACTATAGATGGTACTCACTTGTACGGGAAATACAAAGGCAAATTATTGATTGCTATGGGAACAGATGCTAATTTCCAGCTATTCCCACTTGCCTTTCTTTGTTGTGGAGGAAGAAAGCACGGAGGACGCGGTCTTGGTTTTTAGCTTGCATTAGACGTTCGTCACGGATAGAAAGGATTTGTGTGTCATCTCTGATCGTCATAGGGGTATCCTTGCAGCTATGAACGAGCCTCAAAGTGGATGGGAAGAACCATATGCCCATCACCGATTTTGTGTGCGACATCTTGCTTCGAACTTGAATACGAAGTATAAGAATGCTGCCATTAAGAATCTATTCGGAAAAGCTGCATAGAGGAAGTTTTTGTACTATATTGATCGAATTGGCTCCATTAATGTCGAGGCAGCTAGATATCTGTTGGACATTCCCCTTCATCTATGGTCTCTTCATCATGATGGTGGGTATAGATATGGTGTGCAAACCACAAACATGTCTCGAAGTGTTTAATGGCGTCCTAAAAGGGGCAAGATGTCTTCCGATCACTGCCTTGGTAAGAATGACATTTTATCGTGTCAATTCTTATTTTGCTACAAGGAGACAATTGGGTAGAAAAAGACTTGAGGAAGGCCATGATTATAGCCCGAAGGCGACTACCATCATTGAAAAAAACATGGAGAAGGCAAGTGCTCATGAGGTGATTGTGTTTGACTATGAACGCGGCTATTTGAGGTCACCTTCTTGGACGTGGAAACCGTATTGCGGGGAAAGGTGGAAAGAAACACACGGTGAACCTAATGCAGAAGACATGTACATGTGAGAAAGTAATAATATATAAGTTGCCGTGTTCTCATGTCCTTGCGGTCTGTCGATACCGGAGTTTGTCATATAGTGGTTTTGTGGACGCTTCTTTTATGACTACCGAGTATCGATCTACTTATATGTCCTTTTTCAAGCTCGTGCTCGATATGCAAAATTGTTGTCCATATTATGGTCCGAGAATTATAGCCGATGAGGGGCTAAAGCGTGAGCCGGACGTCCAAGGTCCACTCGAATACGAAATGAAATGGATGCAGCTGATAGGCCCGGCAAATATAGATGTAGCATTTGTAAGGTTTCGGGACACAATAAGCAAAGATGTCCTAATAAGAATGATGAAGGAACATCTGGGTAAATCTAATTTTTATTAAAATTCATAAATTTATATTATTATCATATGAAGGAACAAATTGAAGAACCCTTTTTGTTTTTGTTTTTTTTCTCGAGTCCGATGGCGCAGCCCATCTTTCCCGCCTCCAACGATCGCAGTGTTCTCACCCTCCGGAGACAAGCATCGGAGTGAGGATGCCCTGGAGGGGGAGTAGCGGACACGGTATTATCGTGTCGGTTGCATCATCATAGTCTCACTCGTGATTGGGAGGTTCACGATAGGGTTCTTCGGTATGTTGAGCGTGCTCGGTTTTCTCGGCATACATCGTTTGGTAGGGGAGGTTTGGAGATTGATCGACCACTTCGACGGCATTAGTGGACCGATGGAGGCAGGAGACCCATACCTTTCATTTGACTGTTGGGGAGGCGACGATTACTTTAGAAGATGTCGCTGTTATCCTTGGACTCAGAGTGCACGGACCACCTGTTATTGGTGGAGGCGAGGGTAATTGGGCTGCAGTAGTGCACGAGTTGTTAGGGGTATGGCCCACCACTCCGGAGAACGAGCCCAAAGTTCTCCAGGGGTTCGTCTTTCGAGGTTGACATGGCTTCGGCTTCATTTTTTTCTGTTCTCGCGAACGATGCCGATGAGGTGATAGTACAACGATTCGCACGGGCTTATATTCTTGTCTTGATGGGGTCCATTCTTTTTTCCGGCAAGAGTGGAGATACAAAGATGTGCTTTATCTTCCACTTTTGGCGATCTCGACAGCTTAGGACATATAAAGTTTGGGTAGTGCGACCCTTGCATACTTGTATCGACGACAACTATGTCGGGCATCACAGAGGCGTGCCGGGGAGTTAGGTGGACCCGTGTTGTTGTTACGGCTTTGGGCATGGGAGCACATACACATCGGCGGACCTCGGATTTCGAGGTCAGGGACCCACCTCCACGGTTTGACGATGCCGTTCCTATTTTAGGCTCCCAAAGATGTTCCGGGTCAACCCTTAGCTGTCGAGTAATATGCAAGTGTATCACATTTGTTGACATTATTTAGTTTCATTTTTCAGAAGGATATTAATGTGTATTTCATTTCAGTTGGCTTCGGGTACACCTCAGTAAGTCCCACTTAGCAAGTGGGCTATCTTACTACAGGGATGCACTTGACCATCGACGGACGAGGGTACATAGAGTCTCACATGCCTAACTTATATACATTGGTAGACATCTCTCACATGCCTAATATTTGCAACATTATTTATTTGTAGATGACTTGGCAGCCATATACCGATGCGAGACCGGAGTTGTTGCTCGCTATATGTCGAGCCGATCGACATGTATGGCGCACATTGGCTCCACTTATTTGTTTCGACATTGTGGAGTTTCATTGTCCCGATCGAGTTATGCGCCGGTTTGGATTGGAGCAGAGGATTCCAAAGACCTTGTGATACGAGCACGACCCTTCATGGCATAGATCGGAGGTCGAAGAACAAGAATTATCCGCTCGTACATCGCCCTTACATAGCGCGGTGGGATGAGCGCGAGAGACGTGTTGTTCGGGGCACTCCGTTTCATCGGTCGTACCCATGCCATTGAGGAGTATATGGTGTGGTATCGTCGCATCACGAGGTTACGCATGACGGATCCATTGAGGCGACCTCCTTCTACACATTATCGACCTGCGTCCGCAGATGTAGTACTGGTAAGTGCCATGATTTGTAGTTATACTTTTATTTATTTATCCGACTATATAATATGTATTTTTCTTTCTATGCAGAGCACATACTTTATCCGATGTTGCTCATAGGTGCAAAGACTGTACTAGAGGCCGCCGAGTCATTGCCTCCGGATATGGGGCGCCAGCTTGTTTGCACAGTACATTGCGGACCATGAGGGGACTCTCAGATTGATGCTATTAGCCGAGCCGGACATGACCACATCTTACAAGGCGTGCCTACCTCCGCTGCACATACATCGACTCTCGCATCTTCTATGTCCGCCGCCCATACATCTACCACGGCACCTTTGCTTTCGCCTCCAGTCTGTCAGAGGACCTACCGACGACGTTCTGCCACCACTCCATCTTGTCTTAATGCCATTGCAGAGTCTAGTGAGACGACACCTAGTTCATCTAGACCTTCACAAAAGAAGAAGAGGGGGTCTTAGCACTTTCATTTGTTGTTTGTATAGTTAGTTAACACTATGTTAAATATTAAACTTTGTATGTGATTGACATATTTTCTTAATCTTACTTCGTAATTAAGAAATTATTGGATAAATGTGAATGTGGATGAACTTGGTGTTTGGTGATTGATGTATGCATAGAATTGGTGTTGTTGGATGGAATTTGGTGTTCGAATTGCAGGTTGGAGAGCTTTCTTTTTTATGTTTCTGGCATTTTGGCCAGTTATGGGGAAGCAGCAATGGCGGGTGGTTTTTTTTTCATAAACCGCTATTTGAGATAGCGGTTTACATATTGCAGAGTATGGTGTGTACTCATTGTGACCAGGTAAACCGCTACTCGCATACGGTTTATATACATAAACCGCTACTTGAGATAGCGGTTTAGGTGGTACAAACCGCTACTTGAGATAGCGGTTTATACAGTACAAACCGCTACTTGAAGTAGCGGTTTATTTTATATAAACCGCTACTTCAAGTAGCGGTTTACCCTGAGATAAAAAAAAACCATTTTTCGCGTGCCGCCCTACGTGGACGGTACGTTGCGAATTAAATCGGTTTAAGATATTTCTAATTAAAACCCACTTTTGCATTATTCAAGGAAAAAATTCATTTAATATATGAGTTAGGTTTGAATTGTGACATGTTAAAGAACACAAATCCGACCCTGACTTAATCTGCTAAACAACCTTATCCATACCACGTGAAATTAGACCATACGTAAAGCGACAATGCCTAATATGTGGTGCCGAGGACATCCACACAATCTTATAACATTATTATTGGACTATGGGAGTGGAGACTGGGCTTGTATCAACTTAAGTGGCGTAGAAAATAGTCAAGATTAGGCCTTGTTGTGCCTGTGGCATTGGCTATTGCTGATACGGTGATACCATAACTCATCTTGTCGACCTTGTAAATTAGCTGGCTAAATAAATAAACCACATATATATGGCAACTTCTGAAGTTTCAACTATAGTGTGCTTGAACCATGACGTAAAATATCTCGTCTAACCCCCACTTTGTAGTTTGTATATATATAGATATCTACAGAAGTGTGAGTTGCACTGCTTAAGTACTAGTTTGAGAACAAGTGATAAACAAGCCCCAGAAAGATGGACAAGAAATTCTTCGGGCTTTTGCTTTTGCTTCTCTTCTTTTTTTCTTCTGGTAACCACTCTCTCCTTTCTTTATGTACTAGTATTTTTCTATGCGTGCGTGTCATATAAGCATTTTTTTTTTCCAATTAGTTATTCATTAATGTTACAAAAAATTTGATTCAAACATACATTCGTAAATTTTTTTTATTTTTTTTGTTTTTCTTGAATCAATGTTTTGTTGGTTTTTTTAGTTTTTGTTCATCATTATTCAAATATAACTTTGAGAGAAGGATATATAAAGCAGAAGAAAGCTTGTGCTCAAATAAAGTGGGAGAATTTATGTATCAGGTTCAATCGTTGAATAATAATAAAGTGGAAGAGTTTGATTTATATGATAGAGTTTACCGAATAAATCAACATTTAGGTTTTAAGATATTATCAGTATAATTATTAATATGAAATTCAAGTTTTTATTTTTTCTTCTGATTGTGTCAATCAAGTTATATTGTAAATTTAATTTTTTATCAGAGTTTTTTTGCACATATGCAAGAAGAGGAAATCATTCTTCTTAATTTAATATTTAATTGAAATTTCAAATTCATTTCCATTGTTAACTTGGTCAATATAATATGGCAAGTAGGAAGAAGAAAATATTATTTAATATATATATGTCAATTTAAATTCATTAAAGCGTATATCGGACTTTTTTGTGGGAGTGACACCATCTTCCCCCTTCGGTTATATAATAGAGATATGCTAGTTTTATATGCATGTAACATATTTAAAAGCAAAAATTAAAGGTAAGTTGTGTTACATATATTACGCGGTAAGGAAAGAACCTTCCAACTTTAAGGTTGCGGGTTCGATCTCCACTAGAGGCACTTTGGGAGAGGGTTTCCCCTTACCATCCCCCACTCTCAAAGTGTCAGCCTGCAAACCCAAGCAGGGTTAACGTGCGAGAGGTTCCGATCTAATAGGACCCTTCATCTTACCATGGGGTCCCTAGTGGAGGCCAAAAAAAAAAAAAAGGCTAATATCTAATAACATGTGAAAAAATTGGTTAAGATAGTTGAGGTTGTTTTTTCTGCGTGCGAATTCGTTGGTTTATTTTTTTTTTTTTTAAGAATTGGTACAGTTGAGGATGTCCTATCCTTTCTTTGTACCTCATAAAATAATGCAGTGGTCAATTTGTTGATATGAGCTTGTCGGAATTAACTTCTAGCACTTGTCATAATTTATCCCTTTCTACAATTAAAGGTAATTTTTAAATTTGTGTTGGAAGCTAATGAAAAAATTAATAAAAGTAGAATCTAATAGACATAAGAAAATATGGGAAGCATGAATTTCAAGTATCATATGAGTGAGTTGTTTGGATGAAAAATAACCTTGAAAATTTGAGAAAAGTAGATTTTTTTTTATGAATTTCCACTTTCTAAAAAGTGTTAAAAATTAATTACCTAAGTGAAAATTCTGATGAGAAGTTATTTCCACCATTGTCAATTAAACAACTTTTGGAACTGTCCATAAATTCTATTATGGAATTTAATTCCTATGGAACCAAACAGTCTCGTACCTAAAACGATTTGGTAAACAACTTTCTATATTTTGCGAGAAAACTTCCTCTAATTTTCAAATTTTGGCCTGCTAACATCCTCAACATATCTATATTCCTTTTGATTTTATATTTCCTCTATTTTTTACTTGTAACGTTTTGACTTTCACGCTTGCCAATACACTTTTGACCACTAATATCTCTAATAATATATTCGTGAAAATCATAAAAAGCTTAAATATTATAAATATATATTGAGAATTATACAACAACATCTCACATACTAAAGTTTGTATTATATATTAGTCAAAATTGTGTGATCAATGTAGCATATGAATAGTGCAAATCTCAAAACTTTGCAACTAAAAAAACGGAGGGAGTGGAAATATAATTTTATCATTCAATAAAGCATAAGGCTTGGATTTTTTTAAAAAACCCCTCAATAAATATTGTGTTTTCTTGTGTTTAAATAAACAGAGATGAACATGGTGGCAGAGGTTGATGGTGCCACATGCGAGAAACCAAGTAAGTTCTTCAAAGGCCCTTGCGGTACTCATAAGGCTTGTACGGAAGCTTGTAACCAAGAGAATTGGCCTGTCGGAGATTGTGACTTTTTCAAATGTAAATGTCAAAGGCCCTGTTAATCAATGTTATGTAGTATGAGTTGATTCATTGTAATGCCTCAAACTAATTAATTACCAGCTTATTGTTATTATTTACTGTAATGCAATTACTAGAAATTATGTACTCCCTTTGTATTTTTTGTTCTTCTTACTTGGAATCTTGATATTATTCACAATTAAAGAGAATCTTCTAAATTATTCTTAATATATAAGAACAAATATAGTCATGTAGGGTCTTGTTTGATTCATCTCAATCAATACTTTATTAGTATTCAACCATTATAATTTTACTAATATGAGTGAAAGATATTTAAGGGCAAAGAATTGAATTGGTAAACACGCATAGCTAAAGTAGGAAGAACGAAAAATATACAGTCGGGGTATTAGACTATCTTCCTTTATTTTTATTCTATTCTCAACTAGTTTTTAGACCCTGCAGGTTGCACATGAATTTTTTTTTTGCTTTATAAAATTAGGATTTTATAATACGACATTTGGAATATAAATATTTAATGAAATATTAAAAACATAAAAGTTGTGACATAATAATTTAGTCGATGTACTAAATATAAACTAATAAAAATTAGAGAGAAAATACATAAACAACTTTAGTTTTAATAAAATAATGTGTAATTCAACTTATTAAACAGACGAACCGTTTCATTTATATTCTACATTCAGCTGCTTCATACGAAATTGAGATCAAGATTTCAAGCTCAAAGTCAGTAACTTTCATACTAGTACATAATATAGTTTGTTGAGCCACTATGGATTTTGATGATGACAAACTAAAGTAATAACAAACAAGGTTTATAAGTTTTATGTGTGCAAGGTTCATGAATTAATAATGGTGCTTTATAAAGATAATAAGCGAAGTTCCTTAGTTGGAGCTCCGAGAGAAGAATAGCTTAGTTACATAAGGGTGTAATTAGGTTTCTTATGTAAGAGACAAAGATCATCATAAGGTAATGAATTGGAACTATGGAGTTGTTCCTTTAACTAAAGGAACTGCTCCTATGGAATTATGTTAGTGGAACTGGTATAGGAAACAGGTTGTCTGAACGAGTTCCAGAGGTGGAGTAATGGTTAGCATAGAGCAAATGTTCAAGGAAAATCAATATAAGCACAACAGTTCCTGAGTAAATTCGTAAGCGATGATTCATGATTACAGTTCATGTTCAATAGTTTCTTTGTGTATCGCCAGGAACTATCTGTTGTTCCTGAGTTGGAACGAATGAAGCTTCAGAGTCGAAGACTTCAAAAGGGAAGATATGAAGACTAAGTTCAAGAGTTTGTACTTAGGATTTATGTAAGTATCTTATATAGCTTAGTATATTATATAGAATTAGAAGGAACTCATAAATGCAACAAGTGTTTTGAGAAATTATTTAACTGAGCGTTTTTAGGAAAATAAAGTAAATAAATTAAAACATTTTTTATTTTTAATAAAAATCTTTTTTGAGTGCTCATCAAGTAAAAACTGATTTCCTAAATGTTCTCCTAATATTTCTCTAACCACTAACAAACTGATATTACTGTTGGTTTGTTGAAGTGGCCTTTGCTTGTTCCTCAAGAAGTGTGAACATGGGTAAATAATCCTACGTGGGATACTGCTTCATACTTGTTTGAGAAATAAGTGGAACTAACCTAGTTTGGCTTCTCTATAAAAGGAGGAGTCTTTCTAGTTACAAACCACCAACTGAAGACCATATTTCTATTTCTAAATCTTAAGTGTTTTCTAAAAGGTCAATTGCATTCATTAAGTGACTTCCTAAATTCCTAAATATCTAAGTTCTTATAAGTACTAGTGTTTGTTGCAAAATCGAGTTGTATTTTGGGGTTCAAGGGTTGAGTGATCCTTGTAAGACTTAGAGTTAAGTCTATGAGTGTAGGCTTCGGAGTAGAAGGAAGAGAGAGTAGAGTTACAGTAATCAAAGGGGATTACTGTGAGGAACTTGTAGAGAGTGCCTGTAATAGAGTTATTGCAATAATATAAGGGTTTGAGGTTTTCCCTTCTTGATAAAGTTCAAGAAGTTTACTCAATTATATATTTCTCTTTCTCTCTGATCACTATTCCTTTATTATTTTAAAATTCCGCAAGAAACTTTGCGAAAAGTTCCAAGTACAATTCATCCCCCCTCTTGTACGTGTTCCTATTGAAGTATCAATTGGTATTAGAGCCGTAGCTCACAAAATTCAAAAAACCCTGTTGAGTAAAGTTCCTAAAAAATAAGAACACTCAAGAGAAACTCGAGGAAGGTTATTCCACGCAAAGCCCACCAATGTTCAACGGCAAATTCTATACGTATTGGAAAAATCGTATGGAAATTTTTATCAAGTCTGAGAACTACCAAGTTTGGAGAGTCATCGAAGTAGGTGACTTTGAGGTAACAACAGCCAATGCCGAAAACGAGGTAGTTGCTAAACCAATAAATGACTTTTCAAAAGCAGAGTTTGAAAAATATGAAATCAATGCTATGGCTGTCAAAATATTGCATTGTGGTCTTGGACCTCATGAATACAATAGAGTCATGGGGTGCAGGAGCGCAAAGCAAATTTGAGATCTCCTTCAAGTAACCCATGAAGGAACTAATGAAGTTACGTGTGCCAAGATTGATCTATTAATGTCGAAATATGAACGTTTTGAAATGCAATCAAAAGAAACTATTCAAGAAATGTTTACACGCTTTACTAACATTACTAATGAATTAGTTTCTCTTGGAAGAATTATTCCCACTGATGAACAGGTCAGGAAAATCCTCATGAGTATGCCTCAAGACGATCGTTGGAGAACAAAGGTCACTGCATTGTTCGAAACCAAGGACATTACCAAGTTCAGTATGAACAATTGGCAAAATCTTTAATGACTCACGAATTGCATCTAGGAAATGTTGTGCCTGAAAGTTCCAAAAACCGAGGATTGGCTCTTAAGGCTGAAGAAGAGTCATAACTTGATGTAGAAGAAACTACAAAGCTTGTTCGAAAATTCAGAAGGATGTACAAAAATCTGAAATCTAACAAAACCAAAGGTAAAAAGTATTCTAATGCAAAATTTGAATCTGGTTGTTATAAATGTGGTAGCTTAGATCACTATATTAAAGAGTGTCCCTCTTGGGAACAAGAATCTGAATCCGAAGAGGAACTTTGGGATAAAGGAATTGCTCAGTTATGTCTAATGGCCAAATCTGACTTTAAGTCTAAAATTGGGCTACGTGTTAATAAGTCTAATGTGTGTTCAAGAAAGGAACTCAAGAAAATGTGGGTTCCTAATTCTAAAAACTAGACGTTATAAATTCCTCTGTGAGGGGGAACAATGTATGGCACTTGTTGTTCCTTGCGTTTATTTAGTGAAGTATTTAAATTTCTTTCACTCAAAAGGCATATAAAAATTGTAGAGATGATTTTGTTAAGTAAGTTATGATGTCTTGTTTTTCTCTAAATGGCAAATTCATCTAGCGTGTATATGTAGAGTTTTTGTGAAATGTCTTCCATATGAATGTGTGTCACCACAATTGTTTCAATGTTTTATGCATAATTATGAGTTAAATTTAAAAGATGACTCACTGATTTCTTTGTAATATTACCCTTACTGTCCATATTGCTAATTGTTAGTCAAAAGGAAGGGGAAGTAAAAAGTGTAGTTTCTTTCATTCAAGAAACTCATTTGTTATACATTCCACCAACACCAAGTGCATTACATGTGAATGTCTAATTATGTGTATAAACGAGCAATATCAATCTCTATATTTTCAAACCTCTTATTCCATCATTTATTTTTAAAGATCTCAAAAAATCCTCTAAACCTTTCATATCACATTTACATACCTTTTTCTTTCTAAGCAGTTTACCATATATTCAAATCCTTCAAATTGTGTTTCTCTACTATAACCTTAAATATTGATGATGATGCAACATTTGAGGGGGAACTAGGGATAGAAAAAGAAAAGTTTGAGGGAGAATAAGTTGATATGGAGATGAAAAACAAGAGATTGAAGGAGACAAAGAAGAAATAAAAATATGAGAGCAAACTAGAGAATAAAAGAAGAGATGTGTGACAGGGAGATAGAGAAGAGATTCAACGTTCCATAAGTTATTTAAGTTCATACTTCTACAAAGCTGTTATAAAATCTATGTTAATTAGTTCCTTGAAACTTAAAGCAAGGAACAGACAGCGGATTTCCATTCAAAATATTGAAAAAGAAGTAAGGAACTGCATGTTATTTGAAAGGAACTGTCGTGTGTTTTTAAAGGCAAATCACAAAGTAAACTGCAAGTTTAGGAAATGTAATGGTGGATGAATAAGTGACCAATTCATATATAGTTTTTTTTCACTTAGCCTATTCCAACCATTCCTTCAACAAAATGAGCCTTTGATCTTCTCTTTGAATTTTATTGGGCATTCTATTTGTTTTCTAATCTATGGATTGCACTTTGGTAAAGTGGTGGTTTATGTTTAGTATGCTTTATCTTCTTTAACTAATTGATTAACATGTGCATGAGGATGGCTAATATTACTAGATTGAAGTTTGAGAAAATTGGAAAATTTAAACTCATGTTTGACCATTAATTATATATTTATGGTGGTCTAGTGTCACTATAAGGTTGGAATATTGATCATTAATTCTTGAAAAATAATACGCTTTTTGATGATGTCAAAAGGGGGAAGATAATGGCAAAGTAGCTTATTTATTGTTCTTATTATAGTTCATTCTCTACTTAACATGATCTTGCATTATTATATTATATTATATTTGTGTTAGTTTTTATATTACTTTGCCTTCATTTGTCATCACCAAAAAGGGGAAAATTATTGAGCCACTATGGGTTTTGATGATGACAAAATAAAGTAATAACTAACAAGGTTTATAAGTTTTATGTGTGCAAGGTTCATGAATTAATAAGGGTGCTTTAGAAAGATAATAAGCGAAGTTCCTGAGTTGGAACTCCAAGAGAAGAAGAGTTTAGTTACATAAGGGTGTAATTAGGTTTCTTATGTAAGAGACAAAGATCATCATAAGGTAATGAATTGGAACTATGAAACTGTTTCTTTGAATAAAGGAACTGTGCCTATAGAATTATGTTAGTGGAACTGGTATACGAAACAGGTTGTCTAAACGAGTTCCAGAGGTGCAGTAATGGTTAGCATGGAGCAAATGTTCAAGGAAAATCAATATAAGCACAACAATTCCTGAGTAATTTCCTAAGCGATGATTCATTATTACAGTTTTTGTTCAACAATTTCTTTGTGTATCGCAAGGAACTGTCCGTTGTTCCTGAGTTGGAACGAATGAAGCTTCAGAGTCGAAGACTTTAAAAGGTAAGACATGAAGACTAAGTTCAAGAGTTGTACTTAGGATTTATGTAAGTATCTTATATAGCTTAGTATATTATATGGAACTAGAAGGAACTCATAAATGCAACAAGTGTTTTGAGAAATTATTTAACTGAGCGTTTTTTGGAAAATAAAGTAAATAAATTAAAACAGTTTTTATTATTAGTAAAAATCTTTTTTGAGTGTTCATCAAGTAAAAACAGATTCATCCGCAAGGATGTTTTAGGCTGGTCTCCAGATTTGGGTGCTAGTCTAAGTTTGTTCTCCTTATAAAAAAAAAATCAAGTAAAAACTGATTTCCTAAATGTTCTCCTAATAATTCTCTAACCACTAACTGATAATACTGTTGGTTTGTTGAAGTTGTCTTTGCTTGTTCCAAGAAGTGTGAACGTGGGTAAATAATCCTACGTGGGTTACTGCTTCATACTTGTTTGAGAAATAAGTGGAACTAACACTAGTGGAAAAAACATCAAATAACACAAAAAAACTGATCCGGTTTATCCTAAACCGGATCAGCTAAGCTCAACTGATCCGGTTGGAAAAATGTCCGGATCAGTTAAGTAGACTGGGCTCTCGTCAAAAATAAGTTTCCCTAGCTTACTCACTAACAGATGCGGTTAGAAAGAGCCCGGATCAGTTTGGGCTGGGCTTTATTTAAAAGTACGAACTTCCAGCCCCCCTTAGGGTTTATCAGGTCCATTTTCACTCTATCTCCCTCAGCTCTCACTCATCTCTTCTCTCTCCTCTTTCCTCTCTCCTCTCTCCTTTCTCAACGCACAAACCATAAAACACCACTGCGAAAACCACCAGATCTCCTCACGTTTTTCGATCTCTCATCTGATGCACTTCGCTGACCACGAACAGCCACAAACCGCCATACATCGCCACCATATCTTGAAACCCTAACTCGCCACCCCAGTCCCCAACCCTCCTCTCTCATCCACCAGCGAAACGAAGAAACGTGAAGAAGTCCCAACCCTCCTCTCTCCTATCTCATCGGCGGCGAAGCAAAGAAATGTGAAGATAGATGCGCCAGGAGAAGTTAGACTTAAAATTAGAATTTTGTTTATTTTCTTTTTTGTAATTAGGTTTTGATTATAGCAAATCAAAGGGGTAAATAAGCTTTTGAATTCTCTCTCTCTTCGCGGGTTTTTCTAGCGTTTTCGCTGGTCGCCATGGGCATACCTCGAGGGTCGAAGAATTCCAAAAGTGTTGCAAAAGGCAAAGGCATAGCACAGGGTCCCTCCTCTTATCATGTTAGGAAAACAAAATTTATGGAGGAAGTTTTGGGGGTAGAAATGTTAGAGATGGCTGATTCTTCTCCAAGCGATGAAGAAGGTGTGATTCTCTCTCCTCGTTCTTCTTTACATGCTTTACAGACGCAATATGCAGATAAACAATTGTTTTCGCAATGGTTGGGGGTGATTAATAGTGGGTCAAAAAACTTTTTCGCAATGGTTGGGGGTGATTAATAGTGGGTCAAAAAACTCTAATCGGGTTTCTTGGGCTCAAGAAATTGAGAAAACAATTGAGACTAATAATGAAGGAAATGTTCAATTGAATGATAATTCTGTTAATGAAATTGCTCAATTGAATGTTGCAAATGTTCAGTCGCATGAAGTACTGGAACAGTTAGAGGATATTCAGGAGGAAGTTTCGTTTTGGAAATCATCGGTTGTTTGTCATGTTTTGGGGGCAAATCCGCCATTATTGGTGTTTGAAGGTTTTATTAGGAGGATTTGGGGGAAGTTTGGAGTTGATAAAGTGGCTACAATTGGGAGGGGTTTCTATATGATTCGATGTACCTCGATTGAGAATAGGGATCTGATTATGAATGGGGTATATCAATTTTGTGATGGGAAACCTCTAATTGTGCAAATTTGGGAACCCAATATGGATTTGAATTCCAAGAATATCAAGAACTTGCCTATATGGGTTGAATTACATGCTTTGGAATTGAAGTATTGGGGTGAAAAGAGTTTGCGCAAGATTGTGAGCAAGATTGGCAAATTCCTAAAAGTTGATCAAGCAACTCAAAATATGGATAGATTGCAATTTGCTAAGATCTTGATTGAAGTTGCTATTGATCAGGATTTCCCTGAAAAAATTCAATTTCGGAATGAAGAGGGGTTAGTTGTTGATCAAAGTGTTGTTTATGGTTGGAAACCTGTTTTATGTACCAAATGTAATGGATATGGTCATAAGCAGGATATGTGTGTGAAGAAAAAGTAAATCAAGAAATTTTGGGTTGCTAAGCAATCTACAACAGCAGCACCAGATGGTATACACAATGTTTCTAAGGAGATTACAACAGCAGCATCAAGTGGGCTTAATACCTCCAAGGCAACTGCTCAGAAGAACAATGTCTCTAAGGATATTGGTCTTAGAGTGGTGACAGGGGGATAAGGCAGGCTGACAAAGAGGTAATAACTCCTACTCCTATTAAGAATAAATTTGATGTGTTCAACACTGCTACTACTGCTGAATTGTTCTATGAGGTTGATCAACCAGTTGAGAGTGATGTGTTGGGGTGGAAGTCCCCTAACAAAAATGGATAATATAGTAGTATGGAATGTCAGGGGACTGAATAGGAGAGATAAACAACTTGAGATTAGGAAATTTATAACTGATCATAATGTAAAACTATTCAGTCTCCTGGAAACAAAGGTGAAGATTCCTAGAATAGGAATGCTTTACCAAACTTTGTGTGATGGTTGGTGTTTTACCACTAATAGCTGTGTGGTAGATAAGGGTAGAATCATTGTTACTTGGAGACCTGAAGCCTTTGTTGTTTCAATTCTTCTTGTTACTGCTTAACTCATCCACTGTAAAGTGGAGCCAGTAGGCCCTTGTCTAGCTTTTTCTATTCTTTTGTCTATGGATGTAATGATAAAAGGGAGAGAGAAGAATTATGGGCAGACTTGAGTAAGGTGAGGATTGATGATCCCTGGGTTATTTTGGGTGATTTCAACTGTGTGTTAAATTTGGATGAAAGAATTGGACCCCCTGTGAGATTGAATGAGGTTCAGACTTTTAGAGATTGTGTAGCTTTGTGTAAATTGGTTGATATGAAGCATTCTGGGAGAATTTTCACTTGGACAAACAAGTAGGAGGGAGGAAATAGAGTGTTTTCCAAGATTGATAGAGCATTGGTGAATGAGAAATGGGTTGAGCTTTATGAAAATGCTGAAGTCTCCTATCTACCTGAAGGAGACTTTGACCATTGTCCTAGCTTGCTATGTGTTTATGCTGATAATGGGAGCAGGAAAAAACCTTTTAGGTTTTTTAATATGTGGGTGCAAGACCCTGGTTTTATGCACTAGGGGAAAAAAAAGGAAGGGCTGCGTTTTTGAAAAACGCAGCCCTTCGTGTATGAAGGGCTGCGATTTCCTTGAAAACCGCAGCCCTTTTAGTGAAGGGCTGCGGTTACCTAGAAAACGCAGCCCTTCAAACTGTATGAAGGGTTGCGGTTTTAAGGCTAACCGCAGCCCTATTAATGTAGGGCTGCGGTTATCCCAGAAACCGCAGCCCTTCATACACGAAGGGCTGCGTTTTCTAGGATAACCGCAACCCTTCCTATCCCGCCCAATTCAACCTATAGTTTTGCGCGCAACACACAGTAGACACTCACTCGCAAATTTCCCTCGCACACTCACCCCTCTCCCTCACACTCACTCGCACACTCACCCCTCTCCCTCAAACTCACTCGCACTGCCCTAACGGCCATCACCGAAGCACCGACACATCGCCGGAGCGCCGTCCCATCGCCGGTGTACACTCATTGACGTTGCCTATTAACGTTGCCTGAGCTCCTTCTTCTTCTCTTCTCTCAGCGCACCTTGACGCCACCACCACCACCACTTCTTGCATTGTCGGTAATTCCCCTCTCACTCTCTCTCCTCTTTTTCATTTCTCTAATTAATTTGTTTTATTTAATTTCTCTTCTATATTGTGTTGTAAAATGTGATTGTAGGGGGGTGGGGGAGGGCTTGTGGAGGGTGGGTAGGGGGGTGGGGGTCTTTGGGCGGGGGATGGGGATGGTGGGGAGGTTTGGGCATGGGGTGGGGGGAGGGCGGGGGATCTTGGATAGGGGGTGGGGGAGGGCGGGGATCTTGGGCAGGGTGGGGAGGTGGCGGGGGTGGGGGGGCAGTGGGTGGGGGTGGGGGCCGACTGGGGGTGGGGGGAGGGCTTAGGTATAATGTAATTATGTAGATTTTTAGGCTTCCATCTGTTGTTGGTTGAATTTCGGAAACGAAAATTAAAGGTCATTTTACGCCTACATGGCAATGAGGGAGTGCAGTGGGTGGCAGTAGTGGCGGTGGTGGTGGGACTGTGTTACAAATGTGGAGAGTGAGGTCACATGGCAATGGAATGCTCTCCACATTTGTAACACTTCTCACTATCTCCGCCGCTACC
This sequence comes from Beta corolliflora, assembly GCA_947648045.1. Taxonomy (NCBI): domain Eukaryota; kingdom Viridiplantae; phylum Streptophyta; class Magnoliopsida; order Caryophyllales; family Amaranthaceae; genus Beta; species Beta corolliflora. The sequence goes on from CANSZD010001281.1 coordinate 417,062, forward strand.
ACCGATGGGCATTCCATTGCCATGTGACCTGATTCTCGGGTCATTTTAGGCCTATTTTAGCCTTTTCGCTCCCGAATCGTACTTATCGAGTCATTTAACCCCAAATTCTTTTTGAACATGATTATATGAGGTATAATGTAACTATTGTGTAGAGTTTTAGCCTTGCATCTGTTGTTGGTTGAATTTCGGAAACGAAAATTAAAAGGTCATTTTACGCCTACATGGCAATGAGGAGTGCGGTGGGGGCGGTAGTGGCGGTGGTGGTGGGACCGTGTTACAAATGTGGAGAGTGAGGTCACATGGCAATGGAATTCTCTCCACATTTGTAACACTTCTCACTATCTCCGCCGCTACCAGCTGATGGGCATTCCATTGCCATGTGACCGGATTCTCGGGTCATTTTAGGCCTATTTTAGCCTTTTCGCTTCCGAATCGTACTTATCGAGTCATTTAACCCCAAATTCTTTTTGAACATGATTATATGAGGTATAATGTAACTATTGTGTAGAGTTTTAGGCTTGCATTTGTTGTTGGTTGCATTTCGGGAACGAAAAGGTCATTTTAGGCCTAGTTTTGCCTTTTCGCTTCCAAATCGTACTTATCGAGTCATTTAACCCCAAATTCTTTTTGAACATGATTATATGAGGTATAATGTAACTATTGTGTAGAGTTTTAGGCTTGCATTTGTTGTTGGTTGTATTTCGGGAACGAAAAGGCATTTTAGGCCTATTTTAGCCTTTTCGCTTCCGAATCGTACTTATCGAGTCATTTAACGCCAAATTATTTTTGAACATGATTATATGAGGTATAATGTAACTATTGTGTAGAGTTTTAGGCTTGCATTTGTTGTTGGTTGCATTTCGGGATCGAAAAGGCATTTTAGGCCTATTTTAGCCTTTTCGTTTCCAAATCGTACTTATCGAGTCATTTAACCCCAAATTCTTTTTGAACATGATTATATGAGGTATAATGTAACTATTGTGTAGAGTTTTAGGCTTGCATTTGTTGTCGGTGGCATTTCGGGAACGAAAAGGTCATTTTAGGCCTAGTTTTGCCTTTTCGCTTCCAAATAGTACTAATCGAGTCATTTAACCCCAAATTCTTTTTGAACATGATTATATGAGGTATAATGTAACTATTGTGTAGAGTTTTAGGCTTGCATTTGTTGTTGGTTGCATTTCGGGAACGAAAAGGCATTTTAGGCCTATTTTAGCCTTTTCGCTTCCGAATCGTATTTATCGAGTCATTTAACCCCAAATTCTTTTTGAACATGATTATATGAGGTATAATGTAACTATTGTGTAGAGTTTTAGGCTTGCATTTGTTGTTGGTTGCATTTCGGGATCGAAAAGGCATTTTAGGCCTATTTTAGCCTTTTCGTTTCTAAATCGTACTTATCGAGTCATTTAACCCCAAATTCTTTTTGAACATGATTATATGAGATATAATGTAACAATTGTGTAGAGTTTTAGGCTTGCATTTGTTGTTGGTTGAATTTCGGGAACGAAAAGGTCATTTTAGGCCTAGTTGTGCCTTTTCGCTTCCAAATCGTACTTATCGTGTCATTTAACCCCAAATTCTTTTTGAACATGATTATATGAGGTATAATGTAACTATTGTGTAGAGTTTTTAGGCTTGCATTTGGTTTTGGTTGCATTTCGGGAACGAAAAGGTCATTTTAGGCCAAATTTTGCCTTTTCGCGTCCAATTCGTACTTATCGAGTCATTTTATTTTATTTTTGTTGATCTAACTCCTAACTTATTAGTATGTAACTGTGTGCAAGGGAAGGGGTGTGCATGGGGGAGGTCCGGCAGGTGGGGGGGGGAGGGGGAGGGGAGGGGTGTACAAGGGGGTGGCAAAGCGGTGGGAGGTGGTCCGTGTGCGCAGGGGGAAGGGCGGCAGAGGGGGAGGGAGGGGGAGGGGAGGGGAGGGGGCAGGCGGGGTGGGGAGGGGCAGCAGAGCAATGGGGGAGGGAGGGATGTGGAGGGGCAAGAGTGGGGAGGGGAGGGGGCGTGCAGGGGAGGGGGTGCATGTGCGAGGGCTTGGGAGGGCCGGCAAGACCGCCGCCCTCGCACACGTAACCCCCCTCCCCGCTGCCCCTCCCCTCCCCTACACACCCCTCCCCTGCCGCCCCCACCGCCGCCCCTTGCACACGTAACCCCCTCCCCGCCGCCCCCCCCCCTCCCCCCACCGCTGGCCCTTGCACACGTAACCCCCCTTAGTGGCAATGTTAATTTTAATTTTTTGTTATATTAATGCATATATTTGTACAATTTCAGGGAGATGGCGGAGGTGCATACGGATAACAGCACAAGTGGTGCTGAACACACTACCAAGGATGAGTCTTTCGATGCGAGAAAGGAACGGGGTAAATTGTCTCGATCTCGCCGTGAAGATATAAACGCACAAATGCCTAGGAAGTCATTGGCGACGAAAAAGAGAAAAGGAAGGGGACCTACAAAGTCACTAGGGAAACACCCAAATATGACTTTGGAGTACGATAACATGGGTCAACCTTGTGGAAAGTGGCGTCAAAAGTATGGCATGCAAGTTGGCATTTGCATGCATAAACTCTCCATTCTGCACTCATGGAAAGAGGTGCCCGAGGGATTGAAGCGGTGTCTATGGGAAGATACCATGGTAAGCTTCATGTACAATAACGTTTAGTTTTTTAATTATTTAGTTAAATATATGTGTAATATTACTTATAGCATATACATTACAACATTTGCGAAAACTAATTTGTGAACTGCGATTTTTGTAGAATCAATTCAATATCGAAGATGATGAAGCCAAGAAGAATGTATTTCTATCCGCGGTTGCCCAGAGATTCAGAGATTTCAAGGCTAAGTTAGTGTCTGGGTGGATCACTAAGCGGAGGAAAGTAGTAGGTACAAAGAAGAAGAACATCTACGGCGGAGAAACACAAGCCGATCCTGAGGCTTCACCGGAAACATCATCTGGACCATCCAAATTACCATTTCAAATATGGAAAACTATCAAACCTGAAGAGTGGGAAGCATTTGTTGCCAAGAAAACAACCCCACAAGCTATTGTAAGAATATTTTATTAAGATTTAATACACTTAGATCCAGTATTATTGTATAACACCGTAGCTAACCTTTGTTTATAATTGTGTGTTTTAGGCAAGTCGTGAGAAAAGTAGCGCGAGTGCAAAAGCTAGGAAGTATTATCATCATTTGGGTGCTCATTCGTACAATGAGGCGAGAGAGAAGTGGATGTTCAGCCATTCCCCACAATAGGGTCGACAACGACAACGGGGACTAGCTCAACGACGACAGTTGCACAGCCTCGGCAACCAGATAGAGTCCTCGATTGGTGGTGTTCGATGCATGGGGTTGATGCAAGGGGAAAAAGAGTCTTGCCTGATCCCGGAACACAACAGATAGCCAACGCCATTGTAAGTACAGATTATATGGTTATATAAGGTATATATAATATAACTTTTGCGCTCACGAGCATTTCTCTCTTATACTTATGTAGATTGGCTTGAAGGAAAAAGAGGTAACTGGTGAGTTCACTCCTAAAGGACACATTGATGCATTGCACGAAACTTTAGGAAAGGACCACAGTGGACGCGTGAGGGGCGTAGGAGGTGTCCGCCTCGGTTTGAGAAAGGTATATGGTGATCAATACACTACAGCGACAAAATCAAGTGTAAGTAGTGTGAAGTCGGCAGCGTCAGTAGATGTGGAGGCTATGAAATCTGCAATTCGGGAGGAGCTAAGGGAGGAGATGACACATAACTTCAACGCCATTTTGGAGCAAATGGGTTTACCGACTTTTGCTGCATTCAAGAAGGGTAGTGATATTACACCTAGCCAGTCTGATCCACCTGTAGTACCCGAGTTGAAGGTAATCACTTAATCCCTTTGCTTTGTTAAACAACTATTGTTCTTAAATGCATGAAATTCTTACTATATATATGTTGTTTCATAGACTAACTATAAATAGAGTTTTTTTTACAGGAAGAGACACCATGTGAACTATTAGCTCGAGGAGATGGTTATGATAGTTTCACTCTCGTAGCTCATGGCCATGCACAACCCCCTAGTGACCGAGTACGATTGCATAACCAGTTAGTGGATGATAATCACTATGTGGTCACCCTCAATGAAATTGTGTCAGTTTTCGAAGAATTACCTCTTCCGCTACCGGCCGGAAGTTGGTCTACGATTCTTAAATGATGCCCTTGGCGATTATGTTACGTGGCCGCGTGCATTGGTGCGGTTTTCAGATGAGGTACAATGATTAACATTCATATATATATATGCGTGTTTTCTTTTATAGTTCCTATGATAGTCAGTAATATCTTTACTTTTAACTAATTACTAGGTTTGGGGGAAGGCCGACTCACATGACAGGAAGGGAAAGAAGGCATGTTCACCTTATAAGAAAGCAAGTTTACGTGATGAAGGTGAATGAAATGTGGTGAAGGGAAATGTTTCTAGGACAAAGAATCCACTTATTATCGATCCAGAGGTGGTGCGGAGCCTTACTATTCCATGCTTTTGGTTACATGAGTGCGCTAGCGATTTACCCGATGAAAGTGCAATTGAGGTTCCTTTGGGGGAGCAACAATTCCACTACCTTGAGGACTCATCGACATTCATTTCTAAGGTTGACATTAATGAATTCTTATGTGGGGTAGAGTTGAATGTTTCCATGATACAAACATTCATGAGGTAATACATAAGTATATAAATTAAATATACATATACATATGCCTTAAGTAGTTTTCAATTCCATAATAAGTAATAGTTTACTTTTAATCAATATAATTTCTCAGGTTATTATACAATGAATTGCTTGCAACATCTAGTGCAATGTTTGGTTGGTTATGTCCAAACATAATACGAGATGACAATTGCTTACAAAACAAAGCCGAAGTGAAAGAGTATCTCGACATGAGTTTCAAAGCATCATCTCATTTTGGATATCATCAGATCATTCTTGTTCCTTATATTGAAAAGTATGCTTGTTAAACTCGCTTTTCTTTTATTATTCGATACTTAAATTGACCTATTAATTGTTCTACGATTAATAATAACTATATTTTCTTGCTGTAGGGCTCATTGGACACTGCTTGCGATATGTTTGTCACGTAACGAAGTCTACCACTTTGATTCTTTGCGTCGACAACCACCACGGACCTTACTAATCAAATCATTGTTAAATAGGTAGCTTAATCGAAACTCAATATATGCGCACTTATTAATATTACACATTATTCATCATCTTTAAATATATAAACAGCTAGTACATCTAATCTTATAATAATGTATTGATGTAGTGTGATGAAGCATATTAGTGCAACAGGACTTCGAGCACCAAAAGCTCCTGTTTGGACATCAGTCGAGGTAACATGACTAATTTATTTGTCCTTATATAGAAACACTTTTAGCCACATACTACACATCTAACATGAATGTCATTGGATGCATCCTTTGGTGAACATTTAGTGTCCGCAACAAGATGATGGACTTGCATGTGGCTATTACGTGCTGAGGTACATGTTCGATATCGTCAACCATTGCACTAACGCCAATGATCTTCAAAAGGTATGTAACTTATTAGTATATGTTAGTTTAGATTAGATCGATTGGTAATAGGTATTAATTGGTTTAGAAACCAAAGTAGCACATGCATATATTTGGGAACGAAAATGTCATTTTTAGGCCTATTTTTGCCTTTTACGCTTCCAAATCGTATTTATCGAGTCATTTAACCCCAAATTCATTTTTAACATGATAATATGAGGCATAATGTAACTATTGTGTAGATTTTTAGGTTTGCAATTGTTGTAGGTTGAATTTTGGGAACGAAAAGGGCATTTTAGGCCAATTTTTGCCTTTTCGCGTCCAATTCGTACTTATCGCTTCATTTAACTCCATTTTATTTTTTAATATGATAATATAAGGTATAATATAACTAGTGTGTAGAGTTTTAGGCTTGCATTTGTTTTTGATTGAATTTCGGGAAGGTATATGTCATTTTTAGAACTACTAACTACGGTAAATGATTGAATTCTTATATTATGTGTTTATTCCTTGGTTGTTTGGCAAGGTTTATATGAATAACACACCACGTTTGAGGGCCTTCACCACAGAAAAATTACATGATGTTCGTGATAAGTTGGCGTCCCACATTTGTGATGATTGCTTATGATACATCTACTAGTTTGTATCAATTCTATGTACACTTTTTACATTATTAAATATATACATATTTAAAGTTAATTATTACGTTCAAAAACTTGTCATATATTATTGCAATTTGATCGTTTTTTTTTTGTGTCGAAGGAAGGTTTTGGGTGGAGGGGCCGCCATGGTGGGTCGTCGGGTGAGCTATGGGCCGGTTTGGTTCGGTCTTGGGGACTGGGCAACAATGGGTGGAGGAGGTGGCGAGAGGGTGGGTGGGGTGGGGGTGCGGGGAGTGAAGGGGGGGGTGGGGGGGGGGCGGGGGGCTGGGGCATGGCGGGGTGGGGGGTGGGCGGGTAGTGGGTGGGGGTGGGGGCCGGGGTCAAAGGGGGTGGGGCGGGGGTGGAAGTGCGGGGGGGGGGGGGGCGGGGGGGGGGGGCGCGGGGTGGAGGTGGGGGCGCGGGGGTGGGGGTGCGGGGGGTGGCGGCGTGGTGGGGGTGTAGGGGCGGGGGTGGGGGTTTGGGGTGGGCGGGGGGGGGTGAGCAGGGGTGTCTTGGGCCTGGGGGGTGGGCGGGGGGGTGGTGGGTCTTTGGGGTGGGCGGGGGTGTCTTGGGGTGGGGGGTGGGCAGGGGGTGGGGGGTTGGGGTGGGCGGGGTGTCTTTGGGACGCGGGGGGTGGGCGGGGGTGGGGGTGCGGGAGGCGGGCGGGGGTAGGGTGGCCGGGGCCGGGCGGGGGTGGGGTGGGCGGATTTAATTTCTTTTTAAAAAATTAAAATTGAATGTGAAGGGCTGCGGTTTTAAGCCTAAACCGACCCTTCATTTAAAAAGGGCCGCGGTTTAGGCTTAAAACCGCAGCCCTTCATTTAAAGAAGGGTTGCGGTTTAAGCCGAAAACGCAGCCCTTCAAGCTTATTAAGGCTGCGTTTTTGGCCTGAACCGCAGCACTTCGTTGTGAAGGGTTGCGGTTAAAAACCGCAGCCCTTCTTATCTATTAAAGGGCTGCTATGGAAAGGGCTGCTGGCCAAAAACGCAGCCCTTAGGGCTGCTGGCCAAAAACGCAGCCCTTAGGGCTGTTTTGACCGCAACCCTTCCTTATTTTTCCACTAGTGATGGATACTGTGCAGCAGGCTTGGAATATTCAGATTAGGGGTTTCAAGATGTATCAAGTTTTTCAGAAATTGAAGGCTCTTAAAGGTGGTTTGAAGCAATTGAACAGAGCTGGCTTTTCAGATGTGCAAGTGAGAGCTACTTTAGCATATCAAAAATTGTTGGAGGTCCAGCAATTGATGCATAATCAGCCTGATAACATGGAGCATAGCAAACAACAGAAAATAGCTGATGATGTTTATAAAGAAGATCAGGGGAGATATGTTAGTTTTTTGAAGCAAAAATCTAAATTGCAGTGGATTGACAAAGGTGATGATAACACCTAGTTATTTCACCAATCAATCAAGGCAAGAAGAATTACTAATAAAATTCACTCCATTCAAGAGGGGCAAGGGCAGCGGGTCAACTCTGAAGAAAAGATTCAGGAAGCTTTTGTTAATTTTTATAAAAATCTGCTTGGGAAGGAGCTTTTACAGAGATGTAAGGTGAGGAGTTTGGTGATAGCAGAGGGGGCAAAGTTAACTGATGCTCAGCACAGATTATTGGAGTGCAACTTCACTGCATCTGATGTTAAGATAGTGCTTTGGTCAATTCCCGATGATAAGGCGCCTGGTTTGGATGGCTTTAACAGCTATTTTTTCAAACAATCTTGGGACATAATAGGGGAAGATATTGCTGCTGCTGTCATTGATTTCTTTCAAACTGGGAAGCTCTTGAAATGTATCAATGTTACTGCTGTCACATTGATACCTAAGGTGAAAAGTCCTACTCATGTTAGTGACTATCGACCAATTGCGTGCTGCTCAATCATTTACAAATGCATAACTAAACTTCTATGTGAGAAGTTAAGAGTGGTCCTGCCCTCTATTGTCTCACAAACTCAGGGTGCATTTGTATCTGGCAGAAGCATCCGCCATAATATCTTACTCTGTCAAGATATTATTAAGATGTACAAAAGGGGTCAACAATAAAAGGAATGCCTTATGAAAATAGACATCCAGAAGGCATATGACACTGTTTGCTGGGAGTTCCTTGAGGATATGATGCTCATGCTTAATTTTGCTCCTCAATTTGTGAAGCTTGTGATGGTGTGTGTTTCTAGCCCTACATTCACTCTCATGTTGAATGGTGCTGCAACTGAATTTTTTAATTCCAAAAGGGGACTAAGGCAAGGTGACCCTATGTCACCTTTGCTTTTTGTCCTTTGCATGGAATATTTCACAAGAATCATGGCATATGTGGGGAAACAACCTCAGTTTAAGTTTCATCCCAGGTGTAAGTCTCTTGGATTAAATCATCTCTTCTTTGCAGATGATTTAATCTTATTTTGCAAAGGTGATTTTCCTCCGTGCCGATCTTGCTCCAAGGTTTAAAATTATTCTCTCGCCTCAATCGGTTTAGTGGCTAACCCCGCCAAATCCGGTTGTATATGGTCAGGGATGAGCTCTCGGGATTTGCAAAGAATTGTTGACAGTTCAGGTTTTAAACAAGGAAGCTTGCCTTTTAGGTATTTAGGGGTTCCCAAAAGCACCAAGAAGTTGTCAGCTGGTTATTGTGAGCAATTGGTTGAAAAAATGGTTTGCAGAATTCGTATTTTGAGTTGAAGGAACATATATTTTGCAGGTAGAAGACAGTTAGTTAACTCTGTCCTGCTTAGCATTTGTGTCTATTGGGGCCAAATCTTCTTGTTGCCAAGAAGATTATAAAACAGGTTAATGCTATCTGTCGTTCTTTTTTATGGACTGGTACTTGCAATTCTTCCCAGCCTGGTTATGTTAATTGGGATGAGGTTTGTAGAACTAAAAGCAATGGTGGCTTAGGTTTCAGGTCTTTAAGTCACTGGAATATGGCTATGGTGGGGAAGCAAGCTTGGAGTATAGCAATGAAGGAGGATAATTTGTGGGTGAAGTGGGTGCATGTGATGTATGTTAAGGATCAAGATTGGAGTCAGTATAGGGCTCCAAATTCTGCTAGCTGGGCTTTGAAGTTCATCTGCAAGGTTAAGCAGAATATAACATCTACCTGTGGCATTGGTTGGTTACAAACACATCAGTTCAGAACAACAAATTTGTATCAACAGCTACATAACTCAGGGGAAAAATTATGATGGTACAGGGATGTATGGGATCATCACAATACACCAAAGCATAGCTTCATTAGTTGGCTAGCTATGAGACAAAGATTACACACAAGGAGTAGACTGCATCACTTGGGTATCTGTTCTACAGACTAGTGTCTACTATGTGGCAGTGAGATTGAAGATCATATGCATCTGTTTTTCAGATGCACTTACAACAAGCAATGCCTTTAAGCTGTGAAAAGATGGCTTTCATACAACTTACCAAAAAAAAAAATTAGGTTTCGATTTTATCTTTTATATCTTGTAGTTCTTCGTATTTTTTTTTCATTTCATTTTCTTAATTTGATATCTTTTTTGTTGAGGGTTTATTTACAATTTAGTGCCTTTTTTCCATTTTTTGTATTTTTTTTCTCTTTTTCTCTTTTTCATTTTCTTTTTCTGTATTTTTATTTTGTTCATTTTATTGCGCTGAATCTGCGTTTTTTTTTTGTTTTTGTAATTATCTAACGTTTTCTGTATAATTTATTTCCTTTTTTCATTTTTTGGACAATTTTCTGTATTTATGTATAATATTGTGTTATTGTTGAATTGTGAAATTGTTGAAAATGTATTATGAATTTTGTTGATAATTGTTGATACTTAACATTTGATTGTATAACTGGAAAGTTATCATTTATATAAAGTTACTTTCGTACTTTGTTCCATTTAGTCTTCTTCTGTATTTTCTGGATGTTTGTCCATTTGTGAAGTGAGTTTTTTTTTTAAATTCAGAATTGCTTTTTTTTAATTTAGAATTGCACCAAACTGGTATGATTTAAGTGGAAAACTGGATCATTTAATTACAATAACTGATCCGATTTTCCACTTAAACCGGATCAGTTGACTGTTAATTGATCTGATTTTGAACCGGATCAGTTAACTTTTTGTCAACCGCTTCTAGCCCAACTGATCCGGTCCATTTTCGGATCAGTTAAGCCCGATTTGACCGGATCAGTTGGGCTTTTTTCCACTAATGTAACCAAGTTTGGCTTCTCTATAAAAGGAGGAGTCTTTCTAATTCCAAACCACCAACTGAAAATCATATTTCTATTTCTAAATCTCAAGTGTTTTCTAAAAGGTCAGTTGCATTTATTAAGTGACTTCCTAAGTTCCTAAATATCTAAGTTATTATAAGTACTAGTGTTTGTTGCAAAATCGAGTTGTATTTTGGGGTTCAAGGGTTGAGTGATCCTTGTAAGACTTAGAGTTAAGTCTGTGAGTGTAGGCTTCGGAGTACAAGAAAGAGAGAGTAGAGTTACAGTAATCAAAGGGGAAAACTGTGAGGAACTTGAGTTCGAGAGGAACTCAAGTTGTAGAGAGTGATTGTAATAGAGTTATTGTAATAATATATGGATTTGAGGTTTTCCCTTCTTGATAAGGTCCAAGAAGTTTCCTCAATTTTATATTTCTCTATCTCTCTGATCACTGTTCCTTTATTGTTTTAAAATTCCGCAAGAAACTTTGCTAAAAGTTCTAAGTACAATTCACCCCTCCTCTTGTACGTGTTCCTATTGAAGTATCAATAGTTTGCTAAAAAAAATAACTTGATAATTTATATGTAAAAAATGTATGGAAAAACATGAGTGATTTAGAGTTGTAAGTTTTTTTTTATAATTATGTTCCAATGGATTTATCAAATGAATTTTCTAAGCTTTAGTGTCAATTTTGGATTTTTAATAAATAAAATCTAGTGTTGAACTATTAGAAGTGCAGAAGATCTCCGTGTTGTGGAAAGTTTGTAGATGTTATACCAAGAGTATATGCTATGATCATAAAACTCATGTATGTTATCCTCAACCCTTTGCAAAACGAGATTTTCTAGAAAAATCACTTGAGTAGTTATGGTTGCACCCACATTATAAATGGTTCCAATCATGCCAAAAACCATGCCAATGGTTCTATAGAAGTGATGATTTCGAAGTTCAAAACATAAAAGATAAATCCATATAAGTTTGAGAAAGAAAATTTCAAGCTGTTATCTATATATAAAGTACACACATGAACAACTTTCTTTTACAACTAAATGAAGAAGAGAAGTAAGGCTTGTTTCCACAGTGAAATTTAAGTAATAATGTGGATCAATACTTAGATTAATTTAAGTAATAAATAGGGTTTTCAAACGAGTCATAATAAACTAAATTGAGTTAACTATTGAAATTAATGAGAAATCAATAATGGAACGATCTTGAGTCCGATTAACCTTCACTACACAATTAGATTATTGATCATTGAACTTCGATTCTAATTAAACCCTTGATTATCTACTGTTGAGAGTTAATTTCTTGTTCTCCTTTGTTTTTTTGATGGGAATAATACAAGAGGGGGAGTGAACTGTATTGCTGGGAACAATGAGCAATTTTTACGGAATTTAAAGACCAACCAGAAAACTAAGGTAAAGAGACAAGAGATTTAACAAGAAAAACCTTCCTAGACCTTATAGGGAAGTAAAAACCTCGACCCCAAGGGATTTTAACCATAACTCATCCACTAATAATAGGTCAGCAACTCCGTACAATCTATTTATCTAGAGTTCCTTCTCTCGTTCCACTAGGAACACTAATCCCACAATAATCCATCAACTGTTGTTACTCTCACTCTTGACTTCACTCAAAGTCCTCTCTTTAATACATGATTTCACTCAAAATCTCAAGCCCAAACTCAGTTATAATAGATGAATAAACACTATGTGAAACTCACAACAAGACTAGGAACATTAACAAGTATGAGAATAGTTATTGGCACTGACACTAGAAAAACGTTTACTCTCTTAACATATGTGATCAGTGATACTTAGGAAAATATATTAATGAGTTATTTATAGATGAGTGAGTTTACACGAGTAAACCCTACTTATCACTAAGTAACTCATTTCTTATCTTTTCCAAGAATAAAGCAATTTCGTTTCTCAAATATCAAAATCATATTTAAAGTATCTTTTGTGATAAAATCGGTTTTTAACCAACTCAAATAATATGAAACAAAATCCGGTCAAATAAAATAAGAATTAATTTCATAACAAATTACTTGATATAAATAACAAAATAGATAAAGATAAGATTTGATTTAAATAAAGATAAAATCGGTTTTAACTAAAATCTTTGACTCTAAATAAAACCAAAAGGTAAATATAAATAACTGATTTTATTCTAAGCATATTTATTCTCAGTGCAAAATATCTACTCCTATACTAACGTTGATTCCTTAGATTAGAAACTGCTCTGTTCCTAATTAATCTTTGGAACGAGTCTGTATTCCAGCTTGTTGCTTGTTTCTTACAGATGTTCCTAAATTCTACTACAGACTTTGGGAACTCTGCTTCCAGCAGCTTCATCAAGTCGTGAGATCCAATACTCCTTGAATCCTTCATTGACGTTGACAAGCCTGTTTCATCATCATAAACACTTTGTAGAATATTAGTCCAATAAAGTTTGTCTATATTTTATGTCATCCTCAAAACTTAGAGTCAACAATTTTCCCCCTTTTGAGGATGACAACAAAGGCAAACTCTACAAAGAAATAAAATAAAAGAGTTTATGATTAATTAAGGCATCTTCGATTTTTTACTAAAACAAATAAGAAAAGAAACACATGATCCAGAAAAAATTAGTGAAAGTAATTTGCCTTTATATATTTTCACCCTTTGTCATCATAAAAAAGATACAGTAAGTCAAAAATAATGAGAAAGCATAGTAGGAACAAAAACACAGTACCAAAGTATGCGATCTTTTGGCTAGCAAGAGTGGAGAATGAAACCTGCTCAAACTGCAATCTTATAATATGAGCCATCAAAGTGCAATTTCGAAAAAATTAGAGACACAAGTGTAAGCAAAATTAGTCCATTTCATTCACTACTGCAGATGCGTACAAAGAAAAAAAAACATAAGCGGAACACACAAAAAAAACAGAAAAAGAGAGTTGCTAAGGGGATGATTGGTGGGACGCGGTCGTACGCGCTACCAAAGATAAAAGTTTATTTTCCTTCTTTCCAATACAAATAAATGTAAGTGGCAAGTAGGGTCGAATCCACAGAGACTTGGGGACTAACTCGTGCTTATAATAGATCAAACGGGGGTTTTGGGATTAAAGAATTGAATAACTAAATATGAAGAACTAAAGAACAATCAAAAAGTAATGTAATCAAGAAGAGAAGAATCTTGAGTTCGGTTAATGGCCACTTCGATTCATACTATTGATCATTGGTTTCTCAAATGTGTAACTTTACTCTTAATTACTCAAAGTTGGAAATCAAATTCCTTTCCCTCAAAACTACCGTTAAACAATCACAATCAGATGATCATAAAACTTGAACTAAAGATTAATCTAATCTAATCAGAGATTAAATTCAAATCCATAGAACATCAACGAACTAGGAAACAATGAGCCAATTAACAAATTGCTAGCACAACATATTCAAATTGGAACTTGTGATTTCTCTAGTGATTAATCAAGAATAATCAGATTCATTAATCAAACCCTAGATTGCTACTCATGAAAGAAGAACAGATGAATCGGCATCAATTCTAAATCCTAGCAAATGATAAATCGAATGTATAAACTAGTAGTACTCCTAGCAATGCATACCACAATCATAGACTAAAATCAAGAAATCACAATTATAATTAAGAAAAAGTTAACAAAGAGAAACCTTACAATAATAGACCGAAGCTTGATTAACCGTTCTCAAGACTAGATTTAGGCTACGATCGACATAGCATCCATCAAGCAAATCTTCAAACTAATTATTCGAAACTCAAAAAGGAAGAAAATAGGGATTAGGATTCTTCTCTCTCTCCTCTCTAATTTAGTTCAGAAATTACAGGACATCCTAAAACAACGTTTTTTTCTTATTAATAAAACCTAAGGAAAGCTGAAAACTGCCGAAGAGTCGTAGCCGCGTCGAAGTGCGCGAGTCGGGCATCCACGAGGCGCACGACTCGGGCCTTCGGCTGCCGCCAAACAACACTCTTCGCTCGAAGTGCGCGACTCGCGCGATTGCGTGTGCGCGGCTCGGGCCTTTGCTGCTGCCAAGCTTCAGCCTTCACTCGATGTGCGCGACTCGGGCATGTCTTGCGCGCGAGTCGGGCATGCGATGCTGACATGATCCTGTGCGGCTCGAAATGCGCGGGCCGTGGGAGTGTGGTGCCCAGCTCGGGCACTCGCTACTGCCCAGGATCCGACCTTCTCCACACACGCCCGAGGTGGGCTCTTCAACGCCTATGGTGGGCAAACAATGCCGTAGAGCCACAAAGAGGATGAACTTGGATGCCTCCACCATATAACTCTAAACTCCAAAGAACTTTGTGATCTTTTTATGTTGAATGGATCGCAAACACGGGATGGAAATCCACCTGTAAATGATCATAAACACATATAACCACAAAATATCCTTAAATCTCCTCTAATATCGTCAATTCATCATAACTCCCTCTTCTCCACACTAAGGTATTGATGAGTAAAACTCTCCTTCTTAAACCTTAAACCTTAGTAAAATGGATTTCTCAACACTCTATAATCGCACATAACTTGGTCACATCAAATACCCCCACACTTGAACTTTACTCGACCTCGAGTAAACTCAAAATAAAGGTCAATGAGGCACCCCTCCCAAGCCATTGCTCACCTTTCACTACTCCCCTTATCTTTCCATCCTAGTGTATGATAAAAGTTTGCTACTTCTCCTGATTCGCTCAGAGCCAAGTCTAAGGGGAAGAGTCACCCCCACACTTGAGCTAAAAGCTCTTCTGAAATAATGTAAATAGCATTCTCATACTATACTCAACACCAAGATAATAAAAACGCATGACTTTGAACCCCGAAAGATCTCAAAGGATTCAAAGCCATTCAAATACCACAACCATCCTCATGTTATGAAATGACAAAAGCAAATTCGAATCCTGACAAATCTCAAAGGACTCGAACTTGGACCATCTAAACACAATCACAACACCAACTCCTTATTCCTCCAATGATGAGCGAGCTCTAACCTATTCGCCTCTAACTCCGAACAACAAGATGAAAAACCTACCCGAGGCACTCCTTATATCACCAATCCTCCTTATGACACCAACTCCGGCAAATGATTTCAAATTTTCTCTCTTTTATCTCTCATTTTGCCTAGGAGCCCTTTCGGGTTTTCATCCTAGCTTCACACTTTTTTTTTTTCATTTATGAGCTCACCATCTCACCCGCTCCAATTAGCCACTTTTTTGCATAGATCGCCCTTTCAGGTTTTCAACCTATCCGGGCCCCCATTTTTGCCTGAGTCGCCCGCCCTTGCGGGTTTTCAACTCAGCGGGTTTCATTTCATCACTTTTGTTCTTTTTTTTTTTTTTTTTTTCACAAATAAAATAAGCATCAAATAGAACAATGAGAATTTCCTCCCCCCGACTTAATCAAGACATTGTCCTCAATGTGAGAGCAAGTATAAGAAAAACACAAGAAACGAGAAGGGGAACACTCAAAAACCGACTCTCACAAAAATTCTCACTCCCTCAACAATACCCATCAAAAACAAATCACACCCCAATAACATAAGAAAACACAATGACGACAAACGCACACACCATCTCACAACCCGACTCCCTATAACCCCCATGTAAATAACTAATCCAAAATTAAATTCATTGGGAGAATATAATTTCGGAATGTGCACCTTATAGCAGAACCAAATCCAGTATGCAAATGCGCATCATTGCTCGTAAGTATTGCTCATGCAACTCCTTCATCAATCTCGACCCTCCAATTTCACCAACGTCTCTCAAATGGACACCTCTCAAAGGTCTTTTGATGTATTTTGGCTTAAGTTGGATTATGATTGGCTAAGAGTTGTGAATTGTAGCTCGGGAATCTAGAGGGGTAATGGTGGGTGAAGGATAATTTGTTGTGGTGGGGTATAAAAATGGTGAGGTTTAAGACTAAGAAGGAAAAGAAAAGGAAGAAAAATAGAAAAGAAAAAGAAAGAAGAAAAGAAAAAGGGGCTCGGGTTGCCTCCCGAGTAGCGCTAAGTTTAAAGTCGTTAGCTCGACCTTATACCTCCCAAAATCAGTCCGGGGATGGTTCAAATCCTTGTTCCAACACTTGTACCTGTAGGTTTGATGAGACAACTTCCTGCACAGCTAGCGTTAGTGATAACGGTGTAAAATTATGCAGTAAATCAGGTGGTCTCTCATATTTTTGCAACCTCACTACCTCCAATGACTCATGTCCTTCACTGGTATCATATGTATCACACACTATGGACTGAATAGTACCCACAAAGCATGAGGGATGTTCAGTCGCTAGGGAATTCTTAGACTCATGAATACCAAATGCTTCTAAATGTCCCCCAAATTCCACAGTTAATGACCCCGCACCAGCATCAATTTTTGTACTTGATGTTTTCAAAAACGGTCTCCCTAAAAGAACAGGAGAAACATGACAATCAGACTCCATGTCCAGTACATAAAAGTCAGTAGGAAACTGAAGTTTACCAACATGAACTAACACATCCTCAACCTTACCCTTGGGATAAGAGTGGGATCCGTCAGCTAATTGCACTATGACATTTGTTGCATGCAAAGGGCCAAGCGCTAAAGACTTATATAGCGAAAATGGAATCACATTAATTGAAGCACCTAAGTCTAACATAGCTTTAGGAATACCAATGTCATTAATAGTGCAAGGGATGGTAAACATGCCTGGGTCATCATATTTGGGAGGAAGTGCATTATGAGAAATAGCAGAAACATGCTCTCTAGTTTTCTCTATGTTGGGTAAAACAGAGAGCTTACCTCACATCCGCGTACGGCCTCATATATACCTTTGTTGCTCTCATACCTTCTATCGGCCCGCAAAGCTTCGGAAAAGGTGGGGGAGGTCGATGCTTTGGAAGTAAAGTAACTTCCTTCTTTCTTGCAACCATGTTCTCTCCCGGGTCACTTTGTGTATCACCCCCTTATCATGATAGCACTCACATTCTTCTTTGGGTTTACTTGTTTGGGAGGGTAATTTTCCAAATGCACGAGCCTCTAGCCTCGCTTTCACCGCACTCGAAACCCGGCTCATCTCGTGTTTCCAAATTCCTTATACTAGAGCGGGTTTCCTCTTGAAAACCGTACCATATTCCCTTGCATGGTGGTCACATTCTTGGTTAAGGCATTGAGCATATCTTCGTGAGACATTGTAGAACTTTGCCTCATATCCGAAATTCGACCCCGATGATGACCCCGAACTCGGAGCTTGGGGTCTCATGAACTGTTGTTGCGGTTGATGATATTGTGTGGGTTGTTGGTTACCTTGCTCATTACCATACCTCAACCTCGGATTATCTCTCCAACCGGGATTGTATGTGTTAGAATAAGGATCATATCTCCTTTGATTCCCTGAGCCTTGAAAACCAAGAGCGTTGACTTCCTCACTTGACCCCTCTTGAAGTTGTGGGCAATAATCGGTGGGGTGATCCCAAGCACATATCCCACACGCCTTAACTTGTTGTGGGTGTCCCTTAACAATGAGCTCGTTACTAGTGAGGTAAGAGCTTGAACCTCGTTCTTCAAGTTTGGGATTTTGCGTGTTTGAGCTACTCACATTCACCTTCTTGTGGGTGGATCGCCTACTAAAATGTCTCGGAGCCTTCGTAAAGCTCCTCTATCAAAGCTCAAGCGTTCGCCGGAGTCTTATTTATGATCGATCCACCACTAGCTGCATTAATCATCCGCACATCATCATCGAAAGTCCATTGTAGAAGTATAAGATCAAATCTTCCTCACTATATCCATGATACGGACTGACTTGCACATAACCTCTTAAAACGCTCCCAATATTCATACAAAGGTTCATCATATCTCTGCTCTATGTTGCTGATCTCTTTCTTGAGTGTGGATGACTTTGAAGCGGGAAAATATTTATCAAGGAACCGCTTCTTCATCTCAGACCAACTGGAGATACACCCCGAGGGAAGATAATATAGCCAATCTTTGGCCGTATCCTTAAGAGAAAAAGGAAATGCCCTCATCTTAACTTGCTCTTCCATGGCATTACTCGGTTTCATGCTTGAGCACACAACATGGAACTCGGATAGGAACTTGTTAGGGTCTTCACCACTGAGCCCATGAAAAGATGGTAATAGATGAATGAGCCCTGACTTGAGCTCGAAAGTGGTACCTGCTTCCGTTGTTGGGAAAGTGATACATAATGGTTGCTGATCAAGATTAGGAGCGGTGAGCTCCCTCAGAGTACGAGTCTCCACCCTAGGTGGCATTTCTTCTTCCAAATTCAATGAAAATGGAAGTTCTTGAAAATTTCTTCTCAATTCCCTTCGCAACCTGAAAAGATTCAATTCTAACTCGGGATCGTAATCCACACAATCTTGGTTAGTAGCACGGGTGCCAACCATATACTAATCAAAAAGTAAAATTTCAAAACACAATCTACAATAAACACGTTTTAGTAGTTGCCAAGTCCCCGGCAACGGCGCCAAAATTTGGTGGGACGCGGTCGTACGCGCTACCAAAGATAAAAGTTTATTTTCCTTCTTTCCAATACAAATAAATGTAAGTGGCAAGTAGGGTCGAATCCACAGAGACTTGGGGACTAACTCGTGCTTATAATAGATCAAACGGGGGTTTTGGGATTAAAGAATTGAATAACTAAATATGAAGAACTAAAGAACAATCAAAAAGTAATGTAATCAAGAAGAGAAGAATCTTGAGTTCGGTTAATGGCCACTTCGATTCATACTATTGATCATTGGTTTCTCAAATGTGTAACTTTACTCTTAATTACTCAAAGTTGGAAATCAAATTCCTTTCCCTCAAAAGTACCGTTAAACAATCACAATCAGATGATCATAAAACTTGAACTAAAGATTAATCTAATCTAATCAGAGATTAAATTCAAATCCATAGAACATCAACGAACTAGGAAACAATGAGCCAATTAACAAATTGCTAGCACAACATATTCAAATTGGAACTTGTGATTTCTCTAGTGATTAATCAAGAATAATCAGATTCATTAATCAAACCCTAGATTGCTACTCATGAAAGAAGAACAGATGAATCGGCATCAATTCTAAATCCTAGCAAATGATAAATCGAATGTATAAACTAGTAGTACTCCTAGCAATGCATACCACAATCATAGACTAAAATCAAGAAATCACAATTATAATTAAGAAAAAGTTAACAAAGAGAAACCTTACAATAATAGACCGAAGCTTGATTAACCGTTCTCAAGACTAGATTTAGGCTACGATCGACATAGCATCCATCAAGCAAATCTTCAAACTAATTATTCGAAACTCAAAAAGGGAGAAAATAGGGATTAGGGTTCTTCTCTCTCTCCTCTCTAATTTAGTTCAGAAATTACAGGACATCCTAAAACAACGTTTTTTTCTTATTAATAAAACCTAAGGAAAGCTGAAAACTGCCGAAGAGTCGTAGCCGCGTCGAAGTGCGCGAGTCGGGCATCCACGGCGCACGACTCGGGCCTTCGCTGCTGCCAAACAACACTCTTCGCTCGAAGTGCGCGACTCGCGCGATGCTGGTGCGCGGCTCGGGCCTTTGCTGCTGCCAAGCTTCAGCCTTCACTCGATGTGCGCGACTCGGGCATGTCTTGCGCGCGAGTCAGGCATGCGATGCTGACATGATCCTGTGCGGCTCGAAATGCGCGGGTCGTGGGAGTGTGGTGCCCAGCTCGGGCACTCGCTACTGCCCAGGATCCGACCTTCTCCACACACGCCCGAGGTGGGCTCTTCAACGCCTATGGTGGGCAAACAATGTCGTAGAGCCACAAAGAGGATGAACTTGGATGCCTCCACCATATAACTCTAAACTCCAAAGAACTTTGTGATCTTTTTATGTTGAATGGATCGCAAACACGGGATGGAAATCCACCTGTAAATGATCATAAACACATATAACCACAAAATATCCTTAAATCTCCTCTAATATCGCCAATTCATTATAACTCCCTCTTCTCCACACTAAGGTATAGATGAGTAAAACTCTCCTTCTAAAACCTTAAACCTTAGTAAAATGGACTTCTCAACACTCTATAATCGCACATAACTTGGTCACATCAATGATCAAGAGGGAAGAAAAGAAGATTTAAGGAGCAGGTGGGGGTGATGAAGTAGGAACATCCTCAGTAACCGTTTCCTCTACAACCACTTCCTCCAATTTTCCCATAACCTCAGCATGATTTGCAGCCACTTGTTGAACAGGTCCCATAAGCCTATTTTCTATCATCTCCACCTTGGTATACAACTGAATCATCGCAGAATTTAACTTGTTGAAGAAGTCAATCACATAGTTGGTTCCCTAAAAAATATTAGCCAAATGAGTGTGAAGGGAACTGGCTTTGGTTTGGACTCCTTCCATACCTTGGTGAAGAGCAATTTGGTTCTGGGCCATATAATGGGAATGTTCATAGAGGCACTCCATCCTCTCAGCATGTTTGGTTGTATACGTGTGGTCAATGGGAGGGACAAGGGTGTCTTGTTCCTTAAAGGGAGGAACAGTGAGAGGTGGTAAGGATGATGTTATGGGTTTTGAGGGAGAGGTTTGAGTGACAGGAGGAGGAGGTTGGGTATTTGTGGGGATCGTGGGAACTGATTCTAGAATGGTGGTGGTAGGAACATTTTCTGGTATAGTGGTGGAGGGTGATGTTTCTATTATGGTGGTGGGAACAGTTGTGGAAGTAGGAGAGATAGAAGGGCTAGAAGGTGGTGATGGTGTTTTGGGAGGAGAGGGAGGAAATTCAATCACTGGGGAGGATGGAGCATCATTCATCTCTACATCAATAGAGGAAGGAACAGTCTCATCAGCAGGAGGAACAACAGCTTCATCAGCAGGGGAGGAAGAAACATCAAAAATTTGGAGCTCATCCAGATTGACTTCTTCTTCTTCCTCATCCAAGGTGACGAGCTGCTTGGCAAGCCTTGAGCTTCGCCTTTGTGGTTCCACATTCCTTTTTTCTCCTTAGGGAGAACTTTCTTGTGCGATTCCTTAACAGGAACTTCCTTCTTTGTTCTCTTCCTCATAGTAACTTTGGAACTTTGTTCCTCTTCTTCTTCTTCTTCTTCCTCTTCTTCTTCTTCTTCCTCTTCTACTCCTTCTTCTTCTTCTTCTTCTTCTTCTTCTTCTTCTTCTTGTTCTTCTTCTTCTTTTTCTTCTTCTTCTTCTTCTTCTTGTACTTGTTCTTCTTCTTCTTCTTGTACTTGTTCTTGTTCTTCTTCTTCCACTTCTTCTACTTTTTCTTCTACTGTCCCATCTTTCTTGTCCAAACTTCCATTAACTGGAGACAGCCCGAGGTACTTTATGGCTCTAGCATTCAAAATATTCCCATGGCTCTGTCCTTCAGAGACAAATCCAGCCAATTGAAGTCCAATATCCTTAAAGATTTCAATTCGGAGAGCACCATATCCAACAACAGTTTTGTCGGAAATGCAATGATGAAGGTTCTGAATCATTAGGGAGGGGAAATTTATCTGAGTGTAGGTTTCTAAGGATTTCATATACACAATGTCAATAAGACAAACTTCCTTTCTTTTGTCTTGTCTAAGAAGGAGGGATTTTTTAACCAAATTATATAAATATTTATGGAAGGGGCTAAAAAGGTTGTGATCCAAAGTAGTACAACCTTTGGAACCACAAAACTGCGAACAAGGTCATCTTGGGTTATGTGAGTTAAAGGGAAGGCATGTTAATACTTGAAATAAACATTAACACCACTGTTTGGAACATTGAACAATGACCCTAGCTTTGTTGCATCAAACTTAATCTCAGTTTCTTTGACCTTAGAATAGCATATACCATCAATAAATTCAAAGCTCTCACAGAACTCATCTAGTGCTTCCGGAATTAACACATTTGCAAAACTCGAACCAAATAATTTTGCCCAATTTTGTTTCTCTACCAAAATAATGAACTTTTCTTTTCTACACCAAGCAAGATCGATGCACATACCAAGAATGTATTTTTGTTGGGTAGGAGCAGCTCTCTTGAGTTGAGTTCCTCGAACTTTTCTTGCTGTTCCTTTCTTGGAAACATATTGAATTTGCATGTCTTCCTTTGAACTAATTATGGTTCCCCCTTAACTTGTGGCTCCTTCTCTTGCTGAATTTTAGAGATCTTTGGAGAAGATGGTGGAGGAACATCTTGACTTGCGTTTGGTGATTTAGGAAGTGAGGAGTCCATGGTAGAGGTTGAGGGTTGAGAAGAGGAAGCAATTGATCCGGAAATTGGTTGGTTTGTTCTTGGATTTGCGTTTGCACTGGTTCTTGCCATGCATGATTGAGGTTAAGAATTTATATGGGAGGAGGAGAAGCAAGATCCGAATTGAAAAGAAGTAAGGAAGGAAATGTCGTTTGGGAGAGATGGGAACTAAGAGGGATGAAAGAAGAGGAAGGGGCACGCGGTTTAATGTGAAAATATGGCGGTGGAAGTAAAAGGCAGCGGTCAGGTAAAATAGAAGATAAAAAAATAAATGAAAAAATTAAGATAAAAAAGATTTTTATAGACTTAATGATAACATCTATCCCTAAAAGATATTTTTGGATTTTTATTTTTCAGAAAAAGAAGGAACTACAACATCTGCAATAATGTACTTGATTAGGAACTAAATATTGCACACAACTTTAAGTCATCTAATTTTCAAGTGGTACATTAGACAATAAGGGGCATATTAGAAGACATTAGTGAGTAGTTCCTAATCCGTTCATGTCCATGTTGGGAACATGGTGAGCTTGTGCATGGATCCACTTTATTTTTCTTTTCATTATTCTACCTTACACATACCAATATTCAATTTACAAGGGGGATACATGGCAAATACAATCAACATAATTTTAACAGACCTAGTTCCAATGTTAATTGTTCAAATCTCTGTCTACACAAACGTTTAGTAAGTATATCAGCAATTTGACGATCACTTTATCAATCCTTTTTCAACATTGTCTTTCAAGAAGTGGCATCTTATGTGAATATGTTTGACTCTAGAATGATGCACTGGATCTTTAGAAATACTTATAGCACTTGTATTATCACAATAAATAGGAACACAATTAAGTCTAATTCCATAGTCACGAAGTTGTAGCTTTATCCATAGCATTTGGGAACAACATGTTGCAGCCGCAACATACTCAGCTTTTGCTGTGGATAATGCAACAGTGGTTTATTTCTTGGTACTCCAAGAAACTAAACTGTGACCTAGGAACTGTACCATACCAGATGTGCTTTTTCTATCTACCAAATCTCCAGCATAATCAGCATCTGCAAATCCTTTAAGCTTAAATGTGTCACTCCTTGGATAGAACAAGCTTAGGTCATCAGTTCCCTTCAAGTAGCTCAAGATCCTCTTTACAGCAGTTAAGTGAGATTCCTTTGGAGCTGATTGAAACCTAGCACACAAACCAACACTAAAAGCTATGTCTGGTTGACTAGCAGTTAGATACGACAAGGAACCAATCATGCCTCTATATTTCTTCTGATCCACCATTGTTCCTATGGAATCCTCATCTAGCCTAGTTGCGGTTCCCATAGGTGTATGGTTGGTCTTAGAATTTTCTAGGCCAAACTTCTTAATTAATTCTTAAATGGTTTTTTCACCAGGTACGTACCCCTGTGGTATTTCAAAATTCATGGGGTACCCCTCTTGTTTAAAAAATGCACCAGGTGACCTTATTATTTCAACAAAATGCATGAAATACCATTAATGACTAACGATGTCAAGTTTCTGTTAGTTATTAACCCTAATTCCCTAATTAAGCCCTCTAACCCTAAACCAAAATCCCTAACCCTAACCCCAACCACCCAACCACCCCTTCCTCCCCTCTCTCGCCCTCCCACCCCTTCCCCCCACCGCCACACCACCCCCCGCAACCCCCTCCCCCCCCCCTCCCCCAC
This sequence comes from Beta corolliflora, assembly GCA_947648045.1. Lineage (NCBI taxonomy): Eukaryota > Viridiplantae > Streptophyta > Magnoliopsida > Caryophyllales > Amaranthaceae > Beta > Beta corolliflora. Next base: position 441,333 of record CANSZD010001281.1, read on the forward strand.
AGCCCCGTAACCCCCTCCCCCCTCCCTCGCAGCCCCACAAAGCCCACCCGAAAAACCCTTATAAATCTCAGTAAAACCCACCTTTAACCCATTATAAATTCCGTAACTTTTTGGGGATATTCACGCACTGTGAGTCACTTTCTCGAGCTTCTTCCGTAGTGAGTTTCGTCGCGAGTTTGGGGAGGATTTCGTGTGGGTTTAGCGGAATTTATAAGGGGTGTTTAGGTGGGTTTTGCGGGCCGACCGGGAGGGGAGGGGGTCATGGGTCGGGGGTGGGGGCTACGGGGGTGGGGGGAAGAGGGGGGGGGTGAGGAAAGGGGGAGGGGGTGGGAGGCGCAGAGGGGGTCGTGGTGGTTGGATGGTTAGGGTTTAGGGTGGAGGTTAGGTGTTAGGGGTTAGGGTTAGTGTTTTGGGGTTATGGTTAGAGGGCCTAATTAGGAAAGAAGGGTTAATGACTAACAGAATCATGACGTCGTTAGTCATTAAGGGTATTTCGTGCATTTTGTTGAAATAGTAAGGTTACCTGGTGTATTTTTTAAACACGAGGGGCACCCCATGAATTTTGAAATACCACAGGGGTACCTGGTGAAAAAACCGATTCTTTAATATATATCTGTTGATGAACAAAAATACCTTTTTCAGTTTGTTTGATTTGTAACCCAAGGAAGAAATTTAACTCACCCATCATGCTCATTTCGAATTCATTACTCATTAGATCTGCAAAGTACTTGCATAATGATTCATTAGTAGCACCAAATATAATGTCATCAACATAGATTTGGATAATCAGTAAATCAACATTTTTGGATTTTGGGAACAAAGTTTTGTCAACCTTACCTCTTTTAAAACCATTTTCAAATAGGAACTTAGACAATCTTTTATAACAAGCTTTAGGAGCTTGTTTAAGGTCCATACAAAGCCTTGTCTAGTTTAAAAACATGATTTGGAAAATCAGGATGTTCGAATCTAGGTGGTTGTTCCACATAGACGTCCTCATTTAGGTAACCATTTAAGAAGGCACACTTGACGTCCATTTGGTACAACCTGAAACCCATAAAAGCAGCAAAGGCATTTAATATTCGAATAGCTTCTAACCTTGCAACAGGAGCGAAAGTCTCCTCATAGTCAATTCCTTCATGTTGATTGTAGCCTTTTACCACTAAACGATCTTTATTCCTTACTATAGTTCAATATTCATCCAGTTTGTTCCTAAATACCCATTTAAGTCCTATCACTTTATGATCTTTGGAATGTGGTTCTAAGTGCCATACCTTGTTTATTTCAAACTGATTTAGCTCATCTTGCATGGCCAATATCCAATCCGAGTCGGTTAGGGCTTCTTCATGATTCTTTGGTTCCATCATTGATAGGAAGGCTTGGAATGCACAAAAGTTCCTTAACTGAGGTCTTGTTTGAGTTCCTCTTGATATGTCTCCAATGATCACCTCCATAGGGTGAGATTTTTGATGTTTCCATGGCTTTGGTTGAAATTCTTGAATTGGAACATTTGTTTCTTCTGTTCTTAAATTTTGTTCTTCTCTTGTTTGGGAACTTGTGATAGGAACATCATTTTGATTTGTTGTATTTGATTCTTCTTCATTGGGAACTTGTGTTTGATCAGTTGGCTTCTCCTTGATCTTGTGTTCCTCCTCTTCTTGGTTGGTTTTGTCACTTGAGTATCCAGTTAGTCCAATCTCAAAATCTTCTTCCTTTTCATTTGGAGTAACTTGGTTAGTTTCATCAAACATAATGTGAACACTATCTTCTACACACATAGTTCTCTTATTATATACACGATAAGCTTTGCTATTTGTTGCATAGCCTAAGAATATTGCTTCATCACTTCTAGCATCGAATTTTCCTATGTTATGAACAAAGCATTTACATCTGAAAGTTCTTAAATAAGTAATATTAGGACGTTTTCCAAAAAATAATTCATAAGGAGTCTTGTTGATTATAGGTCTAATCATAGCTCTATTGATGATGTAGCACGCCGTATTCACTGCTTCAGCCCAAAAGTTCTTTGGTAGTCCACTCGCTATTAGCATTTCAACAAATAAGCTCAAAGGGACCATTTATAAGAAACTTGTTACGTATCCTAATCGGTTTCTCAACATAAGAGACCATAGATTATGGAAAACAGGTTTATTAAGTTTACGATTCTATAAAAAATTTGAATGACGAGAGATGTGTTTTAGTAAAACAGGTTCCCTTGATTTAATTTATTTTTTATAATATTATAAACTTCTCAAAGTTATAGGTAACAACCCATAAAATGTACATTATAGACACCATGGACACTCCCCTAAAATATCATAAAAATAAAAATAAACAAAATTCTCTCTGGGCCTCTCTGATTCATCATGATCAACTCTCAAAAAACCCTAAAAAACACTTTAGTGATTCAGAAATTACTCTTCTTTTCGCTGAAATTCATTGAAACTATAGGCAGTAGTTCTTTGCCTTGACAAATCTTTATCTGCTACTGATATCTTGATCGTCGGAGGGATGTTCTTCCTCTTCATCTATCTCCTCTGCTCCTCCCTTCTCTTCATCTGCAACAAATCTCCACGCACTTATTGATCTCGTTATATCTCCACCTCCTTCTACCATTTTCTCCGCCGTCAAGTCTCCATGGTCGAACTCACTGAATCCACCAATTAATTCAACCTGAAACTCATAATCGTCGATGACAGTTTCAGAATTATTCAAAAGGCTTAGCTTTCCTCCTGTGTCACTGTCACCGTTAAAAAGCTCAAATAACTATAAATCAGGTGAGTTACCCAGGGTTGATCTAGAGAGATTTCTTAGAAATTTCATAACTTGATAAGATCCTAAATCATTATTGGTGTTTGTGGAGTTGGAAGTCAAATTTCACTAATTTCTCATAGAGCTATGATAATCAAACACTCCCAAGACAGAAGAACAAATATATTGGTTAGATGTCGAAGATGTTATCAGCGATTTAATTAATTTTAAGATTATACATGCTTATGTACTTATTTATTTCATATTTCATGTTTAAGTCAATGTTTTCTAGATCTAATTATGGAATTAAAATTTTTGATTCAAATTCGTTGATTTTCAGTGCATCACTAACTTGTTAATATTTTTTTTAGATCTAGTTCAACTTTGCACTTCTTTTTTCAGTTATCTCCATGGATCCAATGCCGAATTTCGTCAAGAAAATGCAATTTATTTTGGATCTGATTACTTATGGTAATGGTGCTTGCTAGGGGTGATGGGTGGTTGATGCTTGAAATGGGCGATTTCAATAACTGGATCCACGTCTGAGGTGGGGGATTTCAATAACTGAATCCAAGTCTGAAGTAAGGGATTTTAGTAACTAATTCCACGCTTTTCCTTTTTTTTTTTTTTTAAAAAAAGAAAGATTAGAAACAAGTTATTAAAGCTAACAAGTTTCTCTAATGTATCCGAAGAAACCTGTTTTAGGAGGATACAAGTTTTTATGCCTTGTTACTTTCTAGCAGCAGCATCATCAAAGAAAACAGTTTTGTTATACAAACGATTTCTCTAGTAGGAAAAAAAAATACCGGTTTCTAAACCCGGTTTCTTATGCTAAGACACCTATGAGATATAAACCGATTGAAGTCCGGCCTTTTTGCCTTAATTTGACCGGTTTCTTCCCCTATTTTTCTAGTAGTGTAGCATTGTGCTTGCCACGTCTTCTAGTGTTCGATTTTTCCTTTATACCACACCGTTTTGCTGTGGTGTTCTTTGGGCGGAAAAGTTGTGAACCAAACCTTGTTCCCTGCATTGCTCATCAAACTTATCATTTTCAAATTCTCTACCATGGTCAGATCTCAGATGCAGTAGCTTATGTCCGCTTAGGTTTTGAGTTCTCTTAGCAAAGATTAGGAACTCATTGAAAGTTTCATCTTTGCCAGAGAGGAACAATACCCAAGTGAATCTTGAAAAGTCATCTACAATAACAAGAACAGACCTTTTTCCACTTCTACTTTAAATTCTCATTAGCCTACATACATCCATCTGTATGAGTTCTAATGGTTTAGTAGTGCTTACTATGGTTTTGTATTTAAAAGAGGATCAGACTTGCTTGCCTTTCACACATGCTTCATAAACTTGATCTAGTTGGAACTTTATCGAAGGTAGCCTTAAGACAAGTTCCTTGGATCCAAGTTTGTCAAGCAGTGAAAATCTAGCATGTCCTAGACGTTTGTACCATAGTAGAGAATCATCCTCAATTACACTAAGACATGTTAGATTGTCTTTAGGAACAAGATCAAGATCCACTATATTGGTATTCCCTTTTCTTGTTCCTTCCATAATAACATTCTTTGTGTCATTGTTGATGATTAAGCAATTATTGCTACTAAACTTGACTAAATTACCTCTATCACAGAATTGCGAGATGCTCAACAGATTGTGTTTCAGTCTTTCTACTAGAAATACCATTATTAATGGAGTGTGTTGGTGATTTTCCTACTTTTCCAATAGCCACAATGTTACCTTTCTTGTTATCACCAAATGTCACACATCCACCTTCCAAGGCTGTGAGTGAGAGAAATCTTGTTTTATCTCCAGTCATGCGCTTGGAACAACCGCTGTCTAGATACCATGTGTTATTCTCTCTCACTCTTGCCTGCAAAATCAATCAGTGATTAGACTTAGGAACCCAACGCTGTGTGGGTTCCTATTTTCAGAAACATAACATTTTTCTTTCCATTCAAGTTTACTATTCTATTCTTTTCGGCAAACTTAAGTCTTAAGGAACAGTTTTTCCATTGATGTCCCATTTTACCACAAAACATGCAAAACCTATCACTAGGAAGATTTACTCTCTTATTTGGTTTTTCATTTTTCTTTTTAATACTCAAATCCAAGTCCTTCGGTTCTTTTTGTTTGAGGATTTGTTACCCAGTTTAGAACATCCAATGGATTCCTAATGTTCCTAATACAGTCAAGTTCCTTTATAAGATTTTTGTTCTTTTCAGTTAAGGCATCTACTCCCTTCTTTAGTTCTTCAATCTCAGTTGTAAAACTTTTAGAAGGAACATACCTTATGTCAAAGGAACTAACTTCAGGAACAATGTCTATTATTTGGCTTAGCTCCAAATTTAGTAGATAGTTTTCATTTTTGACATTCTCATTATTTTCCTTTAATTTCAGATTTCTATCAAATAAGTCCAAGAAGTGATTTCAATTTCGATTCGAATATTCTTAAGCCAATATCTATGTTCCTTATTCACTTTTAGAGCATATTCAGTTTGTTTCCTCTTAGTGCATTCATCTTTACAATCTTTAACAACATCAACTAATAAGTCATAAAGTTTTTTTTTATCATAGACGTTAAACGAGTTTTAATAAAATTAAGACTTGCCTCGAGTGATTCAATCTCATCATCAGTTTCATCTCCATCAATAGCCATTAAACATAGGTTGGTTATTTATTCAAAATTTTAGTCATGCTCTTCTTCTTCGGAATCAGAATCTCCCCATGCAGCTATCATGGCTCTCTTTAAGACGATTTTTTAGAACAAATTCTTGACGTCTTTGTTCCTTTTTTGCTGCGTTCCTTTCCTTTGTCCTTGCCTTTCTCCAGTTCCCATTGAGGGCATTCCTTGATGAAATGATCTAAACTGCCACATTTATGACAACCAGTTTTGTTTGTAAATTTTTTATTCTTACATTTGTGGTCTCCATTTTTCATGTTCCTGAACATCTTTTTGAAGCGTCGGACCAAAAGTGCAGATTCATCATCTTCTGTATCTGTTTCATCATCTTCATCAACTTTTAGGGCTATGGACTTTTGCATAGATGATTCCCCATTTTCTGAATCTAAGTGCAATTCATGTGTCATCTTGGAACCAGCAAGTTGTTCCAAATTGAACTTGGTGAAGTCTTTGGTTTCCTGCAAAGCAGTACCTTTGGCCATCCATCTAACTTTGGGTAGAATTCTAAGAACTTTACGTACTTGTTCTTCATATGTGATAACTTATCCAAGAGAAGCTAATTCATTATAATTAATTATATTAGTGAATTTAGTAAACATTAGAAGATCAATTTTGTATCTTTTTACTTCACTTGTTCTTTCATGTGTGAAATCTAAAAGATCCCATATTTTCTTTGCCGTTTTGCACCCTATGACACGATTATGTTCATGAGGTCCAAGACCACAATGCAACAATTTTACAAAGAAGAGCATTCATTTCACCTTTAATGAAATCTTACGTATCAAATTCAGACATAGGTTTGGGAACTACCTCATTTTTGTCATTTATAGTTGTGACTTCAAAGTCTCCAACTTCAATGACTCTCCATACCTGATAATTCTCGACTTTGATGAAGATTTCCATTTGGTTTTCGAGTAGGTATAGAACTTACCATTAAACATCGGAGGCCTTTGAGTGGAGTACCCTTCTTCCAGCTTTTTAGTTGAATTCATTGTTCCTAACTAGAATCTTACTCGTCGACGTTAACCGCTTGATTTAAGAGCACCTACTGTAATACCAATTGTTGTTTTATTGGGAACAATACAAGAGGGTAGGTGAATTGTATTGTTGGGAACAATGAGTAATTTTTGCGGAATTTAAAGAACAACGAGAAAACTAAAGGAAAGAGACAAGAGATTTAACGAGGAAAACCTTACTAGACCTTATAGGAAGTAAAAACCTCAACCCCAAGGGATTTTAACCAGAACTCATCCACTAATAATAGGTCAATAACTTAGTACAACCTATTTCTCTAGAGTTCCTTCTGTCGTTCCACTAGGAACACTAATCCCACAATACTCCCTCAACTGTTGTTACTCTCACTCTTGACTTCACTCAAAGTCCTCTCTTTAATATAGGATTTCACTCAAAATCCCAACCCCAAACTCAGTTACAATAGCCGAATAAACACTATGTGAAACTCATAACAAGACTAGGAACATTAACAAGTATGAGAATTGTTATTAGCACTGACACACTAGAAAAATGTTTACTCTCTTAACATATGTGATCAGTGATACTTAGGAAAATATGTTAATGAGTTATTTATAGATGAGTGAGTTTACACGAGTAAACCCCACTTATCACTAAGTAACTCATTTCTTATCTTTTCCAAGAATAAAGCAATTTCATTTTTCAAATATCAAAATCATATTTAAAATATCATTTGTGATAAAATCGGTTTTTAACCAACTCAAATAATAAGAAACAAAATCCGGTCAAATAAAATAAGAATTAATTTCATAACAAATTACTTGAGATAAATAACAAAATAGATAAAGATAAGATTTGATTTAAATAAAGATAAAATCGGTTTTAACTAAAATCTTTGACTTTAAATAAAACCAAAAGATAAATATATATAACTGATTTTATTCTAAGCATATTTATTCTCAGTACGAAATATCTACTCCTATACTAACGTTGATTCCTTAGATGAGAAACTGCTCTATTCCTAATCTTAGGAACAACTCTTTATTTCAGCTTGTTGTTTGTTCCTTACATATAGATGTTACTTGATTCTAATACAGACTTTAGGAACTCTCCTTCCAACAGCTTCATCAAGTCTTTTGAGGTCCAGTACTCCTTGAATCCTTCATTGACGTTGATAAACCTGTTTCATCATCATAAACACTTTGAAGAATATTAGTCCAATAATGTTTGTCTTTGTTTTATGTCATCCCCAAACTTAGAGTCAACATCCTTATTCGTAGTTTGAATAGCACGAGCAACGTGACTATAAAACCCTAACTAAAGGATAACCTAGTTCGATCAGCATCTAAATTCAATCCAATAACAACAATAAACACAGAGAACCAATAGACATGCTAATTATTGTATTCCATGTTTTGATGATGCCAAATAATTAGGTTCTTGTATAGTTTTTATTTTGAAAAATATAAAATCCCAAAAATAATGTAATGTTAATTTATATATATATCTTGTGGAGAAAGATTATTTATTTAATCTAGTCAAGATATTATTTATGCACTTTGAATTTTTATCATATGGTATGTTTGATATATCTATTAACTTAGAATCTTTGAGTAAAAGATTCTTTAGTTTTTAGATTGTTTACTGCTGTTGTTAGTATAGGAAAAAGGTTGAAAAATGCGTGGCTGAATTTGTGGAACAACTTGCATGAAGGTAGCTAACCGTTTCAACCCACCTGCTGGAAATACTCCCACTACCGGTCAGTGGAGTTGGTTTATTAACGTTGCAAAAATGATGGAGAATATGCAGCGTAATTAAGCCATGATCTCCATAACTCTACAAGCGCACAACATGGAGAACGTGGAGCATTACTTTTCCAGAAGAAGAAAAATTGCAATAGCTATATAAGAGGAAGAATTACCCGGAGAAAAGTTACAACTTTCAAGCATCAAAAAGTCAATCTTTACTTAGAAAGTTTTCTTGTAATTTTCCTCTCAGATTCAACAACATATTATTGTAATATTCATAGTGTTTGGGTGAGAGAAAAATCTGAGAATATCCTTGTAATCAAGAGAGAGAAAGAAAGAGAGAAAAGAGAAGACTTCGAGTGAAGTCAAGTGAGTGTCGTCAGTTCAGGCGGAACTGAGTGACTGGGATTAAGTCAAAATCCCACGGGGTCAAGGTTTTTCTTCCTATTGGGCCTAGGAAGTTTTCCTTGTAAAATTATTGTGTGCATTTTCTCTTTCGTTTATAAGTTATTTCAATTCCGCAATTTAAATTCGAAAATTTCTCCTCAACTACAATTCACCCCCCTCTTGTAGTTGGTCTAGTGTTCATACTAGAATAACAATTAGTATTAGAGCCTAGTACCTCTAGAATCATCTAACACTGAGGTGATTGTACCTGGCACAATGAAAACTACGGGAGAAAAACTTGATGAAGGATACTCAACCCAAAGCCCACCTATGTTCAATGGCAAGCATTATCCATATTGGAGGAATCGTATGGAGATCTTTATAAAAGCAGAAAATTACCAAGTATGGAGGGTAATTGAAATTGGAGACTTTGAAGTCACAAAGAGGAACGGGAAGGGGGCGCTGATTCCTAAACCCCTTGCAGAATTTGACAAAGACGACTTTGACAAAATGAAAATGAACAACATGGCCAAGAAGCTACTCCATTGTGGTCTTGGTCCCCATGAGCACAACCGAGTCATGGGATGCAAGACTGCTAAGCAAATGTGGGAACTCCTTCAAGTTACTCATGAAGGAACAAGCGAAGTGAAACGATCGAAGATTGATATGCTCATGCATAAAAATGAAATATTTCATATGAAACAAAAAAGAGTATGTTCAAGACATGCTCACTTGCTTCTCAAACATTATAAACGAACTTAAATCTCTTGGAAAAATTATCTCTCTAGAGGAACAGGTTCGTAAGGTACTAAGGAGTCTTCCACAAGATGAAAAATGGAAGGCCAAGACTACGGCATTGTTGGAAACAAAGGACTTCACAACTTTCAACATTGAACAACTTGCTAGTTCCTTAATGACCCATGAGTTGCATCTAGAAACTCATGAGACTGAAACATCGAAGCCTAAGGCTCTGGATCTCAAGTCAGAGGAACAAGAAGATTCAGAAACTGATGATGAAGAAGCAGTTATGATCGTGAGAAGGTTCAAGAAATTCTTCAACAAGAATTACATAGGAAAGGTCACAAAGAAACCAACGAAGTTGAGTTGTCATAAGTGTGGAGGCCTTGATCATTTCATCAAGGAGTGTGCTCAATGGGATAACGAGAAAGCAAAAGGGAAGTTCAAAGAGAAGGGCAAGGAACAACAAAAACCCTTCTCGAGAACTGATATGAAGAGAGCCATGGTTGCAGCATGGAGAGAGTCTGACTCAGAAGAGGAGCAGGAACAGACTGAAGAAGAAACTGCCCATCTATGTCTCATGGCAAATGTTGAGGACAAAGTGGAATCATCAAACCCTAAGGTATGTTTTAATGCTATTGAGGAGGAACTTACAGGACTTAATAAGAGCCAATTAATTAAAACTTTATTAGAAACCTTAGATGATTACAAGGAAGTTTGTGCAAAAAGAGATCAAGTAACAAATGCCTTGAGAATCACTAAGGATCATTCAAATTAGCTTAACACTTCAGAGTGTAATACTGAAAAAAGATTCTTGAACTTTTTGACAAGAGTAGAGCTTTTCAAAAAGCCTTCGAAAAGGTTAAAAACGAGAATTCTCTTTTGAATATGGAGATGGCAGAATTGAAACTATTTGTTCCTGAAGAAACAGGGACTTCATCTAATACCAGCACTAATGTTGAAAATTTGAGAATTGATTATGAAAATATTTTCAAAGAAAATCTGGTATTGAAGAAGAAACTAGAACCCTCAAAGAACAAACTTCCTGATCCAGTCACTTGGATACAAAAATATCAAAATAAAGGAAGAGATGGACTTGGTTTCAATCATAAGAAAAAGAACAAAAAGGAAAAATATGTTGATCTGCCAAGTAGTAAAATATGTTCTTACTGTGGGGACAGTGGTCACATAGTGTCTGACTGTTCCACCAGAGAAGAACGTATTGAGAGAAACACATACTTAGTCAAACAAGTATGGAAAGTTAAGAAAGACTCAAGTCCAACAAAGGAACCCAAGCAAGATTGGGTTCCTACCACTAATAACTAGTTTGTTGTGGTACAGAATGAAGTGAGGGGGGAACAACTTGTGGTACCTCGACAGCGGTTGTTCTAAGCACATGACAGGAGATAGATCGAAATTTCTCTCACTTTCAGTCTACAATGGAGGAACTGTGATCTTCGGAGACAATCTTACAGGTAACATTGTAGCAGTTGGTAAGATTGGAAAATCTCAGTCACATTCCATAGATAATGTATTTTTAGTCGAGGGTTTAAAGCATAGTTTACTTAGTATCTCTCAGTTTTGTGATAAGGGAAATTCTGTGAAGTTTACTAATGAGTCTTGTGTAGTTAGCAATGAAAGTACAGGAACCATGATCCTTGAGGGAACGAGGAAAGGGAACACCTATATGGTTGACCTGAACCTTGTTCCTAGGAACAATCTCACATGCTTAAGCGTGATTGAAGAAGATCCTCTATTATGGCACAAGCGTTGCGGTCATGCCAGCTTGTCCCTACTGCACAAACTAAGTGGGAAAGACTTAGTAGTTGGGTTACCAATAATTAAGTTCTTGAACCACGGTGTTTGTAATCCATGTGTTAAAGGCAAGCAAGTGAGATCCTCTTTCAAATCCAAGAAAATGGTAAGCACACAAAGTCCATTGGAACTCATTCATATGGACTTATGTGGCCCTGTACGAATCCAAAATAGATCAGGTAAGAGATATGTGTTAGTCATTGTAGATGATTTTTCTAGATACACTTGGGTTATCTTTCTTCATAGTAAGGATGAAAGTTTTGATGAATTTATAACCTTTGGTAAAAAGATTCAACGTACTAGTGGTTATAAATTGAAACATCTAAGATCTGACCATGGTAAGGAGTTTGAAAACTCCAAGTTTGATGAATTTTGCAGCAATGGGGTTAGACCATAATTTCTCAGCTCCAAGGACACCACAACAGAATGGTGTGGTAGAAAGGAAGAACCGGACCCTGGAGGATATGGCTAGAACGATGATAATTGCAAGCGGTCTTCCGAAGAGCTTTTGGGCTGAAGCAATAAACACAGCATGCTACATCATCAATCGAGTCATGCTAAGGCCAATTACCTTGAAGATGCCCTATGAACTCCTTAGAGGAAGAAAACCTAATATCTCTTATTTTCGTGTCTTTGGATGTAAATGTTTTGTACACAATAATGGAAAGGACAATTTAGGAAAGCTTAATGCTAGAAGTGATGAAGCTATATTTCTAGGATATGCTTCAAGTAGTAAAGCTTATCGTGTTTACAATAAGCGAACAATGTGTATTGAGGAAAGTGTCCATATTATCTTTGATGAAACTAATTCCTTGTAGGAACAGAGTCATGATGATAACTTTGAAATTGGTTTGACTCGACCTGAAGAGTCTAATCATTATGATGAAGAACTAACCCCTGCAGGAAAAGAGAAGAAGCAAGTTCCTAATCCAGAGAACCATGTGCCTGATCCTCAAGGGGAACAAGCAGTAGGAGGAACTCTGGAAGAAGAAGGAACTCCTGAACCTAAAGAAGAGAAAATGAAACAACGACCTCAAGAAACTCAAGAAGCAACCAGGAGATTTGATCCAAAGCCTTGGAAACACCAAAATTATCATCCCTTAGAATTAATTATAAGTGATATTGAAAAGGGAACTCAAACAAGATCCCAAATGAAGAATTTGTGTGCTTTTCATGCTTTCTTATCTATGACATAACCTAAGGATCATATGGAAGCACTTAAAGAGGCTGATTGGATAAATGCTATGCAAGAGGAACTGAATGGGTTCCAGAGGAACAAGGTCTAACACCTGTAGCCAAAGCCAAAGAACCAAAAAGTTATTGGACTTAAATGGGTATTTAGGAACAAGCTTAATAGGCATGGAACAGTGGTAAGGAAAAAGGCCAGACTTGTAGCCAAAGGGTACAATCAACAAGAAGTTATTGATTTCGATGAAACCTTTGCTCCTGTTGCTAGGATAGAAGCAATTAGAATTTTGATTGCCTTTGCCGCATTTATGGGATTTTAGTTGTACCAAATGGACGTAAAATGTGCCTTTTTAAATGGCTTTTTGCTAGAAGACGTCTATGTGGAACAACCTCCTGGATTTGAAAATCCCGATCTTCCAAATCAGGTCTATAAGCTTGATAAAATTCTTTATGGGTTGAAACAAGCTCCTAGATCTTGGTATTAAAGGTTATCAAAATTCTTGCTTTCACATGATTTCATAAGAGGTAAAGTTGATAGAACCATGTTCCTTCGTTCAAAAGGAACAGACATATTAGTAGTCCAAATTTATGTTGATGATATAATATTCGGTGCTACTAATGATCTTCTTTGTAAGGAGTTTACTGATCTTATGAGTAGTGAGTTCGAAATGAGTATGATGGGAGAATGGAACTTCTTTTTGGGATTGCAAATCAAGCAAACTAAAAGAGGAACAATGATCCATCAATAAAAATATGTCAAGGAACTACTGAAGAAATATGGACTGGAACAATCTAAAACCAACCACACTCTCATAGGAACAGGAACAAGGTTAGATGAAGATACTAATGGTAAGTGTGTAAACGAGAAGCAATATAGAGGTATGATTGGATCTTTACTCTACTTAACTGCAAGTAGACCTGATATTTCTTTTAGTGTTGGTTTATGTGCTCGATTCTAATCGAATCCCAAATAATCTCACTTAACAGCAGTTAAGAGAATTCTTTGGTATTTGAAAGGAAGCGATGACTTATGTTTGTTCTATCCTCGAAGTGATGTTTTTGACCTAGTAAGTTACTCGGATGCGGATTATGTTGAGGACTTGGTCAATCGCAAGAGCACATCAGGTATTGTTCAGTACCTAGGAACAAGCTTTGTCTCATGGAGCTCAAAGAAGCAAAACACTGTTGCCTTGTCTAGTGCAGAGGCATAGTATGTGGCTGCTGCTGCATGCTGTTCCCAGGTCCTCTGGATCAAGCAACAGGTAAGTGACTTTGGTATTAAGTTTAAGTGTGTTCCTATCTATTGTGATAATACTAGTGCAATATGCATCTCCAAGGACCCTGTACATCATTCAAGGGTCAAGAATATTCACATTAGGCATTATTTCCTTAAGGACAATGTAGAAAAAGGTCTTGTTAAAGTTGAATTTTGTCCAACAGAAAATCAAATAGCTGACATATTGACTAAACCACTTCTTAGAGAAAAGTTCGAGAAAATTCGCTTCGAGCTAGGGATGATTATAACTCATTAAGTGTCCTACTTCTAATAAAACCCTTAGTTACAAGATTACACTAAGTGGTCAGCAACAACTTGTGAATTTATTCATGCATTACACAGTCATTGTAAAGGACTCACATTAGTCTTCATAATACTCCCCTTATTGTTCACACATATACTTGAGCAAAATATAGTAAGGTCTATGTACATATAGCTTGAACATGTAACATGCATGAGTTCATTCCTTCTCTTTATTTTATTTTTTCCACGTAAATATCCTCTCCATTTTATTTTATTTTATTTGTTTATTCCCATACATATATTTCCTTCTTCATTCATCTCCCACAAATATTTTTTTTTGGCAATGCTTCACCAGCGTACAAGTACACATCCTAAAATAAATTCAATGGATTAAGGAAGTAAGGGAAAAGCCGCATTAAATATTTTTTCACCATCCCCCATAAATCTACCCCAAATATAAACCTCCACCACATCAATCCAAATTTACAAAGCAACTTCACCTTTTTCCCTCAAAACCATTAACTCTGCAAAACCGCTCACTCTCTCTCTCTTCAAAACCTCTCAACTTCATCTTCTTCACCAAAACCCTACATGGCTCCCAAACGCAAAACCTCAGATGAAACAAAGAATTTTCCGGTAGGAAAATCTTATCCTCTGGTGGATTACAACGAAAGTGAGAATGAATCTTCAAATTCTAATCAAGATTCCCTGGGTTCTCAAGACAATTCGACGGCAAATGAAGTAATTTCTCCAAAGAAGGAAGAAGAATTGGATGACGCGGAAACAGAGCAATATTAAGAAATCTTGGTTCCAACTAAGCGTGGTAAGAAATCTATGTCTTCTAAGTACATCATAGGGTTTTACGTAGATTTTTCTTGGTGCAAGAAAATCAAGTGGGGTCAGTTTCTTAATATAGTGAAATTTCAAAAATGGACTAAGGTGTTGAGTTTTGATGAGGGTTTGTATGAAAGTGAGATGAACGAGTTTATTTCCAGTTTTGAAAATAACGAGGGTTTATGCATTAGCGTTGTTAATGGTAAATTGGTTAAATTTAGTGAAAAGAAATTGGCTGAGTGGTTTGAGGTACCAAATGAAGGGTACAAGGAGTATGTTAAGGGTAGGGCTAAGTTGAATGTGATTGAGGCTTCTAATGCCACAATTCCGGATTACTTTGGGGGTGCTGCTACTGACCAGTCCCTAGATAAAAAAGATCTCTCTCCTTTTCACAAGTTTATGTTTCATTTAGTTTGGCGCTTCATTTTGCCAAGAACCTCCAAGAGGACTCAAGCGAGCCTCATGGATCTTTCTTTAGTGTTTTGCCTTGCTAAAAACATAAAAATAAACTTTCCTGCTTTGATGATCTCTCATCTCTCCTATTGTATTTCACACAATAATAAATTTGGGTATCGAAACCTCATCTCTATCATTCTCAAAAATAATCAAATCAAACTCCCTTGTAGTACCTCCTTTGATCTAGAGCCTGACAATTACTTGACCAAGGAGACATTATCTAGGCTTAAGTTGAGGGTACAGGGTGGCAAGTTGGAGTATGAGGCAGAGGAACCCAAGGGGAAGGGAGAGACTGGGGTCAACCGGAAGTTTGAGGAAGAGATCAGTGATGGGGAACCAAGGTCATTTCGCAAAAGTCATAGAATATCAGAGACCAAGTCTCCCAGTGAACAGGGTCAGGGTGCTGTGACTATAAATCTGGAGGAGGATCATGTCTCTCCAAGATCAAATGTTGTTGATTTTCCTCTTCTCTCCACTACTGGTCTGCATGGAATTCTGCATTCACTTCAGGAGTCTCTGTCCCTTCTGCACACCAGGATCCAGGGTGTGGAGGCCAGAGTAGCCAGGGTGGACCTTCAACAGGAGCAGATCATAGCAGCTGTCAAGAGAGGATAATCTGCTGTGAGGGAGAAGATTGACGTTGTTGTCTCTTCTTTCTCTATTCGCCCCAAACCCTAATTCCCTTTCCTTCAATTTAATTTGTTTAAACAATGTTACTATAAGTTTTGGGTTGTACTAAAATAATGGTGGTTTGTTGTTATTTTTATTTTATCATCTTTTGGATGTGGCTAACACATCAGTTTCAGATGATACGTTTATTTTTCTCTTTTATGTCTTTCATCTCTTCTCATTTTTTTTTTCTTTCTTGATTATCTTTTTATCCTCTTTGCTTCTTTGCTTCTTTTTCATGATCTCAGTCTGTGCATTATTCATGTCTTAGTGCATTTATCTTGCCTTCTATGCTCATTAAAATGTTTGGATGGCTAGTATTATTAGATGAATTGTTTGAGCTACTTTGCCTTGATATTGTTGTTTTTGCTATACTCTTAGAGTCCTGCTGGCTCCTTAGATGTTTTTGATGATGACAAAAGGGGGAAGTAAAGTGGCACATAAAAACTGATTATAGTCTTCTTAGTTTCTGTGTGATGCTTTTCGACTTCTTAGTTTCTGTGTGATGCTTTTCGATTTTTCTTTTCCTTGTTTTCAAAACTGATTAGTATTAGTTTTTATTCTTTTGTTTATTAGTGTTTTGTAGTTTTCTTTTTAAATCTCTTAGCTCTTGATTCTTTTGCTATGGTTTTACTTTGTTTTTCTTCTTTTTTGTTTATTTCATATTTTTATATGCCTTATATTTGCCATCATCAAAAAGGGGGAATATTGTTGTATTCCATGTTTTGATGATCCCGAATAATTAGGTTCTTGTATAGTTTTTATTTTGAAAAATATAAAATCCTAAAAAATAATGTAATGCTAATTTATATATATATATCTTGTGGAGAAAGATTATTTATTTAATCTAGTCATGATATTATTTATGCACTTTTAATTTCTATCATATGGTATGTTTGATATATCTATTACGGTTTTTTCACCAAATGCCCCTGAGTTTTCACGAAATTCACCGGGTACCCTCGCACTTTTGAAAATACACCCGGTACCCCTCAGTTGTAAATGAGCTAATAAATGAGTATTTCTTTTTTAACCTTGCACTAATGAGCATCAATGGAAATCACGATTGTCGCCTTAAAAGAAATGAATTTCTAATTCTCATGACTATTCTAATAAAGGCAATGAACAAATTGGCATAAAAGAGGCATTCCTCCCTTCACTACAACTATTCCTCCATTTCAACCTAAATGCATAACACCCCTCTCCCTTTAACCTACCTTATGGGAAGTACATTCGACAACAATTCAATGTAGGTACGATAAATAGACAATTGCCTTAGTCATTTTGGGCATTCGAGTTTGGGCATTATAGCCTTGTAGGTACGATATTCTGAAAGTAATAAAAGTATCGTTGTGTGTGCTTGTGCGTTCTTAATCTTGCTTGCGTTATTCGAGATACATAATATAAGTGTGTGTGTGGGCTGGTCTAGACGTAGTCTAGGTGCCATCACGGGAACCTCCTAAGTACGAAAAGGAGGAAATTGCAAAATTTTCCGTGACAGTCCCCCTGATGTTTTACGAAACTCATGATTGAGTACCCTTGCGGTTTCAAAAATATATCAGGTACCCCTTAAGTTTGCATATAATGTATCAGACACCCTCAATAACTTAATAGTGTTGATTATGTTAACTTAATTTTTTGGTTTTATAAACAATAACGCAGCGGATTAAAACTAAAACCTTAATGAGGATCTCATGTATATAACTAATATGAATCTAAACACACAAAACTATATCTCTTGTAGCGTGCCTTCTCTTAAGCTGATTTAATAACAGAACGAAGAACTCCAATGTGCAGTTCCTCTATCGGTATCTACACCTTATAAATGAACCCTACTGATTAGACAACTTAGATCTTGAGCATTAAATTGATGATGGAAGAAAAACCCTTGCTCTCACCTTTTGAGAAAACACACGTATAGAGGAAAATATTCCGAAACAATATTACGTAATGTTGTGGGCTTGAGTTACTGATATCCGGCTTATAAGGAGAAATATCAGTAACCTCTCACCCCATCACTTTTGACCCAGTCAAAAGTCTTCCTCTTCCTCTCCTTTCACACGCCTAACATCTCTCTCCCCTGCATTAAGGTTATCTTTGTCCTACCGGCTTTAATCTTAAATTAAGCTTATGTTCATATCATATTTGTGTGTGATCCTATAGGTTCAATTATAATTAAGTTTTCTTCAAACAATTATTATTTAATTAACAGATCAAAAGCGGTTTCCAGCTAAATATATTGATCACTTAATATAATTGAATTAATTATCCCTTAATTAATCCTTAAAACAATTATATAGAGAAATACACAATGTTGAAAGACATTATTCCAACATAAATGACCCAAAATCAGTTGACCCCTATCATAATTCCCCTATTATTTCACATTATGCACAACAAAGTCTTTTAAAAGCAGACAAAATTGCCTAAGAGGTGCTTAGGCCACAATCAAAACTATTTTGATAGTAGAAAAAGGCGATTTATGTCACTATGAAAGGACATATTTGGGATAGTGTGGGTTAATATGCGAATTAGGTTGGCGTGTAAGTTATTTCAGATAATTTAAGTTAATATAATCAACACCTGTAAGTATTTGAGGGTGTCTAGTACATTATATACAAACTTAAGGGCTATCCGATTAATTTTTGAAGCCGCAGGGGTTCCTCATTAATTTCGTAAAAACTCAGAGATACTTGGTGAAAAATCTGTTAAAATAAAGCAAACGTTGTCCATCTAGTCCAAAAATGGACCAGACCAGAAAAATTATGGTATGGTCCCAGTCTACGGAATTTCAAGATCGTCCCTGGACCGGTGCATGCTACTACATACGGGAAGTCCTCAAAATATAGAGAATGTTAGGAAGGCGGAGCAAAGAAACTAAGCAAGAGGGTCATAATTTTCAAATTTTATTAGTCATCCGAAAATATCTTTTAGATCAAAATTATTTTTTCTTTTTTCTTCTCGCCTTGTAAAAATTATACCCTTCATATATCTAATTTTCTCTCACAATAAATTTTGAATTCATTTTCGAGTAGCCAACAAAATTAGTTCGAGAAAACTGAAAATATTGGATTTATAAACTTACAACTTAGGGCCCGTTCGGCATTACTGTCAGCTTTCACTTTTTGGTTTTATGAATATAAAAGTCATTTGATATAAGAAGTATAATAAACTTAAAATTAGTCGTACTTATTCTAAACATGTCAATTTTTAAAACTGACAACAGAAATCTAGAAATTACTTTTCTGGTTTCCATATTTTTGTTTTTGATTTTCAATAAAACTGAAAATTAAAGATAAATTAAAAAAACAATATCTTCTTCTGAAAAATCCACTTGTTTCTCCTATCCCATATAAACCAACAAGTATAAATGAATAAAAGCACCCAAGACACATCTTCCCTATCTTTTTTAATGGGAATTTTTTTACAAATCCAGTCCTCATTGCTCAATGTATGGAAATCATCAGGCAAATCATTAATGCATCCCTAAAACTTCAGGGCTCTAGGAAATCTTCTCAGAATGTGGCTCCAACCTTCTGGGACAGTATGATAGAAGCTACACCATATGTTAATATACATTCCTCTTTCATGGAGGAGGTTGTTTATAGGAAGGGACTCCCAAAGTACAGACCACAAGAAGAACCTGATTTTTGGAGGGATAGAATGACCCCAAACACTAGACCAGCTATTACTCTCAAGATGAAACCTAGTAAAGTATGAATGTGTGTCAAAGGAGGAGGAGAGCCAAAGCTCAGCATAAGCTAGCTTGGAACTAAAGAAACTCTCTTGGGCTAGGGAGTAGGCACTACTACAAAAACATCTTTTCGAGTCGCCTCCAAATTGCCTATAACGTCTCCTAAGAGGCGGCTTTGATGCTACCAACTCTCGAACTATTTGGAGTTTTATTGTCGCCCCTTTGAGGTGACACTTATGCTATTATTCAAGTCGCCTTTTATGTAAGAGGTGACAAGAAAGATATATATTTTTAAAAAAATGAATTAATTAACCATTATGAGTCAGCTCTGACGTTTGTAGGTGACATGAAAAAGGTTTTTCAGATTATTACAAAAATTTATTAATTATACCAAGTCGCCTATTATACATAGCGACATGAAAGATATATTTTATAGGCGACACAAAATATATTTTCTAAAATAATGGCAAAATTGTAAATAACGCAAACGGCAAGTTAACGTCCGTTAGAAAAAAAGCATTTGGTGAACGTTTTCGGAACTCAGGGGGTATATGGTGAATATCTGAAACATTGGGGGTATATGGTGAATTTTCCGATTTGTCGGGGGTATATGGTGAAAAGACCGAATATTAAATTTAAGTATTAACAAATATATGAATAAAACAATAATAAAAATAATCACGTGCAATCTTACTATAGCTTATTTCCATCTTAGAGACTTGCGATTTCTTCTGTTATTGACTTGCCAAGTCCGGTAAGTCCTAAATATCAAAACAGTAATATCCTTGCTTAAGCAATAAAGTGTAATTTTCTTTTGATGGGGAGAAGTTTCTTAGAAAATTCGGTAGCACCTCCCCTATAATTGGAGATCACCCAAGTTTGATAACTTGCTCAAATACATCATTCAACTCATACAAACACTCTCATCATAATTGGAGATCACCCAAGTCCCACAACTTGCTCAAATCCAATCTCACCTAGCAAATACAAAACACAAGAGGATTAAACTGAACTTTAATTTGAATGCAATACTATAATGTTGCTGCATTTGGTATACATTACTATTATGCTATGCAATTGTGGTATGTAGTATTGTTGTGGATTTGTAGAGGTGCTGTCAGGTGGTGGCTTGGCTGCAGTGGGTTTGTAGAGGTGCTGTCAGGTGATGCAGTGGCTTGGCTGCAGTGGGTTTGCAGAGGTGCTGTTAGGTGGTGGCTTGACTGTTGTGTGGTCAGAGATGGTATGCAGTTTTAGTTGGGATGAAGAACAATCTAGGATCAAGTCAACCTTTAAGACAGAGGGTAGAGAGAAGTGTTTCTCCTTTTCTATGTGTACGTGCAGCACGAATAAAATCCTCAACCCCTTGGCGAAATTCAGGGGTAGTACACTTACCTGAAAACCAACTTTATGATTCCAGAAGCTATCATTCCTACAGCACCAGACAGTATAAAGTATAAACAAGCCCAGCCATAGCATCATAGCAAGTTGCTTTTTGAAATTTCGAATGTCTACAATTGGTGATCCAATGAAGAATTCTGTGCAGCTCATCACTTCGTGAATTAATTCCCATCCAAACTTTATATATCTAGGAGACATAATCTGCTATAATGACAGCTAAACAGGAAAGTGAACCTACTTTAACTTAATGTTCTACATGTTACCTTGAAAGCCCTAAAACTTCCCTGCAAACAAGCAACCCGTGGCTGCTGCTAACCCCATTACCAGAAGAAAGGGAGGGCTAGACTATAATACTCACATATTCTATCTCTACTACCAATTATCCTCTTGACACATACTCAGCATCCAGCATACCTAATACCTATAAAAGGTCATCACTGCAAGCATTGAACGTGCCATACCTTCCGAAACCAACCACCAATTAGGGAACCAAAGGAAAAGAGGGAAAAGGAGGAGTAAAGTATGTGTAGAGCAACAAGAGTAGAAATAGACACATGTAAGAAAACAAAAAAAAATGCTAGTATCATCATATAAAGAAATATGCAGCTGATATTGATGACAACATTACACAAGCATGGTAATAGGTATTTACTACAACCCAAGCTTTAACTGTCCTATTTCTCAAATGAATCATGCTAGACTTGTTTACGCGATTTACAGAACAGGAGTATGAGACAAATAGTAAGAAATCTATCAGTTTGTCAAATAGAACTTTTTTAGCATACCATATAAAATGATAAGGCGACAGAGTACGCAAACCCAAGCAGCTTATGACAATTGCCAAAAGGTGGAAGTATAAAAGAAACCACTTGTGTGTTGCAAGCTTGCAGTTTGCAACTGTGTTCAGCCCTTTTCTTGTATGACCTTGAAGCTCTTAAATCTAGCTTGGAAATGTCTGATATAAAAGACAGTAAAAACTAAAAAAATATCTTGCTCATCTTTCATCAAGCGAGGGAAAGCGGGGAAGGAGAAGTCTTTTATCCCATAGATTATCTTTTCCACTAATAAGACAAACTTATAGATCATATAGTCCATAACAACAAGCATAACTTCTAACATTCCAAAATTTAAGCACAGAACACCAATCAGTGGGTATACTCTAATGTTGAGCAAGATATTTACCACTAATAAAACATGTGATGGATGAATTGTGTACCTAATTTGTGGAAGTTATGCCTAAATCACATAGAGCAGCATTGTTGCAAATAAAATATCTCTCCAAAAAAAGTATCTCCTCAAGCAAAACCAAAATGGCATATGAATTACTAGGAAGCACAATTACTCCCATATATGCAGCATACTGTAAAATATAATCTCTGCGACTCTGCCTTGGTTACATGATGGATATCTCTACTATCTCTCCAAACACAACTAATCTACCTGCTTATGCGACATTTTGGGTGAAACAAATGGAGGAGAAATAAGAAGTCGATTCAGAATCAAGGCAACGACAACAGTAAACACTCAGGCAAAGGGAATTCTAGAATATATAGTTTTATTTTCATATCGGTTAAGGATGATGGGTTTCATTTCCCAACTTTAGAGTCCATATAAAACATCTACAAGGTTCATTCAGCGAACTCCTTCAAAATATGTCAGATAGTACAACAGATTTGCATCTTTAGTCTTACTATCTTCAACTTATGATTTATAAGGGCTACAAATTAAATTACTCAACTTTCAGTGTCGCACCACATTTATCAGAACTAATATTGATCAAAAGGTCTATCTTTAAGAAAACAATCCTTTTGCGAAATTCAGTATTAACTACTGTTTATTCATATCTTTTCCAAAGACACCATCTTTAGCAATCAGGAAAACCATTAAAGAAGGCATATCATAGACACATAAGAAACTAGGTTCACTAAATAATTTCTATAAAAAAAATGCCCGATTTAATCATATCATTCAATGATTTTTAGATAAAAAAAAATGCCCAATTTGATAAGTGATAAAAGGATAATAACATAAACATAAGGAATTAAAGTCAAAAACTTACAGATTAATAACATATACTTCAATTTCGTAGAAATTTCACAAATAAAATAAACCCCATTGAATTTCTTGGATCAATAGTGTAAGTTCTTATACTGAAAATTTCGAAGATGAATTACTCTTGTGACGATGATGAATCAAATTCCCAATTTGGAAGAAATTTGATCTTCCGACGATAATGAATCAAATTCCCAATTTGGAAGAAATTTGATCTTCCGACGATAATGAATTGCTCTTGTCATAACAACGGGGATTAAGGGCTATTTTGGGAAGAAGAAGATCGAAAGGGTTTTGACTTTTGGGCGAAGAAGAAGATCGAAAGAGTTTTGGGAACAAAGATCAAGATTGAAAAAAAAAAAAGCTGTCCATAAAAGTCTTTCGGGAAAATATTCATTCCCGACAATTACAATGAAATCCCGCGGTTTTGTGATCCTAATTATTTATTTCCTTTGGTTTTTGTCGCTTTTATTACCCGACCCGAAATAAGCGGGTTTTGGTTCAGATTTTCGACCTGTTTATCTAAATTGGTCAACCCGAACCTGACCTGAAATTAAACGGGTTAGGTTATGGTTGAAATTTTCAACCCGAAAATAACCCACTTAACCTGTTTAACTAAATGATTCACATTTAATTCGAACCATGAGGAAATCACTTAACTTGAAAAGGCCCTTTTTTTACAATTAAAATTCTCGGCCAAGCCCATATCTTCTAAAATGCATAATTCGAAAACTCTAGCTTCTTTGAGTCAGTATTCTCTGACTTCTCTCACACATTTTTGCGGTCTTGCCTTTCTTTTTTCCTCTGCATAATACCAACCACTTCTCTCTCTTGAATCCATGGAGTTAGTCAATCTCCCCTAATTTACTAGACAACTGATCTTCAATTCACATGCTATATATTTCCTCCATTTCTATAATATTCGATTGTTTTTCCTTTCAAAGTTTCATACTTTTTCCTTATGTCTTTTGCATTTCATTGCACCAGATAACGAATTGATTTCCTGCAGAATTATGCTTCCATGGCCTTAATGAAAGACTTCAAGGATCTACTGAATTCAATAGCCAAAATTGGATTTTTAGTTCGTTTTGTTATTAAATAAAAGAGTTGTTGGTGTGCCTTTTCCTTGTATTTACTTGGTATTTTATATGTACAATTAAATTAGAAATTGAATGCTTCTGGTCAAATTAGTTTTCTAATAATTTGATTACTTTCTAAATATTATGTTTTTTTTTGAAGAATATGTTAAAAAAATTAAATGGTTTATCCGAGTTTCTAAATTTGTAATGAACTAGTTTTAATTAAATGGGGTTCACAAAATTAAATAGCTATTAAATTGGATAAATGGGTCAACCTGAACCCGACCCGTTTATTTGTGGGTCAGGATCAGGTTCTACTTTCTGACCTGTTTACGTAAACGAGACGAGTTCGGGTCGGGGTGCTGACAGGTCCACCCGAACCCGACCCGACCTAATTGCCAGCCTTTTATTGAACTTTAATTCCTTATGTTTTATGTTATTAATCTGATTAAGGATTTTATGGGATAGGTGTAATCAGCTTTGATGTTTAATTCCTTATGTTTACAGCTATCAGCCTTTTATTGAATAAGGAATTAAACTTCAAACCTGATAACACCCGTTTATATTTACTTATTGTCCTTTCAACGTCTGTTTTTGACCAAGTTTTTATCGTGAAATTCTTTCTTCTTTTGCGTTTTTTCCCTTTGATTGAACTTCTTTCTTCTTCTGCATTTTTTTCCTTTGGTCAAAATGCTTAATATGGAGGGAAATATTTTTGGAGTTGAGGAGGGAAAGAACTTTCATGGGTGCGATCCGTGAAAATTGAGGAAATGTGGTTGCAATCCGTGTGCTCCCAATCTCTGTAAATCTATTGGTTGATAAAAATGCTTATTTTATTATTATTGGCTAGTTGGAGTTCGTAAAAATTAATATAAAGTTTATGCCTTTATTTTTATAAATGGGTTGTAGTCTTTAAATGCATTTTTTCTATAAACCCTCAAAATTCCCTTAAATGATTTGTGCCATTTCTTCTGTAAGTACAAGTGCAATTCCAATGCATTTTCTCTCTTATTAAAGTCTAATCATATCATGTTCCCCTTTTTCTAAATTCCCGTGTAAAATGAGAAGTAAGTACTATATTATGGGACAGAGAGAGTAGCATTTTTGGACTCGTTGCGGTCCTGTGCCCTAGGTCGTCGCACTTTTCGTCTAGGCCCAGATCGATAAATTTTAGGGTAACTTTAATACTAACTCCGTTTCTCAGTAAATGCAACATTTCTTTTTGGCACAAGAACCAAGGAGAAGGATATAGAGTGTTCCTTTGTACTTTATTGCCCATCTATTTAGTTGTGTAAGGAGCATAAGTTATTAAACTTATCAAATAGGAAAATATTGCATGTATTGTGCAACAATCGAAAGAGGAATATGTTGCATGTATTGAGAAACGGAGGTAGTGTATTTTACGGCGACTATGATAAATTTTACGGTAACTTTTGCACATGTTACGGTGACTTTGATGCATTATAAGGGAACTTTGATTCATGTAGAGTTAACCTTGAGTAATTTAAAGGTAACTTTTATTTCTTGAGGGTAATTTTAATTCATTATAAAGGTAATTTTAATTGATTATAGAGAAAAAGAATTATATTTGATATATATATAAGCTAAATGAAAAAAAAGCCATGCTATTATATATCTCAATGTAAGATAAAAGCTATACATTAAAAAGTTGTAGATTACTCATTTAGGGAATGTCTCAGTGGCGGATCCAACGTGGGTTCAATGGGTTCAATTAAACCCATGAGGATCCGGGAAAATAACAGCGAAGAACTAAAAAAAGGGGAAATAGCTATGTTTATATACAGTTTACGCGTGTTGTTTCACTGAAATGCAATGTGGCTCAGCGGTAGAGTGTGTAACTCTTTGTAATCTTCAGTTCATTGTCGCCTGTTCGATACTCCTTGGATGTATTATTTCATTGTCTTCTCTTTTTCCCTTTTTTTCTCCCTTTATGCTTATGTAATGTTGTTGATCTTTGTCTTCTCTTTTTCCCTTTTTTTCTCCCTTTATGCTTATGTTTATATTATTGGTCTTTTTCCCTCTTTTTTTAATCATTCCTTTATTTTTCAGCTCACTTGTTATTTATAAACTATTTTTTAGCTCCCTTTTTTATTTATAAACAAGTAAAGTTCCTGAGGAAGAAATCTAAAGAGAGAAGAAGTTTAATTATACAGATGTGCTGCTAGACTCTATGTATGTTCCTAAGCTGGAACCAAATATGAAGAATTCAAGAAAAATGATACAGAAGCAAGCAGCAACAAAGTTCCTAGAAGAGTTCATAGAAGGAACACAAATAGAGCGGTTCCTAGGTATATTCTAAGAGGAACATTAAATATAAAGTTACGGAGCAGTTCTTCAGTGGGAGCAGCAAAATGAAGTTTCAGAGTTGAAACACGAAGTTCCTGAGCAGGAAGTATGAGTGCGAAGTTCCTTAAAGGAACTAGCACATCGAAGTTCCAGAGGTGGACCTATCAGCATGCAGTTATTGAGTTGGAGTAGCATGGAGCATGAAGGCAGAAAATATGAGCTTATTTTCTAGGATTCATGTAAGTATGTGGAAATTTGAAAGGTAATGAAACAAGGTCAAAAGGAACTTGTGGAACTTAGAGTCAAAAGTATTTAAGAGTCAATAAGTCTTATGCATATTATTATCTTAATCTATAGGAATTTATTTAGAGTTTATTTCTTAACAAATCTCTACTTGGTTAATTGTTTTTAGATAATATGCATTAGTTGTTTTAGGATAAGATTTAGTTTTTAAATGAAAGATTAGTTTTAATTATAATAGTTTTAAATAAAATCGGTTTTAATTTAGGATTCTGATTTTAATATCTTTTATTTATATTTTACTTTATCAGTTTTTGGGAAATAAAAAGCCTAGATTTATAATACGTATAATGAGTTTTTGTGAGTGCAGGAAGTTGTAGACGCAAGTTCATGTACGAACTGGAACTCATGTATTCAGTCTTAGGAACACTGATTGGAAACACACCTAGAAACAATCTTAGGAACAACAAAGTAATTATATTCTATAAACTGAATGTGTAGTCTGATAGTTTAAAGAGTCGGTCTTTTTTGTTTCCTAGTTAGTTTAGACTTAGATCCTATTAATTAGGAAGTTAGTTTAGGAAAAGATTTTATTTAGATTTTCTGTTTTAGAAAAGATATTATTTTTAAATAAAGATTTTATCTTTTATATTTTCGGTCAACTAAAAATAAGATATTTAATTTGGGAAAAATATTTTAATAAAAGAAATGGTATTTTAATTAAGTTAGTTTTAGTTTTCGGTTTTAATTAAAATAAAATTAATTAATTGATTTCCAAGTACACATTCAATAGTTTACTTATTTTCCAAGCTCCACAACCCACATTTACTGTACACGTTCAAATTAATTTAGTGGAGTTAGTGGTTTCTTTGTTCCCAAACAATAAACATAATGGAAACATGGAGTTAGTGATCTAAGTAGTGGGATGTTACTGAAGGAGTATTCAGAAGAAATAATAGAACGTCTAATTCAAGTTTCAAAGTGTCTGACTGGTGTCATTACATAGGGTCTGACTTGTGTCATTCCATAAGGTCTGGCTTAAGGAATAATGTTATAAAAGAATATATTTTTCTATTCCTCGTTTTGAGTCAGTTCCAATGAGTTTCAAGTTCCTACGAGTGCCATGTTCCTTTATAGTTCTTCAGTTTCTACATACTAGAGTTAAACTATATTATCAAATGTCTGTATTTGAGTTTGGGGTTAAAGGGTTTGAGTGAACTCTTGTAATGGGGACTTGGTTAGGAGTTTGAGTGAATTCTTGTATCAAGTTCGAGTTAGGAACTTGAGTAAGTTCTTGTTGTGTATTCGTACACTAGAGGAAAAAAGCCCAAGGGCTGCGGTCAAAAGGGGCCCAAGGGCTGCGTTTTTTGACCGCAGCCATTAGACTAGCAGCCCTTGGCAATTAGGAAGGGCTGCGGTCAGGGCAAAAACCGCAGCCCTTGGTTGGTTAAGGGCTGCGGTTAAGGGCAAAAACCGCAGACCCTTAACTCACTAAGGGCTGCGGTTTTTGCCCTTAACCGCACTCTTAACCAACCAAGGGCTGCGGTTTTTGCCCGAACCGCACCCTTGTGACCCAAAAAAAAATAAATTTTTTTTTTTTTTTTTTTCATTTTTTAGCCCAAAATGACCCCCCAAACAATTATATATATAGAAAAGTATCATTTTTCATTACAAATATATAGGAAGTTACAAAAATATGGTACTCCAGCCTAAATTCAATTTGATGACTTCATATTTTCTCTTCTTGAGGAGCAAAGATCCTCTTATGCTGACCCATCCATATCTTTTTCTTCTTCACAAATTCTTAGATGCAAAATTTTCAAATTGTTTGAGGTGCAACCGCACAAGAGCTTAACTAAACCAATAAACAACCAACAACCACTTAGTGCTTGGTAGATTTGATACTCGCAACCGCATTACCAACCTTCACATCCATATATTAAATATAAAGCAAACGGCATCACATATACCTTAAATTTTGTGGCAACACTCAACTTTTGTGAATCGGCTCCCTAGACTTGAATAAGGGACCAACAACAGTTTTTTTTGGACTCGTACCCAAGATACTTGAAGCAAATTTACGAGGAAGGAAAGTCTCACAAGAAGATAAAAGTTGAACAGAGCCAAAATGCATCAGTCTCTGTTCTTCTCCTAAAACCTTGTTGTGTCATACATAACCCGAAACAAGTAGCAGTGTCCCACCATAAAAATTATTGAAACATATCACAAGTAAACGACAAAAAATTAAGTACCCACGTACAAAACTTTAAGCAAGTATTATAGCTGGAAAACTTTCCAAAACAATCGCCAGTTTAGCAAGCACACATGGCCATGTTATACATCTTGAATTCTATAAGGATGCGCTATAGTCTCGTAAATTTAAATTTCAAACTTTCCTAACAAACTTACCTCCCGCTCTAATTTGAATAAATGACGATTGAAGTGCTTGCTGCAATCTCTCATTCGCATAATTGATGCGTAACCTGCTCAAAGCTATTTTTCCGAAACAAGGGTGTACAAGATGAATATCAAGATAGTTAAAGAGGTGAAATGGAATACAAAATATAACAATGTAAACCCGAATGAATAAATAAATGAATAAAAACATACATCAAATGATTCAAAACCATATTTGTTCTACAAGCTAATTAAACAAGCAAGAATAGATAGATTTTGCCAATGCATCACGAGTATACGGTTTCAAAGCTAAAATAAATAAAATTTACGCTTGCCATCGGCAATCGGTCTATGTTCGCGTTGGCCACCAATAACTCGAAGTAAATAACGAGAAAATCAACCAATAAGCGACCAAAACCGGAACTATAATAAACAAAAAATTTAAGTGATTCAAGGAACATAGAACTAAGATCACAAAGAAAAAGAAAAAGAAAAAGAAAAAGAACTTGTATGCATTGACAAACATTGTTCAAAGAACGAAACAAAAAATATCTTCATCCAATTGCCCCAACACCTTTAAACACACGGGTATTATGAAGGCGACAAAGTACAAGGGAGTATCAAGTACGACTATATACTCCCTCGTTTGAGTACTAGTTCAAATTGCACTATCGGGGAGGGGGACTTGCGGGGGTCAAGTGAGGGGGGGGGGGGCTGCAGGGGGTCGATGAGGAGGGTGGGGCGCAGGGGGTCGGTGAGGGGGGTTGTGCAGGGGGTCGGTGAGGGGGAGATTGCAGGGGGTCGGGGAGGGGGTGGGGCTGCAGGGGGTCGTGAGGGGGGTGGGGCTGCAGGAGGTCGGTGAGGGGGTGGGGCTGCAGGGGGTCGGTGAGGGGGGTTGTGCAGGGGGTCGGTGAGGGCGGGGTTGTGCAGGGGGTCGGTGAGGGGGGATTGCAGGGGGTCGGGGAGGGGGGCTTGCAGGGGTCGGTGAGGGGGGTGGGGCTGCAGGGGGGGTGGGCTGCAGGGGGTCGTGAGGGGGGGATTGCGGGGGTCAGTGGGGGGGGGGATTGCAGGGGGGTCGGTGAGGGGGGGCTTGCAGGGGGTCGGGGAGTGGGGATTGCAGGGGGTCCGTGAGGGGGGTGGGGCCGCAGAGGGTCGGTGAGGGGGAGTGCAGGGGGAGTGCAACGGGGGGGGGAGTGCGGGGTGGGAGTGCAGCAGGGGGAGTGCAAGGGGGGGAGAGGGGAGTGCAGCAGGGAGTGCAGCAGGGGGAGGGGCTGCAGGGGCGGGTCGTGGGGGAGTGCAGCAGGGAGCTAGTGGGGAGAGCAGGGGGAGTGCAGCAGGGGGAGGGCTGCAGGGGCCGGTCGTGGGGGAGTGCAGCAGGGAGGGGGGGCGGGGGCGAGGGGACTGGGGGAGGAGATAGTTCAAGTCGGCAGGGAGGGGGGGGCAGGGGGGAACCGTCTTATCACCATCCTGGATACCACGAAATATCATCTCCTCTCTCGATACTCTCTCTCACTAAAATCAAACCACCAAAAGTAATCAAATTAAACAAAGATCTAATTCACTAAAATCAAATTAAACATTCACATTCGATTCCCCGTCTCTTAAAGGTGCTAACACACAATCTCACAAATGAAAGAAACAAACTTTCGCCAATTTAAAAAAAAAAATCTCAGTGAGAACAAAAAAGCAACATGACCCAACATATTAAACATTCATTTCATCAAGACCAACATCACCCCACTTACATTCTACTTACGGGTTTTAGGTTTCCTCTAACTTATGAGTTTAAGTTTTGTTTCGGCTCATTAATAGGTTCTTACCACGAGATGAGCCAATGCGTAACCAAATAACTATATATATAATTAAAGCATCCTTCCATGCGGGGTCTTAATGAAAAAATCACTCGTAAGTAATATTTTACCATCATAAAGAGTGTGCCTTTTGTGCTTGTCCCAATTGTGTCTCGTAAGTTCTAGGTAACCTTTTTTTTACACGTAAAAGAATAGCAAACTTAAATCGATTCGAGTAATGGTAGATTTCTTAGATTATTTCCTTAAAACAAGATAAAATGTTTCTCTTATACATTTTTGGCTAACTTTTCTTGTCCATGCTCCAGCCAACGAGACCATCTCATTGGTTTACATCATCAAGATCATCAAAAAAGGTAAATGACGTATCAAGTATTCTTAGGTCATAGACTTCTAGCATCTTCATTCTCTAGATTTGTTGCTTAGGACATATCGCAGCAGGGGGAGAGTGGAGAGTGTAGCAGGGGGAGAGTGGAAAGTGCAGCAGGTGGAGGGGATGGGGGGTGTGCAGAGGGGGCGGCTAGGGGTGTGCAAGGGGGGGAGTGCAGCAAGAGGGGGGAGGACTGGGACTTTTGACCTTATTCCATTCAATCACTATAGCTATTGGTTAATATTAACATGAATTGGCTAATATGTGGAATGTTTAATCATCTTTCATCAATTCTTTGCATTCACAAAATGGAAATGATCAAATATCAAACTTTAGAAGGTTAAATCATGAGAATCTAGCCTTGAAAAATAACTGGAACCTTAGCTTCAATCATCAATTTGGTAAGTTTGATTCTCGCAAAATACTCTTGAAAAGCTAGCCTTGAAAAATAAATATGCTTTTGCTCTTTTTTTTTTTAACTTTTAAGTTGTATTAACTATGAGTTCTCTCTTCGCATTAGAAAAATAATTTCACGTTTAATAAGTTTATATAATTAGTTTAGTTAAGCTTAGATAAGTTCTAACTTATAACACCTTATATAAGTTTCAATAAGTTCAAATAAGTTCAGTAAGTTCAGATATTAGGCCAAGAAATCCCACAAATATCAATAACCAACTAAATTCACCAACTTTATGCATGAAGCAATGATGGCAAAAAACAATTAAACAAAACCAAAGATGATCCCAAAGGGGGCAACAATGCCCATACTAATTCCTCGAACAATCATCTTCAACTAAGGGGGAAAGGGGAAAAAATAAGGTTCATCCTCGAACAATCAACTTCGGATAAAAGGGTTCTAATTTCTAAAACATAACTCGATCAAAGGCGGCAAAAAAAAGAGAAAGAATAACACATACCTTTTTTCATACTCCGAGAGATTAATACAAATCAATATAAAATGCCTTACTCTAATGAAGTTAACCCCGCAACGCCCGCATCGAAAACAACCCCAATATTCAATCAATAATATTTTGTTCAACCGAAAGAACATATTCAATATCACTCGTCAATTTTTAGTTTCCGAATCCCAAATTATAAGGCATATACTAGTTAACAATATGACAATGCTTCGACCATTTCAACATTATAACAATATAAAATCCGAAATTATAAGGCATATCCGGAATTTTAATTATGTATTGTTTCTTTGATAAAAGGAAAGGATATAATAATCAACTCTATAAATAAACGACAATTTCAACATTGGGGTCCAAACCAAGATTCTCCAAGCTTGACCATTCAAATATAAACATAAGAAAACTTGAGAAGATCAAGTAGCCAAGTACGCACTCTAAAAACAATACACTGAATAGTTCAGAATCCGAAAGACAATACCACTGAATACAACTTCAATTCACGCACAATAATTTAGTAAACAAACACAATAAATTTGGCTAATTAAGGATAAGTTCCCAATACTACTAGTGCGGAGATACAATATAAAAGCGAGAAGATGGATGAATATCCACAACTCTAATCTACTTTATTTTGTGTTTATTTATTGAAAGGTGTTAATGTTGGATTGTTGTAGCATCTAGTAAGAGATTGAGGAAGGAAATTAGAATGAAGATAGAAAGATGCGAGGGTACACTGATATACAAAATAGTTAAAAGAAATATGATGATCAGAAACACACATATTCTGATACTTCAGAGAACATCCAGATATAAATCAAATCGAAAATGTCATATGCTTGTTGGAAAGATACTATGTATGAATATCCACTCTCTATCTTCCTTCACAAGCTTCTTGAGAACCGAATCGTATTGTACTTGCTAGTGTACGCTTCCCCTCTAAATAGACGCACATGAAAAGGACTATCAAGCTTATAGGTGCTCGTATTATTTGTGATAGATGCTTCAGAAAATGTATTGAGCCTAATTTCTATTGAAATACTTCCTAGATGAACCCAATACTAAAGAAAACCTAATTCAGATGCTAAATCCATCACATTGCAAAACAAATCACACAATCAAATGAAGAAATTCGCAAAAAAAAAAAACGAAATCCCTAAAAAATCAGACAAATTAAAGAAGAATAAGGGAGAAAGAGAGAAATACCTGAGTTGGAGGACATTCGTGAACGGCGCCAGAGAGGACATTCGTGAACGGCGCGCCGAGAGAGGACATTCGTGAGAAGTCGCTTTCAAGCCGCCCTACAATTACTGCAGCACGGTGGTTGCGCGACGAAAATGAAAAAAGGAAAAGAGTGAGGGAAGGAGGCGCCGAGGAGAGAAGACCGAGGGAAGGAGGAGAAACAAGCCGACGAAGCGGCGAGCAAACCCGCACCGCAATCGACGTCGGAGAGAGATGCGGGGCGCGAGTGTGAGAGAGGAGGCGGGGAGTAAGAGAGAGAGAGGCGGGGATTCGGATAGGGTATGGTGGGTGAGTGCGGGAATTGCCAAAGCGAAGGAACTTTTATGGGGAAATTGAAAACGAAAAATATAACCTTAAGGGCTGCGTTCTTTTAAAACCGCAGCCCTTTGTAATGAAGGGCTGCGGTCTTTCAAAAACCGCAGCCCTTTGAAATAAAGGGCTGCGGTTTTTAGACTAACCGCAGCCCTTTGTAATTAAGGGCTGCGTTTTTTAGATAACCGCAGCCCTTGAACCGCAGCCCTTGGTCTTTTTTCCTCTAGTGGTAGACTTAGGGTGAAGTCTATCCAGGGGTGAAGCAAGGGTTTGAGTAAACCTTTCGTAAAGAGTTGTGGGAACTCTTGAGAGACTTATAGTCAAGTCTAGAGTATAGAGTGGAAATTAGGAGAGAGTTAGAGTTCTTAGTGGAACTTGGGTATGTAATAGGTTGTAACAGAGGAGGTTTCCTATTATAGTGAAGAGTTTAAATCCTGAGAAGGTCGTGGTTTTTCTTCTTGTATTGAGACAAGAAGTTTCCACGTAAAAATCTCTCTTGCACTTTGAGTTCTTTATTGCTTATGTTTTAAATTCCGCATTATTTGGGCAATAAGTTCCACACTACAATTCACCCCCCCTCTTGTAGTGTTCCTTCCGAGTTAACATTTTCCTTCTTAGTCTTCAAAGAGATTTAAGGATCCAACTAAATAAGGACAATAACATGCTAGAGATGTACCGCTCAATGCACATGTTCTGCAGTATGGATCACATAACCTAGTTGAAGGCGTCGATTTTTATTCCTTTATGCCTACACGCAGTGTGAGCGCGTTTATTTGACTCCCCCATTGTTAAGGTTTTATTAAAAATATGTTTTTGAAGTCACCAATAATTTTTTAGAGGAAAACTTATAAATCTATTCGGATATTGAACTGTAGGGACATCTTAGGGACTTATCCAATGTAGATTTCCCCGTCCTGACTCCATAGATGGTCAAAATGAACCATAGAATGAGTTTGGGGGTGAGGATACAACACAGTCTGGAACCATGTTGCCCATTGCCGACCTTTACTAAATATCGATTCATTACAGATTTTATGCAAAAGAATAATCATATAACGTTTTAAACACCCTAAAAAATATTTAGTCTAGGTTGGTTCAGGAAACACATAAAAAGACTATATTTTTAGTGACAAGTTATTAAGCAATCATTTTACAAGGTTCCAAACAGGTTGTCCAATTTATCTGAATTAGTTAGAACAGTTCCTTAGGTCTTGTTTAGCAATAATAACATGTGGGTGATAAAATCATGCATAGGACAAATAAAACAATCAGGAATAGTATATACAAGAATAAGAATAAAAGGGTTAGAATTTGCAAATAATCACGATTATCAATTAAAGATCTACATCATGACAAAAAATGTTAGTAACTGCAATACAATAAATATAGTTGATTATTTAAGGATCCTCAGGATTATACCTATGCGGTTTAGATCGAAGAGTGTAACGACCTTCAGGCGGAGCAATCGTGGAACCAGGAACGCAATATGATCAGGAACTGGGAATTGATTTGAAAGTGTTTAAGTATTTGGAGATTCGTAATAGGATTCGTAAGTATTCGTAAGTATTTTATGCTCGTAAAATAATAATGAAAAAGCCGTGTCTGATTCGAGAAATCAGCCCGTATTTATAGGCAGTAGAAAACTGCGCTGCACGCGCCTTACTGCGCCAGGCGCAGTCCGACATGGCAGGCGCAATGCCACGCGTCAGGCGCAGATTAGCGCACCTGACGTGGTCTGCCCAATCAGATTCGACCATGTGTAAACGCATTTTTGAAAAGATAGAAAAGTAACTTGCGTCTCACACAGGACTTGCGTCAGACGCATGACTCTGTGTGAGTCACAAGTCCACGTGTCAGGCGCTCATTGGCGCACCTGACGCGACCTGGCCTATACGCTGGACGCACGTGGCACGTTGAGCGCAGCTGCCGCGTCCGGTGCATATTCCAGCATATTCGGCTTTTGATTCTACGCGTGCTTTGATGATGCTATTTTATCCCTAAAAATCCGGGGATTGAATTTCACGGGATGAAAAAATCTGATTTATGCTCAAAGATAATAAAAGCATTTATGAATACATTTATTAAAATAATAAATATTTAATTAGGCTCTTAAAATGGACTTAAAACGTTTTACGGATTTAATTTATAATTAATCATCATGGATAATTAATTGGGCATTAGAATATTATTTCAAAACGCAACATGGCCTGGTTATTCGGATTGCTCTTCCATTAAGCCGTGCCAACTAATACCGCGGTATGTTTAATCATTGGACCCTTAAATGGGGAGACATGATTACGTGTCTACAGAAGCCTCCCTCTTTGACTGAGGTTTGCAAAACCGAAAGTCAAAGTACACGTGTCGGGACGGAGAATGATTCCAGATGCTCTGCAATCCAAAATCACTCTTTTACGCCAGTACCTGCAAAATAAGCAAAGTTTCAAGAACGGACATATGTGAAACACATTTACAAAATAATTGTAAATTTGCAAAAAATGAAATGATATGTGAAAAAAAAGAAAAAAAAGGAATAATGAGCTATTATAGCCCGGCTCATGTCGGGGTAGAGCTATTATGTTTCTGCTCCAGGGTGTTGATGATGTGTAGAGCTATTCTGTTCCGGCTCACGTCAGGGTAGAGCTATTATGTTCCGGCTCACGTCGGGGTAGAGCTATTCTGTTCCCGCTCCGTGGTGTTGATAATGTGTAGAGCTATTATGTTCCGTTTCACGTCGGGGTAGAGCTATTATGTTCCGACTCACGTCGGGGTAGAGCTATTATGTTCCGGCTCACGTCGGGGTAGAGCTATTATGTCCCGCTCCGGGGTGTTGATAATGTGTACAGCTATTATATTCCGGCTCACGTCGGGGTAGAGCTATTATGTTCCCGCTCCGTGGTGTTGATAATGTGTAGAGCTATTATGTTCCGGCTCACGTCGGGGTAGAGCTATTATGTTCCCGCTCCAGGGTGTTGATAATGTATAGAGTTATTCTGTTCCAACTCACGTCGGGGTAGAGCTATTATGTTCTCGCTCCGGGGTATTGATAATGTGTAGAGCTATTTTGTTCCGGCTCACGTCGGGGTAGAGCTATTATGTTCCCGCTCCGGGGTGTTGATAATGGGCAGAGCTATTCTATTCCGGCTCACGTCGGGGTAGAGCTATTATGTTCCCGCTCCGGGGTGTTGATAATGGTCCGAAGACCTAGCGGTGTGTTTTCCACTGGTGATTTGAAATGGTCCGCAGACCTAACAGTTTGTTCTCCATCGTTAGTGTGAAATGGTCCGCAGACCCAACTGTTTATTTTTCGTCGTTAATGCTCCTGAGTATTTGCTGTTTCTCGAGCAATGTATGTTGAAAGTTTGGAAGAATGGCAAAATTGTATTTTTTTGTGAACTTTTGAAAGTTCGTTGGTTTGTCGCGTGCGATATCGAAGTGTAACGAACATTTGAAGTCATTTAGAATCGAGCGTGTGGGCCTCACCTGGCTAACAAGCCCCCAAGCGTACTATATAGGACTGTACGCCAGACGTACAGGCTTGCGCTTAGTGTGGGATGCTGCGCTGGATGCAGTTTGCTGCGCTAGACGTAGTTTGCTGCATGCGATGTCATAATGACCATTTGAATTTATAAGGAGTTGAGCATGTGGGCCCCACTTGGCTAAGAAGCCCCTTAGCACTCTGTATAGGGTTGTGCGCCAGACGCATAGGTCTGCACTTGGCATGGTATGCTGCGCTGGACGCTATTTACTGCGTGTAGCGTTGTCGGTGCGTTGGACGCAGCATGTATATAACGCTTGTCTTCTGTTGTTAATTTGTAGTGGTCCGCAAACCTTGGCGGAATATAACTCGTATAGAGTCGTTTAATGTTGGGTACCTGTGAATACAAATAACACACAACAAACAACAAGGGTGCATGCATGTGTCCCGTGATGCGGGTGCTAGTGTATGGATAAGAAAAGACTTGACCTATAAAGAGTGACCTCTAACATTCTAGACTTAAAAGTGCTATCGTGTGTGCATACATTTGTGTGTGTGTGTGCGACTCGATGATTGATGTTAGGATCATATGGCTAAGGACGAAGAATGTAATGCTTGCAGATATGTAATGCAAATGTAGAGATATGACATTAATGCAGATGATATGATATGATGATTTGATCGTTCCATTAAAAGCTTAAATTTTCGTTTAGAAACTGTTTTTGAAAGAGGAGAAATGGGAAGCCCCCAAGGATGATCCATGTAAGTTATGTTTGCTTTGAAATGTGTTGTAGTTGTTACGAGCCTAAATGAGCCCATAAAACAGTTAGGATCTCATATGGGTTTGGAGCCCACAATCTTTTGTATCGACTCGTAATGAAGTCTTTATCAAGGTACACATGGAGCCCAAGGATAAGCTATTCAGTTAATAGACTATGTTGGATTTGAAATACGTTATCGAACGAGCTTTTGTAGCGCTTGAGTTGTATATGCTTCGAGTTTTGTAAGCCAAGGGCCTAAGCGAGCCCATAAATAGATGCGATGTTGTATCCGTGTGGGTTTTAAAACCCAAGATGTCATGTATGGACTCGTAATGAAGTCCTTATATCAATAGGCCTGGACTTAGAGCCTATGATTTTCTGGGTGGACCAGCGATGAAGCCCCCAGTAATATGGAGTTGATGAAGTACTAAGCTTGATTGCTTGATTTTGAAGATGTCTCGTCACGCTTAGTGGAAGTTTCGACCAAAGATTCCATATAGGGTTCCTAAGGTGAGAAGACAAGAAAGGCCAAACAAAGGAACACTCAAAGATGAAGCGCGGTCATAGCGCTGAGTGTTGAAAGGTTATGCTAAGGCTGGCTTAGAAGTGATAATGTTGCTTAGAAGAAGGAAGTGATTAGAATAAGAAAAGGCAGAGTCATAATGAATCGACTCACGCAATGAGGTAGGCTAATGATACAGGTTCAAATCCCAATCCAGTTCTAAAGGTAGGGATGAGCATTGAAAATTCATGATTTTTGGGCGATCGCGCTTTTCTCATGGGCCTAGGCGAGCCTTAAAAATATATTTTGAATTAAAATGGTCGGGCCTCGAAAGAGGTTGCCTACGTATCCATGATGGAATCAGGCCAGTCGTAGCTCTTAACATTTTAATTGGTGGCCGAACATTTTGCTTTGGAGCCATTTGCAATGAATTAAGCATTGATTTGGAAGAGGTCTTTGGCAAGGTTGGATAATGATGTAGGTTTGGTTTGGTTTAAAGCGGTCGGAGCTCAGGGTGAGGTTT
Organism: Beta corolliflora; assembly: GCA_947648045.1. NCBI lineage: Eukaryota > Viridiplantae > Streptophyta > Magnoliopsida > Caryophyllales > Amaranthaceae > Beta > Beta corolliflora. The sequence goes on from CANSZD010001281.1 coordinate 480,167, forward strand.
CCTACGTATCTTTAGCAGAATCAGACCATTCGTAGTTCAGGCTAATGAATGAGAAGATGCCCTGACTTTTGCCTAAGTCGCCCTTATGGGTTTTCGATCTAGCGGACTTTCGTTTGTCTTTTTAGGGCTTATTGGGATACGATATGCATGGTTATGAGAAGGTTTATTAGATATAGATTTGGCTTGCAATGATTTTTGGATATGGAGTTCAAGGCTTATTGGTTAACATTGGAGTTGGAGGTTAAAGGTTTTGAAGGAAATACCTTTGATAAAGCTATTGATGGGCTTATTTGCAATACTTCTCTTTTTTTTATATATATTTTGCACTTTTTGTATCATTTTTTTTTTGCTTTTTATTTTTTCGCTTTGATTTTTTTTTCGTTGCTCTCTTTTTTTTACTTGCCCTTTACATTGAATTGTTGTCGAATGTACTTCCCATGAGGTAGGTTAAAGGGAGAGGGGTGTTATGCATTTAGGTTGAAATGGAGGAATAGTTGTAGTGAAGGGAGGAATGCCTCTTTTATGCCAATTTGTTCATTGCCTTTATTAGAATAGTCATGAGAATTAGAAATTCATTTCTTTTAAGGCGACAATCGTGATTTCCATTGATGCTCATTAGTGCAAGGTTAAAAAAGAAATACTCATTTATTAGTTGAAAATTATGAGTACTTGCAATAAGAGGGAAAATCCGTATATATTAGACTAGAAAAAATAAGAGAAATGAAACAGAAAATGAAAGCGTAAGTCTAGACTCCTACAGTCCTACGTCACGTGACGAGACAGTTTTGTTGCTTCAATCTTCATGAAGTCTCTTTCTAAATGAAAAGAGAAAAGGTGTATATATTTTTTTCAACTAGACCTAAGCGAGTCAAAGTGTTTATATGCTATTGGGACTGGGGCTGCGTCTTTGTAGTCTGGATCAGATAGCAATTACAGTCTTTTGTCATCGATCATGTCTTGGATAATTGCCTGAAGGCTCATACACCTTTCGGTAGGGTGACATTTCCCCCTATGATATTCGCAATAGGATCCTTTCATCCCACATCGGATTTCTTTCTTCTTTAGGTGGGTCTTCTAGGGGTCCAATTGGAGAAATCGCACCTTTAGCCCGGAGTTGGTGAAATATTTGAGTATAGGTCATCTTTAGTGCGGTTTGTGCCCCTCGGGGTTTTAAATAATCCCTTGTACCCATGTCAGCGACCCCTTTCTTATTTGGGGCCTTGTTCGAGAGAATTGGAAGTCTTCCCTCTTCTATCATGTTGTGAATAAGGTGCTTCAACTTATATCAATCGTTAGTTCTATGTCCGTTTCCTCTATGGTACTTGCAATGGGTATTTTTGTCCCAATTTGGCCCTTTTCTATCTTCCTTAGGACCTGGAGTGGGTCCTACATGGTAGAGCAATTTTTTAAAATGAAGATACTCGAATATAGCACCATAGCTCATGTGCAAGGATATGAACTCCCCCTTAGGCTTTCTTTCAGGCATGGTAAGAGTTGGTGCAGGTCTGGAATGTATCTCAGTAGATGCTTGGGCGTTAGGTGAAACATCAATAATTCTTTCGCCTCCTCTAGAATGAGGCGAGCTTTCAGGGATTGATTTGATGGAAGGGTTTATCAGCGGACTATGTTGTGGGATGTCATGCAGTTCATTGATCATTTCTCGGTCAGTCGTTATTGCAGCAAAACTATCTGGTGCCTTGTAATTTGCACTACGATTCTCTTGGATAATAGTGTAGTGTGCCTCTAGTCTGACGTCACGTGCTACAAGATTCATCAGTGTACCCTTCAACTCATCAACTTGTTCTTGAGGTGTGTTTGACATATTGTATATTTCTTGTTATGGATCATCCAACGGGAGATTAGAGATGGAGTGATGGTGGAGAAGAAGGAATGGAATGGAAGAATGTATGTTTGTTTTAAAAAAGTTGAGCTTCTAGGAACGAGTCTGAATACCCTATATGCATGATGATTTTTTTTTTGATTTTTTTTTGGATGCACCTAGACCTAATGTATGTATGCGTGACTCTTTTGGATGCACCTAGACCTAATGTATGTATTCATGACTTAATCTATGCGTTCGAACCTGTAAATGCTGCCTACATATCCTAAAAGAGGGGATCAGGTCGCTTGTAGTTCAGGACTACTAAATGCGGAATGCATGAGATGAAATGGAAAGTATGAATGCAATGAGACTTCTGAATGCCTATGAACTCTAATTACGCATGAAGTGTATGAACGATGGGCTATGCAATGCAAAAGGATTCTAGTATGGATGCAGTTATAATGGATATGAAATTCCTAGACTTGATAGACTCCTAATGACGACGGACTTTCAAGGATGCTAGACTCTTAATGTGCATGAAACTCTAGTGGACCTAAACTTCTAAAGTGAATGAAACTCTAGTGGACCTAGACTCCTGAAATGGATGGGGTTCTAATGGATTTAGACTCCTAAGATAGACAGAACTCTAATGGATTTAGACTACTAAGATGGACAAAATTCTAATGGATTTAGACTCCTAAGATGGACATAATTCTAATGGATTTAGACTCCTAAGATGAACAGAATTATAATGGATTTAGACTCCTAAGATGGACAGAATTAGACGGGGTTAAGAACTCTAAATGGAGTGAAACTGGATGAACAATATACATGGAAAAATAGGATAGGGTGATGGATGAATTTTTGAAAAAGATAGGAGAATAGTTTTCGAAAAAGATGGGTGAGAGGATTTGAAAAAGATATGATGAAAGATAAGTTTTGCAAAGAAGATGAAGATTTGTTTTTTTAAAAAATAATTATGGGGTAAGTTGTGGGGAGGATAGGAAAATCCGACTTTCTCCAAAAAATAAAAAAATGAAAATAAAAAAAGAAATCCGAAACATGACTGTTCACCTAGATGAGACCTAATGACAGTGGAACTCTAAAGAAAGACGAAAACTATTTTATTTAGGCGAAATTAGACGCAAGACGTTCTGAACAGTCAATGACTCTAATGCATGCATACAAGAACATTATACGGAATTTGCCACTACATTGCCTAAAGTGACGGAAAACGCGAGATGCACAAACAACACGCCACGTAGCAAAGGTGCGTGTGGCGCAGTGTTGTGCATCTGGCGCAGGGTCAATGCGTCAGGCGCATCCTCATGCGTCTAGCGTACTGATCCCACACACGTTTTCATGACAGTTTAGGTGATGTTTTGACAAATTGAGCATAAATTCAGGACGCGAATACTGACGCACTAACCATATCGAGTTTGACAGACAAACATTGACGAGAATGCGTTATTTTTAGACTCGAACAAAGGTTTAAAAACCAATAAGCATGGACGAATAAACTGCACGTCACGCAACTAATGCGCGCGGCGCGCAGGCTATGCGTCTGGCGTGGGAACATTACGCCAAGCGCAACTTAATGTGTTTGGCGCAATGCTCTGCGGCATGCGTATTGGTAAATTGACGAAGGTTCGGGAAAAAACGGCGATTAGTTTTAGACGCGATTTGCATTATTTTTAGGCGCAAAACATATCAACCTGTTAATAAAATATGAGCAGGCAAAAATTGCAATCACACGTAAATGTCAGGTAACATGGATGCAAAAGTTCTCAACCTAAAGTCCATTTCTACATTCAACTATTGGTCAGGTTTAGGTTAAGGCTGAAATGGTCCATGACTAAGAGATTGACCCACGCTTCGTACCTTTACTTAAAAAAAAGTGGCCACATGTAAGACGCACTCCAGTTCTCAAGTCAGGAACAAGAAAACAATGGCATGGTTGGGTAGGTTTGCTTATAACTATGATCCAACACTATCGCTCAGGAAGCTTTTTGGAAAGGACAAAGCGCAAACTCCCCGAAGGTGACCTCACACATAGAACATGTGCCAATGAGGCAAGGTAGATTGTCCTTATGGTGGCTGAACAATAGCCATGCATATGCAAAATAATATATTATTCAAAGGCATAAAAGAAGAATGAATCGTATTTTTCAAGTTTCACCAACTCATTAAAAAAATATATTTTTTTAAAATCCTCCCCAGTGAAGTCGCCAAATTGTTGGCGTGGATTTTTATTCCTTTATGCCTACACGCAGTGTGAGCGCGTTTATTTGACTACCCCATTGTTAAGGTTTTATTAAAAATATGTTTTTGAAGTCGCCAACAAATTTTTAGAGGAAAACTTACAAACCTAATTGTATATTGAACTGTAGGGATATCTTAGGGACTTATCCAATGTAGAGTTCCCCGTCCTGACTCCATAGATGGTCAAAATGAGCCATAGATTGAGTTCAGGGGTGAGGGTACAACACAGTCGGAAACCATGTTGCCCATTGCTGGCCTTTACTAAATATTGATTCATTACAGATTTTATGCAAAAGAATAATCATATAACATTTTAAACACCCTAAAAATATATAGTCTAGGTTGGTTCAGGAAACACATAAAGAGACTATATTTTTAGTGACAAGTTATTAAGCAATCATATTACAAGGTTCCTAACAGGTTGTCCAATTTATCTGAATTAGTTAGAACAGTTCCTTAGGTCTTCTTTAGCAATAATAACATGTGGGTGATAAAATCATGCATAGGACAAATAAAACAATCGGAAATAGTATAAACAAGAATAATAATAAAAGGGTTAGAATTCGCAAATAATCACGATTATCAATTAAAGATCTACATCATGACAAAAAATGTTAGTAACTTCAATACAATAAATATAATTGATTATTCAAGGATCCTCAGGATTATACCTATGCGGTTTAGATCGAAGAGCGTAACGACGTTCAGGCGGAGCAATCGTGGAACCGAGAACGCAAAATGATCAGGAACGGGGAATTGATTTGAAAGTTTTTAAGTATTTGGAGATTCGTAATATGATTCGTAAGTATTCATAAGTATTTTGTGCTCGTAAAATAATAATGAAAAAGCCGTGTCTGATTTGGGTAATCAGCCCATATTTATAGGCAGAAGAAAACTGCGCTGCACGCGCCTTACTGTGCCAGGTGCAGTCCGACGTGGCCGGCACAATGTCATACGTCAGGCGCAGATTAACGCGCCTGACGTGGTCTGCCCAATCAGATTCGACCATGTGTAAACGCATTTTTGAAAAGATAGAAAAGTAACTTGCGTCTCACACAGGACTTGCGTCAGATGCAGGACTCTGTGTGAGTCACAAGTCCACGTGTCAGGCGCTCATTGGCGCGCCTGACGCGATCTGGCCAATATGCTGGATGCACTTGGCGCGCTAAGCGCAGCCGCTGCGTCTGGCGCATATTCGGCTTTTGATTCTACGCGTGCTTTGAAGATGCTATTTTATCCCTAAAAATCCGGGGATTGAATTTCACGGGATGCAAAAATCTGATTTATGCTCAAAGATAATAAAAGCATTTATGAAAAAAATTATTAAAATAATAAATATTTAATTGGGCTCTTAAAATTGACTCAAAACGTTTTACGGGTTTAATTTACAATTAATCATCATGGATAATTAAATGGCTTTAGAATATTATTTCAAAACACAACATGACCTGGTTATTCGGATTGCTCTTCCATTAGGCCGCACCAACTGATATTGCGGTATGTTTCATCATTGGACCCTTAAATGGAGAGACACGATTATGTGTCTACACTAGTCATAGAATAATGTTCATAAGAACAACTGCAGCAGTGGTGAGGAAGGACTCGCTTGCAATTTCTCATTTCTTGGAGCAAGTAGCTCGGTCATTGGAGGAGAATTGATGTTGTAGCTGGGATAAAGCAAGTTGCTCCACAAAGCTTGTTGCTTTGTTTCACTTTATATGGGCCCCTCTTGTACCTTTTTGTTTCCCACAATATTTCCATCTCACTTTCCTCGGTAAATTACAATGGTATTTTCTTTGATTTCCATGTTTAAATAACGGTAACTTTTACACAGTAAATTGCAACGTTTTTTTTTGGCAAATATAATTCTATAATTAGGAGTAACAATGTTGTACAAAAAATGTACCCACAAAATTTCTATAATATCTTTCTCTCATATATTGTTTCCTTCAAAAAAAATACAAATGGTTGATTTTCAAGATCCATATAGTCAATATTATCCTTATTTAAAAAATTTCCAAAACTTAGAAAATCATACATCTCAAAGTCCAACCCAAAATAATCCAAATACCAAAAATGTACCGATTCGCCCAACTTTTCGATCTTACTATGATCTAAAATCAAGCGATTCCCCCCGACGCTCAAATGCATTACCATCCAGCCTATTATCACCAGCCTAGGACGAGTAATCGTCCGACTACGCCTATGTTCTACTCTCGTCCTCCTTTCCCTCATGAACCATATGTGGTTCATGAAAGTTCAAGAAAAGAGAGTATTGGAGCTTCTACCATGCACCGAGACTCTCCAATTTCAGGTGCGACTATCGATGTTGATGAAGAAGAAGAAGGTTGTAGAGGTTCAGAAGAACACTGGTGGCAGAGGAAGAGGCAATAATGGTAGAGGTAGAGGGAGAAAGAAAGGAAGAGGGTTTGGAGGAACAAAATTCAAGTGGCCGGAGCCACGAACAAGATCAAGATTTATGTAAAAGTTGGTTCACAATTTCAAAAATGCTGTTGTAGGAACCGATCAGTCGTACGTTTCATCATTGGACCCTTAAATGGGGAGACACGATTATGTGTCTACAGTACGACAATTGAATGTTTACATAAATTTTGTAAAACTGTTATCAAATGTATTTGGCAAGGTGTACATGAGAAGACCTAATGCTGATGATGTGCAACGACTGCTTCAAATGCACGAAGATTGTCATAGCTTCCCTGGCATGCTTGGAATCCTTGATTGCATGCATTGGGCTTGGTAAAAATTGCCCAGTAGCATGGAAAGGCCAATATACGCGAGGTGATCATGGTCATTCCATAGTCATGCTTGAAGCAGTTGCCTCGGTAGATCTCTGGATATGGCATGCATATTTTGGTGTAGCTGTGTCAACGACCTTAATGTATTGAGTAGATCAAACATATTTCAAGATGAAGTACAAGGTAGAGCTCCTAAAGTTTATTTTAATCATAATGGTACTACATACACCATGGGGTACTGTAGACACATAATCGTGTCTCCACATTTAGTGCCCTATGATGACCAATACCCCGCTTCAATTGGTCCGGATCGAGGAAAGAATAAAAAACGAGTCTAAAATAAAATATTTTATGCCCAAACCTATTTATAACCTCTTTTATTAACCCATTTACGAAAATCTTTTAAAAATAGTCTTTTTAAGAAGCCCAATTTTTAAAACACCTTTTTTAGCCCATTTTAATTAATAGAATTAATTAATTTAATTTAATTAGTTTTGTTAATTAAAATTCCTTTTATAAAGATAATATTTTCCCAAAGTGTTTTTAAATATCTTTTTTCTAATTCTTTTCTAAAATCTTTTTTTAATAAAAATCTTTTAAAGACCTTTTATCTTTTAAAAACCTATTGCATCTCAACCACCTAAATCTACCTACACTATATATTACCCCTATCCTCCATCTCATAAACACACGGAGACTCACAAAATTCCCACGGCAACCGACTCACTTCACTAATACTCCCTCGGCTAACTCTCATCTCACCACCATCACCTTTAATTCATCATCATCATAACTCGGCACATCATCCACAATTCATCATCAGCATCCATTCATCATCACCTTCATGCGTCATAATTCTTTAACTCAACCTTATCACTCCATAAGACCATAATCTCACTGCATCTTATTTACAAAGTCAACGCCTACCACCATATCTGATTCCTATTATTCACGTCTAACACCAAAACCAATATCACCAAATCCTCGTCCTTTTGATCTTAAATCACAACTCATCAACTTTATATATCAGACGCAACACAAAAAACACACGCAAGAAATAATCTTTTTTTCAAGACTTGTTCAATTCAATTTTCTAAGATCCGTACAAATCAACGACCCCGGACGGTGGTATAATTTCTGAGGGTCAACTAAATTAACTATCTTTATTTATTTTTATTATTTTATTGAAGTTACTAACATTCTATTCGTGATGAAGATTGTTAACAAATTCATGAAACTGTAAGTATTGTATATTATATTAACTCCCAAAGAATATTTTATTTTCTTATTTTTATTTATTTTCATGTACATTATTATATGCTCGCCTGATTGTTCTATACATATTATATGATTGTTCTATGCATGATTTATTGTTTTTATCACCCACATGTTATTTTTGCTAAACAAGACCTAAAGAATTGTTCTAATATTAATCGATTAATTTGGACAACCCGCTGGGTTCTCTGTAAATTGATTGCATAATAACTTGTCACTAAAAATAGTCTTTTATGTGTTTCCTGAACCTACTTAGACTAAATATTTTTAGGGTGTTTAAAACATTATTTGATTATTCTTTGGCATAAAATCTATAATGAATCGATATTTAGTAGAGGCCAACTTTGGGCGAATGTGGTTCATTATGACTATATTCGTACCATCACCCCCGAACTCAATCTTTGGTTCACTTTGACCATCTATGGAGTCATGACGGGGAAATCTACATTGGATAATTTGTCCCTATGTTTTTCCCATATCTAATTAGGTTTATGATTCTTCCTAAAAAGAATTGTTGGCGACTTCTTTCAAAACAATTTTCAATAAAACCTTTACAGTGGGGTAGTCAAATCTAATACGCGCTCACACCGCGTAGGCGAAATAAAAACACGCCTACAATTTGGCGACTCCACTGGGGAGGATTTTAAAAAATAATTTTTTTTAAATGAGTGGGTGAAACTTAAAAAATACGATTCATTCTTATTTTTATGCCTCAAAATAATATACTGTTTTGCATATGCATGGCTACTGTTCAGCCACCATAAGGACAATCTACCTTGCCGCATTAGCACATGTTCTATGTGTGAGGTCACCCCCGGGGGGTTTGCGCTTTGTCCTTCCAAAAAGCTTCCTGAGCGATAGTGTTGGATCTTAGTCATAAGCAAACCTACCCAACCATAGCATTATTCTCTTGTTCCTGACTTGAGACTGGAGTGCGTCTTACACGTGGCCACCTCTTTAAGCAGAGGTACGAAGCGTGGGATCAATATCTTAGTCATGGACCCTTTTCAGACTGAACCTAAACCTGAACAATAGTTTCAAACATAGAACTGGACTTTAGGTTGGAACTTTTGCATCTATGTTATATGACATTTGCCTGTGATTGCAATTCTTGCCTGCTATTATTTTGTCAAACTGTCATTATTATGCGTCCCTAAAACCGCGTCTAAATAAACAAGCAAATTTTCGTCAATCGGCAAATCCATCGCCTAAATCCCCGAAAAACGTGTCGGGGAGTAGTGCGCCAAGCGCATTAAATTGCGCCTGGCGCACCACCCCGCACCAGACTCACGGTTGTGCGCCGCGCCCAGCAATGCTGCGCGGCACGCAGTCTGTGCATCGTACGCTTTTCGTCAATTTAGTCGTCGTAATTGTCGATCCTACGTTCAGTCCTATGTGCGTCTGTCTGTCTGCTTTCGCGTAATTTGGTCATTTAGGCTTATCACCTAATTCCAAAAAATCAGTCTTTTCATGCATGGTCAAGTCTGTCCTAAAAAAAATGCATCCAAAGGGTCATTGTAGAGTTAGAGTTGTCATGCATGTCTACCTCTTCCCATTTTCTCCCTGTTGTTCAACTAATCTTTCCTATCGATTCTACCTTACCATATTCATCAATTTCAAAAACTTACATTTTTCAAAATCAATCCTACACCATATTCTATTCTACTCTTTTAGAAAAACATTTACTAATCATCATCATACCACGATATTTCAAAAAAATTCAAAATCAATCCATCATCTTTTCCTAACAAAAGATAAAACATGGGGTTCCTTTCAAAAACGAATTTCGAAAATTCTAAGCCCAGTCTAAACACCTTCAATCCAATTCAATCCAATCGACCTAATTCACTTGCATTCATTCTAGGCCCATATGCATTAGAGTTCATTGTGCATTCATATAGGGTCCATCTAATTTGAGTCCATGCATTCATATTAGGCCCGCTAGCATTAGAGTCCATCTTAGGCCCATATAAGTCTAGCTCCTGTCAAAATCTAGGCCCATTTGCATCTTTATGTGAACCCTAGTCTATGTCAAGCCCAGTCCAAGTCTAATCCAACTCTACTCAAATCCAAAGTCAATCCAGTCCAATTCCAAATCCATATAGGACGAAGTCCAAATCATTAAGTCTAGCGAAGCTAGCATCCCTGTAAGACCATAACGGCACCCCTTTGACCTAGCTAAGCTAGTCATCCCTGTAAGACCATAACGGCACCCCTTTGACCTAGCTAAGCTAGTCATCCCTGTAAGACCATAACGGCACCCCTTTGACCTAGCTAAGCTAGTCATCCCTATAAGACCATAACGATACCCCTTTGACCTAGCTAAGCTAGTCATCCCTGTAAGACCATAACGACACTCCTTTGACCTAGCTAAACTAGTCATCCCTGTAAGACCATAACGGCACCCCTTTGACCTAGCTAAGCTAGTCATCCCTGTAAGACCATAATGGCACCCCTTTGACCTAGCTAAGCTAGTCATCCCTGTGAGGCCATAACGACATCCCTTTGACTTAGCTAAGCTAGTCACCCGTAAGACCATAACGGCACATATTGATTTAGTAAAGCTAGTCATCCCTAAGACCTTAAAGGTACCCTTCGAGTTTAGCAAAGCTACTCCTATCTTACATCTATAGCAGTCCAAATCCTCGAGTCTAGCGATGCTAGTCTCCCCTAAGTCCATAATGACCCAAAATCATCAAATCTGGCGAAGCCAATTCCCCCCTAAGTCTAGCGAAGCTAGCATAGGCAATCATTCTGAGTCTAGTCTAGTCTGCTTGCATAGTCCAGTCCACATCTGCGTATGCATATAGTTAGGCCCATGTCGCCATCATAACCATAATCATACCCATTCCTAATCATTCCCCATTCCCGTTTCCATTTTCATCCTCATTTCTCATCTCCATTTCCATTTCTCCATCCTTCATTTCCATTTCTCATTTCAAAATGCATTTCTAAAATCTTACAAGCGAGGTCCACTCGATTCTGTTCATGACCGGTCGAAAGATTACAATATTAGGAACGCTTAATTGAGGAACAAAATGTGAGCCTACTCTAAAGCTCATCAATCGCACTATCACCACCCCGACTTCATTTAGAGTCATGAAGATTACTTTTGACCGCCTTCATAATAGAGGCGCGATCACTTCCATAGGGTCTACCGCCTTTACAATAGAGGCGCGATCACTTCTATAGGGTTACTCCAAACCCTGCACTTAAAAGAAAATTCAAAAGGTGCAACCTATATTTCTATTTCAAATTCCAACATAAAAAAAGAACACCTTACACCTAGTGTTGGATCCCTCAAATGAACTGCAAAACATGGTCAATGACAACAGACTACTAATACTTGCTACAACGAGAATCAATATCACCAGCAACCCTTTCTTGCACAGTGCATCGACAATTCAACAGGCTTAGTCTTTTATTTCTGGTTTCCTAGGTTGAGTCAGAGAGTCCTTACCCTACCATTTTTGTCCTTTCTCATCGAGTCTATGTCACTATAAGACTTCATCTATTATAGCCTTTCCGTTTTCATTTCATTTTATTTTTCATTTTCATTTTCATTGGTCTTCCATCATTTTATTTATGCTTCTAATTCAATGATGAAACTTAAATCACCTAATGAACTTGACTAATAATAACAAAAATAGATCTGAAATAAAAAAATAAAAAAAAGGAGAAAAAAAAAAGAAAAAAAGAGGACATACTGCGGATCAGGAGTTATTCCCCTCTCCCTTCCATCACCTTTCATAAGCCATCCTCATACAACTAAGGAAAAACAAAAATCCTTTAAACCATCATCTCCATGATACTTAGCCAAATAATTCCTCCATTAACCAAAGCTCCACAAATAACCTTCAAGCTTTCCAATACCCTAAACCAATAGCTTGTGTGCAAGCCTCACTACATAAAGAAAAAAAAAGAGTTAATGTCAGGCAAAAATAAAAAGTGAATAAAATATCAAAGTGCGAAAAAAATGAAAAAAGCAAAAGAAAACGCACAAGGCAAAAAGAAAAAGCCAAAGGCAAAAAGAAATAAAAGTCAAGCTAGGGGGCTTGAACACAAGTTCTACCCCTTTAGTCAAATCCTTCAATCCATCAAAACACTTAACCTTTAATCCAAATCCATGACTCTTCATTCCTCAAACCAATTAAACCTTCATCTAAACCTCAAGCCTTAAACCTTTCAACCTTTCAACCTTCCATCAACCCTTCTATAACTCCTTTTTCAAGGTATGTCCAAGCCCGCTAGGTTAAAAACCCGAAAGGGCGGCCTAGGCAAAAGTTAGGGCACAAAAAAAAAAAACAGATCCAGAACTACGAATGGTCTGATTCCGCAAGGATACGTAGGAATCCTCATCTCGAGGTCCGACCACTTCAATAAAACAAATTAGTCAAGGTCTAATGATTTGACTTTCTAGAATTTAGGAACATAATCTCTTTCTAGATCCCGACATAGACTCGAGTCTGCATCTAGCCTCGTCAAAGCCTTTTCCCACCTACACCTATTTAAGTCACAAATTCAAACCTTTTATTTTTCAATCCAAGCTCTTCTTTTCCCCGAAGGACTCTCCAATGATTCCATGATTTCCGGTGATATATGACTTTGCCTATATCAACTTCCCAAAGAAGAATCCCCAGTACAATCCCTAGTGACAACTTTCAATGTTCAAGACATAGCAACTACATTCCAATATCAGATCAACTACATTCCAATATCAGATCAATTACATGTCAATCAAGGCTCATAATGCTTAATTCAAGGCAAGCTCACCCAAAGTGGTGGCTTCCTATGTGTGGTGGTTCCTCCAATTCAAATCAAACTCCCGAGAACTTGTAATCCGCGGACCTCGTTTACGAACCCCGATTGTTTACTAAAAACGATTTTCGAAAATCATTCTATCTATTTCTGATCATTCTATCATTCTACATATCCACATCTTCTAGCCTTGTAAAATCCTGACCTTGCATTGCAGCTTTGCAAAACCTGACCTTGCATTGCATTTCATACATTCTAGTCTTGCATAACCCTGACCTTGCATGACGTGTCATCCCTTAACTTTGCATAACCTTAATCCTTGCATAGCGTCTTGTGCATCCTTGGAGAGTCTAAGTTTGCGTACATTTGCATCACTATGTGCTTTATCTGAGTTGTTCGCACCTATCTACTAACATCTTCTTCTGCAGGTAATCAGTTGCTTGTAGTTATTGTCCTGCATACTAACTTTGTTTTGCAGAGACCGACGGATATAGATCGGTTCTAAACTGTAGAGCGTTTAGAATCGTTCTCCGTCCCGACACCGTATACTTTGACTATCGGTTTCCTGAACCTCAGTCAAACTGGGGCTTCTGTAGACACATAATCGTGTCTCCCCATTTAGTACCCTATGATGACCAATACCCCGCTCCAATTGGTCCGGATCAAGGAAAGAATAAAGAACGAGTCTAAAATAAAATATTTTAAGCTCAAACCTATTTATAACCTCTTTTATTAACCCATTTACGAAAATCTTTTAAAAATAGTCTTTTTAAGAAGCCCAATTTTTAAAACACCTTTTTTAGCCCATTTTAATTAATAGAATTAATTAATTTAATTTAATTAGTTTTGTTAATTAAAATTCCTTTTATAAAGATAATATTTTCCCAAAGTGTTTTTAAATATCTTTTTTCTAATTCTTTTCTAAAATCTTTTTTTAATAAAAATCTTTTAAAGACCTTTTATCTTTTAAAAACCTATTGCATCTCAACCACCTAAATCTACCTACACTATATATTACCCCTATCCTCCATCTCATAAACACACGGAGACTCACAAAATTCCCACGGCAACCGACTCACTTCACTAATACTCCCTCGGCTAACTCTCATCTCACCACCATCACCTTTAATTCATCATCATCATAACTCGGCACATCATCCACAATTCATCATCAGCATCCATTCATCATCACCTTCATGCGTCATAATTCTTTAACTCAACCTTATCACTCCATAAGACCATAATCTCACTGCATCTTATTTACAAAGTCAACGCCTACCACCATATCTGATTCCTATTATTCACGTCTAACACCAAAACCAATATCACCAAATCCTCGTCCTTTTGATCTTAAATCACAACTCATCAACTTTATATATCAGACGCAACACAAAAAACACACGCAAGAAATAATCTTTTTTTCAAGACTTGTTCAATTCAATTTTCTAAGATCCGTACAAATCAACGACCCCGGACGGTGATATAATTTCTGAGGGTCAACTAAATTAACTATCTTTATTTATTTTTATTATTTTATTGAAGTTACTAACATTCTATTCGTGATGAAGATTGTTAACAAATTCATGCAACTGTAAGTATTGTATATTATATTAACTCCCAGCAATATTTTATTTTCTTATTTTTATTTATTTTCATGTACATTATTATATGCTCGCCTGATTGTTCTATACATATTATATGATTGTTCTATGCATGATTTATTGTTTTTATCACCCACATGTTATTTTTGCTAAACAAGACCTAAAGAATTGTTCTAATATTAATCAGATTAATTTGGACAACCTGCTAGGTTCCTTGTAAATTGATTGCATAATAACTTGTCACTAAAAAATAGTCTTTTATGTGTTTCCTGAACCTACTTAGACTAAATATTTTTAGGGTGTTTAAAACATTATTTGATTATTCTTTGGCATAAAATCTATAATGAATCGATATTTAGTAGAGGCCAACTTTGGGCGAATGTGGTTTATTATGACTATATTCGTACCATCACCCCCGAACTCAATCTTTGGTTCACTTTGACCATCTATGGAGTCATGACGGGGAAATCTACATTGGATAATTTGTCCCTATGTTTTTCCCATATCTAATTAGGTTTATGATTCTTCCTAAAAAGAATTGTTGGCGACTTCTTTCAAAACAATTTTCAATAAAACCTTTACAGTGGGGTAGTCAAATCTAATACACGCTTACACCGCGTAGGCGAAATAAAAACACGCCCACAAGTACTACCTTGCAAATGATATATATCCTGAATGAGATGCATTTGTTAAGAGCTTCCCACATCCTCAAGATCCTAAAAGACTTTGTTTCAAAAAAAAACATGAGAGTGCAAGAAAAGATGTCGAGAGACCATTTAGAGTACTCCAAGCTTGTTTTGCAATAGTGCGTGGTCCAGCACGAACTTGGCATAAAAGCAAGCTTCATGATATTATGGAAGCTTGCATCATATTGCATAATATGATTGATAGTTGAAGATGAACGACACACATATTCAAGAAACTTTCCCGCTGGAGATTCTTCACAACCAATTGGTCGTTGTGATGCCCAACAAGGGCATTCTCAGGATTTTCAATCGTATCTGGCAAGAGATGTAACAATTCGAGAGAGAGACAAGCATCATCAACTCAAGGCAAATCTAGTGGAAATCAAGAAAATATGTAGTTCGTTTTTTATAATGTAATATCACTTTCTTTATTATGCATTAATTATGTTGTATCATAATTATTAATTATGTTATTTTAAATTAAAATACAAAATTGAGTTATTTAAAATTTGGAAGAAAATTCATTTTTTTCCAATAATTAAGCGCATTTAATTTTTAATTACCGAATTCTATTATATCCGGGTTTTTTATTTTTACAATTCATTATTTTTACAAGGTAATTACAAATTATGATTGTATGAATTGTATATTAAAATTTTTTGATATGGTGATGACATGTGGGACCTACAAAAACCAAAAGTGGTTGTAGCTTTCCATTGGAAGAGGTTGTAGCTTGGAAATGTTGTAGTTTGGAAATCTGTTGTGGCAAACAAAGCTACAAAGGTTGTTGCTTTCTGTTGTAGTTGCTCTAATATGCTGGGTATAAAGAATCGTTGACGGATGCTTACCTTCAAATATTCACTTATGAATTAACCGAGTTGTCGGATTGAATTTGACAAATCTGACCTACTAAAGTTAAGATTGAACAACCTACCAATTAAGCTTATGTATATATCTGGATCTTTTATGATCTGATCACCTTGATCAGTTGACAATTTGATTCCCTTAGAGAAAGGAAATTTGGCTTCTCTATAGTACAGTATATCAATGCTTTCCACAATATCCAAATTATTTTTTATTGGTTTAGTATAATCCCATATGAGGTTCTAGCAACTTCCATCCCAAGAAAGTATATCATTTCCCCTAATTCCTTCTTTGTGAATTCAACATCCAACTCTTTTTGAATCAGTGCAACATATTTTCTTGACATCGCGAAAATTTGCATTAATTAAAAATGGGATTACAACCTAATGCTATTACAACTAATCATGTAACATAAAGCAAACACACTTTAAGGTGAGCTTCACTTGTTCTTACATTCCCTACTAAGAAAAACCAACTTAGTGCTGATCCAATCCAAATGAACCTTGTCTTGGGTGTTTTTTGGTTGGTTTGTGTAATGTGTCTTGTTGAAAAAGACCTAACATAGTGAGAGAGAGTGTTGAGATGCTGAATCCAGACGATCTTCAGAGATAGATTGCTCCATTTCATCTTGTTGAACTCTTTGTTCACAAGACGATAAATCCCAAGGTCCTTGAGCGAATATGTCTTCCTGGGATTGTACTGATTGAACAACTAAAGAAGCCACATCCTTTGGTGACTTCTGACCCTGCTACTAGGGTACTCAGAGTTTTACCCCGTAAGGCTGAAACTCAAAATGAGTGAAGGTCGAAACTTACCCCAAATCAAATTAGAGGGCCTCCCACAAAATGCATTATTTTTGCGGTGTGATGGCTCTATAAGTCATCAAATGAACTTGAGGCGAATTAACTTGATTGAATTCACCCATTCCTCAGATCTGAAGATCCTAGCTTGCAATCCTCAAACCAGCAGATCGAATCACAACCGACATAATTCCTAACCTAGAAGGAGAACTTCCTCTTACCCAACATTCGGACTTCTGAAGCGACTTGAACCAAACAAGCTCTAGAAGCCTCTTCACTATAGATTGGGTTTCCATAGATCATTCCTCGTCGTAGGAAACCTAGATCCTTGAGTACTACTAAATACCGCCCAAGCACAACCATAAACAAAATGGCAAGGATAATTGGATCTGGAAACTACTAAACTAAGACTAAAATAGAATACATAACTGAAACAAACGGAAAAACGGATCACCATAACCAAAAGACGACCTTTGACCTTCCTTCGTCGCCGGCGCTTCTCAAGTGAACAAGACAAGCCTTAGCCACGAAAACAACCGAAACAGGGGAACCGGGCCAACCAACCGAGTCCACAAACCCAACAACAATGAGAGCACCTAAAAAGGGGAAATAGGGAAGGGGAAGATGCACAAAAACTGGAACCACGAAACACTAGGGGGAGGGGGAAGGGGAGACACACGAAAACAACTAAACGGGGGAAGGGGAAGGGGATACTCGAACACAAAAATAGGGGAGGGGGAAGGGGAGACACAAGGAAGGGAAACCTGCGGGGACGACAAAACGGGGAAACGGGCAGGGGAGACGCACGACGGGGGACGTACAAGGAGAGGCGCACGACGGGAGACACGAACGCTGGTGGAAGGGAAATACGGAGACGCGCGAATAGGGACGGGTCAGGGGAGACGGGGGAAGGTATGGGGTGACGCTACGAACCAGGGGGCAGGCTCGCCGGCAATATGTGGAGCAACGCCGACCACCAGCGAGCCTTTGAGGGTGACGGGGCTTGTAGGTTTACTTTAGGGTTTGTGTTTTAGGGATGTAACTTTTCGTTTGAGAGAGGAGAAAGTTTTTGTCTACAAAGGGTTTGATTTAGGGATATTATCTCAAATAACCCTGACTTATAGGCCTTTTTCCAATATAACCCCGACTTTGGCAGCCCTGTCTCCGATAACTCTGAACTTGATTTTTGTCATTAAACCTGACGGAATTAGACACGACGTTAACTATTTTGTGTTCTTCATCCTCTATCTTATGTTCTTCATCCTCTCTCTATTGTTCTTCGCCACTTTCTCTCTCTTGTTCTTCAAGTCCTTGTTACTCTTCAATTTAAATTCCATAATATGTTTTAATTTGATTTCCTCACTCTTGTTCTTCATCTCTCTAATTTTGTTTCCATTAATCAGTCCTTGTTTTAATTTGTTTGGCTTTTGTTATAGTTTGTTTCCTTACCTTTTGTTTTAGAGGAAATCTCATCTGACCTTATTTTGGAGAATCTGCTTTTCCATTTTTATATCTCTTCAAGAATATGCAGGCTTTGTTTTAGAGGAAATCTGGGTACAAGTGAATCAGTCCTTATTTTAATTCTGCCGGTTATGGTGGATATCCCTGATTGAATTTGGTTGACATGTAATAGCTGGCTTTGCGCCTGATTAATGGAAACAAAATTATAAAAAAAAAACGTTAGAGGAAGAAACAGAAACGCAGCTGCTGCCAAAACCCCCAAAACACAAAAACCCAAAAACCCCCAAAACTGAAAAACCCAAAAACCCCCAAACCCCCAAAACCCAGATTCACTTGTACCCAGATTCACGCAGAGGAGAGAGAAATTATGAGTTCCTTTTGTACCCAGATTCACGCAGAGGAGAGAGAAAATACGATGCATGACAGATAAATGGATGAGAGAGAGGAGAAGAAAGAATGTGAGGAGAGAGAGAATGGAGGTCGAAGATGATGTTGTTGTTGCTGTTGTGGTTAATCGTGGTTGCAACCACAAAATCCCATGACCCATAGAATTGTAAGGAAAGAGAGAATCGTGGTTTAATTTTTAATTATTCTCTTTTGAACGAACTTGTTTACATTAATGGTGAATCTTACTGTACCCAGATTCACTTGTACATTCATGACAATTTTTCAAAACAAAAAAGAGGAAGAAATTTTGGAGAAAGTGGTGAAAGCCATTGATGAATGCTTGAGAAGAGATGAAGAACAAGAGAGTGAAAGAGACGAGTTTGGTTTTTTTTTTTAAAAAGGCAGTAATTATTTTTGTTTGAAAATCGTTAACGCCATTAACAATTCCGTCAGGTTTAATGACAAAATACAAGTTTAGGGTCATCTGGGTAAAAAAAACAATGTCAGTGTTATTTGGGAAAAGGCCTATATGTCAGGGTTATCTGAGATAATATCCCTTTGATTTATGGCATGGTTAG
Source organism: Beta corolliflora (assembly GCA_947648045.1). Lineage (NCBI taxonomy): Eukaryota > Viridiplantae > Streptophyta > Magnoliopsida > Caryophyllales > Amaranthaceae > Beta > Beta corolliflora. The sequence goes on from CANSZD010001281.1 coordinate 499,417, forward strand.
TGTGTGTGTTTTGTGTCCTAGATTTCCCATTTCTGCATAGGTTCAGTGCAACATTTACTAGTGAACAAAAGATCATCCATATAGACTAGAATCACACACATGCATATGCTCTCCATTTTTTATGCATAACATAGAATAATCTCTCTTGGATTGGATGTAATCCCCCGTAAATTTATGAATTTTATAAATATATTTTAATGTATAGTTATATATATTTAAATATTTTTAGTATTTAAATGATTTATTTCTTCAAAGGTTGACTATTTGAAAGTCAAAGGACATATTTTAATGATTTAAAGAAGTCAACACATTTTATAAAGTCATGCTTTCAAAAATATTTGAAAAGTTTAAAACACTTTTTCGGTTGTGAAAAGGATTTTTAATTGGGTATGAGGAACCCAAACATTAAATTCATCAATCATTAAACTCTAGTTTGAGCCCAAACACCTTTTCCTAAGCCCACAAGGGGAACCTATATAAACCCCCAAAACCCCAACTATTTCCCACACAACTTTATTTTCTCTCTCCTTCCTCCCAAATTTTCGGCCTCCCTCCTTCTTTCTTCTCTCTCTCGATTTTTCCTTCTCTCTCTTCCCCGTCGACCGTCACTCCTCGCCATCTGTCGACTACCGACAGCGCCGCCGCGCCGCCTGTTCCGCCGCAGCCTAGTGTCGCGCGTCCCTCTCCTTCTTTCTTGCTTTGGTTATTTTCTTCCTCCTCAAGTTTTATTTAATGCAAAGTTTGTATTTTTAGGGTTTTTTTAAAAGTTGTAGTTTGGTGTTTTAACTATGAATCTAAGATTATATAATTTATTTATTGAAAAATAAAAATTCAGATTTACTTATTATGTATGAATTGGATTTTTAATTATCAAAGAATGGATTTTTAGGGTTTTAAAGGTTGGAAAATCATAGTAGTATGTTGTAGTTTGTGCAATTGAGTATTCTTATGATTTTAAATATGTTTAAGTATGTTTAAAAAGAGTTTTAATATGTTATATGTTACTGGAAATTTGAAAAGAGTATTGTTGATGGAGTATTTATGATTTAAACATGGGTTTTTGAGAGTTTTTAACAAGTAGTGTAGAAGTACTATACTAGGAGGTTTTAATGATGGGAAAGGTTTTAAACACTTTTAAGAAGGGTTTAATTATTTCATTATTGCTGTAAATTCAAAAGGGATTGATTATCGATTTATATTGGTTGTTTTAGGCGGAGATTTCTCTTTAGGTGACTTTTAAGATTGTGAAAGTGGTCGCTCGATTTGTGTACATACCTATGTGTTGATTGGACTAGTATCATGTCCTAAGGATGAGAATTGAATAGTATCATGTATAGGGAACTATTTATGGTTCATATGTGGTTTCTATTAAGTTGGTTTTGCATGTTTTATGTCATTGTGTGAAGCATGTTGGTTATGTTATAGATATTATGTTTGTATGGAATGTTAATGCAAGCATATGGGATTTGGGAACTTTATTTTTATTAATCCACATGAGGGATTAATATACATGTTGGTTTGGATCATGATTGAATCATGTTGTTCCCTTTGGATTTATTTAACTACTCTATGAGGACCGAGGGCCTTATTTGGTAACTTGATATTTTATACCTATGAAAAGTTGGTTGGTTGTTGACTTGGTTCAACACTTAATTAAAGGTTATGGATTAAATATTAGATTGATTCTTGGATTGTTAAGTTGATGATCACTTACCTAATCCTAAGATAAAAATGGAAGTGTATGATTGTTTGATGATTATATTATTTGTATTGCTTGTGAGTCTTAACAAGTGAATAAATTATTAATCATGTAAAGTGAAATGTGGATAGCAATAGCTTTAGACTTGTGCACGTCTGAAGTATTGGACTAGTATGAGTTGGAGTACATGGTGGTAGCCCCTGGCTTTTCTTGGGACCGGATTGATCACTGTGTCCTATTTTTAATTTTAAAGGTTCCTCTATATCGTAGGTCATGGGAATACGGAGTCACGCCCGTATTTCGTCTTCTAAATTGAAGGCTGGTTTTGGTTAGACAACTCGTTCCATTGACTATTCCATCTAAAGTAATTAAATTATTGGTTGTAAAGTTTTGTTCAGTAAAAATAGTCTGCAAGGTTATTATGTTATTATTTATTCCTACTTATTATTTATTAGTATCATGTTAGGATTGTTTATTTATTATTATGTAGTACTCAACTTTGCTGATTACGTGCTTTATGTGTGTATGTTGATCATGGCTATGCCTTATTGATCCTGTCATGACCCATTTGGTGAGCAGTCTCTAGGGATCAATAGTGCATTGTCCATTTACAGGTTTGAAGATGATGCATCATGGGTTCGAGATTGGAGAGCTTGTGTAGATTATTTATCATATTTTGACTTTACGCTTTTTGTAGTTGACTTTGACTATTGTAGTTGACTTTGACTTTTGTTGGTTTGACATTTAGACTTGACTTTGTGGTTGACTAAGTTTTATTTATAAAGTTTATTTATTATATTTTCCGCTGTAAAATTCTGAATAAGTCGATACGTTTTCACACGGGTGATAATACTTTGATAATTCTCTAAGTTTTATATTAAAAAGGTATTTTGGAAAATAGAGAATTGTCAGGGTGTTATAAAGTGGTATTAGAGCTATACGTTTTAGTTGGCCTTTCGTGCAATCTTTAAATTTTTAAGCAGCTAGCTAGCTAGTTACTTAAAATGAATTTCTTAGAAATCGAGCTCATACTTATTCGTTTTGTTCAAATCACTTTTCGAAACATGTTTCAAGGTTTCAAGATTTTAAATATTTTATTTTATTTTGGTTCGAATTAATTTTCTTAGGGTCAGAATTTTTTTTATTATTTTGTTTGAATTTCCTTGGTTCGAAAATTTCGATTTTCGTTATTTTATTTTAAATTTTTTGATTCTTATATATAAATTCAAAAATTATATATATATGTATACATATATATATACATATACATATACATATATACATATACATATATACATATACATATATACATATATATATATATATATATACATATATACATATACATATATACATATATACATATACATATATACATATATATATACATATATATCTATGTATATGTATATATATGTATATATGTATATGTATTTTTGATTCTTATATATAAATTCAAAAATTATATATATATGTATATGTATATGTATATGTATTTATATATGTATATATATATGTATATGTATATATATATATGTATATATGTATATGTATATATGTATATGTATATATATGTATATATATATATATATATATATGTATATGTATATATATATATATGTATATGTATATATATGTATATGTATATATGTATATGTATATATATGTATATGTATATATATATATGTATATGTATATATATGTATATATATATATGTATATGTATATATATATGTATATGTATATATATGTATATATATGTATATATATATATGTATATGTATATATGTATATATATATGTATATGTATATGTATATATGTATATGTATATATATGTATATGTATATATGTATATGTATGTGTATGTATATGTATATATTTTTTTTTTTTAAAGGTAAGGAAAAAAGAAGGTTAGGAGACCCTCCGCACGAGGGGAGCTCCAACCTTATCGTTTACAAGTATTGAATGAAGAGCTGAATGAGTACAATTTTCAATACAAAAATTAGAATCTATGAGGTGGCCAACATTGGCAATCCAAAAGCTACGCTTCTAAATTTATCTTCCTAATTTGGAGTATTTGGAAAGAAAGAAACAATATCATCTTTCACAACGACTCGCTTAATATTCATAGGATTCTTCATAAAGCAAAATTTATTTTCTCAGAATGGAGTCTTAGGAATGCAGTTGATTACTGCAATTCCTCTGGTTCCCCGTTTTCCCTCTCTCCTCTCCATCCCTCCACTCCCAAGTACCCCTCTTCAATCTTGGTGGCTTGGGAGGCTCCATCATCTCCATTTTTCAAACTCAAATTCGACGGTTCTGTTCGTGATTCTTCAGCAGCAGCAGGTTTTATCATCAGAGATTCCGACGCCAACCTAGTCAAAGCCGCAACCTTAAACCTTGGTACATCTTCAGTCTCGGTGGCAGAAGCTACAGCCCTTCAGCATGGAGTCAGGCTAGCTATTCAAAATGCTATTACTCATCTCCACATCGAAGGAGATAACCTCATGGTTATCAACTCCATCAAAGGCATATGGTCCCCCCCTTGGCAGATCGCCCACATCATTCAGGATATCCAGGCTTCTCTCCGCTCCTTTTCTTCTTGGACTATTCGACATATGTATATGTATATATGTATATGTATATATATATATATGTATATGTATATATATGTATATGTATATATATGTATATGTATATATGTATATGTATATATATGTATATGTATATGTATATATATGTATATATATATATGTATATATGTATATATATATATGTATATTTGTATATATATATATGTATATATGTATATATATATATGTATATATATGTATATGTGTATATGTATATATGTATATATGTATATGTATATATGTATATATATAATTTCATATAAGATGTATGCTATCTTAATTATGCTTTCTCCGATTAAGTAAAATCATGTTTAGAAACCAAGAGACAATTGGTAGCAGGAGCCCGTTTAGCCATTGAAAAATGAGAAGGCGTTGAGGGCGTGATGCATAAAACCTATGTGGTGAGGTTGAAAAGGCATGAATTTTTTTAATTCTGCTTAACTGCTTAAGGGTTGTAAAGCGGATTAGCAGTACTTATATGAAAGTTGATAGAATTGTTATTAACTGATTAAGGTGTATTATGAGCAACGGGATTGAGTCTAAAAGGAAGTTCATACCAAAAAGAATAATTACTTGTATTATTTACTTGCTTATTTACTTGCATTCAGTATGAAAACACAAATAAGAAACGTTAAAAAATATATAGAAATGAGAGAATTCATGTTAAAATTTCAGATTAGGATTCTACAAGATAAAATAGATGAATTTGAAAACTATTTATTTGAAGCCTATAGAAGAAATAATGATGAAATGAAAGATGCTTTAATAAAATATTTAACTGATCTACAGAATAGGAAAAATAAACATTTAAAAGATAAAATAGAACTTAAACATTTACAGAATTCGTTATATATATGACAACTAAATCACAAATAAAAAAGGCCATAAAACGAGTTAATTACGAATATTTTATATCAACTATGCAATCAGATATTAAAAATTTAGAACTAAGAAATGAAAAGCAAATGGCTATCATTAATAAAATACAAATACTAGAACAAGCAACCTTAAGAGGAAGTTACAATTATGATGAAATTGAAAAAGAGTTAAAACCTATTGATGACCAAATAGAACTGCTAAATATGCAAATTAAAGAACAGGAGAATATAACTGATAAAATACAAGAAGACTATATTAATTATACATTAAATAGAAGACAAAGTTTATATATATGAGTGAGTTAGAAACGGAAGGAAATTTAGGAACTAATCTAAAAATAATTAATACTAATATTTTATCAATTATACAATTACTAAAAGAAAGTAAGAATAATCTAGATAAACCAGAATCAAGTAATACTAAAGTACCAATAGAACTAGAAGAACAAGGTTATGAAATCTTAGAAAAGAAAATAATTAATGAATATTCACAGTTATTTCCAGAATTACTTTTAAGAAAATAATAGAAATTGAATATAAAAGAGTAATTGAACAACCAGAATAATGAATAAAAATGAAAAAATCATTGATGAAGAAATTATCAGATATCCTGATGGTCCATTTAAAATATGTAAAACCAATCAAGATAGACAATTTGCAGAAATAAGCGAAGGAAAATTCTATTTAATAATAGATAGAAAACAAATTATATTGGAAACAATATTTGATAGAGAGCGAAGACTAGCTAAAGAAAATGATTTAGTACAAATAGCAAATATAGAAAATAATTATCCATAAAATAAAACAATTAATGATATATATAAAAAATTAGAAATGTTAGAAAGAAAATATGATGATAGAATGAGAAAAATGGAAGACTCTATCAAAATAATACATATTAATACTAAACAAATACTAGATAAAGTTTACCGAGTAGAAAATAATTTTAATGGAGAATAATAATAGATTTGATAAAATAGAAGAACAGCTCATAAGTAATATCAAAGATAACACTAAAATATCAGAAATCCATGAATCAGATGAAGAAACAATAAATAATACTACTATAGAAGCTTTAACTACCGAAATAGAAAGACTTGAAGTAAATAATATAGAGGTAAATACTCTAGAGGAAGATAATGAAGATTTTAATTCTGAACAATCCAGCCAAGAATTTAGATATTCAAATCATTTAGAGTCAGACTTTAATTCAGAAAAGGATGAAGAAATTAATGCACTTACAAATGATGATGAATACTATTATATGGAAACTAGTAGAAATTATAAACCTACATTTAGAAAGAAAAAATATGATCACAACTATAGAAATAATGACAATATATGGAAATATCGAAGAAAAATAGAAAATGACTACATACCTAAAAATAACCAAACAGGAGAAACTTTAAATTTAGATTACTCTACAAATGTTGAATTAGATATACAAAATTGGACAGCTAAAATAAATGCAAGACTAATAGAAGCTAAAATACCAGTTAATATGGCGTCTAATTATATCGAAGGAACAATTACAGGAATAGCAAAAAATTATTTAACTAATGTAGGAATAAAAGATTTAACAGAAATACGAAGTACTAAAATAGAAAGACAAGACATGACAGACTCAACACGAATGTTGAAAAAATATGAACATGTAATTAGAAGAGAATTTGGGAGTTTAAATACAGACTTAAAACACGCAGAAGCTAAGAAAGAATATAGTAAATCTCAATTACATAATATGGAAATATGTTCTATGTGTCCAGAAGATTTAAACAAATATAATTGTGCATTCCAATTAAACTATTATGAACTAGGAGGAACTAAAACACCTGAACAAATGGCTATATTTCGAAAACTATATTTTGAAAAATTACCAATACCTATAAATGTTATGGTACAAGAAGCATATGCCAAAGAACCTAAATCAGGTACCTTAGGAGAACAAATAGCATTTTTACGGACATGGTATAGAAACTACTGTATCGAAGTTAATAACCAAAAGGCATTTAGAAAACAAGCTAAGATAAGTAATTGTTGTGAAAAATATGAAATACCAAATTTGGATGTTATAAATTACATAAAAATCATAAAAGTAAAAGACCCAAATTAACGAAAAGGAGGTATAAAAGATTTAAACCTTATGAAAAATATAAAAATAAGAAAAAATCAAACAAAAATTACTTTGTTAAAAGAAAAGTTTATAAGTATGCTAACAACCCTAAAAAATATAAATGTTATAATTGTGGACAGATAGGTCATATAGCAAGAGAATGTAAAACTAAAACAAATAAAAACATAAATAAAGATACAAAAAATTTATATATGTATATATATGTATATATATATATGTCTGAACAACATTTTTAAAGAAGGTATCAGCTGGAAAACCAATTATAAAGATTAGCTATATCCTCCATCTGTTTTCTAGAACCATTGTATTATAAATAAACAAGAACTATAAACTGATTATGGATTTTATGAATGGAATTAATTATTAGTATCTTCTTCTTACAAATAACCACATATTTTTATTTGATTGCTTCATTATTGTTTTCGAATAGGTAGGTTGTCAGTTAAATTGAACAAGTTCGATAGACTATGTTTATAGGAAAGAATTTCTATTATGTATTGTAGTCTTTGACTTATATATGCCTTTTCTTCTTTTGCTATCTCTATCTGTTTTTGTAATTTTATTAATTCTATTGAACTTGGTATAGCATTACTCATTGATTATTCTAGTTTTAGATTGGGTTTGATTATAAGTAAATTCAAAATAGTCTTGGTCTATTTTCCAAGGTTTAACCTTTTCTAAAAATTCCTTTCCTAAAATAATTTCATTGTTTAGGGTTATAACATATTCAATGTTTATTTCTTGAAAGGCAATTTTTGTTGTAAGGATTATTAATCTATTAAAGTTTTCATTTATTATTTTGTTTGTTAAGTTTTTTAAGGGAATATAATTACTTTCCTTATTAACATCTAGTTTTGCAGTTAAACTTTTAGTTTCTATTTGTATGTTTATGTAATATTCGTGTGATTGTATTCGAATAGGTAGGTTGTCAGTTAAATCTCGTTTAGATCTAGAAATGCTTAATCGTTTCTTTACTATTTCTAAATCTTCATAGTCTGGTTTAGAGTATAATTTTATTCCTTTTTCTATAGGTAATTTTATTCCTTTTTCTATAGGTAATGTATATGGCGATGGGAAATTTAATGAAAATAAGATCAATCTTTTCTAAAGGTCTCCAATGGAAAGTGGGAAATGACAAGACTATCCTCTTTTGGAAAAATAACTGGATTTTCCCGTATCCGCTTATAGATGTCATCTCTACTTGTTCCAACCCAGACCAAAAAGTGGAGGATCTTTTCCTTCCAAGCAAAATGTGGAATATCCAAGCCCTGAAGGCCTGTCTCCCATATCCGATAGTTCAGGTCATTAGTAATACCCCTATTCCCACAAACGAAATCTCAGACACGATGTACTGGAGGCTCACCCCTAGCGGTGAATTTTCCACAAAATCTGCAGCCCTGCTAATCCAAGGTATAACGCCTGAAAACATCCAAAAATGCTCCTTCCGCTGGATATGGAGGATGAATATCCCACCCAAGGTCAGTAACTTTGTGTGGAAATTTTGTAATGATGGCCTACTAACAAAAGAACGACTTCTCCGAAGCCATGTTGCGGTCCCCCTTCCTTGTGTATTTTGTAACCATCATACAGAAACAACTCGACACCTTCTCATAGAATGCCCTTTCTCCAAAGACTTATTCGCGTCAATCTCCCAAGTCTATAATTGGCCGAGACTAAGAGAGGAAGTAATAGAAGAAGAAGACATGATTCATCTTTTAAACAAACTACGTTCTAGCTGTACATTGAAAGAGCTTCAAAAACTAATGATCGGGTGGTGGTTCATCTGGTTTTTTAGAAACAAGATATGCTTTAACGAGGAAACAATTAACATCCAAAACGCCACAATGATAATTAAAAGCTACTGTGAAGCATGGTTTAACAACGACAACGAAACAAGGAGAAGTGAGAGATTGTCGAGTAGCATGAAGCCTCCTTACGTCCCTCCCCCTCCCCGCTCGGTGGCTTGGTCCCCCCCTCAAGAGGGTTGGTACAAACTGAACTTTGACGGTTCCAAGTCAGGAGAGAAGCATTGTTCTTTCGGTTTCATAATAAGAGACCACTAAGGCAAAATGATAACAGCTGGGACCAAGGCGTTGCCCCCAACTTGGTCTATTCTAATGGCAGAGACAATGGACATGTATACCGGTTTGAAGACAGCAATTTCCCTTGGTATTCGAAAGCTTGAGCTAGAAGGAGACAACTTAGTAGTAATTAATTCAATTAGGAGAGTGTGGCGTGTCCCTCGGGAAATTTCTAATCTTATTCACGATGCAGGTCAAGATGCTGAGAAGCTAGACTCTTTCTTGGCCCAACATTGCTTCAGGGAAGCTAATCAAGCAGCGGACCTCCTCGCGAATTGGGGAAAAACTCATGACCACATGTGGCTCTCCTCATTAGAGCTCCCCCCTGGACTCCCCCTTATCATCCGCAAGGATGAGTTAGGTCTCCCCACAACCCGGGTGTAACCTAGTTTCCTTTCCTTTTCAAAAAAAAATATATATATAGGGTTGGGTTCTAATGAGAACCCTCTTATGGTGAAAACCGTGAGAACCACTTAAAATGAGCAAAAACTTCATAAATGAGCAAAAAAAGTAAAAAAAATGAGCAAAAACATAAAATGAGTAGACAACATTAAATGAGCAAAAACGTAAAATGAGAAGAAGTGTAAAATGAGAAAAACGAAGAAAAGCATAAAAAAGCTAAATGAGAAAGAACGTAAAATGAGCAAAATGTAAAATGAGCAAAAACATTGCAAAATGACCATAAAAATGTTAGATGAGCAAAAACATAAAATAAGCAAAACATAAAATGAGCAAAAAAATTATGAAATGAGAAAAATCTTCGTAAAATGGGGAAAAATGAGTGGTTCTCACGGTTCTTACCATAAGAGTGGTTCTCATATGAACTTAATCCTGTATATATATATATACTTGAGATGTTCAGAGAACGAGAAATCAAGATGTTGCGAGAACGATAACACAGATTCCAAACAGATGAAGTATGCCGGTGACATTTATTGTATTTTTTCCGTAAGGGAAAAAAAGAGAGTAAAAGACCAAGATTATGTCATTGATCATTGCATTAAAATTTAGGCAAAATTACTTGATGCGTGAATTGATGTGAAGTTTGAAAATGACTGTTTTATAAGAAACTTGATCCTGACCTTGGTATGTTGCGATATGTTGTTGGCAAAGGTTTAACATGATACACGTACACTCAAATTAATTAATGGGAGTGTGAATAACACCTTCCATGTATAACAATACTCATAATTATGCATTCATTACTAATCCCCACATTTTGTTGTTGTTGAAGATTATGACTAATGGTATCTACAGAAGCATTTTACACCGGTCAGTAGTAAATTTATCAAAAGAAAGGATGTCAGTTGCTGCATTTCACAGCCCGACATCAGATGGGGAAATAGACCCGTTACCTGACCTTATCACGCCGAGTACTCCAGCAAAATTTAGGCGGATAAGAATGGCTGATTATTTTAGGGAATTGTTTACTCGTTCGCTTGATGGAAAATCTTACCTTGATCGCATAAGGATAAATAGAAATGCTACTTAGATACTACTCACTCCGTCGCACAAATATATGAACAATTGTTAGGACACGTAGTTAAAGGTGATAAGTTGTATTGTTATTATTAAATATTATTTTTATTAAAAGTAGATGTAATAGGAGTTGGTGGAGTATTATCTAGTGTTTTATTGATAAAGGTTGAAATGTTGTAAGAAAAGTAATATAATAATAGTAGGACCATGCTAAAAATGAAAGTGTTTAGAGTAATTTGGGACAAACATAAAAGGAAAGTTTCTAGACTATACTGAAATGGATGGAGTATTATGTAAACTAGCTCAACTAGCAACAAATTATAGTGAATCAAAGAGAAATAGGTAAGGATATGTTGTATTAATGGATCCAATGACAATTACACACAACTGGGCTCACATTCGAGAGGTGAGAGCTCTCTTAATATAAACTAAACAAGTAATTTTCTGAAAACCTGCTTATTTACCTCTCACTACTATTTATACTACCTTAGCTCTCATTCCCTGACCTAGCAATGATTAGAGAATAATTCAGTTTAAGGTACCAACAAGGAATAATTCATTCTAGCTGTCCTTCTCCTCTATTTTCCTGCCATCTGGATCCCCTGATGTTTGACAGAGGTGTAATTTGTCTGATTCAGGTATATATATTACCCTTCTTGCCCATTCGCTTATATGTGATGAGGTGTCCAGTTCTAGGTTGATGTGTTGCATTACCGTGCCCCCAAAGAGCCACCTTCTCCTCAAGGTGGAAGGCAGTGAATCTATTAGTGACTGCTGAGAAGTCCTCCCATGTGGCCTCGCTCATAGGTGGGGAGATGCTTCCATTTGATTAGCACCTTAGTGGGGTTGAAGGAGTGGGAAGAATTGGACCTGATATTCAGCACCTCTTCAAGCTCAGTCTCCATCACCAGGTCAGGTGACAGTTGGGGGGAGGGAATGATGGGGTTGGCTGAGTTGTTACCAATGGCTAATTTCAGCTGAGGAACATGGAATACAGGGTGTATCCTGCTCTCATCAGGAAGCTTCAATTTATAGGCCACCTCGCCCACCTTTTGTAAGACCTGAAACGGTCCATAGTATCTTGTTGACAGCTTATCATTGGTCCTTTTGGCCAGAGAGCTCTACCTGTAAGGCTGTAACATAAGGTAGACCATATCACCTACCTCTAGGTTTACTTTTCTCCTCTTCCCATCTCCATACAACTTCATCTTGTGTTAAGACTTCATTAGGTGAGCTTTTAAATCATCCAGGGTTGCATCCCTCTCAATTAATTGCTCCTTCACAGTAGAGACTGGTGTTTGACCCCTTGTGTACTTAGTAAGGTGAGGGGGATCCCTCCTATATAATGCTCTGAAGGGTGTGCAATAAGTGGCAGAGTGTAGACTGGCGTTATACCAATATTATGCCTAGTGAAGCCATCTGCTCCATGTCATTGGCTTTCCATTTATGAATCACTTGAGATAGGACTCAAGGCACTTGTTAACCACTTCAGTCTGCCCATGTGACTGAGGGTGGTAAGTTGTGCTGTCTGAAGGGAGGTCCCATGTAACTTGAATATCTCTTTCCAAAACAGGCTGAGAAATACCTTGTCTCTGTCAGACACTATGGTGGTGGGGGTGCCATGTAGCTTGGTGATTTCTTTGGTGAACACTTCAGCCACCACAGGGCTGTGAAGCGGTGTTTTAGGCTAAGAAAATGAGCATATTTGGTTCACCGATCAACCACAACCAGCACTTTGTCTTTTCCATGTGATGTAGGTAATTCCTCCACAAAATCAAGGCTTATCTCCTCCCAAACTTGGTTGGGTATGGGAAGTGGCTACAGTAATCCTCTTGGGCTAAGGGAAGAGTGCTGGTTCTGCTGACAAACACTGCTGGCCTGAACATACTTTCATATTTCCCGTCTCATTCACGGCCAAAACCACTCTACTGCTATCCATTGATAAGTCTTCAGGTCACCTGAGTGTCCCCCAGTAGGGCTATCATGATATTCTCTTAACAAGAGAGCTATTATAGGTGAGTTCTTGGGCAAGACCATTTCTTCCCTTGTAAATAAGTTGGCCCTCATGAACTGTATACCCCTTTGGTGTGGGTTTGCCCTCCTGAATATCCTTAGTGACCAGCCTCACAAAGTCATCTTGCTGAATATGAGGTAACCATTGATCCCATGCAAACCAGCAAGATGTGCTCAGTGTACTGCACTCAGCTTCTGTGCTCTTTTGTCTTAACAGAGCATCAACTACGGTGTTAGTGACACCTGATCTGTAGCTAATGTCGAATGTAAACCCCAATAACTTACTCACCCACCTTTGATATTCCGGCCCAATCTCTCTTTGTTCCATTAGGAACTTGAGGCTTTGATGGTCTATCTTAATAATGAACCTCCTAACCAAGAGATAATGTCTCTACTTGAGCGCATCTAGCAAAATAGCCATCAATTCTTTTTCATAAATTGATTTGAGCTTGGCCCTTAGCCCTAAGGTTTAACTAAAGTAAGCAATGGGATGATTCTCTTGAGATAAGATAGCTCCTAGGCCATAACTGCAAGCATCAGTTTCCACAATGAAAAACTAGGAAAAATCAGGGAGGGATAGAATAGGAACAATGGTCATTGCTAGTTTGAGGTTTTCAAATGCAAGGGTGGCTTCTTGGGTCCAATTGAAGTTGTCTTTTTTGAGGAGTTGGGTGAAAGGGTTGGTTATTTTGGCGTACCCTGCGACAAATTTCCTGTAGTAGCCAGTGAGGCCTAGGAAGCCATGATGTCATGGCTCTGATTTTTTCTTGGTCTACTGCCACACCAGCAACTGATGTGATATGACCAAGGTAGGAAATCTCAGATTTTCCAAAATCACATTTTTGGGGGTTAGCAAATAGGTGGTGGTCGGTTAGTGTTTGTAGGACTGTGGAAAGGTGGTGTTTGTGGGTTTCATGAGTGGGGCTTTAAACTAGAATGTCATCAAAGAAAACCAACACAAATTTACGAAGATATAGTTTAAACACATCATTCATTAAGGACTGAAAAGTGGTCGGGGCATTGGTGAGGCCAAAAGGCAACACCATGAATTCAAAGTGACCTTGGTGGGTTCGACAAGCGGTTTTAGGTTCATCTCCCTCCCTCATTCTTATATGATGATAGCCTGACTGGATCCAATGATCAACAATTACACACAACTGGGCTCACATTCGAGAGGTGAGAGCTCTCCCAATATACACTAAACAAGTAATTTTCTGGATACCTGCTTATTTACCTCTCACTACTATTTATACTACCTTAGCTCTCATTCCCTGACCTAGCAATGATTGGAGAATAATTCAATACAAGGTATCAACAAGGAATAATTCTTTCTAGCTGTCCACTCCTCTATTTTCCTGCCATCCGGATCCCCTGATGTTTGACAGAGGTGTCATTTGTCTGGTTCAGGTATATTACCCTTCTTGCCCCTTCGCTTATATGTGATGAGGTGTCCAGTCCTAGGATGATGTGTGGCAGAGTACTACTAGATGAAATGTTACTGCTCTTATATTTTAAGGTCTTCTATCTGTATGGATGTAAACAATGAAAACATTATATTTGTAATCGAAGGTTGTATGGTATTTAATAATCCAAGAGAAATTGTTTATGATCTTAGATTCTTACTTTGCTTTCAAAGATATAGTAGTACTTGAAAAGGTAGATATAATAACACTTGATATTTTCAATACTAATTGATAGGGTATTTTTTAATAATCCAATTTCTCATGGAAGCTGAATTTCATAAATAATACTCATTCGCTGCTTCTCATAAACTCTATACTTTTAGTGGGCTAGTGGCAACATTTTAAAATTTAAAATTCTAATATAATAGTTTGTGATGGATAATATAACGTCTGACTAACTAGCTAGAAAACTAATTAATTCCAGTATGTAAGATGTTGCATTGGTCACAAGTATCATAAATAGCGAATACATTGTGTATACTTATTAGTTATTACTGCTCTAAACTAGGGTTTGTAGCCTAGAAAACGTCTACACCTGTAGGAAGTATGTTATTACGAGAATTAGGAATATTCGTATGTGCAGTGACCATAATATACGGTGATATGGGAATTGAGATTATTAAAGAATGATAATTCATAATATGAAAATATATATCTACTTTCTCTGTTTTGAAATAAGTGAAACAATTCCCTCAAACTCTCACCTAAAAGAGAGAAGAGTTTCACTTATTTAAGAACGGAGGAAGTATATATATTAAGTTATGTTGGATTGATCTCGTCATGTACTTTTCAGAAATATAATTTTCATAAATTGTGATTGAAAAAAATTAAAGGTGATAAGTAAATGATAATAAGGAGTTCTTCTCTAGGTAATTCTCAATGTTTTTGGCTTAGTTCGATTGTACCAAAAACAAGTAATAAGTTTCCGTAAATAAGAAGGCCAAAATGTCTATAAAATCCATCATTTGACCATACGATTATTTAAAACAATAGTGGGACATGAGAATTTAAAATATATTAACATAGAGAATTGGGGAACGACTGATAAGTTTATTAGCAAATTGGGCATGAGTATCTATGTTAGTAACATTTTAAATACTCATGCCCCACAATGTGCTTGGATTTTTTTTATAAAATAAAGCATGCATACCATCAACCCCAGGAGCCTTATTCGTGTGCATCTGAAACAAGGCTTCCCTAATAAGTACATGCACCCAAGTGCACGTAGAGCATGGTGCACCCTCTTCTAAACTACGTCGTTTTATCATTTTTAGAGTCTATAATTTTAAAAAATTGTTGTTATTTGTTTCCTTAAATTTTGCAACTAAAGATTCCTTTTTCAAATTTAAATTTAAAAGGTACATGGTCTTTTACCTTAAGCGTAGATGTTCATTTACTATATGTTCTTTTCATTATAACCTATGTTCTTTTATAAATATAGATTTACATGTTCTTTAATTTTAAGTCGTGTGTTCTTTTTTAAAGTAGAAAAGTTGTTGAAAAAAACTCGTGTTCTTTTATATAAATGGTATGTTCTTTTTGGGTGCACAATGAGCATTGTGCACCCTAGTGCATAATCCACGCTTTGATTAGCAGTGGGGAACTTATCATAACTTTATTATGATTTCTTTTCGAATGATACTGGTAAATATAAGGCGTAAAAAGAGGTGAATTAGAAATTGAAAATTTCCTACTTTAAAAAAAATATTTTATTGTTGTAAATTTTTACTTCTTTCCAAATGTTATTAATATTATTGACTGTTATTTGGTGTAATTATTACTGATATAAAATAAAATTGGAATCCAGCTAAAAAGGTGCTTTTCAAAAAAAAAAAAGCACGTCACCCAAATTTTTTAAAAATACTCATATGGTGAAATAATTTTTTTAAAATTCCCTCATTTCAATATTTTTGTTGTAAAATACCCGCATTTGATTGTACTGGTGCCCGCAACAACCTTGGTGGCAGAGCAGGTCGCAGGTCGCAGGAAACGTGGTTCTATGATTGACAATGCTTTGTAAAATACCCCCACATTGCTGAAAATTTAAACATACTCATATGGTGAAAGAATTTTTTAAAAATACCCTCGTTTTGCTATTTTTGATGAAAAATACCCGTATTTGATTGCAATGGTGTTGGCAACAACCTTAGTCGCAGAACAGGTTGTAGGCACGACAGTGTTGAAATCAGAAACAAAAGACTCACAACGCATCACAACCACAACAAGGGAACAACCTAGTCCAACGCAATATAGGCCGACCTAGCTCAACTTGCGCTGAATTGGCACAATCAGTGGCTTGAGCAGTGATTTCAAATAGACTCCTCCATTCCTCTTTTTGTAAGCTCAATAACATGGCTAAACTGCACCTCCAGGGTCGTTTCTTTGCCCACTTCACCGGCCCAACTACGAATGAGTCCCCCTATAGCCCACTAATGATACCAACAGAGCTTGCCAGGGAATGCTTTTTTGGACGATGTCACAGCACCCTACGGATGATGGATGGTATCGGATACTCGAGCTTCGTCTCATATGACTCATAATTCAGGAAATCTCTTCCCCTTGTTTGATTTAAGTACGAATAATCACATTTTAGTATATAATGCTCGTCGCATTACACTTAGTGGTTATGGTCATACCACCTTCCTCACAAATGATCCCTTCATGTGGTCCTCCTCGCTTCCGAAATTATAAAAAATTAGTTTCCATTCGTAAATTCATATATGAGAATTCGAACTCTATAGAATATGGCCCTTTGAGTTTTTTGTGAAGGATCTTCAAACGGGGAAAATAACGAGATGCAATAGTTCACAGGTGCCTTACCCAGTCAACTTGGCACAATCGTCTTGGTCATCTAGGAGCGCCGTCTTTAAATTTTGTTAGGAGTAATAAATTTACTGATTGTAATAAGGATCATGGTTCTAGCTTTTGCAATGCTTGTCAAACTCGAAAAAGTGTTCATCTTTTGCTTGATTATTCAAAAAATAACACTAGTTGCGTGTGTGATATTATTGATGCTGATTTAGGAACATCCCCCTCCTAGTACAAATGGTCATAATAAATTTTGTTTGGTGCTTGTGGATAATTTTACTTATTATATGTGGACAATCCCACTCTTGTCTATAAATCTCAAGCATTTTAATCATTTTTTAACTTTCAAACACATGTGTAAACTCTTAACACACCATTAAAAAAGTTTTTGCATGATACATGGTTTTTCAATTCTTTTGTCCCCACATATCATCTCAAAATGGAAAAGCTGAGCTTATGCTTCACACCATTAATAATGTCATCGTACTCTTATATTCCTCATCCTATTGTCTTCCTGCTCTTGAGACTGCTACTTATTTCCTCAATATTCAAGTACTCTTAACAACTTAACCCGGCCCCTGCCAGGCATTGTTTCATAAATCTCCTTCCTATCCTTGTCTTGGGATTTTTAGTTTCATATCATATATGTATATCTCTGCTATTGCTCCGTGTGCATAAACTTGCACCTAGATCCATCCCTTGTGTCTTTTTTTGTTATCCTCCTAATAATAATCGTGGTTATAAGTGCCTTGACCTCTAAACCCACAAAATTATCATTTCTTACCATGCTACTATTGATGAACAACCTTAACTTTTTTTTGGAAATTTGGATTACGCGCCTTCACAACCAAGGCCTATACAAAAACTCCACTTTAATGACTCCTGCCTTCATGAGATATGGGGTAAGCTCGTCGTGCCAAGAATATAGGGCCCATACCTAAGGTGCCCCACCATCTACTCTTCAGCAGCCTGCTGACACTTCTCATCTTCTTAGAGCCCATCCAACACATCCCCTAAGCCTATATGTGCTGCTCGCGCAGCCACCTAGTGCACCCCTATTGATTATTCTAACGCACTTCCGTGCCGGCTAGAATTATCTGGCCATTATTCACCCCAAATACGCTACACTCATTCCATTTGCCTCATATTCAGCCTTTTAGGTCAATCAAACCTCCGTCACCTTCTCCTCGAGACACTAGAAGCCAACATGGCTTTTAGAAACCTTCTGGCTTAACCATCCAACACATTAGCAACCACCCCCACTGCTCCCGGTGTTGCCTAATGATAATAAACAAGCCTTTACTTACCCTAATTGGAATGCGGCTATGGATGAAGAATATAGTGCTTTGATTATAATAGGACATGAAAAGTGGTTTTATGGTTTACTGGGGTGAATTTTGTTAATTTCCAATGGCTTTTTCGTCACAATAAAAATCTAATAGTGAACTAGAAATGTATAAATCTTGTATTATCTATGATGGCCGGTCGTATGAGGTTAATATTGACTATGATTATGAGATTTTAGTTTGATTGTTAAACCGCAAACCCTTGGCACCGTTATTAGTTTTGCTATGGCTCGAAAATGTTCCATTCATCAACTTGATCTCCATAATGCTTTTATTCATGGCAACTTGAAGGAGAATACCTATATGCACAAACCTCTACGGCCCGTTTGGTAGAGGGTAATAAATGGTGGGAATGGGAATGAATTTTAAGTGTAATGTTACAAGGGAAACACCCTTAAAATCTCCATGGGGAGACACTTTTAACCACCCAAGTTTGTGTTTTTTTCTCCATGGGAAAGCAATTTCACCCCTAACCATGTGTTTTTTCCTCCAAGGGGAAACAATTTTCATTACCACTCATTACCACCTCCAAGGTGGTATTGGGTGGGAATGAAAACTTAAGAAGAAAAGTAGACACTTTAGGATAAATTAGTATTACCATGAGAATGAACAATGATTTTCTTCACAAATTTACACACAAATTCATTCTCATTACCACCATTTATAACCAACTACCAAACGAGTCGCTAGGGTTTTTTGATGTCTTGTTTATTTCTTTACTTTTTGATAGCTTTTAGTTGGTATTATAGTTTTTTTTGAATTAGTTTAGGCTAGTTTGTTAGCTATTCTCTTAATTTGTGCAATTTTCCTCCTTGTATGCACTTTCTTTGGACGCTTTGTGTTGTTTCAGGACTTAGGAACAAGCTTGAGGACACATGCACAACCCCAGATATTAAGATCGAAGAGGAAGGCCAAGAAAGCATCACTAGAGGAAAAAAACGCTATATGTCACAACACAACCGATGCGGTCCTTAAGAACCGAATCGATAAATCCTCGAAATTTTGGAATGGAAACCAAGGAACACAACTGCTGCGGTCCTTAAGAGAACTGGATCGGTTAATAGAAATCCGCTCCGATTTTCTGTTAACCGCTCTGGTTCTCTTAACCGCAGCGGTTAACCACTAGTAGAAAAAAGATTGCCTCACTCCTCTCCTCACTCAACTGATTAGGTTGGTCCAAATGACCGGATTAGTACGCTTGGGCCGTATGATTTTGTTTGGGCCTGTTCATTTTTTCTCCCTATCCCCTCCTGATATCCTCACTTCTCTTCAAACCCTAACCATCCCCTACCTCTCTCTTCCCTCCTGATCTCCTCAAACCAACCACAATCACCACCGCTCTCTCTCTTCTTCTCTCCATCTTCACCGGCGATTCCCCCCACTCCTCTCTCTTTTCGCTATTGCGAAGACCAAAAGCCACCATCAGCAAAGACCGACAACTCAGGTGGTGTGGCTTTCGTCGCGTTCATCAGCGAAGACCAACAACTCTCTCCCTCGCTCGATTCTCGATGAATTGCCATCAACAATTAAGGTTTCCTTCATCAACTAATATAGTCTGGTTAGGGTTTCAAAAATAAATGGGTCTCTTCGTGCGTGGGAACCCCACCTCATCCAGGTTTTGTACTCGCTAAATTTGCTCTTTTTACTACATTTTTTGTAGATTTTAAATTTTAACTGAATTTGCGAAAAGAATAAGGCTGTGATACTAATATTGTTAAGTACAGAATTTGTAGACCCATAGAACTGCTGGAACGAATGATTGTTGAGAAATTTCTTGTCAATTTACCCAATTTTTGTGTTAAATTGTTGAAATTCGATGAAAATGGTAGGTGTTATGCAGTGATTCAACTCAATTAGTAAATGCTTATACTCATCTCTATTTTTTTTAATGTAAATTATGGCTTCAATTATGATTATTTTCCTTTGATGTTCTGGTAAAGTTTTGTTTTGCTGGTTTTCTTTAGTCTGATTATGGTTTGTTAAAATGGGTTAGATTTTTTTTAAAAGGTGGCTAAAAATCATGCTTGTTTTGCTTTGAATTTTTTTTTTGGGATTGATATTTGGTTGTCATAATGTTGATTTTATCTTCTGGGTACTGATAAATCCTGCGATTTTTGAAGGAATTCTTCTAGTTTTGTTAGTTTCTGGAATCTCATTGTGAAGTATAACAGTGCTAATGATGTTATTATGTATTGTTACTATTATAGCAATGAATATTACTCTCTTTTTTCTCCCCTATCAACTTAAAAATTTGCTAACTTTTGTCAGATTGTGAGAGTGCTTGTGATATGGGTTATTCTGCTCCTTTCAATTTGTTGAATTGTGGTGCTATACTCCTGGATTCTAAAGTTTGATTAGTGATATTGATTATACTTTGGTAGTGGGATCTTTGTCTCTGATATGATGATGCAATCCTGTAACTAGATATCTTAGGTTTCTTGGCTTTCATATTGACCTTTATGAAGTTTCATCTTTATGGCATTGTGCCACTTGATTTTTTTTGTGCTGTATTTCTAGTTACAGTTTGTGATCACATATGCTATGTTTTTCCTTATACACAATGCTTGATATGTAGAAATCAATATGTCTTGTTTCTATTGGCGTTGTCTTTAAGGGAGGGATTAATGGAGGCAGAGAGATGTTTGTCCAGTTTTAGATCTATTCTTATGATTTGGGATATTACGTGCTTTTGAAGAGAAGATGAACACTGAAGGAACAAATAGAATCTTCCTTTGTTGTTGTTATGTTCTTCAACCATCTGCCTTCTTAGATTTTACTGACTTGTCTGCAAAATGTACTTACTCAGTCTCTAACTCTCTATATCTTCTGGTTATTTAGCTTAGAACAACACAATATTTTTCTTTGACTGCTTTAAATTTACTTTTAGGTTTAATATTTTCCTGAACCGGTAACTGTTGCATATAACAATGATCCAAGTCCTGTAAAGTTTAATCTAGGTGTTGGTGCTTATCGAACTGATCTCAATCTTCTTCTGTTATCTAGATTTCTTAATTCAAGGTAGTGAAAACAAATACATGTACACCATGAATTGAAACAAGCAGGAGGACCGACTTTAGCGAAGAATTGAAAAATCTGAAATGTCGGATGCTGATATTTTTTGGGGATAAATCTCCTTTTCATGCAGATGCCCTTCACATGATCTCAAAACTGGACAAAAAGATGCAGAGAAAATGCAGAAGCTGTAGATGAACGCAAAGCTGACTTAAATGCAAAGATGACTTCTGCTGTTATTCCTGCATATTCAGCCACGGTTTGGCAAGTTCAAGCTCACCAGCATTCTTAGCCTTAGTGCCAAGCTAATATCTTTGTCTTTAGCATTTCTTTTGATTTAGAACTTGAAATATATTTTTTATGTAATTATTTATACTCAATTATGTATAATAAAATGAGTATTAGTACTTTTTACCATATCCAATTTTTTTGTATCAATTAAGGATGAAAAAATGCAAAAAAAAAAAAAATTGGTTTTTGGGGTGGTCAACTGCTCCGGTTTTGACCCAAAATCGGATCGGTAAATGATTAACTGATCCGGTTTAGGACCGGATAAGTTAATCATTGTTAACCGCTGCTAGCCCACCCGATCCGGACCTAAATCGGGTCGGTAAGCCCGGTTTTGACCGGATCGGATGGGCTTTATTCCACTAGTGCATGAAGGAAGCATAACCGAGTTCATGGGGCAAATATAAGAAGTTTTGGATCGGGTGGGCTATTGTACAACTTTAAATTGCCATAACGTTCAGCACACAAATTGTCATAACGTTCAGCACACAAAACATTTTTAAGCGATTCAAGTTGGAGATGAATGTTTGGCTCAATACCTTTCCAACGAGTGGTCACAAGCTAAATTCTGATGAAAAACGAGTGATATATGGCCAATTGAAAATGAACTGACGAAACTGAAAAATGACCAGAGCACTCGGGTCATCTGACCTGCCCAGGTTTATATGCGGAAAACTGAAATTTCAGTCCTGCTGATCTAACCCGCCCAGGTCGACCTCAACCCGAGCGCCGTGGTCACTCCAACCCGCCCGGGTCGCTTGATTTTTCCGGATACGAAACTCTCTTTAATCCTCTTGTGTACGGGGCTTTTATTGTAATTATGCTTAGTTTATTTAAGGACTATATAAGGCAAACTCCTCTCATTATAGGTTAAGCTATTTTACATTCTAATTAGTTGAGATTTAATTTGTGCTTAGCATTCAAACTTAAGAACCCTAGGACAGAGAAAGTTGAGGTTTGAAGCTTTTGAACTCCATTTTCATATTTATGCAAGATTAAAAGTTGGTAATTTCTTACTTATTTCACTTCCTTTTCCTCTAATCTTGTTTAGTTCATACTTTGTTTGATTAAATCTCATTTTTATTAGTTGTTATTTTCTCCTTTTTCTCTTTCCTCCATGGTTATGGTGATGAAGTTATTTCAAGCTTTGGTTTGTTTTATTTCCATGATTTGTGAGTAGTTCCCCACTAGGGGAAGAGATGTAGCCTTCATTTACTCTTTTGATCCTAGATCCAAGTTAGGGGGTTAACATTTGGAGTTAAACTTTTTGATTAAACTTGTTTGATTTGGTTTGTTGGGTGATCGATCACCACTAGACTTGCATATTTGGAATCCCTAGAGAAGGATCGAGAGATGAAGTTAGGGATAGACTAAGTTTGGTTTATAGACTAGGATTTCCATGAAAATAGGTATTTTCTAGTTTAGGGAAGCTTAATTTATCATGTGTTTCTTGCCTTGGCTAGATTAGCCGCTCATGCCATGAGAATGGGTCATGAGTGACTAATTAAGCTCCTCTAATTAGATCGAGAGAGTAATTAGAGTTCCTAAGTGCACGATGTCCCCTTGTGATCCCCCATTTCCCCCCCTTGGCTTTGATGTTGGATTCTTGGATTAATTGTTGATGAGTTCCCTAATCCCCTAGTTTCTTTCTCCTAGATTTATCTCTATTATTTGCCTTAGCTTGCTAATTTGCTTTGCCAATCTCCTAGTTATCTTAGACTATAGAATTGTTACCAATCTTTCGAAAAAAACCCCAAAAATAGATTTAGCTTATTGGGTAGTTTTAGGTATTTTTGGCGTGTTTACAATGAGCCAGCCATTTTTGAATCGTAACTTCATCATATTTCCATACTCAGAAGGCCATTTAGAGTCTCAAATAGGCTCCAATAACATCATACCAATACTTTGCTCATTATTTGCTGCAAATTGGATGTATGATCACTTATCGCTAGTCAACTAATATGACTTACATGCTTCCTTATGTTGTTTTCCCACGTCTCTAACGGTTTGCTTGAGTGCATATTACTCAATTGAAGACCGAGTTTCAAATGTATGATTTGGGTTGTTTAAGCTATATTTAGGTCTACTATTACTCACACCCCTTCTTATGTGCTTCTCTCTGCAGAAGTATGCACTGGAAATTCTGAAAATTCTGCAGAAGTAGGCATAAGTAGTTGCACACTTGTTAAATACTATTCGTGGACATTAAGTCTAAATGAGTTCATGTTGATTCTGGTCTAAAGGTTGTTGATCCTTCTAGTCTTAATATAGCTTATGTGGTACAATAGGCTAGTCTTTTTAATGCATGACCCACATTAGTCTTTCTATGATGCATTGAAGCGAATCATGCATTATGTTCAAGGCACCATTATCATGGGTTACATTTGTATCCTTCTACTTTAATTCTATTCTTTATTTTAGGGGAAACCATTCAATTCTATGCTTTTGATAACATAAACTAATGATGATTGGGATGGTTGTTTAGACACATGTCGCGACCTCGGGTTAATGTTACTTTCTAGGGAGCAACCTAGTTACCTAGTCTTCTAAGCATTATGCTTTGTTATCCAATTTGAGCATAATTGTCACCAATATTGTTGTCGAGTCTTGTTGGCTTTATACCTTACTCCTTAACTTGCATTGCCTTCTTCTAAAGACACCCTTATGTTTCTGACAATGTTATTACTTTCTACCTTTCTTGCAACCCAATTTAGCACCAACTCATTTGTTTGGGAAAAACTTTATGTTGTGTTAGATTTGAGTTCTACATGTCCCTATATGGTACAAGTTTGCTGACATTTTCACTAAAGGATTGCCTTGAAAACTAATTTCAGATGTGAGATCCAATCTTACTTTTTACCCTCTTCCTACTACAATAGCGGGGGGATCATATAATGATATAAAACACAATTCTCTACGTTATTTATCATAGATTTTGTAAATATGTTTTTCCTTGTTTTCTTAGCTTTCCTAATTTGATTAGTACTAGTATTGTAACACTATATATATTAACTAATGAAATTGATCACTATTATTTGAGGAGTAATTTGCTCTAGATTTAACATATACATTTGGCCATTCGAAATAGATAGACATTGCCTAAATATTGGTTAGTGATTTGGTTAATTTCTCGATCACCAATAGGTGCAGAGCAAGGCTAGCCATTAGGCTATGCAACTAGCCCAAAAGTTAAGGGCCTCCAATTTATTGGTGTCCTTGGTGTCCTATATTCTGAAATTGAACTTGTTATAAACAAATTTCAGCGCCAAATTTTTTTACAAGATCACTCTATCCGTGTAATGTAATTTTGTTTAAACTAAAGGTCATTGGTTCGAATCTTACTATCCTTTAGTTTTTTTAAACTCAAACCTTATTTAGTAATAAAAACTAGGAATATGCGACAGTGTTTCTCTCTGGAAACAAATGTATCGTTACCATGCCAAGAGGCTCGCTCTAAGGGGCAGAAGACTACGAGTCCTAACATTGGAAAACCCATTGGTATGAATTCTGATTCTAATATGAAGAAGACGAAATCGATGAATGAGCTACGTGGTGTATCAGTAATAGAGGTTGACCAGGTGCAATATAAAGAAGATCATCTCCGTGAGATTTAGAAGAGTCAGCAGACTCATCGATTCTTCTCGAAATGGTTGACATCGATTCGTTCGTCAGCGGAGAAGTTATAGAAGCAGTAGGGGAAGCGAATTTTCTGATCGTAGTGTAAGAAATGTTGAACCAATTCTAATTTTGCAGTTCAATGAATATGATGTGACTATGTGAGTAATGATTCAAATACTCTTAATATGACAATTAGTAGTAGGAAAATTGCGAAAATTGATTATGAGGATATTCAACCTGAGATTGAATTCTGGCATTCTTCTATAATCTATTATGTTATTGGTGCCAATCCTCCACCATATATGATGGACGGATTTGTCAGAAGGATATGATAGAATTATGGTATTGATAAGGTCGATTTGATTAATAAGGGGGTCTTCATAGTTCGATCTAGGTCAACCGAAAAGGGGACAACGTTCTTGCCAGTAGTGTCTTATGAAGGAGAATTTTGATGTTTTGCCTACCAAGACTCAACTCCAATGTGGGATTTAAATATTTTGGAGAGAGGTGTTTGAAGAAGTTAGTTGATCAGGTAGGGAAATATGTAAAGGTGGACCAGGCTATAGCAAAGAGGGAGAAATTATGATATGCCAGAGTCCAAGTTCAGATTAAGGTCGATCAGGAATTCCCTTATCAGCTTTCATTTATAAACGAGTACGGTATTGAGGTTTTATTTGATGTTATATATGAATGGAAACCAGTCATATGCTCTGCTTGCAAGAAGTTAGGTCGTTCCTATGATGTGTATAAAAAAAGGTGTATGTATGAAAGGTGTGGAGACCTAAGATTCATCAGACTACTCCAATTACAACAGACGTAGGTATTCATTCTAAGGAGGATTTTGTGGTGGCAACCCAACATCTAGGAGAGTTAATTTTCTAGTCAAGGGTAAAAAATGTGAATAATCCTTTTCAAGCTTTGGCTTCTATGGAGGGGGAAGAGATTGAAGCAGGTTTGGATGTCAGTGAAAATGACGTGGTTATGGAATGTAGGGGGATCATCCTGATGAGCATGGATTGTGATTTGAATGTTCGAGGGATAAACCGTGTAAAAAAAGTAGAAGATTGTTAAAAAGCTTCCGAATAATATTAGATCCCTTGGATCATTTAGTCTCATTGAGACTAAAGTAAAGGAAAATAAAATGGGTGATATGTAACAAAACATTTTTTCTAGGTGGTGTTTTAGCTCCAATTCTTCTCACCATCCTGGTGGGAGAAACCCTATGAGTTTTCATGTTAATCACTTGATAATAACTGATCAGATGATTCACTGCCATGTCAGAACCCTTGTGGTATGGTAGAATTCTATTGTACTTTTGTGTATGCTAATAATCGTGCTTCACAGAGGAAGAGCTTATGGAGGGATATGGAACCGGTTTCTAGGAAGATATCCAAACCATGGATTGCTCTTGGTGACTTTAACTGTGTTCTAAATAGGGATGAAATAATAGGAGCAGCTGTCAGAGACTCAAAACTTGATGCCATTTAGCCAATGTGTGTCTAACTGTGGCCTAGAGTTATGTCTTCCAGAAGCTTCTTTGCTTAGAATAACAAGCAGCAGGGGATGGGTAGGGTGTTTAGTAAGCTGGACAGGGTGCTGGGAAATCCTCAATGTATGGAATGTTTTCCTACTTCTGAGGTTTTATTCATGCTAGAAGGCTTGTTTGATCACACCCCGATGCTGGTGAGAGTTCATCATGAACTGGTGACAAAGAAAGCTGTTTTTAGTTACTTCAAGATGGGGAGACATGCTTCTGATTTTTAGATAAAGGTGAGAAGATGTTGGGATATTGTTATTCAGGGATCTCACATGTACAATGTTTTGCAAAATATTGAAAAGTGTGAAATTGGAGTTAAAGAAATTGAACCAAGAGGGATTTGGGGATATTCATGTGGCAGATACAAAGGCCTTGTGTTAGTTGACAGTTAGGAAAAACTTAACAGGGATCCTTCATATATCCTAGCAGGGGCACTTGGGCAACTATAGAATACAGAGCAGTTGACACACAATATTTGTCCTTCTTGCAGCAGAAGGTACAATTGGCTTGGTTGAAAGATGGCGATGAGGATACTAAACTGTTTCACAGGGCTATAAGGCTAGGAGATCAAAAAATAAAGTTTTCGCATGAAGAATAGGAATGGGGTATGGGTGGACTCATTATTGCAGGAGCTTAATGATGCTTTTCTATAATATTATCAGAGTCTATTAGGTATAACCAAGTCTGAAATGTATAGGACATGTTTAGGATATTATAATAGTTGGTGGTCTAGTTCTTAATGATGAGTAGTAGAGGAAGCTTATACAATCTTTCACTACTATAGATGTGAAGAATGCAGTGTTTTCTATTAATGGAGATAAATCCCCTGATGGATTTTGGTCCCATTTCTTCAAGGATGCTTGGAATATTGTTGGTGATGATGTGACTAAAGATATGCTTGATTTTTGTTTTCAATCTGGTAAGCTTCTAAAAGAAGTTAACACTACTATTTTACCTCGAATTCCTAACGTGAAATGTCAAAGTAGTGTTACAAATTTTAGACCTATGGCATGTTATAATATAATTTATAAATGTGTTACTAAGCTCTTGTTTAGTAGATTGAAAGATGTCCTTTCTCGACTTATCGTTGATAACTAAGGAGCTTCCATAAGTAATAGATTCATTGCCCAGAATATTATGAATTGTCAAGATATTGTGAAGCAATATGGATAAAAGCATGCTAGTCCATGCACTGGGAAAGAAATGTCAAATAACACAAAAGAACTGATAGTTCAATTTATTGGGTCGTAAAATGTAGGATCAATAAACTGATTCCGGTTGACAAAAAACTCAATCAGTTGACAATAACTGATCATGTTCTTTGTCAAATCAGACCAGTTAACTGGCCCAAATTTTCTTGGCTCAAAAGCACGTACTTAATGCGCTAATCCAACCCTCCTCTAAACATTTCCCCCTTCTCTTTCATCCCCTCATTCTCATAGGGTTCCTTCTTCCACTCTCTCACCCATTCTTTTCTCTCGCCTAAATCCATTATCCTCTTCCACTCAAGACCTAATCACCAAACCACCATCTCTCATCCCTTATTACTCTTTCTCCAGCCGTCTTACCCTCCCTCACCTTCTTCGCTCGTCATCATCGCACGTCAATGTCAACGAACACGAACCAAGATCGTCATCATCTTCATTTTCACTTGTCTTCTTCGAACGCCTTCTTCGAATGGGAACTTCTCCCCTCCCCATATCGCATCTTTGGCCGCACCACGCACCAGCCACACTAGCAACCACCTACCGCACCACCAACCTCACACCCAGTCGTCCGTTATTTCATTTCTAATTCTTTAAGTTGTTTACACTAGTAGAAAAAACATCATGAGATTCGGTCAAAATAGGGGGTACTGATCCGGTTTTGGGCCGGATCAATTGGGCTAGGAGCGATTTACAAAAGTCAACTGATCCGGTTGTCAACCGGATCAGATAACACTTAACTGATCAGATTAAAGCTGAAAACCGGATCGGTTAATATAGCTAACTGATCCGATTTTCAGCTGTAACCAGATCACTTAATTGTAAAATTGATTAAAAAAAAAAAGGTCAAGCCAACCTTACTCATCCGGTTTTCAGGAGGAACTGGATCAGTTGATGATAGTCTGAATTAAAAAAAAATGCAGCTGCCATCTGTAACAATATGAAACCACTATATGCCAAATGTATATGATGAGTTGTCAAGCACCAAACCCTCAATAGTTTAAGGATCCAAATTACAATACAAGAGATCAACTAAAGTGCAAGCTTTGCAGACCAAATGTGTGCTTCTCACTTATCGAATTTGACTTTATAGGAATTTTAGAGTTCCTTCTATCACCATTCATATTGTTCTTTGTTGCACTGCTTGAGACTTATCTACATCTACACTGCAACATAAAACGAACATATATCAGTCAAACTACAAACTAAGACTGAATAAGCTTGAAGAAAAAACTCGAGTCTCGTAAATTAGCATGAAGAAACTGGTAAAGTGCAAATGAATGCCCTCATATGAACACAAGAGCATGAATTGAATGATATCAACTCTGAAAGCTGCAAATCTAGTTTAATGTTCGCTACGTGGTATTCTTCAGCCCATTATAGACACACTATCTACATTTGACTAAATCGCTACTGATTTAGGTGCATATATCAATGGTGCTTCATTGCAGAGTACAGATCAAAACATCAAGACCATACTAATGCCCGCTCCAGAAGAAAGCAGATAGTTTCCTTGTCGAACTAGACCACGCAAACAATACTTCAACAACATGAAGGCTTAGATGTAGCGATCTTATTGAATACACCCATAATTAAGCACTTTCTTATTGATGGAGTTTGAACAATGACTGAATCATAGAAGCACGCTTACTCTTGTACTACACTAGTTTGAGGGAGACTGACTTATCAAAAAAGGTGGACAAGGGAAAAAAAAAAGTGTCGCAGCTCTCTCCTCACCAGATTACCATATCATAATTTCAAGTTTTCAACCATAGGGAAGAGACGATAAAATAAAACATAAGAGGCACCATCCAAATCATAATGATAAAAATGGGGAAAACCAAAAACTAAACTATTAGCACAATGTTATAATACCTGATATCTAAAACAGAGAAATAGGTGCAATAAACAAATGTAAAGTCGAACGGCTTTGAATCAGTGTTTCATGATGTCAGCCTCAAATCTCCTTCAGGACCCAAGGTTACTCTCAAACCAAACTCAAAACTACAAAAGATAGAGAGTAGTTCCATTTCAGTGAGTACAGGATCATAGTTAACTAACAAATAGAAGAAATGCATTCTGATCCCTCATTGTGACTTAGAGACACAAATATGAAGAAAACCTCGATGTCTGCACCAAATTTCAAACATTCATGTACATAGATGAAGGAGTCCTGTACCTGCGAGACCAAATCTTCAAAGGATTTCAGCAGCAAATCGACAGAAACTGTTTCAAAACATGAAGAAAACATCATCAACATGACCAATCTACTAGATGCTAGTCACTTATATCTTACTAATAAGCAAGCAAACATTTCTTAAAATGCCAATTAACTCACCCATCATTAAACAAATCTATCACTTAATTAACATTGCACATGTGCAAAAAATTTAGGCACAAATCTGTTACACAACTAAACAAACTTGATAGACAATCAATGCAGCCAACAGAAACCAGAATATATAGTAGTTAGTATGCCCCCATATGGTGGAACACACAATAAATACTTTTTGTGACTCATGATAAATTTATGAGGGAGTGAGAACCAAATAAGAAACAAACAATAGCATCATTTAATGAATTAGTAACACCTATCACATGAAGTCAGGATAGAGTATAAAACACCCCCTACACAGCCCCCCTGCAGACAAACACCCCCCTCCACACATCCCTCATAGTCCCATCCTACCCAACTCTACCTAAACCGAATTGAAAAACACATGTCCCTAAAAACAAAAAAAAACTAGAAATCAACATAAAAAACCATAAATTCCATTCAAATTCTCATCACCAAAATGAAAAAAAAAAGACAATAGGTTAATCAAATTCTCCTTACCAAGGTGAACCTGATTACTCATAATGATAATAAAAGAACAATCGAATCACGGATAAATAAATTAAAGATTCGACAAACCCTATAAAGTAATTAAAACTAAATCAAAAAACGAAACTAAATACAGATGTAGGCGAAGATGAAAATCACGCATACACAACTTGTTTTCTGAATCGTACATTCAGGATTCATCGACCCAGATCTGTATGCGAAATTCAAAATCGTTTTCTATAGGCGAAGATGAAAAAAAGGAATTATGCAAATGAAGCAGTTAGAGGACGAACCCGAAATTTACAAGATCGATCTTGAAGAATTCATCAACTTCGAGGCATAGGAACGCGATCCAATGTTCATCCGCATCATCGGCATTGTTGCTCTTGAAGAATTCATCAACTTTGAGAGAGATGGAGAGAAAGAACTGGTGTTGTTGGTGAGACAGAGGTTTTTGAGAGTTGTGCTGGTGAGATGAGGAGGAGGATGAAGATGGTGATTGGTTTAGGCGGAGGTGAGCCCTGGGGTTGGGTGGTTCGCGAGGAGAGAGGAAACGGAAAAGAGAGAATGAGGTACTAAGGAGAGAGGGAAACGGAAAAGATCAGTAAGGGTGGCGAGAGCTATTGGACTTCAGGGTTCCTACTTCCTAATGTTAATTGATCAGCGTGAGGTACTGGACTTTAGTTGACCAGCGATTTTTGGGCCACGTTATTGAATCATGTAACTGATCCGGCCGTCTTGAACCGGATCAGTTTTTGTTAACTGATCCGGTTCGACACCAAACCAGATCAGTTAATTGATCATTTTCATTGCGCGTAAAATCATACACTTATCTTATCCGGTTTAGGACCCAACCAGATCAGTTTTTAAGTGTCCACTAGTGTTATTAAATTTTAGTTATTGTAAGTTTTAAATTTACTTAAATTTTGAAGTTTCGGATTTTATGGTAAAGTTGCTTAATTAGTTGCGAATTTGTGGTAAAGTTTGATGATTCTTTTAATTTTTTTTTGTAATTTCTATTTAGGGTTTGATTAATTTATTTCTTATATCTGAATTTTTTCCTTTTTAAAATTAATCTTGTTGAGTTATGTTTTGTTAGTTTCGTTTTTTTAATTTAATTTTTTTTGTTGATTTTCGTTTTGATTAATTTATTTGTTGATTTTTTTTCATATTGCTTGTGTTGTTAGTTTTAATTAGTCCCTGAATTGAGTTGAAATTAAAATTTTTCGTATGTAGTTTTGGACCCATGTTTTGAGATTGTATAATGTTTGTAATTAAATGTTAAATTATTTTGAATTTTATTGTTGTTCGTAATTTGATAAAAATAAATTTAATTATTTCGTTTGTAATGCTTGCCTTGGAATGTTTATAGTGTTTGAGTTGCAATTGAGTTCTGCAGTTCAAGAGTAAATTTTTTTAATTCAAAAGGTAACTAGTCTGGTTTAGGTACAAAACAGGATCGATGAACTTATGTAACTGATCCAGTTTTGTGCCCCAATCGGATTAGTTAATAATTAACTGATCTGGTGGTAAACTGGATCAGTTAATTTTCCCTAACAGCTCCACCCCCACCTTCTCTGGTCCATTTCCGAATAAGTGTAGCCCATTTTAACCGCATCAGTTGACCTCTTTTCCACTGGTGAGGGTGCATCATGATTCCTGCCCCGGCCCAAACAATATTGACGTCCTGTGCTCGTGTCAAAAAATAGGCCCTTATAAAGTCAATCTTACGGGTTTCTAAATTGTTTCAAAAAAATTCAAAGGCACAATTAAATCACTAAAAAAAGATATAAATCACTAAAAACATATAAAAAAAATCTCAAACTCAACAAAATTAAGAAGAACCCACATTATTCAAACGCCGAAAGCACAAATAAAATCACTAATAATCTTCAACGAGATTATCCAAATTGAGAAAAAAAAACAGATTCACAGAGAGGAAACCCACATAAAAATTCACTAAAAATTCACTAAAAATTCCATATCCAACTTCATTCCTTTTAAAAAAATGAAATTTATCATTGAGATTAAAGAGCTTAGACCAGGGAAGACCAAGAGATGAGAAATAAGATTCAAGTCCATAATCCATCAAACCCGGATTCACACGTTTTCGTTATCGTCACCAGAAGTTGTTGTTCGTGGGAAATTAATGTTCGCCGGATTTTGTGCATCCTCTCTTGCACTCCTTCTCTCTATTAAAACAATAATATTTTTATTTTCACTGAAATTGGTGACGTGATTTTTAGTAGCTTCATAAAAGTAGTTCATAATATAGCTTAGAAGGACAGAGAGAGAAAGAGGTAAGGAGAGAGATAGAAAGTTCATAGGTTTAGGGGGAAAAAGTAAGGAGAGAGAGAGAGAAGTACAGTACTTGAGCAGTTGAGTGTGAATTTTTTTTTTAAAGGAGTTGAGCGTGATTTCAGTAAGGAGAGAGAGAACAGAGAAGTACAGTAAAGAGAGAGAAGTAAGTTTTTTTTTCAAATTTTAGGGCCCCATTTAAATGTGAGGCCCTATTCCGAGTCCCATTTTGGACCGGTACAGGGCCGGGCTTGCATGATTATGGACATGAAGCAAGCTTATGATTCTATAGATTGGAAGTTCTTAGAGACTACGTTGATTGCTTTGAAATTTCCTATGCCTTTTCTCAAGATGATAATGACATGTGTTTGTATTCCGATATATTCTCTAATATTGAATGGAGCTTTATTTGAAAATTTTGAAGTAAAAAGGGGTTTGAGGCAAGGGGACTCTATGTCTTTTTTTGTTTGTTTGTGATATGTATGGAGTATCTTACTAGAACTCTTAAACTGGTGGGGGAGAAACTACAGTTCCATTTTTACCTAAGGTGTACTGGTGTGAGTTTGAATCATTTGTGTTTTGTTGATGCCTCTGGTTTAAACAAAAGTCTGAATTTTGATACTTCTGAAATCAAAAAAAGGAGATTCAAAGAATTTTTTATGTTTCTGGTTTTAAAATTGATAATCTGCCTTTTTAAGTATCTAGGGTTCCAATCGATTTTAGAAGGATTTCAGCTAAAGATTGTAATTGTTTGGTTGAAAAGATGACAACAAGAATTAGAACATGAAGTAGTAGACACTTGTCTTACCAAGGAAGGTTTTTGTTGATTAATTTTGTGCTAATGAGCATTCATGTGTATTGGGCTCAGGTTTATGTTCTTCCTAGCAAAATCCTGAACAATATTGAAAGCATTTGTAGAGCCTACCTTTGGAGTGGGGAGTTTTTTAGCTATAAAGCTAGCAATGTTTCCTGGCAAGCGGTGTGTTTGCCAAAATGTGCAGGTAGCTAGGCTTGGTCTAAGGTAGATTCAGCAGTAGAATATTGCAGCTATGGTTAGGTATGTCTAGGTAGTAGCTTCAAATAAAGACAATTTAAAAAGGGAGTAAAGAGTAGGGGGTTTACAAATAGATTAAAAAGGGAGTTACAAATGTTACTGTAGACACTAAAAATTTGTTAGTGTTCTGTATTAAAATAAGTTAATTCTTATTGAGCTAAAATAAATATAATTAGCCCAATTTAATTAATTTATCCCACTCAAATAAGATATCCAAATTAAATTAAATAAATATAATTTGGGTTCTAAAATATTTGGGCTAGCCCATATTACTAGCCCAAATAAGATGGTCAAATGGAAAAGGTAAATAAGACTTCCAAGTCATAAACGGGCCCAAGCCCATAAACTACCAAGTCCATGAAGGAAGCTCAATTCCCTATAAATAGACCTCGCTTCTCTCAGTTGAGGGGATCAGAAAATCATTATTCTCAAGAGCTCATAAAATTCTCTTGGAATTCTCTCTGCCAATAGTCAACAAGCACATCAAATCCGTGCCGACTGTTCAGATACACTCAAACACATTCGACTAAGATTCAAGCTTTTGTCAGCCCTCATTCGAATACACTCAAACAAAACTCAAACTCAGGTTGACGTTGACAAAACGTCATCACACATTCAAACTCAGGTTGACGTTGACAAAACGTCGGTCCACACTCAGCTCCACGTCGACATCAACACGTGTCACTCTCAAGCTACGGAACAGAATCAGAGGACTTAGTTTATTTTCATTATAAACTGTTTACAGAGATTGTACTCAATACATTTATTGTAATATAATTTCTTTGTTACTTTGTTTCTTGTCTTATTTATTTTGACTCGAAATTTGTGTATACAAATTTTGGCACGCTCGGTGGGACTATCTCTACCTCTCATCTCTGTTTCGTTATCAACAACAAATCTGAGAAATGGCATCGAGGAAGAACATTTTTTCGATCTGCTGAAAACGTCGCTGACACCCCGCGAAAATCTATAACGTTAGGTGACTTTATAGAAGACATGAGTCTTGGTTTTCACACCAAAAGAATGAAGAAAGATGTTGTCACTGCTTCTGTTATGGTGACCTATGTTAAAACAGTTGAGGAACAACTCGCTGAAATGAACATCTTACTCCAGAAATTGATGAAGGACGGAGAGGAAAATGATGCTCTGATCAGACTCCAAAACGAGCAAATTACTGCCCTCAATGAGAAGCTTAGTAGAATCCCAGGCGACACATCATCAAACCAAGGTGGTGATGCAAGCGAAGACGAGAGTGGTGACAACCCTCACCATCCGCCAACAGCTCGACAACTCGAATTGTTGATAGCTCGTGCTGTCAAGAATCAACTTGGAGAAAGTTCTCAAGGCAGTCATCGCTATGTGAAGTCTTATACCAAAAGGATCGATAAGATGCAGATGCCTTTTGGCTATCAACCCCCCAAGTTTCAACAATTCGATGGGAAAGGAAATCCTAAGCAACACATTGCTCACTTTGTAGAAACATGCAACAATGCTGGTACCACAGACGATTTCCTCGTCAAATAATTTGTACGTTCTCTTAAAGGGATGACCTTTAATTGGTACACAGATCTACCCTCACAATCCATCAATAGTTGGGATCAAATGGAGGAAGAGTTCCTAAATAGGTTCTATAGCACTCGACGTACTGTCAGCATGGTTGAGTTGACTAAGACTCACCAATGGAATGATGAGCCCGTCATTGACTACATTAATCGTTGGCGTGCTTTGAGCTTGCAATGTAAAGATCATTTGTCAGAAACTTCTGCAGTCGAAATGAGCATCCAAGGCATGCATTGGGATTTGACCTATATCTTGCAAGGGATCAAACCCAAAACATTTCAAGAACTAGCAAGTAAAGCGCACGACATGGAGCTTACAATTGCTTGTCATGAAAATGAATCAGACTCATCTGACGCATCAATAGAGGATCCGTCGACGCCATGATTGTGAAAATTATTCTAAGTAAAATACCTAGGGGGCATGGAAGCAAAATCTCATGGATGCAAACAAAAGAAATTCTCCTAAGCAAGAGGGTGAACTGCAAGTCAAAAATTCTAACTCCAAAGCAAGAGTATAAACTGCATGCCGAACAAAACAAAAGAAAACTCCTAAGCAAGAGTATAAACGGCACATTAAAAAAAAACTATCTCCCAAGCAAGAGTCTAAACTGCACACGGAAAATTCTAACTCCCAAGCAAGAGTCTAAACTGCAAACGAAAAAAATCTAACTCCTAAGCAAGAGTCTAAACTGCACACGGAAAATTCTAACTCCCAAGCAAGAGTATAAACTGCACACCAACAAAAAATTATAACTCCTAAGCAAAAGTATAAACTACCACCACTAAAAAAAATCTAACTCCCAAGCAAGAGTCTAAACTGCACACCAAAAAAAATCTAACACCTAAGCACGAGTCTAAACTGCACATCGAAAAAAAAAAATTCTAACTCTTAAGCAAGAGTCTAAACTGCAAGCAAACGAAAAACGGAACTCATAAGCAAGAGTATAAACTGCCACCAAATAATTCTAACTCCCAAGCAAGAGTATAAACTGCACACCAAAAAAATCTAACTCCTAAGCAAGAGTCTAAACTGCACACCAAAAAATCTAACTCCTAAGCAAGAGTATAAACTGCGCACCAACAAAAAAATTCTAACTCCTAAGCAAGAGTCTAAACTGCAAGGAAACAAAAAAAGAAACTCCTAAGCAAGAGTATAAACTGCCACCAGCAAACAAAAAAATCTAACTCCTAAGCAAGAGTATAAACTGCATATCCAAAAAATAAAAAATTCTAACTCCTAAGCAAGAGTATAAACTGCCTATCCAAAAAAAAAAAAAAATTCTAACTCCTTAGCAAGAGTCTAAACTGCACACACACAAAAAATGCAATACTCCTGGCCCGCAAGAGTCTAAATAGTGAACGGCGAAACAAAAAATTGCAGTCATTGTGGCACTCTGGATCAACAAGAGCAATGTAGGAGTGTTTATCATCATTGAAATCTTTAATGAACACCATCCTGAAAAAAAAAGGAGAAGAATGAGTAATAGAAAATAGAAGAAATAAAAAAGTCAATTGTCTCGATTACATGATCGTCGCCATTGATTGTCTTCGAACACACTCCAAAAGCGTCATCTTTAGTTGCTAGGATAAGCACAATTGAGCAAC
Source organism: Beta corolliflora (assembly GCA_947648045.1). Lineage (NCBI taxonomy): Eukaryota > Viridiplantae > Streptophyta > Magnoliopsida > Caryophyllales > Amaranthaceae > Beta > Beta corolliflora. The sequence continues at coordinate 536,952 of CANSZD010001281.1, forward strand.
TGGCCTAGCAACTCCGATGGATCATCGCTGACCCATCGCGATGAACACTCAAGTAGTGGACTTGATTGTCTTCGAACACACTCCAAAAGCGTCATCTTTAGTTGCTAGGATAAGCACAATTAAGCAACTGGCCTAGCAACTCCGATGGATCATCACTGACCCATCGCGATGAACACTTAAGTAGTGGACTTGATTGTCTTCTGATGGCAAGTGTCAAAAAAAAATTGTCACCTGCAAGACATCACAAACAACACTTGCACAAAAAAAAGAGGACTTAAGGGGGTGTAACAAAAATCATCACCTCACTAGTCTTGAGCTTTTGTAGGACTTCAAAAATAGTCTAGAAGTTCAGTATCTCACAAAATCTGATGAGTTGCAAGTCATATAAAGTATGTCAAAATCCAGTTTGAAAAAAAAATGCATTTGAATTGGCGTCGTCAAATTTTATGATTGCATAAGTGGTTGCATATTATAACTACACTAAAGCAAGTTCTAATTGCTACAGGTAATCATGTATCACACAAGACACGAGTGGTAATATATAAAAAGGCAAAGTGATTTCGTATCATCTTGTTTAAGTTTGTCCTTGATGTATGATCTATGGTGATATACTAGAATCCTTGGTGAATGGTGATATACATATTATGTATCAGCTATCATCATTTAAAAAAAAAAGAGAGAAAGCGGTGCATCATGGGTTTGCGTGGAAGAGCATAAAACTAAAGTCTCAAACCAAGGTCTGACTGATCTAAGAAGACCAAAGAAAAGGAGCAATCAAGGCTGCTTATGGATGGTAATATTACAAAACAACATAGGAATAGCAGAAAAGATAAGTGGTAGTCATGCATCTTCAGCATACAAGCAGAAACATATGCGATCTACGAAGGAATCAAGCAGCTCATAAATCGGGGAATTTCAAGACTTGAAATTTGGACGGATTCAAGTATCCTGGTTAGAAGCTATCAAGACCCAAAACACGGGCCACTCGAAATCAAATAGAAAACTAAAGGAAAAAAAAAATATAACCTTCATGTATTGGTCTACATACCAATGGCGGCAAAGCAATCAAAAAAAAAAAAAAAAAAGCAAGGCACTGAGTTCACCAGTAGAAAAAAACTAAAAAAGGTATGCAACAAGTTTGGTTTGTTAAGCATAGATGAGTCACTAATGCCAACAAAAAGAATCAAGGCTGTTGAAATAAAAGAAGAAGAGAGCAATCATTATATAATTTATCCGAAAGTGAAAGGAAAATTTCAAAGAAAAGAAAAATTATTCACATCTGTGTGTCAACGTTTCGATCTACAGTGGAAGCATAATATGGAGGTGTGCATCCATATAAATAAGACGTTGTCGGCTAAAGGAAAAACCTAGTACTTATTCAATCAGGATTATTTTTCCTAAGTCCAAGACAGAGTTGTAGGTAGGTCATGACTCTAGGCAACAAATCATCGCACCACGGTGATTGTCACCTAATTGCTAAATCAAACTCAAATTTGTCGAGACCTCGTCACGATTAAACACTTCAAATCGTGTACGTGACACTGTCTCGAGGGGGCAATTTGTAGACACTAAAAATTTGTTAGTGTTCTGTATTAAAATAAGTTAATTCTTATTGAGCTAAAATAAATATAATTAGCCCAATTTAATTAATTTATCCCACTCAAATAAGATATCCAAATAAAATTAAATAAATATAATTTGGGTTCTAAAATATTTGGGCTAGCCCATATTGCTAGTCCAAATAAGATGGTCAAATGGAAAAGGTAAATAAGACTTCCAAGTCATAAACGGGCCCAAGCCCATAAACTACAAAGTCCATGAAGGAAGCTCAATTCCCTATAAATAGACCTCGCTTCTCTCAGTTGAGGGGATCAGAAAATCATTATTCTCAAGAGCTCATAAAATTCTCTGGGAATTCTCTCTGCAAATAGTCAACAAGCACATCAAATTCGTGCCGACTGTTCAGATACACTCAAACACATTCGACTGAGATTCAAGCTTTCGTCAGCCCTCATTCGAATACACCCAAACAAAACTCAAACTCAGGTTGACATTGACAAAACGTCATCCCATATTCAAACTCAGGTTGACATTGACAAAACGTCACTATACACTCAACTCCACATCGACATCAACACGTGTCACTCTCAAGCTACGGAACAGAATCAGAGGACTTAGTTTATTTTCATTATAAACTGTTTACAGAGATTGTACTCAATACATTTATTGAAATATAATTTCTTTGTTACTTTGTTTCCTGTCTTATTTATTTTGACTCGAAATTTGTGTATACAGTTACAAAAACAAATTAAACTCTTCAACTCCTCTTCTTTTCCACTGAATTTCGGCCACATCAAAAACAAGGGTGGTCAGTCCACTTTTCGTTACACGAACGGTCCAAACGCGTCAAACTAACCGCATAATAAAATAATAGTTTAATTAAACGCGTATAATTTAACTACTAAAAAAATATAATTTATAATCAAATAAATAATATAAATATAATATTTTAAAAGTTGAAAAACATGTATATATGATATAATATTTTTAAGGAGTAAAATATTCTAATTTTAATAGAAAATAATAATTAAGGGAAAATAACTCGAAGAAATTATGAGAGAAAATCCGTGGCGTTACAATTACTCCCCCTTAAGAAAGTTTCTCCCTCGAAACTTGAAATAAAAAAAACTTTTCAGCATAAAACAACGAACGAGATTCATGATAAAAGTACTAGAATGAACATCCACCTTCGTACAAGTCATCACGTAGACTCGGTTCTTTGCTGGAGTAGAGGATCCGGGTGACTTAGCAACCTTGGTGAAAGTAGTCATAACATTAGGATTCTTAGGACAATGGAAAGCCTTGTGCCCCACCTCCTTACATTAATAGCAAGCGATAATAGTGCCATCACAATTTTTGCCAGCATGAAGAGCCTTCTTACACCTCCGACACTTAGACAGATCATAGCTCTGCTTAAACCCAGAACTTTGTTCGTTACCAAAATCATACCTCGCTTCTTCGCCTCACTGTACACATATGTCACTGCAGGCTTCTTACCAGTCACATCCCTCACAGTCTCTTCTTCCTCGATAGAAGCATGAATACTCAGAGCGATTTCATACGCATCCTGAAACTTATAAGCACCAGAACTTAACACAGGGTTTCTAACTTTCGGATCCATTCTCTTTATGTACCTCTTCACCCTCTCAGCCTCTGTAGGTAAAACAGTAGTAGCAAAACGGGACAACTCCGTAAACTTGTCTGTGTATTCATGAATGCTCAACGACACCTAGGATAATGAGAGGAACTCTTGTTTCTGCCAACGGAGCTCATCTGGGTAGAGCCTCTCCTTCAATTAAGAAACGAACTCAGCCCAACCAAAATCTGGTGTCGCCATGCTGCTTACACGAATCGTGATCCACCAGTTGTATGCCTCCATCTTCAAATAGTAGGTACATATAGGGACCATTTTCGCAGCAGGACATCTAGTGGCTGTGAAAAGTTTTTCAATCTCTCGAAGCTAAGTCTCTAAGATAGCAGGATCGGCAGCACCCTCGTAGGTCGACGCCTATGACGATCAAACCTATCAATGACTGGCTGCCCACCAACAGGAGCATTACCACGGTTGGCCAAAGAGATGATGAGGTTTTCTAATGCCCGACGTCTCCAGCGAGTCGCTTCCTTTCGTGCATCAAGTATACGATGGGGAGGCATACTACAAAAAAGGAATATATATTATTTAATAAATCACACGTAAGAAACCTATAGCACATCGTTTAACAAAAATAATTCCCAGGGCTTTCTTCCTACCCAAGTAACTCTCACTAAGTACTTTTCTTGAAGCCTAAGATGCTAATGCTCCTAGTTACAATAATAACTACACACTTCTCATAAAATATGTTGCAACTCAATGAGAGTTTTTGGAATGTTTGCTCTGATACCAACTGTAACACTCCGTCCAGTCACAAGCAATGAATAAACAAAATAGAAGATTTATTAAATAGTAGACGATAGCAGAAATATCATCAAGACGGACATTGTCACTCTTAAGTTCAGATAAAATCTAAAACAACATCAAAATAAATCCCAAAGAATATTAATCCAAAAGTATCTATAACGAGATAACATGATCTCAAAATCCCATAAATAAAGCAAAGAAATGAAATAAGTAATCCTCCTAACTAAGCTCATCGGTATCTCTCACAACCCATGACATAAAACCAGACAGCAACATATTAACCTGCAAAATATATCAACCAACATCCACAATTAGTGGGGAGTAAATAACAGCTCTCCCAGCTCAATTAGGATCCACATATGATTTATCAAGCATTAATAAATAAGTCTCAATCAACATAAAATATCAAACTGAACCAAATAACAGCCAAACCACAACAAACAGTTTAACATGCTTAAATAAAGTAAATCAACAATAATGAACTTAAGATAAGCATACAAGATCCATAGCATAAGCCTCCAAAATAATTAAACAAAATAATTTAATAGGTTTTGAGAAAGAACACAACGCCAGTGGATCGCAACCCACTTCCTAAGGTTTGTCAGATCGAAATCTCCATACAGCCTATGGGGTTACGTTCCCTACTACCTGTGTCTAAAAATGGCCAAACTCCTGATGCAAGATAGTACCTAGCTCAGTACTTCCCAACCTCTCGGATGACAACAATTAACCCAGGTAATACCCCTAAATCGCAACCTAGGTGGTTGGCATGTTCTTCACCGGGGACTACATCTATCCCACCGGATATCTTACTCTCAATAAAATAGTTCTACAAATAAATTAAATACAATAATTTATTCATCAATTAAGCCTCAAATATAAATAATAAGGATGCCCTTAAGGCCTTACATCCAAAATCAGCAGAAACATAGGATCGTAATCCAAAAGTCTCATTTCAACGATATTTATTCTTCTCAAAGTAATAGTGATAATAAAAAAGTACTAATCATAAAAAAACAAATTTTCCCCACTCTAAAGCGTAGACCTCACTTAAAACATAATTATACACCAAATACACAATATAATCAAATACTCCAACTCCTACACTCTCTTTGTCTGAGTTTGGATACAAAGTTAATTACAACGTTAGTTATAATACCTCCGGTACATAACTCTTGGCGAAACGGTACTAAAGGTAGTATTGTTCTCCCTCGAGTACTGTAACGTCGGCAACTTAGATATTAATTAATAAAAGTACTCTCACTTTATTTACAAACAACCAAACTATCATAAGACAAATAATTCACTCATAATATAAATATATGTTAAGATAAAATAATAAATAAATAAAAAACAAAACAAAAACAACTCAGTAAGAGTAAATCATCACACCTGCATACATTGATACAATAAGTATACAACAATAAGAATAAACTATCCTACAAGCTAGTTATACGCACATCTCTACTTATAAGGGTTTTGTGTGAAGAATAAGGACTGAATTCTCTCTTCTTTTTTCCCTTCAATGGTCGACTGCAATACGACATGAAGATAATGTTTTTGGCTGATTTGAAGCAGCTCCGAAGGTTGGTTTAATGAGAGTAAAGAGTAAGGGGTTACAGATAAATTAAAAAGGGAGTTACAAATGTTACAAAAACAAATTAAACTCTTCAACTCCTCTTCTTTTCCACTGAATTTCGACCACCTCAACATCAAGGGTGGTCAGTCCACTTTTCGTTACACGAACGGTCCAAACGCGTCAAACTAACCGCATAACCAAAATACATAGTTTAATTAAACGCGTATAATTTAACTACTTAAAAAAATGTAATTTCTAATCAAATAAATAATATAAATATAAAATTTTAAAAGTTGAAAAAATGTATATACAATATAATATTTATAAGGAGTAAAATATTCTAATTTTAACAGAAAATAATAATTAAGGGAAAATAACTCGAAGAAATTATGAGCCAAAATCCGTGGTGTTACAATCACTCCCCCTTGAGAAAGTTTCGCCCTAGAAACTTGAAATAAAAAAAAAACATTTCAACATAAAATAACGAACGAGATTCATGAGAACCAGAATGAACATCCAGCTTCGCACGAGTCATCACGTAGAAAGTATTATTCTACGTCGAGTACTGTAACGTCGAAAACTTAGATATTGATTAATAAAAGTACTCTAACTTTAATTACACACAACCAAACTATCATAAGACAAATAAAACACTCATAATATAAACATATGTCAATATAAAATAATAAATAAATAAAAAACAAAGCAAAAACAACTTAATAAAAGTAAATCATCACACCTGCATACATTGATGCATTAAGTATACAACAATAATACAAGAATAAGAATAAACAATCCTACAAGCTAGTTATACGCACATCTCTACTTATAATAGTAATAATACTAAAACATAACTTGCTTATTCACGAAAAATGAAACTCACAACAATATTTATGAATATATAAACATGCCGCAACACTTCACAGAACGACGCAAACACTGGCAACCAAGTGCTGCCACATAGACGCCTGCACACCACGCATGTGCTTACGTTCAGTGCAGCCTCCATGCACTCGAAAGCAACGAACCCAAGCTTCTTCAACCGACTACTACGGAACAATATACATGCTCATAAAATTTCCAAAACCTGATATACATCAACCTTCCACCATCACAGGTGCATATAAGTATGACTATGAGAGTTACTAACCAACGACCTGTATTGTTTTTCAACCCATGACATAAATTGTAGCCCCATAAACACAACTTCCAGCAATATCAACACCATAATATGTATTAGTTTCTTTCACCAAATTAACATCTCTCAAGCACTCATGAATTTGTGAAGTTTAACAACAATAGTATGAAACTTTACCCACCAACAAATCATAGCATAAAATTTACCCCAACTTAGATATTAAGAACTAAATAATTCCTAGAAGGATACTGATCGTGCTAGGTTTCCCATTAGTTACCTGGGCCAACTGGAGGAGTGTAGAACAGTGGTCTAGCTTTATCCTTTTCGTGCAACATCGTCCTCCGTGATGCCTTCTCCTAACAACCCAAATTTGGACTTAGAATACTTAAGATTAAAAATGGAGAAGGATGGATATCTTAGTGCAAGAATGAAGAAAGAAGGAAGGGTTTTGTGTGAAGAATAAGGACTGATTTCTCTCTTCTTTTTTCCATTCGATCAATGGCCGACTGAAATACGGCATGAAGACATCGTTTTTGGCTGATTTGAAGCAGCTCCGAAGGTTGGTTTAAAGAGAGTAAAGAGTAGGGGGTTACAAATAAATTAAAAACGGAGTTACAAATGTTACAAAAACAAATTAAACTCTTCAACTCCTCTTCTTTTCCACTGAATTTCGGCCACCTTAACATGAAGGGTGGTCAGTCCACTTTTCGTTACACGAATGGTCCAAACTCGTCAAACTAACCACATAACAAAATACATAGTTTAATTAAACGCGTATAATTTAACTACTAAAAAGAATATAATTTCTAATCAAATAAATTATATAAATATAATATTTTAAAAGTTGAAAAAAATGTATATACGATATAATATTTTTAAAGAGTAAAATATTCTAATTTTAACAGAAAATAATAATTAAGGGAAAATAACTCGAAGAAATTATGAGCGAAAATCCGTGGTGTTACAATCACTCCACCTCAAGAAAGTTTCACCCTCGAAACTTGAAAAAAAAAAATTTCAACATGAAATAATGAACGAGATTCATGAGACACTAGTGGAAAAAACTTCATGTGCTTCTTTACAAGTGCTTTGGTTATATTCAAAACGGAGCACTTGATACACCTAAATTCAAATTTGTTGTGACAATTAACAAGTTCTCCGTTTGACCGGAGCATTTCACCCAGCTTGTTTGATTCCCAGTCCAAGTGAAAACAAAAAAGATCGTTCTTCTCGATCCATTTCTCTCTATTCTTGCTGATGCTCTTCAACTCTTTCTCTCTCTATTCTTAGTTTTCTCTCTTCCTTGTTCTCATATATATCTCAACAAAGGTATCCCTAATTCTCTACTCTAATCTTTCTCGCCTCTTTCTCTCTCCTCTCCCTCTACTTTCTACTTTGTAGGGCACCATTTCTCATCTCATCAGCCATTACTGTAATCCTTCGATCGTTCTCTCTCTAAAAATGGTGAGGACTTTAAAACCTCATCATCAGGAAGAATAAGACGACGATGGTGAAGATGTCGTTACTGGTACTGACGCTTCTTCACGCCGAGGTTTCTTATTTCTCTTTATCTCTTCAATTTTCATAAATTAGGGTTTTCTATGCTTGCAATTCAACTTTAACGAATTAGGCTTTTCTATGGTGAGGTTGCTTGCAATTCTCACCGAGTTCTTCTATGGTATATATGTTTATGTATTGTTAATCTTTCATTAAGTTTCTAACTTGAATTGAATTTACTCTTTTTTTTGAGAGGATGAATTGAATTTACTCTATTATGCTAAACTATGGTATTTGTGAGGTGGGTCTGAACTTGATTATTTCAAATATTTTTATGTGCGTTTTTGATAGCTTAGTTTGTGATTAGAAGTTATAGTATTTTTTGAACCTTAACATTAAGTTTTTGAGGTGAGTCTTTCTTGAAAAATGTGGTGTTTTTGTTTAAATTTCTTCATTTGCTTAACATTTCAATGTTATCTGATTCATTTTTTTGTTGTTAAATATTACTGTATAGCCAATTGAGCGTGGAGGTTGGCACTGAATCTAGTGAATGGGGAATGCAAGGTATGTGACATACATTTGAACAAATTCATTCTAGCTACTTGTTGAAATATACTTCGAATCATTCAAGTTCTAGAGTTATTGGTGATAAATTTGATGGCACGATTTTGGCTCACATGATCATAAAGTTTTAATTGAATTGAGCTCATTAGATTATAGATATTTACTAAATTGCTGTATTGTTTTTCTATTCATTAAGGTAAATTTTTATAATTTATGAAAAATTGTTGTTGTGTGCTACTTCTCCTCTCTGCTGCTGCTTGTGTTATGTGTATCTTATATGCTTAGACTACTCTGTGCATGCTCTTTCTTATCAATGAGAGAACATGTCTTAATTTGGGCAACAAGGGATAACTCAGTGGTTAGTTTCCTGCATAACTAGGGTGTTTTACCTAGTTGGATTACTCATCTCCGGCAGGAGTTATTAGTACTTGCTATTAAGAATTTGAGTGTTGCTCCTCCTTTGCTTATGTTGTTCTAGTGTTTATTTGTGCTATTAGACTTGGTTGGTGTGCTAGCTATGTATCTCCCACCCAACCCTTTAGTTTATCTACCGATGTGAGACATTTAATGTTGCATCATGCACAAAATCGTATTTGACACATCAATTTTCAGTTGGATCAACCAATATCTTTCATAAAGTAGCATAGTCTTGACACTATCGGTGTCTATTATGAGTTCCTAGAGTAACATAGTAGGTAAACAAGTGAAATTTGAAATGTTTCCTTTTCAAAAAAAATATAAATGTGAAAGGCCATGCACAATTCTTTTAGAATCGGTGCTATGTTTTACGAAAGTTGTGTACTTGCACTTGTGTTCAAGCTTTATGCAAAATTTTCTGCCATGATGGAATAGACACTTGATCATCATACCTAGTTCACGTACTTATGTCCTTGTAACACAGCGTGCGAGTTAGTGGGTATTTTAATCATACTTTGTAATTGTTGTATATTTTTTATTTCTTATTGAAACGAAATAGAGTAAACAATATTGTCATTGTATAGATATACATATATGCATGTGTGTGTTCAAGGGGAGTACATATCCACGCCTTCATGCTTTCTTCATACTTTTTATTTATTAATATCCAAGTTATACATTACTGGTTAGAGATATATCAGGAAACTTTGGCAAAGGCCCTGGCCAAGCATTTTAGTGCAAAACTTCTTGTAGTGGACTGTCTTCTTTTGCCCGCTTCTTTTAAATACATATACATATGATGTTGACAGACTTGCAGTGAATGAAATTTTTGAGGTGGATATAAATGTTGTGTAACATAATGCTTTTCTCTTTCCTTTTCCTTCTCCTAAAACGATTTTGATGTCTCTAAAAATAGGTTGCAAAAGATGAATGTAAAAATGGCCCGATGATTGTGTACTTGAAAGATATGGAGAAGTGCATGGCAGGGAATCCTGACGCATATGTGGAACTAAAAAACAAGCTTGAAAATCTGCTCGAGAAATTGATTGTGATTACCTTCCATACTCAAGCAGACAACCAAAAAGATAAGGTATTTATTTATGTTTGGCATATTTAGTCCCTATACTTGACAAACGTTAATGTTTATGACATTCTCTGCTTTGTGAAACGTAAAATCTTTGGCAGTCTCATCCAGATGGCTTACTATTTACAAAATTTGGCAGCAATCACACAGTTTCACTTGATTTTGCTTTTCTGGTATATGTACTAGAATCATATTTGTGACTATGGAAATTAATTCATTGAGATGATTAGCAATTGGGATCTCATGAGAATTTCTCTCTCTCCTCCTCAGTTTGTCCACTACTTATATTGCTATAAATGTAATAATAAAATTCTACTAATCAATGTAAAACTGAAAAGATGTCAAGCTTGAAAGAAATAATATTATGAGTTTTTGGCTATTGTCCAATTGGTAATGACAAGTTTTGGTTTAGTTTAGTAAGAGGATATGATTTCCATTGTTGTTGTTTGCGTCATTAGACTTGTGGGATCAAGACTTTAATTTTTTCTTTGGACCTGTTGAGTCACGTTTGGCTTTCTCTTAATAATTGTTGGTTCGGTCAAAGTTTGTTTCCTCTTATATCTTTAATTCATCCATAAATTTCGGCAATTAATTTACATGTGCTTACTATCCCTTCTTTTGTACATATTTTTTATGAGAGTTTGGCGACAGCTAGGATTCTTACCCCTTATCGACTTGTGGGCCAAACTCATTAGGGTTATTTTAACTGCTAACAATCCATCTTCTACCAGTTACTCTGCATATTTCCAATTGAAGGTAATGTTGGACTGTCTATGACCTCTTCTAGTGTGTTTTTGCCCAGCTCATTTAGCCGTTGGATTATGATCTTTTGGTTGTATGTAGCTTGCTGTAAGAACTGACTGCAATTTCTAAGAAAATTGGCTCCAACTACGTGAAAGCTCTTCTATGAGTTCTATCTATGAAGTTTCCGCTCACATGTCTAATTGAACTGATTAAACTGAACTTATCCTGATAACACCTTATGTTTGCACATGATTGAACTGATTAGTCTTGAAACTTATTTTTATATAGGTGAAGAGCACACTCCGTGATTTATTTTTGTGTCTAGGATAGATGATATTTGTAAAGATTCAATTTCTTGTTCCTTGTCACTGATATGGAAAAACCTCACATCCCTGAAGTTATGTGCTTCGCAGCCTACAACTATGCAATGAAGAGTATTTTTATCATTCCAAATTCTGCTATACATTATTCTTAAGGAATTGGTCCTTACCTTATGGGTTTTTCATCAGGAGCTCCAAAGTTCACCTTAGCAGGCAGCTACAACCTTCATGTAAAACTTGTCCTCATAATTGGTAGCTTACATGGAAAGATTCAATGGGCGAAGCTCCAAGTTGATATGAAAGGAGACCCTGTAGTTGCACAGCAAAGGCAGACATCAATTGAGCTAGAAGGTGCCCTAATGCTAATCTCTCTAACGTCGTTCTTGATCCGTCGAACACAGTTGGTGTTGCCCACTTTATTGCATCCAAGTATAGCTGGAAGCTAGTGTATGTATCTACATTTCCTGTGCTTCTATACAGAAATGTTGCCCTCACTAGATACCTCCTCTTCTCCTTTGTGCTTAATGTATAGCAGTATTTCTTATCATCTGTTGGGAAATCCCTCCTCTTTTTGTAGGGTTCTGAACATCTACTATTTCTCCATGACATATTTTCACAGTCTAAAATCCATGCTAGCCCAGTTCTTTTATCTCTGTAATCACTGCCTCCTCCACAATCTATACTGATAGACTCTGTATATATTTATTTAATAAAATCTTATTATTTTTAATATCATTTTTTTTTGTAATGCAAAGATTTGAATTTGAGTTGATCGTACTACGTACATACATGTTACTCGGGATAATATACATGGTAGAGAGAGTAGAAGCAAAGCTAAAACCTGATAATACGAACCCATTTAAGATCGTGAAGATAGATAGAAAGCTATATACTCTTACAGTACAGTAAACTTCTCTCGGTGTTTAAATAACAAACATTTTTTGGTATTCTTTGGTTTTTGGTGCAAATTTAATACTAGGGGTACTTTTTTTTCCTTCTCTTTACCATTAACTTGTAGGCTGAATAACGTTCATTCATGGCTCTGATATGTTATTTTTGGCTTCTCAATTTCTGTTTCTCTATATGCTTGTTTTATATTGGAATATGCTTTATCTGAGATAAAGTTAATTTGGTCAATTTTTATTGTCACTTTTTCAACTTAACTTGTTACCCATGCTGCTGGAGTAGATTGGATAAGATATAGCAAGATATACTCGAGTAGATTGGAATAAGTCAAAGACTTGTTACCCATGCTGCTGGTCAGCAGGGGTAGCAGGTTGTAATTTTTTTTTTTTAAAAGGCTCAAGTTCTCCGGTTGTATAAGTGCTCCGGTTTTCCTTATCAAACGAAGCACTTGACTTATTTTCAGCATATAAAATTCACAAGTGCTCCGGTTTTTAATACAACCGGAGCACTTGATAAATGCTCAAGTGCTCGTATAGCATTTGCTATGGGTCAAATACAGAGCACTTGTATGGTTTTTAACCGGAGCACTTGATGATTTTTCCACTAGTGAGAAAAGTACCAAAATGAACATCCACCTTCGCACGAGTCATCACGTAGACTCGGTTCTTAGCAACCTCGGTGAAAGTAGTCATAACATTAGGATTCTTAGGACACTGGAAAGCCTTCTGCCCCACCTCCTTACAGTAATAGCAAGTGATAATTGTGCCATCACAATTTTTGCCAGCATGAAGAGCCTTCTCACACCTCTGATCATAGCTCTGTTTAAACCCTGAACTTTGTTCGTTACCAAAATCATACCTCGGCTTCTTCGCCGCACTATGCACATAATTCACTGCAGTCTTCTTACCAGTCACATCCCTCACAACCTCTTCTTCCTCGATAGAAGCATGAATACTCAGAGCGATCTCGTATGCTTCCTGAAACGTAGAAGCTCCAAACTTAACACAGGGGTCCTAACTTCCGGAACCATTCTCTTTATGTACCTCTTTACCCTCTCAGCCTCTGTAGGTACAACAGTAGTAGCAAAACGGGACAACTTAGTAAACTTGTTTGTGTACTCCTGAATGCTCAACGACCCCTGGGAAAATGAGAGGAACTCCTCCTGATACTGCCAACGGAGCTCACCTGGGTAGAACCTCTCCTTGAATTTAGCAACGAGCTGAGCCCAACCGAAATCTATTGTCGTCATGTTGCTTGCACGAATCGTGCTCCAACAGTTGTCTGCCTCCATCTTCAAATAGTAGGTACTTATAGGGACCATTTCCGCAGCAGGACATCCAGTCACTGCGAAAAGTTTTTCCACCTCTCGGAGCCAACTCTCTAAGATAACAGGATCGGCAGCACCCTCGTAGGTCGGCGACCTATGACGATCAAACCTATCAAATACTGACTGCCCACCAGCTGGAGCATTACCATGGTTGGCCAAAAAGATGATGGCGAGTAGCTTCCTTTCGTGCATCAAGTATACGATGGGGAGGCTTACTACAAAAAAGGAATATATATTATTTAATAAATCACACGTAAGACACATATAGCACATTGTTAACAAAAATAATTCTCGGGGCTTTCTTCGTACCCAAGTAACTCTCATTAAGTACTTTTCTTGAAGCCTAAGATGCTAATGCTCCTAGTTACAATAATTACACACTTCTCATGAAATATGTACCAAATCAATGAGAGTTTCCGGAATGTTTGCTCTTATTCCAACTGTAACACTCCGTCCATTCACAAGTAATGAATAAATCTAATAGAAGATTTATTAAATAGTAGACGATAGCGGAAATATCGTCAAGACGGACAGTGTCACTCTAAAGTTCAGATAAAATCTAAAACAACGTCAAAATAAATCCCAAAGAAAATTAATCCAAAAGCATCTAGAACGAGATAACATGATCTCAAAATCCCATAAATAAAGCAAAGAAAAGAAATAAGCAATCCTCCTAACTAAGCTCATTGGTATCTCTCATAACCCATGACATAAAACCAGACGTCAACTTATTAACCTGCAAAATATATCAACAAACATCCACAATCAGTGGGGGTAACTAACAGCTCTCCCAGCTCAATTAGGATCCACATAGGAGTTATCAAGCATTATTAAATAAGTCTCAATCAACATAAAATATCAAACTGAACTAAATAACAGCCAAACAACAACTAACAGTCTACCATGCTTAAATAAAGTAAATCAACAATAATGAACATAAGATAAGCATACAAGATCCATAGCATAAGCCTCCAAAATAATTAAACAAAGTAATATAATAGGTTTTGAAAAAGAACATAACACTAGTGGATCACAACCCAGTTCCTAAGGTTTGTCAGATCGAAATCTCCAGACAACCTATAGGCTTACGTTCCATACTGCCAGTGTCTAAGAATGGCCAAACTCCTGATGCATGATAGTACCCAGCTCAGTACTTCTCAAACTTTTGGACGACAACAATTAACCCAGGTAATAATACCCCTAAATCGCAACCTAGGTGGTTGGCATGTGCTTCACCGGGGACTACATCTATCCCACCGGATATCTTACTATCAATAAAATAGTTCTACAAATAAATTAAATACAATAATTTATTTATCAATTAATCCTCAAATATAAATAATAAGGATGCTCTTAAGGCCTTACACCCAAAATCAGCTGAAACATAGGATCGCAATCCAAAAGTATTATTTCAACGATATTAATTCTTCTCAAAGTAATAGTGATAATAAAAAAGTAATAATAATATTAAAAATCAATTTTCCCCACTAAAAAGCATAAACCTCACTTAAAACATAATTATACACCAAATACACAATATAATCAAATTCTCCAACTACTACACTCTCGTTGTCTGAGTTTGGGTACAAGGTTAATTACAACGTTAGTTATAATGCCTCCGGTACATAACTCTTAGCGAAACTGTACTAAAGACAGTATTATTCTCCCTCGAGTACTGTAACGTCGACAACTTCGATATTGATTAATAAAAGTACTCTCACTTTAATTACAAACAACCAAACTATCATAAGACAAATAAAACACTCATAATATTAATATATGTCAATATAAAATAATAAATATATAAATCAACAAAACAAAAACAACTCAGTTAGAGTAAATCATCACACCTGCATACATTGATACATTAAGTATGCAACAATAGGAATAAACTATCCTACAAGCTAGTTATACGCACATCTCTACTTATAATAGTAATAATACTAACACATAACTTGCTTATCCACAAAAAATGAAACTCACAACAATAGTTATGAATATATAAACATGCCACAACACTTCACACAATGACGTAAACACTGGCAACCATGTGGTGCCACATAAACGCATGTGCGCCACGCAGGGGCTTGCGTTTAGCGCAGCCTCCATGCGCTCGACGTATACTACTCCAGTCTACTGGGCAAACTGTAACTCAGCCATGAAAGCGACGAACCGAAGCTTCTTCTACCAACTACTACGCCACAATATACATGCTCATAAAATTTCCAAAACATGATATACATCAACCTTCCACCATCACAGGTGCATATATGTATGACTATGAGACTTATTAACCAACGACTTGTATTATTTTTCAACCCATGACATAAATTGTAGCCCCTTAAACACAACTTCCAGCAATATCAACACCATAATATGTATTAGTTCCTTTCACCAAATTAACATCTCTCAAGCACTCATGAATTTGTCAAGTTTAACACCAATAATATGAAACTCTACCAACCCACAAATCTTAGCATAAAATTTACCGCAACTTAGATATTAAGAACTAAATAATTCCTAGACGGATACTAGTCGTACTAGGTTCACCATTAGTTACTTGGGCCAACTGGAGGAGTGTAGAACGGTGGTCTAGCGTTATCCTTCTCGTGCAACATCGTCCTCCGTGATGTCTCCTCCTAACAACCCAAATTTGGACTTAGAGTACATACGATTAACAATGGAGAAGGATGGATATCTTAGTGCAAGAATGAAGGAAGAAGGAAGGGTTTTGTGTGACGAATAAGGACTGATTTCTCTCTTCTTTTTGCCCTTCAATGGCCAACTGAATTACGGCATGAAGACAATGTTTTTGGCTGATTTGAAGCAGCTCCGTAGTTTGGATTAAAGAGAGTAAAGAGTAGGGGGTTACAAATAGATTAAAAAGGGAGTTACAAATGTTACAAAAACAAATTAAACTCTTCAACTCCTCTTCTATTCCACTGAATTTCAGCCACCTCAACATCAAGGGTGGTCAGTCCACTTTTTGTTACACTAACGGTCCAAACGCGTCAAGCTAACCGCATAACAAAATACATAGTTTAATTAAACGCGTATAATTTAACTACTAAAAATAAATATATATAATTTCTAATCAAATAAATTATATAAATATAATATTTTAAAAGTTGAAAAAATGTATATACGATATCATATTTTTATGGAGTAAAATATTCTAATTTTAACAGAAAATAATAATTAAGGGAAAATAACTCGAAGAAATTATGAGCGAAAATTCGTGGTGTTACAGGTTTTATTCATTTCGGTCACATTTGAATCATCGAATTGCCAGGTGCCGGACAGGTCTGGGTCGTCCCATTTACGAGTCGATCCATTTCCGGGTTCAATCACCCGTGGACATTTTTTGCCTGGTTTGCGCAGGTCGTATTTGGGTTTTATGTACACTTGGGTCGAATCAAGTTTGCTTGGGTCGAATCGCTTATGACGTTAGTTCGATTATTGTGAAGCATCGGGTCCATTCGCTATTGAACACCAATTCGACTTCAGTTAAACTCTGGGTCGGGTCATTTTATATCATGTCGTTAACTTCTTTATCAACTAATTAGCACTTATCAAATATTTTCAAGATCGAGTTATTATACATTGACTACTATAAATGTATGATCAATTTCAATTTTGTAATGGATTTTGTAAACGAATCATATTATTAAAAGTATTAAGATCGACATATATATACATACGTGTGTGTGCGCGAGAAATATATAGATGATAACGAAAAACTAATAAAAATAATATATTGTTTATGGTGATGTTTAGTATATTCTATTAGTAAACTGCGTAGGTGTTTGGACTAGTCAACTGCGTTAAACCACTCTAATAAATAAATGAGTAGAACGACTCTTGTTATGTTCTAATATTATAACTCAGAATAATAATAACGAGTATATCATCAATTCCCATGTTTATAAATTATTATATGCTTTATAATTGATATATAACTTTGTGAATAGCTATGATGATAATGATAACAATAATAATAATAAACATAAATTACAAGAAGTCACTATTAACTCAATGAAGTTCATATAAGTTATATCATTGCACTATAAGCTCACTTAAATAGATATAATCTAACTATTACATAATTGAGTGATAGTTGTATACATAACACTATAAGAAGTGTAGCTTAATAAGTAAAGAACCAGAGAGTTGTAGAGCTAGTAACTTAACAGGACACATTGAATCTAATTATATTCAATAACATAGTTTCTTATAACATATAGGGAGGTTTGTTAAATTACTATATCGTTTTGCATATTAAGAATATCTTAATCGACTAAATCTTATTGCTTAGCTTATTAGCAAGATCTTGATACTAAGCAAAATTACGTATACTATAAGGTTTGTTATAACTTAAATTCACTAATTAAGTGAATATAAGCAAAAATTTGAATATATATTTTAAAATATTTTAAACAACAACAATAATAGTAAATGTAAAATTGATAGATTAAAGAGTAATCTCTTTATTTACCCTTTGATTCTATATTGATAGATATGTAAAATCAACCAAAGAAATAGAAGATCATTTCATCAAAAATCGTCGATCAAAATCAACCTTTGGCTTAAACCTCATTCATACTATAGCACATCAATATAAGTATATTGTTATACTATAATTCACGTAAATGACTATAATCAAAACATTAATTAAGCAAGTAATAGTTGTATAAGTAATATTGCAAGAAGTATAATATCATAAAAAAATGACCTTAGAGCAATATAACTAGTATAACTATTTACTAGTTAGTATTTCTGCTCATTACATTATAAAGATTCAAGATAATTTTTCAAGTATATTTGTATATAATTGTTTTATTTGTTTTATGATATGAATCTTTGTTTTTCCCTAATTAATTTACGTTAAATGAGACAATTAGATAATTGACACGAGCAAATATCAATTAAATGAATGATATAAATTATGAAAATTTTAATTACTACTATAAATAATTATGATTATAATTTGAAAATGGGGTTATAATATATGGTATGAGATCTTTTGGGGTTTAAGGTTTGGAGCATGGGTTTTAGTTATTTTGGATAATAATTCATTAAATTAGTAGGATTATTTGTTTTCTTAAGACAAAATCCAAAACCAGCTACGGGGCAAAATCTAAACCGTTAGATCATCACAATCAATGGCATATAAGAAAAAAATACAAAGCACACGGATCATAAATACTAACCGTTGAATACAAGCCATAAAACAAACTGAACTGTTAGATCATTTCCTAATCTATAACCTTCTCCCCCATCTCTCTCCTCCAAACCCATCTCTTCTTAGGGTTTCAAATCCCTGTTCTCACTCCTCTCTCACCAAGTCACCAGTCACCCCCTCTCTTCTCAACTCCAACCACGCCACCCCCACACCACCCAACTCTCCTCCCTCCTCTATCAATTTTTATCGACTTCGGTTTCTCTCTCATCAAAATCCTAATTCTCACTCCTCAAATCCCTAATTCTCTCTACTCACGATCGCATATTCTCTGTTTTTTCACTGTTTAAATCAATTCAAACATTTTTTTTCTCTCCTATTATTTCAATTTTAGTTTGCTAATTCAAGGTTCGTCAAATTTCATAATTGATCGTTTCCAATTTCTTGATTTTGTTAGGGTTTTATACTTTTCACAGTGAATTGTTGGATTTGAATTACTCGCCGTTCTTTTGATTCTAATTTTTTGCTGTTTAATTTTGTTTCAGGTGAATTAAATGTCGCCAAATATGTTTTCCCGACTTTTTGGTGCTAAATCTCGTGATGCAGCTACTATTGAGAAAACTTTATCTACATTGGAGAAATTGAATGAGCTTTAACTTTTTTTTCAACTTATAATCGTATCATCTTTAGTTGAAAAATGGGAGCCAACAACGAACCCACCCCACCCTCCTCTCTCCTCTCTTAGCACTCCGTCGCTTAACCACCAACTCAATCTCCACCACCCACGCTCAAGTTTTCAACGAAGAACAAAGGCATTGTCACTACGTTGCGTAACCACCACCCCAACACCGAAGCTTTCTTTGTTCTCCGTTGCAGCACCGACTCGTCGCAAGACCGAGGCGAATTTCGAAATCAAACTCGATTCCACCAATTCTTTGTTCGTTTTAGATCCAGGGTTTTAGATTTTTCTTATTTATATATTTTCCAGATTGTTCATTAATTTGTGGATCTAGTAAGCTAGGGTTTGGTCTCGATATTGCAATTTAGATAGTTTATTAATTTGCGTTTTAAGGGTTTATTCAAAATTGTTTTTTTAATAATTTCGAGATTGCAATTGTTTGGTAATTTCACTAATTGTTTTTTATTTGTTTTTCTGTCTGATGTGTGTACTTTTTTTTGGTAAGTTTTGGGTTTAATTTGTGTAATTGTTTTTATAATTTTTTATTATTAATCAGTGTAATGTTTAGTTTCATATATATTTGGATTTATTTGGTAAAAAAAATATTTATTTGGATTTAGATATGTTGTAGCCTAAATAATCAAACAACTCTTTTGGAGACACGTGGATCCCTCAAGATCATACATGTGTCCCATCAGAGGAAGTAAAGAAAAGTGGTTTAACCATTGAGTTTTACTCAGATGGGAATAAAATCCCACCTTTTGGCCTAAAGGATATTCAGGGCCCAAATCCCTAAAATAGCTGCAGGTGATTGGTTGATGATCCACCCCCAATCATAGCCTGCCACGTGTCATGATTTGATTGCCTAGCCAATCAGGTGCCCCTATTCTAGGGTAACCTAAAACGGCAGCAGTCATATCACAAACACTATAAATAGTCCCCCTGAAATCAGGAGAAAGGTAATTCCATTGAAGCAAAGAAAGCTGCTGCATTACAACGGTCGGTCACAGGGTCTACACCGTATTTGAGAGATTCCCCTTTGAGGTTACCATCCAGAACAGAAGGAAGAAGTCTGGGCCCATCTCTTGTTCGTCCAAGACAAGAGAAAATGGTGATGCAACCAATGGTTTATAGGCGTCCAGCCCCTGCAAACACTTCATCCAATCCCGTGTTGAAAGAATATCTTAAGGAGTTCATACCCATTGAGGGACAGTTGGGAGCCCTCCGGATCAACTGGCCAACCCCATTCTCGGCCAGGATCATGGAGGCGCCCCCCTTCCCAAAGGTAAAACTCCTTACCATAGAACCTTTTGATGGAACAACTGATCCAGACGATCACCTATCCGCTTACAAACATCAAATGTACGTCCAAGCAGTAGATGATGCTACTTGGTGCAAGAATTTTCCAGCCACTCTGAAGGGAGTGGCTCAGAAGTGGTTTAACAATCTCCCCCAAAATTCAGTTAATAATTTCACTGAACTCAATTTCTTATTTACTAGTCACTTTGTTGCCAATCGGCAAGAGCAAAAAACAAGCATGCAGTTGGACAAGGTCGTCCAAGGACCAAAAGAAGCCCTTAGAAGCTTTGTTAAGAGATTCAATCTAGAACCCTGCAGATTCAAGATCTCAATGCTGGTGTGGCCTTTAACGCCTTCATCAGGGGGCTGAGCCCAGGAAGTTTTAAGTTTGATCTTGTGAAGAACAAAATCACCACCCTTGCAGAAGCAATAAAAGAAGCCGAAATATTCATACACGCCACCGAAGTATGTGCTGAAGCAAAGCACCCTGAGTCCAAAAAGCCTGAAGAGGTAGCTTAACCAAAGAAGAGCAACCCTAAAAACGCTGAGACTTGGGCTATAACCTCCACAACCACTTCGTCCAGGAGAGGCAAGAGGAAAGAATCTGAATCTTCAGCTAACCCCATTGAATTTAGCAAGGATCAATACTTCATTCTGATGGAAATAAAGGACCAATATGAGCTAAAGACTCCGGCTGAAATGAAGACCCTTTATAGGAATAGGGACAAGAGCATGTACTACCATTTTCATAACGATTGTGGTCATGAGACCAACGAATGTAAACACCTTAAGAGGGCATTAGAGGATTTAGCTCTAAAAGGAAAGATGAACTCATACTTACCCCAAGGGGGAAAGAAGTTTCAGAAGAGAGATGATCGTCAGAGCAAGAAAAAGGAAAGTGAGAGCACTGACGAGGATGTTGTCCTTGTCATCTCAGGAGGATTTGCTACTGGAGGACCAACCAACAGGGGGAACAAAAACTATCTTAGGGAGCTGGGCCAAATTTTGCTGACAGATCAAACAAAGGCCGAGCCCTTTCCCAAGGTAGTAGTCAGTGACCAAGATCGGGGGAAGCTGAGAACCCCCCATGATCATCCCTTGGTTGTGGAGATGAAGATAGCTAATATGAGAGTAAGAAGGATTTTAATTGACACTGGAAGTTCCACGGACATCATCAGTGTAGATTGCTTGTCTAGACTGAAGTTTGATGAGAAGAACTTGGTCCCCGTCCACCACCCAATCATTGGGATTGGGGGAGGCATCATTCATCCTATGGGGACAGTCACGCTGCCCGTCCGAGTTGGAGAGAAAGAGGCCTCCCGGACGTTGTTCATCAAGTTCATGGTCGTCCGAGACCTGACAGCGTATAATGTCATTTTTGGACGACCAACTTTGAATCATGTTAAGGCAGTGATTGTCACTCACTTGATGCTCATGAAGTTTGAATGTGATGGCGGTCAAATAGGCTCCTTGTATGGAGACCAGGAGGCGGCTAGAGAATGCTACCTAACAACTTTGAAACCATCATCATGGAAAGCAGATAAGCAAGACCATACGAAGGTCGCTGGCGAAGGGAAAACGTCCGAGATTGTGAAAGACCAAGTGGCCTCCCTAAGAATGACCATGGAAAGTCCTCAGACGCAGGTTGCTCCCTCAAGGAAAACGTCCAAAAACCTTCCCAGCAAGAAGAGAAAGTATGTGTCCGTCAAGGAAGAGCCACCCTCGTCTGGTAAAGTGATGGCCATTATGGGCGTGGCCCTTGAACGTCCAGAGCCAGTGGAGGCCCCGGAAGATGTTTATTTGGATGAAGCTCGTCCATAAAGGACCTTGAAGATTGGATCTTCTCTCTGAGTTGAGGGGCATTTTGATTAGCTTTCTCAAAGAATGTCAAGATGTATTTGCCTACTGCGTTGAATAAATGCCTGGGATTGATCCAGAGATAGCCGTCCACCGGCAAAATGTTGACCCAAGCCAGAGAAAAGGCACTTGGGACCAGCCAGAAACCAGGTGGTCGACCAAGAAGTTCAAAAGTTGTTGGAATATCGGTTTATCAGATAGACTTACTATCCAGACTGTATAACTAATGTGGTCATGGTACCAAAGCCCAATGGAACAGGGAGAATGTGTGTGGACTACACTGATCTTAACAAGACCTGCCCTAAGGATAACTTCCCTTTGCCTAAGTTAGATCGGCTGGTAGATTCCACGGCTGGCCACGCCTTGTTGAGCTTCATGGACGCTTATTCAGGATTTCACCAAATACCCATGTGGCCGGAGGATCAAGACAAAACGTCCTTCATTACAGAGAAAGGGTTGTATAACTGGCTGAGGATGCCTTTTGGCCTCCGAAATGCGCCGGCCACCTTCTAAAGACTGATTAACACGGTATTCCAGCCACAACTGGGAAGAAACATGGAGGCATACATAGATGACATGATTGTAAAAAGTCAGCAAGAAGAAGACCATGTTGGTGATTTGAGAGAAACCTTTGAAACTCTCAGGAAATACAAGCTGAAATTGAACCCCAAAAAATGTGTTTTTGGTGTCTTGGCGAGGAAGTTCCTAGGCTTCTTAGTAGATCAGAGGGGAATAGAAGCCAATCCTGAAAAAATCCATGATATTCTAGACATGAAGTCCCCGTCAAAGATAAAGGAAGTCCAACGCCTGACGGGTTGCTTAGCTGCCCTTGGACGTTTCTTGTCTAAGTCGAGAGACAAGTGTCATCATTTTTTCGTTACTATCAAGAAGAAAGCCAAGTTTGAATGGACCGCAGAAGCTGAACAAGCACTTCAGCAGGTCAAGGACCACCTTCTTCAGTTACCTAGGTTGGTCAGCCCAGCCGAGGGGGTAAAACTGTTTGTATACTTGGTCGTGTCTCCTCAGGCCATGAGTGATGTTCTACTGACCGAAAGAGAGTCAGTGCAAATCCCAATATACTTTGTAAGTCATGTGCTCAAGGACGCAGAATCTAGGTACACACCGTTCGAGAAGTTTGGGTTGGCACTTGTCATGGCCAGTAGGAAGTTGAGGCCTTATTTCTTGGCTCACAGTATACTAGTCTACACGGACCAACCTCTGAAGCAAGTCTTACAAAAGATGGAAGCCACTGGACGAATGCTGAAGTGGGCTGTTGAACTAAACATGTTTGACATATTGTTTGAATCAAGGAAAGCTATTAAAGGGCAAGCCTTAGCAAACTTTATAGTTGAGCTCACTCGGTCAACTATAGAACCAATATCTGATCCGGCCGAAGGAAGGAAGCACTGGACGCTCATGGTAGATGGATCGTCCACTGTCAATGGATGTGGGGCTGGAATCATTTGTCAATCTCCTGAAGGAGACAAATTTGAATATGCATTAAGGTTCCCATTCCAAGCATCCAATAATGAAGCTGAGTATGAAGCACTCCTGGCTGGGATCAAGATGTGTAAGGTGGCTGGGGCTGTAGAGTTAAGGCCAAATCGGACTCTCTCTTAGTCGGCAGTTAAGTCAATGGAGATTTTGAATGCAAAGAAGCATCAATGAGCAAATACAAGCGTCTGATCCAGGATGAGATTGAGCCTTTAAAGCGATTTGTTCTCGACCAAGTACCAAGGTCAGAATATCATCAATTTGATGCTCTCTCAAAATTGGCCAGTTCAGCAGATTGTGATGCACCAAGAACTGTTTTCTGGGAAGTTAAGTAAAAAAAGAGTATTGAGCTAGAACAAGTCATGTTTCTTAGCCGAGGGGCAATTTGGATGGAGCCCATTATAGAATTCAAGAAGACAGGACGACTATCTTCAGACCCTGTAGAGGCTAAGTACGTAAAAGCCCGAGACAAGTAGTTTGAGTTGCGAATGAAACTCTCTACAAGAAGTCATTCAATCATCCTCTTCTTAAGTGTATCACCAGGGAAGATGGACTAGAAGTGCTGAAAGAACTCCATGAAGGAGCTTGTGCATCTCACGTTGGGGGAAGAGCTTTGGGAGAAAAGGCTTTAAGGACTGGGTATTACTGGCCTACCTTAAAGGAAGATGCTCTTGCTTATGCAAAGAAGTGCGGCAGTTGTCAGAAACATGGAAATTTGCATCAGAAGTCGTCCAATTACTTAACTCCTATCTTGTTCCCACTTCCTTTTGCCAAATGGGGCATGGATATTCTGGGACCTTTCCATGTGGCCGCTGGGCAGAAGAAGTTTGTAATCGTAGCTGTGGACTACTTCACTAAATGGATAGAAGCTGAAGCAATGCGGGGTATAACAGCGAATGATGTCAAGGGCTTTATTTGAAAGAACATTATAACCCGGTTTGGCATGCTGCATTCCATTGTTTTTGACAATGGCCCACAGTTTGAAACGCCTAAGCTGAAAGATTGGTTGACATAGAGAGAAATCAAAGCTCACTTTACGGCAGTCGCCCACCCACAGGCCAATGGGCAAGTAGAGTCGTTCAACAAAATACTATCAAATGGCATCAAAAGAAAGCTGGACAATGTCAAGGGACTATGGGTTGAAGAACTACAACTAGTGTTATGGTCTATCAGAACCACGGCCAAAAGCTCTACAGGAGAGACACCCTTCATGTTGGTTTATGAACTGAAGTCGTCTTGCCCATTGAGATTGAAGAACCTACCATGAGAGTCATGCTGTACACAGAAGAAGCCAATAGGGCTGCTTTGCGCACGACCTTAGACCAAGTAACAGTGGTCAAGGGCAATGCACTATTAAGAATGCAATTGTACAAGCTAAGAATGGCTCGGGACTTTAACAAGAGAGTTGCCAGACCACCACTCAAAGTAGGGGATTTGGTTCTGAGGAAGATGGAAGCAGTTGGACGAGCTAAGGAGCTGGGTAAACTGACACTAAATTGGGAAGGACCCTATCTGATAGTCTAGGAAGTGCGAAGCGGAACTTTTCGTCTCCAAGATTTGGATGGATGACCAATAAAGTAGATAGTAATAACATTGTCAGAAACATAAGGGTGTCTTTAGAAGAAGGCAATGCAAGTTAAGGAGTAAGGTATAAAGCCAACAAGACTGGACAACAATATTGGTGACAATTATGCTCAAAGTGGATAACAAAGCCTAACGCTTAGAAGACTAGTTAACTAGGTTGCTCCCTAGAAAGTAACAATAACCCGAGGTCGCGACATGTGTCTAAACAACACCATCCCAATCATCATTAGCTTATGTTATCAAAAGCATAGAATTGAATGGTTTCCCCTAATATAAAGAATAGAATTAAAGTAGAAGGATCAAAATGTAACCCATGATAATGGTGCCTTGAACATAATGCATGATTCGCTTTAATGCATCATAGTAAGACTAATGTATGTGGGTCATGCATTAAAAAGACTAACCTATTGTACCACATAAGCTATATTAAGACTAGAAGGATCAACAACCTTTAGACCAGAATCAACATGCACTCATTTAGACTTAATGTCCACGAGTAGTATCTAACAGGTGTGCAACTACATATGCCTACACGCTCCAGAATTTCCAGTGCATACTTCTACAGAGAGAAGCACATATGAAGGGGTGTGAGTAATAGTAAGACCTAAATATTGCTTAAATAACCCAAATCAGACATTTGAAACTCAGTCTTCAATTGAGTAATATGCACTTAAGCAAACCGTTAGAAGACGTGGCAAAACAACATAAGGAAGCATGTAAGTCATATTAGTTGACTGGCGATAAGTGATCATATATCCAAATTGCAGCAAATAATGAGCAAAGCATTGGTATGATGTTATTGGTGCACCACCGCGGCCACCTCCGCTACACAGCCTCCTCCCTCTGCTGGCCCGCCTCTCTCTCTCGCTGCTGCACTGATTTCCTCCTCTCGCTACTCTCTCCTCACTCACCTCTGTAGTTTGACCGCGGCCGATGCGCCGCGCCACCGCCTCTACTGGATCTCCTCCGTGTCCCCGTCTGCAGCCCATGCCCAGCCACCCCTCTCTCCTCGTCCCGTGTGCTCTACTCGAGCGAAGGTATGACTCATACCTTTCTTCCTCTCTTCTTTTAATCAGTTTATAAAGTTTACCCAAAATGTAATCTTGGACTCCTTTCTAATATGGGACTGATGTTGTTATTATATATTGTTGACTTTTAATTGACCTCTAATTCACACAGATGAATTAAATAGAATTGCTCAACTTAAATAATCCAAATGCTAGTGTAATATATATCTTTTGATACTAATATATTATTTATTGAAATTGACCCACTTTTATATTACCGGAAACAGTTCATTTATGTAGTGCACCTTATATAATAATGTTTGATTAGTTAAATTGCTATTTATATAACTATAACTCACTAAATACTTATTTAGAACCTTAATATATTGAATGACGAACTATACTAACTAAGTATAATGATAATTTTGGACCTCTAAGTTATCCTAAACTAATAAATGACTAATTTGTACTAACTACTAACTATGAACCTTGACACTAACCCATGCTAACGCAACTTCTAACTTCTGCTTACCAATTATTTAATATAATGTTGTTTACTTATACTTTAACATGATATCATGAGTCGCAATTATAAAATGTTAGTGATTAGAAAAGAAAATAATTAAATTGTTGCTATTTCACTTTTATTAACTTAATTGGTAAATCACCAAGTAATAATTCATAAGTGATAACCTTAGATGATAAATTATGAATTGATAATTATAATTTCTAATAACATGTAACTAAAATATATTGACTTATGACATTCCTTTATGACCGAGATTGACTTATGGACGGTATGACTATTTCCGAGGACAATGACACTATGGACAAGGACTTGGACATTCTAAAACTTTGTACTAACATACTGACTTACTAAAATTTTCTTATTTTTTATTAATAAGATCACTTGTTTTCGATTTAAAATTAATAACTAATCATGATAGCTAAAAGTCTACTTAAGTACTAAAGTAAATAAGTATTTATACTTTCGCTATTTAAATTCTTGATTAGATTAAAGGAAGGGTTATTACAAGCCTCCCCCGACTTTCAAGGTTAATAAGCAGGAATCGAGGTAACGTCTACTGCTAACACCCGCACTCCCCTTTCAACTATGTTTATGATGCTTTTATATAATGTTTATGCTACGTTATTTATGGTGTGCGGGATATGACAGGTTTGCTATGTGATTGATGTTTATAAATGATTTGAAGCCATGAAAAGTATGATGATTTGATGACGTTTATGCAATTACTTTACTATCATTTCTGAAAACCACTTAAAAGACACGAAACATTATAAATAAAAGTGAAAGATGGTGAATGGCAGTACTATATTCTCTGGGCCGTGCACGTGTCATTTTGCTAATTGGCGGCAACGCCACATTCTGATGGGGGATGTCCTCGGTGGCACCCACATGATGGCATTATATGCCACCTTATGATGGGGGACTATGTACTCAGTGGCTTTGCCGTATGTTACTATTGGCATTATATGCCACCTTCTGAAGGGGGAAGAATATCCTTGGTGGCTTTGCCTTCTGTTACGATCTATATATGGCATTATATGCCACCTTTTGATGGGGGACTTATGTCCTCGGTGGCTATGCCTTCTGTTGTACTCGCCAAGTAACCAAAGAAAGTATTCTGATAATAAAATGTGATAATTATAACAATGGCTTTTAAATTCCTTATTTGAAGTGCACGTTTACGAAATGGATTTACTTTATTCTCTCCTCCCTGTTTGCAAATAAAATGAATTTACGTTGTTAGAGTAGTACGTTACTGAGCCTCGGCTCATGGTATGCATATGAAGATGGGATGGCGTACCGGTGAGGAATAGTTTACTTTAAATTATGTGACTATGACAGTTATGTAATCTAAGTTTATAGACACTAAATTACGCAACTCTGATCTTGTTATACTTAAGTTAACAATATATATTTCTAGATTTACTATGACTTCTATAACATGTTTAGTTTCATGAAAGAATGTTTGCCTTGTACTTTCCCGAATGGAAAGTACGGACGCACCGATTAAGCAAGCTATGTCTTCTGCTGCAAATCCTTGAATTAATTAACCTAATAATAATGCTTAGAAGTCGGGGCGTTACAGTTGCATCGCCGGTGGCGGAGGAACCAACGTCCATGGCTCCGACGGTGGCGAGTTTGATAAACCCTAGGATAGAGAAAATGATCAATTTGGGAGAGAAATGAGATTTGGTGATGAAAGATAAATGATAGGGTTTTGTGAATCTTTGATATAATATGTGTTCGATATCCTCAACAAGTTTGAGCAACTCTATCTTCACGATTGAAAATTAGATGAGTAATTTTCCTCTTCGATTTTTTGGTAAGAATGCGAGAACTATAATATTCAAGCAAATTTCTTAATAAAAATACAAATGCAACTATTTTTGTTGAAAATATTCATGAATTTGCAATTTGATACATAGAATTACCTTTTTTCTTCTTCTTCTTCTTCTTCTTCTTCTTCTTGTTTGTGTGATTTTCATGATCAAATGTTGAACTTGTGCTTGCGAATGTGAAGATTTCGTTGATATCAATCTTATTTTCTACTTTGATTTTGTTGTATTTTGCCATTTTTTTGAAAAATCTGGGCTGCTTTTATGGTTTTTAGGGAGGTCTTGGGTTTTAAATGTTAGAAAAATAGTTTTCTAGAATTTCGCTAGTAGCAGCATGCTACTACTGTTCTAGTACAAGCCTGTGCATAAACTAATGTCAATGATAAGAACATATTGATATTTTGATGCATGATTTAAAACAGTCGTTGAATCAACGACGGTTTAAAACTGTCGTTGAATCAACGACGGTTTAAAACAGTCGTTGAATCAACGACGGTTTAAAACAGTCGTTGAATCAACGACGGGTAAAAGCAGTCGCTATTTTTCTTCAGCAGTCGTTGACATTTAAGTCCTTGGCAACATTACATTCCTTTACAGCGACTGCATAGCCGTCGTTGTTTCAATGTTAAGCCGTCGTTGTTTTTTTAAAATTACATTAATTTAAATAGTAATGTTCCAAATTATAAATAAACCTGTACCTGCACGGCTGCACCTAAATATACTACACTAAACCTGTTCCTCCATCGCATTCAATATTTTCAACTACAAAAATATGCAATTTTGATTTATATTACAATTTACGTAGATACTTATATAATTACATGAAATAGATTAAAATTATGTAAACAAAATAGATCCCGGTGTCGGGAAATAAAGTATAAGTCGGGTTCTACAAAAATATATATCGACAAATCTAGAAACTTATAAGCTATATGCCGATAAATATAGACACTAAATGCCTATAGTTAGACAAACAACCTAGATTAAATATACGGTTTTTTCACCATATACCCCTGACAAATTTTTTTTTGCACCATATACCCTCGCAATTTTCCAAATTCACCATATACCCCCGACGTTTTAAAAAATACACCCACTTACCCTTATGACTAACGGAAGGCTAACGCCGTTAGTCATTAACCCCTAATCCCCCCTCTAACCCTAATTAACTAACCTAAACCTAAGTCAAACCCTAACCTTAACCCCTAATTTAACACCCTAACCCTAACCCTTACTCTTACCACCCCTCCCCCACCGGCCCACCAACAAGCCCACCTCCCCACTGGACCACCACCCGCCAGCCCCACCTCCCCACCGGCCCACCACCCGGTCGCCCCACCACCCAACATCCCCACCACCCGAGTAGCCCCCCACCAATCGCCCCCACCACCCAGCCAGCCCCTCCCCACCGCCCCACCACCCAGCCACCCCCTCCCCCTTCCCCACCACCCCGAAGCCCCCCTCCCCACGCAGCCCCACCTCCCCCTCCCCACCACCCCCCCGCCCCCTCCCCCTTCCC
Organism: Beta corolliflora; assembly: GCA_947648045.1. NCBI lineage: Eukaryota > Viridiplantae > Streptophyta > Magnoliopsida > Caryophyllales > Amaranthaceae > Beta > Beta corolliflora. The sequence goes on from CANSZD010001281.1 coordinate 567,468, forward strand.
CGTCGTCACGCGGCCCCCTCCCTTTCCCCGTCGCCGCACGGCCCCTTCCCCAGGTCGTCGCGCATCCCCCATTCCCTTCCCCCATCGTCGCGCATCCCCTCCTCCCCTTCCCCGTCGTCGCGCGCACCCCCTCCCCCTTCCCCGGTCGCCCTTTGCCCCTCTCCTTTCCCCCGTCGTCACGTTGCCCCCCTCCCGGAATCGAAACTCGCCATTGATACTCCTTCGGGGGTGTCGATTAGCTCGTTTAATTCTCGCCATTCATACTCGCCATTTTTTTAGGGTTCGGGGGTGTTGATTCAGCGGGGAAGGGAGAGGGCGGGGTTGCAGGGAGTGGGGAGGGAGGTCTCGGGAGTTGGAAGGGGGATTCGGGGGTGGTGGGGGAGGCGGAGGGGGTCGGGGGAAGGGGGGGGTCACTGGAGAAGGGGAGGGGGGTGGTGGTGAGGAGGTGGTGGTGGTGAGGGGGTGATGTGGCAGTGGGGGTAAGGGGTGGGAGAGAGGTGGTTAGGGTTAGAGCCCAAAGTGTATTAGATTAGGGTTAGGGTTAGGGTTTAATTTAGGTTAGTTAATTAGGGTTAGAGGGGGATTAGGGGTTAATGACTAACGGAAGTCTAACACCGTTAGTCAAAAGGGCATGTTGATGTATTTTTTGAAACATGGGGGGTATATGGTGAATTTGGAAACTTGCGAGGGTATACGGTGCAAAAAAAAATTAGTCGGGGTATATGGTGAAAAAACGTTAAATATATGTACGCAAAATAGATCCCGGTGTCGGGAAATAAAGTAGAAGTCGGGTTCCAAAAAAAATATACCGACACATCTACCTAGTTGCCAAAACCAAAAAAAATATACACTAAATGCATATAGTTAGACTAACTATATGGAAACTATAAGTTAGTTACCTACTTGCCAAAACCAAACAAACTACAATGTCAGGGGTGTCTCTGTAGCACTACTGCCACCACCAAACCCTGGGTCATCTTCTGGTCTGCGTTGTGGAGGGGGGCCTGTGTTGCAACCTGAGAACATGTGGCCGAAACCAGACATGTTCCTCATCATTTCCTGCAGGAGGGCCCGGTTTGACTCTTCCATCCGCGCTGCGATCCTTCCCTCCACCTCTTCCATCCGTGCAGCGACCTTTGCCTCCACCTGCGCCTCAAGCTGAGGAAAAATGGACGGCTCATATGGTTGTGAAGAGCCATCTCCTCGCCTAGATGAAGAGTTGTAGTACAAATGATCACCCTGACCCAACCCCTGCACTTTTCCTCTGTTCCTCCCACCAACTGTCTCCCAATACAATAGATCAGGGTTCGGTTGTGACCCCTGAGTGGTACAATCATCCAACTTCTTGTTGTATGTCTCCTGCATTTGGTTAAATAATGTGCTCATTTTCATGCATTTTCAAGTAAAAACAACTATGTGACACACGAAACAAACTATATTTGCGTTGCTTGGTTCTAACATGTCAATATTTTGTATTTTCAATCAAAACTACTATTACACTCAGTAAACAAAGTATATATATGATGTTTGAGGTGTTTATAACTTAAAGTAACTCCAACCTACTCAAATTCATTCATTTTCAAGTAAAATGGCAAAAATGGGCTAAAATGACCTATATTTGGTTCTAACATGTCTATATTTTGTATTTTCAATCAAAAATACTATTAAACTCATCAAACAAAATATATATATGATGTTTGAGGTGTTTATAACTTAAACTAACTTCAAACTTCACAAATTCATTCATTTTCAAGTAAAATGGCAAAAAATGGACTAAAATGGCCTATATTTGGTTCTAACATGCCTATACTTTGTATTTTCAATCAAAACTACTATTAAACTCATCAAAATAGTATATATATGATGTTTGAGATGTTTATAACATTAACTAACTTCAAACTACTCAAATTCATTAATTTTCAAGCAAAATGGCAAAAAATGGGCTAAAATGACCTATATTTGGTTCTAACATGCCGATATTTTGTATTTTTAATCAAAACTACTATTACACTCATTAAACCAAGTATATATCTGATGTTTGAGGTGTTTATAACTTAAACTAACTTATAACTACTCAAATTCATTCATTTTCAAGTAAAATGGACCAAGATGGGCTAAAATGACCTATATTTGGTTCTAACTTCTAACATGTCTATATTTTGTATTTTCAATCAAAACTACTATTAAACTCATTAAACAAAGTATATATATGATGTTTGAGATGTTTATAACTTAAACTAACTTCAAACTAATCAAATTCATTCATTTTCAAGTAAAATGGCAAAAATGGGCTAAAATGACCTATATTTGGTTCTAACATGTCTATATTTTGTATTTTCAATCAAAACTACTTTTAAACTCATCAAACAAAGTATATATATGATGTTTGAGGTGTTTATAACTGAAACTTATTTCAAACTACTCAAATTCATTCATTTTCAAGTAAAATGCAAAAAAGGGCTAAAATGGCCTATATTTTGTTCTAGCATGCCTATACTTTGTATTTTCAATCAAAACTACTATTAAACTCATCAAACAAAGTATATATATATGATATTTGAGGTGTTTTTAACATAAACTAATTTCAAAATACTCAAATTCATTCATTTTCAAGTAAAATGCAAAAAAAAGGGCTTAAATGACCTATATTTGGTTCTGACATGCCTATACTTTATATTTTCAATCAAAACTACTATTAAACTCATCAAACAAAGTATATATATGATGTTTGAGATGTTTATAACTTAAACTAACTTCAAACTACTCAAATTCATTCATTTTTAAGTAAAATGGCAAAAATGGGCTAAAATGACCTAGATTTGGATCAAACATGCCTATACTTTGTATTTTGAATCAAAACTACTATTAAACTCATCAAACAAAGTATATATATGATGTTTGAGGTGTTTATAGCTTAAACTAACTTCAAACTACTCAAATTCATTCATTTTCAAGTAAAATAGACATAAATGGACTAAAATTTCTTATATTTGGTTCTAACATGCCTATACTTTGTATTTTCAATCAAAACTACTATTAAACTCATCAAACAAAGTATGTATATGATTTTTGAGTTGTTTGTAACTTAAACTAACTTCAAACTACTCAAATTCATTCATTTTCAAGTAAAATGGACAAAAATGGGCTAAAATGGCCTATATTTGGTTCTAACATGCCTATACTTTGTATTTTCAATCAAAACTACTGTTAAACTCATCAAACAAAGTATATATATATGATGTTTGAGGTGTTTATAACTTAAACAAACTTTAAACTACTCAAATTCATTCATTTTCAAGTAAAATGGACATCAATGGGCTAAAATGGCCTATATTTGGTTCTAACATACTTTGTATTTTCAATCAAAACTACTATTAAACTTATCAAACAAAGTATATATATGATGTTTGAGGTTTTTGTAACTTAAACTAACTTTAAACTACTCATATTCATTCATTTTCAAGTAAAATGGACAAAAATGGGCTAAAATGGCCTATATTTGGTTCTAACATGCCTATACTTAGTATTTTCAATCAAAAATACTATTGAACTCATCAAACAAAGTATATATATGATGTTTGAGGTGTTTATAACTGAAACTAATTTCAAACTACTCAAATTCATTCATTTTCAAGTAAAATGCAAAAAAAGGTCTAAAATGGCCTATATTTCGTTCTAACATGCCTATAATTTGTATTTTCAATCAAAACTACTATTAAACTCATAAAACAAAGTATATATAAATGATATTTGAGGTGTTTTTAACTTAAACTAATTTCAAAATACTCAAATTCATTCATTTTCAAGTAAAATGCAAAAAAAAGGGCTTAAATGGCCTATATTATGTTCGGACATGCCTATACTTTATATTTTCTATCAAAACTACTATTAAACTCAACAAATAAAGTATATATATGATGTTTGAGATGTTTATAACTTAAACTAACTTCAAACTACTCAAATTCATTCATTTTCAAGTAAAATGGCAAAAATGGGCTAAAATGACCTAGATTTGGTTCAAACATGCCTATACTTTGTATTTTCAATCAAAACTACTATTAAACTCATCAAACAAAGTATGTATATGATGTTTGAGGTGTTTATAGCTTAAACTAACTTCAAACTACTCAAATTCATTCATTTTCAAGTAAAATGGACATAAATGGACTAAAATAGTTTATATTTGGTTCTAACATGCCTATACTTTGTATTTTCAATCAAAACTACTATTCAACTCATCAAGCAAAGTATATATATGATTTTTGAGTTGTTTATAACTTAAACTAACTTCAAACTACTCAAATTCATTCATTTTCAAGTAAAATGGACAAAAATGGGCTAAAATGGCCTATATTTGGTTCTAACATGCCTATACTTTGTATTTTCAATTAAAACTACTATTAAATTCATCAAACGAAGTATATATATGATGTTTGAGGTGTTTATAACTTAAACTAACTTTAAACTACTCAAATTCATTCATTTTCAAGTAAAATGGACATCAATGGGCTAAAATGGCCTATATTTGGTTCTAACATGCCTATACTTTGTATTTTCAATCAAAACTACTATTAAACTCATCAAACAAAGTATATATATGATTTTTCAGGTTTTTATAACTTAAACTAACTTCAAACTACTCATATTCATTCATTTTCAAGTAAAATAGACAAAAATGGGCTAAAATGGCCTATATTTGGTTCTAACATGCCTATACTTTGTATTTTCAATCAAAAATATTATTGAACTCATCAAACAAAGTATATATATGATGTTTGAGGTGTTTATAACTTAAACTAACTTCAAACTACTCTAATTCTTTCATTTTCAAGTAAAATGGACAAAAATGGACTAGAATGGCCTATATTTGGTTCTAACATGCCTATACTTTGTATTTTCAATCAAAACTACTATTAAACTCATCAAACAAAGTATATATATGATGTTTGAGGTGTTTATAACTTAAACTAACTTCAAACTACTCATATTCATTCATTTCGGAGTAAAATGGCCTAGATTTGCTTAAATATATGTTTTGAAGTATGTTTAGAAGTATGTACCGAGATTTGCTTTGCTTTCTTGTTTGCTGGAATTTCTCCTTTTCCTGGAACAGTCTTCAAATGAGTCTTCAAGAACATCTCGGGAGCGGTAGGGAGTACTCCTCCTCTACTCTTTGCTTGTACACATTGTTGAACAAAGGCTTTGTTTTTTACTTATACCGAAAAATGTCATGTAATTATTTAAACTAAGTAGTAGATATGGAACATTTTACCATCTTTTTAGCATGCTGTGCCGCCGAAATAGAACCTTGAAAGTGTGACGGCTCAATTGGATTAGACAGGGAGCCACCTCTTCGGTTCTTCTTCGCGTTTTTAGATTTTTCCAGAAACGTGGGGTCTTGACTTTTCTTCTTCATGTCTTCGTAGATGGTCTCCCCCAACCATTTTGGCCTTTCTTTGGCTTTGTTAAGCGCCTAATATCGCAATTCTCTCAGACGATATGCAGCGTTCATCTTGTCAGCCTTCTTCACTTGGACATCTAACTCAGGAGCCCATTCGTAAAGACCCTTTAATACAACATTAAACCAAGTTATTAATAAACTAATTATATAATCAATTTCATTCTTCATGATTCGATTCATACATACTGTGAAGGAGTTCCACCAACGCGTCTTTGTGGCATTGTCTACCTCACTGTAATTGAACCAAGGTTGTCAAAAATGGCCCTGGAAAATGTCAGTGATGGACCCACTAACCTTGTTATCATCAAACCTGAATTGAAAACCAAACAAACACGTGAATTGTGAATATCATTTGATACAAATATCATGAAGCATATATTAGCTTACAAACTTACCACAATCCAGTAGGGCTTAAAACCTTTTTTTTGCACGGTTCGATCCTTCACCTTCCTCCATATCACTGATCGGAGTCTCCGGTACATGGTTAACAAAGTCACGAGCCTGTGAATCATCTCCCAGTGTCTCTGAGATAGGGATCTGCCTTTCTTGTGGTTCTGGTGACTGAAAAAGCTCCCTGGGAATCAATTTCCCATGACCATGGCTTCCACCTAAGCCATCTCGACCTCCGCGCCCCTTAGGATTAGACATGATTACCTAAAAAAAAACAACAACTATATATATAAATCATGATCTCCAGTGAGGTACTTTGTCATTTAGTATGAATTCTGCAGCTGTATATTGTGTTATTCGCGTTGTAGTAAATACATTTTCATTTTGACTGCATGAACATAGACTATAGAGGTTCAAAATCCTATCTTTGTAGCTTTTGCACCTGGAAATTTTTTGATGGCAGCAACTTACCGTTTTCATACTCATAAGATTTAGTACACTCATGGAGCTTCGTAGAATTGAATTGGAGGGGGGAAAAAATAAAGAGTAGCTTCTATGATTTCAAAGTTAGAAACTCACATATTTGAACTTCTTTAAAAAAGAGTACATCAAATCTAAAGCTAACATTTACTCCAGGAGACTATAAAATCTAAGGCCAATGCTGCACATTGATGTTCAAATTAAGAGCAGGCATGCGTACTTTAACCAATGAAGTGAAAATTGAGAAAATCAATTATGAAAGAGAGAGAGAGAATTCTCACAAAGAAACAAATTTGTCTTGAAACTGAGAGTGTTATGAATATGAAATGACCACTTTTAGGCTCAAAGAAAATGCCTCAATGGACTTGAAATAGACCTTTATGGGTCACAACAACGATGGGTCATCATAACAAACCTCAATCAAAGGATCACAAGAAAATGATCAATTCAAACAAATAAAATTGATCACAAAAATTCTGAATATCAATCAAATGAATATGATCACGCGATCATGGGAAATCAGAAATATAAACAAGGATGTAGTTGATATGGAGGAGAAAACAAAGAATCGAGGCAAAACTAAACTCAAAGATGTCAATTGAATTTTCCTATTTTTCTTCTCTACACTAATTTACAGTTCTATCATAATAATAAGATAACACAAACCAACTAGAACAACTCTCCAAGAACTTCACTAATATCTCAGGTCAGCCAAAGTCTTCAAGAAAGAACTAGAAACCACACCATAGAAACAAGTCACAACTACAATTTGATTCACCAGCAAACCATAAACTCAACAACGACAATCAATTACCAGCAAATCAACAACCCAAATTCACCAATACACCAATCAAAGCCACTAACAGAGAAATAAACAACCCAATTATTGAAAGTCAGTGTAAGCAAACTCACCAAATTCCTCAGACTTTTGAAAGTAGAATGTGTAATGATCAGCTTACCACTACAAAACTTTACATTTGGAACATATATCTACTAAGTGTAAACCTTTTATCTACTAAGTGTAAACAAAACAATATTTTCGGCCTCTGGGCTCTGAGGATATTCCAGATTCTCAAATCACATATGTCTTAAGTCTGAACAGGGATTGTCAGATTCAAAAGAGGACAGAGCAAGGGCTATATTCATACTAGTACTTACAGATGAAGAGACTGACAAATTGAACATATATCTACTAAGTGTAAACCTTTTATCTCAAAATATTCGAAATCTTTCAAAAAAGATGTAGCCACAAGCAAAATAATACACACACTCAATAGAAGAAAGGTTCAGCAACGAAAAAATTACTCAGATGCATGTAAGTCTACCAGGGAAAAAAGAAGATGCAAAATGCAAAATTTGAGCAGCGAATATGAATGGAAGCAGATTCAAGCAACAAATTGATCGACTAAAACTCAAGCGCCAAATTTGAGCAGTGAATTTTCACACATATAAAAACTGAAAATTCAGACAACAAATTCAATTAAGTACCTGGAATAGTAGTCGAACTTGAAGATTACAAGTGAATTGTCGACTTGAGGTATTACCGGCGACGTACGGTGGTGTTGGCCACCTATATCCCAGAAACCCAATTTTTAGGGTTTGATGAGTAACAAAAAAATAAAATAAATAAAGAAACATGAAGCTTCAGGAATTACCACGCCGGAGAGAGTGAAAATGGGTTGTCGCTAGGTTGTTGGAGGAATCGGAGGTCGACCTTGGCCTTCAATGGCTTCTTTAATTCCCGCGCCCTCCTCTCCCTTTTGTGTTTTGAAAATGAATGAATGAAATGATGAATACAGTCGTTTAACAACAAAGAGTCCCGAGTTTATTTTAACTCCTTTTTAATCAGCGACCATTTAATATAGTCGCCTAAGCTTAAAAAAATCTAAAATTTAAAATAATAAAATCAACGACGGCTTTAAACCGTCGTTGAAAAACAACGACTGTTTATCCGTCGTTGTCTGCTTTAAAAGCGGTCGGTGATCACCGACGACTTAAAGCAGTCGCTGTATGTAATATTAACGACCGTTTTTCACACCGTCGCTGTGAAGCAGTCCTTGTTTTAGCATTTTCTTGTAGCGATCGCATATTCCTAGTTTTTATTACAAAATAAGGTTTGAGTTTAAAAAAACTAAAGGATAGTAAGATTCGAACCAATGACCTTTGGTTTAAACAAACGTACATTACACCTTCTTTCGATAACTAACTAAGAATCTAAGATAGAGCGATCTTGTTGTCAAAAAAAAAAAAGAGTTATCTTGTAAAAAAATTTGGCGCTGAAATTTGTTTATAACAAGCTCAATTTCAGAATATAGGACATCAATGAATTGGAGGCCCTTAACTTTTGGGCTGGTTGCATAGCCTAATGGCTAGCCTTGCTCTGCACCTATTGGTGATCGAGAAATTAACCAAATCACTAACCAATATTAAGGCAATGTCTATCTATTTCATTAGTTAATATATATAGTGTTACAATACTAGTACTAATCAAATTAGGAAAGCTAAGAAAACACTAGTGGAAAAAAGCCCATCTGATGCGGTTAAAACCGGGCTTACTGCTGCGGTTTTGGGCCGCATCAGGTGGGCTCGCAGCCGATATCAATTATTTACTGATCCGGTCCTAAACCAGATCAGTAAATGATTTTCTGATCCGGTTTTTTAGGAAAACCGGATCAGATAGTAATATTATCTGATCCAGTTTTCCTAAAAAACCGGATCAGAAAATCTTCTTGGCGCCAAATTGATGTATGCAAAGCACACAATCTGATCCGGTTATTTTGGAAAATCGGATCAGATTGTTATATATATATTTAAATATAATATATATATATATATATATATATATATATATATATATATATATATATATATATATATATAATTATATATATATAATATTTTGAGAATGTACTACAAATAAAGTTGAAATAAGTAATAAAATCAAAAATAAATATTTGGACCTATATAAGTAGCTAGTAGCATAATAAGAACATAAAAACTCAAAGCCACGACATCATCTTCACATGCAAAAGTCGGTAAGGTAGCGTGCTAGCAAATCCCGAACCTCGTCTATCTCGGCCGTGGTGAAACAACCGTCCCTTGGTTTTCCATCGAGGAATACATTATAAAACAAACATAAGGAAACACACATATATGATTTAGTTGACTCTAAAGAGATTGAGGAAATAATATAATGTAAGAAATTAAGGAAATCGAGCTTAAAATGCAAAAATCGGCAAAAAATGACAATCATTTACCCATAATGGGTTTCACAGCATGTGAGTGGACTTTAGTTGACTTTAATACTTACATATATACTTATTAGAACTATATATGAGCTTAAAATGAGAGTAAGTGCGGGATATTAATTAAGGAAAGTTTAGCTAAGAAGGCTAAAATCAGGCCAAAATGACATTCATTTACCCAAAATGGGTTTCAAAAGCATATGAGTGGAATTTACTTGAATCTAATGGTTATACATGTTGTTATTAGAATTATACATGTCCTAACATGTGGCTACATGTAAGAAAATAAGTAAAATGAGCTTAAAAGGCCAAAATCGTCCCGAAATGGCATTCATTTACCCAAATTGGGTTTCAAAGCATGAAAAATGATTTTTCTTGACTGTAATGGTTATATATGTTGCTATTAGAACTATATATGTCCTAACATGTGGCTAAATGTAAGAAAATAAGTACAAGGAGCTTGAAAGACCAAAATAGGCCCGAAATGACCTTCATTTACCCAAAATGGGTTTCAAAGCATGTGAATGGATTTTACTTGACTCTAATAGTTGTATATGTTGTTATGAGAACAATACATGTCCTAACATGTGGCTAAATGTAAGAAAATAAGTAAAATGAGCTTAAAAGGCCGAAATCGTCCCGAAATGGCATTCATTTACCCAAATTGGGTTTCGAAGCATGAAAAATGATTTTGCTTGACTCTAATGGTTATATATGTTGCTATTAGAACTATACATGTCCTAACATGTGGCTAAATGTAAGAAAATAAGTACATTGAGCTTGAAAGGCCAAAATAGGTCCGAAATGGCCTTTATTTACCCAAAATGGGTTTCAAAGCATGTGAATGGATTTTACCTGACTCTAATAGTTGTATATGTTGTTATTAGAGCTATACATGTCCTAACAAGTGGCTAAATGTAAGAAAATAAGTACAATGAGCTTGAAAGGCCAAAATAGGCCCGAAATGGCCTTCATTTACCCAAAATGGGTTTCAAAGCATGTGAATGGATTTACTTGACTCTAATGGTTATACATGTTGTTATTAGAATTATACATGTCCTAACATGTGGCTAAAAGTATGATAATAAGTACAATGAGCTTAAAAGGCCAAAATCGGCTACAAATGGCATTCATTTACCCAATTTGGGTCTTAAGTGATGTGAATGTAGTTTACTTGACTCTAATAGTTCTATATGTACTTGTTATAAGTATATATGACCTAAAATGTGGCTAAATGCGGGAAAGTTAAAAAAATTGAGCTTACGAGGCCAAAATCGGCCGTAAATTGAGCTACTTATTATTTATGTATAATACCTTCTCAAGATCCCCGGCTTCCTTGCAACTTGAAAATATATCGAACATGAACCTCAACACATAGTAGCCACACTCGGTTCCCCCGGGTTGTTGAGCACACTAATTATAAAATTACATAAAAAAAATCATGTAAGAAACGTACATGTTTGTTTTTTATAAAAGAAAGAAGTAGCTAATTAAGTAATATCTATTACCTTCATTGCTTTCCACTTAGGAACTTGTCCTGTTCTCTCAACTTTCTTCATACAACTGTAGTTATGTTAATTTCATTTGAGAAGTGGGCAAAGGATGAAATTAGTGAAACATGTTATGCTAATAAGCATTTTAAAGTAACAAACATACCTAAATATGCATGATTTGAGGAGTAAGGATCGTGGTGGATCTTGAGCTGCAGAATCAAACTGATATACTGTGTTGTTTGAAGGACAAATCACAAGGAGCGACCAATGGAGACTAAAATCCCAAAAAAGTTATGAAGCAATCATGTGAGTACTTGTATTGTATAATAATACAGTGGCAAAAATGGATACAAGGTTAAGAACTATACTCTTCAAAACAAGGGGCAAAATATGAACTTATGTTGTGCACGTTTAGCTGTTTTGAGACATAGCCAAATATACTCCTTAACCTCACTTGTGTTTTGCAAACAATTGTCAGCTCGGACAAAATTTGGACATAACCACCCAAACTGATCGCGTCAACGAGGATCATCTTGGAGTAATCCTCAAAGCACAACCATGTACGTAACATAGATATATTATTAGATATTGCAAAGGAAGTTCATATATTTCATAAGTACAGCTATTATACCTGATGAAGGTTTGAATCGAGGAAACATTCAACATCTCTCCGCAAAGGAACTCCTTCACATCAACCTTAGACACCCATGTCGATGTTTCCTCGTGGTAGTTGAATTCCGTGGTACCCAACTTCACCTCCACAGGTGTATCATCCGGCATATCACGCACATTTGCATGTAGCCATAAGCATGACTTAGTGAGACACTGAAGCGTTGGTTTCTCAATCCAAGTATCTGTAGACGGGTTTTGTTCGCAACTTAAACCTTTGGAGTCTTGCGTTCCTTTACCCGAAATGACCTTCTTTGGCCTGCTTGTACCCGCCTTATCCTTCGCCTTTTCTAGAGGAGATGAGTCCGCCTTGCTTTCCTTGGGCTTGCTTATTCTCTCCAAAACCTATTAATTCAAAGGGAAAAACATTCAACTTAGTTAGTTTATATTTAATAGGTATGAAATAAATCAATATGAATATGGATTTTAGTTTACCTCGTCTGAAAACCTCACCCATGCCGATGGCCACAACAAATAACCACCACGAGCGTCGATCAAGACATTTATATCAACTGACGGTTTAGGCAACGGAAGAGCAAAGTCTTCGTAACCAGGAGTGATAGTGACTACACTAATCGCCAAGTGCTCATTGTCCACACACTCGTGATGGACTATTGGTCGTTCACTTCGTGGTTGTGCATTTCCTTCAGCCACCACAATCAAACCCTCATCTTTTACATCTAGTAAAAGCTGGCAAGGCTTTTCTTCCTTCCAAAAGTAAATGGATTGAGGTTAGTTTATATTACTTAGTTTTAAAAATTATAAGAAGGATAGTAGTTACCTCTAACTCAAGTATAGATGGTGCTGATTTTTGTGTGTTAGGATGGCTAGCTTTGTCCTCCAAAGGACGATCCAAAGGACGTATCGCCGGTATACCAAACTGTGAAAGGACTGCGTTGAAACTTTCCGTGATTTTAGCCGTCACTTTCTCTGTAATTTCCTCCATAAGCTTCTCCCGCATAGCTTGTGACATAGATTCGTTAGAGCGTGATCTTCTACCCACGGAGGAATCTTTAGCATAGGCTTTTTTCACACCGAGACGAATACCACCAAAACCCCTCAAACGTCCATTGTGATCCTTTCCAAAAGTCTCGTAAAGAGCATCTTTGTTGCCTTCGGGAGTGAACTCGCCGCTAACCTCTTTTTGCTTTATCCCCATCTACATAGATTATAGAACTACAAGTGTAAGTATAAAAAATAACAAATTAACAAGGGGGTTGTGCAATGGGAGGGGGATTGTGCGGGGATGTGGCGGCAAAGGGGGAGGGGGGTCCGGGGAGGAGGGCATCAAGCTAAGGAGGGTGGGGAACGGCGGGGGTGGGGAACGGCGGGGGGGGGTCCGGGGGGTGGGGGCAGCAGGGAGGGGGTCCGAGGGTGGGGGCGGCGGGGTCGCACGGCGGCAGCGGGGAAGGGGGGGTGCGGGGGCGGCGGGGGGGGGGCGAGGGGGGCAGCGGGGGGTTACGGCGGGGAGGCAGCGGGGGAAGGGGGTTGGCGGGGGCAGCGGGGAAGGGGGGGTGCGGGGGTGGGGGCGGCGGTGGGGAAGGGGGGTGCGCGGGGGTGGGGGCGGCGGTGGGGAAGGGGGGTCGCGGGGGCGGCGGGGAGGGGGTCCGAGGGGGTGGGGGCAGCAGGGGGCGGCGGGGAGGTAGCGGGGGGCGCGGGGAGGCGGCGGGGGCGGAAGGGGGGCAGCAGGGGAGGGGGTCCAAGGGGGGGGGGCGGCGGGTGGGGGGTCCGTTAGGGAGGCGTGAGGGGACGGGGGGTTCGGGAGTAAGGGGACGGGGGGCTGCAGGGGGATGGCGGAAGCGGGGAAAAACATGTGAATTCAATTACTTACAACGGCATTTGCTATCAACAAGGTCCCCGGATCTGAAATGGTCATTTTATTGTTTGAATCACGCCTATGCATGGAGCACCACCAATCAGCGACACGGTCAACTTTGACAGATGCAGTGTTAAAGGCAGAAGATGTCGTTGTTGATGCATCGATAGAAGGGTAAAATTTATCGTCAATCCACACCTGTCTCGCCCTCGCATAAGTGTAGGAACCCATATGATGGTAGTGGTTCCTCTGTTTTGAACTGTGTGCATGTTTCTCACGCTTAGCCTATAAAATCACATGGTTAGTTTGAAAACACATCTAATTGTATTAAAAGTAAATATACAAAGTCGAATATGCGATAAATAGCACAATACTTACCACCATCTCCGGTGTAGTATTTTGGGCAACAAATGCCTCCCAATCCTCTCGTTTTATATGGCCCCAAATCTCATAAGGCATGTTATCCGGTTGTCGTGGCTCTTCCTCTCCCCCGTCCTTTTCTGTTTATTCTGTCTCATTTTGCTTTGATTTTACAATTTTCTTCCTCTTTACATTCTTCTTTTCATTCCTCTTTCTCCGTTTCGTGATCCACCCACTAACTAGTTTGCTTTTGAAAGGTCAAAATCTTTCGGTCACCGCGGATAGGAACAACGCCTTTTTGGCTTCATTAGGAGTAATATGGAACAAATTCTATAGAAACAAGAAACCAACAAATAGTTAATTTCCATATACATATATATCAATGAAAACATGTTGTTATTAGAGCTATATATGTCCAAACACGTGGCTAAATGCGAGAAACTAAGTACATTGAACATGAAAAGCAAAAACCGACCCGAAATAGCCTTCATTTACCCAAAATGGGTTTCAAAGCATAAGAAGTGATTTTTCTTGGCTCTAATGGTTGTATATGTGGTTATTACAACTATATATGTCCTAACATGTGGCTAAATGCGAGAAACTAAGTACATTGAACATGAAAAGCAAAATCGGCCCGAAATGGCCTTCATTTACCCAAAATCGGTTTCATCTACCCAAAATGGGTTTCAAAGCATGTGAATGGATTTTAGTTAACTCTAATGGTTGTATATGTTGTTATTAGAGCTATATATGTCCTAACATGTGGCTAAATGCGAGAAACTAAGTACATTGAACATGAAAAGCAAAAACCGACCTGAAATAGCCTTCATTTACCCAATATGGGTTTCAAAGCATAAGAAGTGATTTTTCTTGGCTCTAATGGTTGTATATGGTGTTATTACAACTATATATGTCCTAACATGTGGCAAAATGCGAGAAACAAAGTACATTGAACATGAAAAGCAAAATCGGCCCGAAATGGCCTTCATTTACCCAAAATCGGTTTCATCTACCCAAAATGGGTTTGAAAGCATGTGAATGGATTTTAGTTAACTCTAATGGTTGTATATGTTGTTATAAGAGCTAAATATGTCGTAACATGTGGCTAAATGCGAGAAACTAAGTACATTGAACATGAAAAGCAAAATCGACCCGAAATGGCCTTCATTTACCCAAAACCGATTTCATCTACCCAAAATGGGTTTGACAGCATGTGAATGGATTTTAGTTAACTCTAATGGTTGTATATGTTATTATTATAGCTATATATTTCCTAACATGTGGCTAAATGCGAGAAACTAAGTACATTGAACATGAAAAGCAAAAACCGACCTGAAATAGCCTTCATTTACCCAAAATGGGTTTCAAAGCATAAGAAGTGATTTTTCTTGGCTCTAATGGTTGTATATGTTGTTATTACAACTATATATGTCCTAACATGTGGCTAAATGCGAGAAACTAAGTACATTGAACATGAAAAGCAAAATCGGCCCGAAATGGCCTTCATTTACCCAAAATCGGTGTCATCTACCCAAAATGGGTTTCAAAGCATGTGAATGGATTTTAGTTAACTCTAGTGGTTGTATATGTTGTTATAAGAGCTAAATATGTTGTAACATGTGGCTAAATGCGAGAAACGAAATACATTGAACATGAAAAGCAAAAACCGACCCGAAATGGCCTTCATTTACCCAAAATGGGTTTCAAAGTATAAGAAGTGATTTTTCTTGGCTCTAATGGTTGTATATGTTGTTATTACAACTATATATGTCCTAACATGTGGCTAAATGCGAGAAACTAAGTACATTGAACATGAAAAGCAAAATCGGCCCGAAATGGCCTTCATTTACCCAAAATCGGTTTCATCTACCCAAAATGGGTTTCAAAGCATGTGAATGGATTTTAGTTAACTCTAATGGTTGTATATGTTGTTATAAGAGCTAAATATGTCGTAACATGTGGCTAAATGCGAGAAACGAAGTACATTAAACATGAAAAGCAAAAACCGACCCGAAATGGCCTTCATTTACCCAAAAAGGGTTTCAAAGCATAAGAAGTGATTTTTCTTGACTCTAATGGTTGTATATATATGTTGTTATTACAACTATATATGTCCTAACATGTGGCTAAATGCGAGAACTTAAACTAATTGAGTTGAAAAATAAACTTACACAAGTGTCTTCCCATAATGATTTCTTCATTCCCTCGGGCACATCTTTCCATTTGACCAAAATGTTGAGTTTGCGCATACAAAACCCAATATGCTGCCCATACTTTGCACGCCACTTACCACAAGGTTGACCCAAATCATCATACTCGAGGGAGATATTTCTATCGACATTCAAACCCTTAGTCGCACCCCTTCCTTTTCGCTTCTTTGTTGCAACGATGCTTGGAGTTTTGGTGGTCCTATGCAATTCTTTCCCCGCATTATTGTGTGGCACAACGATGGATGAAATAAATGGATAATCTTCCCTAGCATTGTCGTCAATAGGGGGAGCATTATCGGCTAGCACCTCATTTATTTCCGCCAAGCGAATTTCCCTTTCACGCAAGCGCTTCTCCTCATCATCCGCTATGTCTTCCGGTTCACCTTTATCCTCCTCCTTGTCCGTATCATACTCATCATCATCATCCAATGACTTATCATAATCATCATCGGTTTCTTCCTCCACAATCACATCATCTCGGTCCATGTTTGAAAGTCCGAAAATAATGTAAAAAAATAAATTTGAAACGTGCAAGAGTTAACAAAAAAACAATGGTATCAAACAAACATCAAACAAATATATAACCCCCTGCTTGCTCCCCCCACCTTGCCGCCCCCACCCGGCCACCCTCGCTACCCCCCACCCTATCGCCCCCACCCCTGCGCCCCACCCATGCCGCCCCACCCCTGCCGCCCCAACTACAAACCCCCACCGCTTGTCCCCCCACCCCAGTTGCTCCCCCACCCTGCTTCCCCCCCCTGCCCCCCTGCTTGCTCCCCCACCCTCTTGCTCCCACTCCTGCTTGCCCCCACCCCTGCCGCCCCACCCTGCTCCACCCCCTCTTGCTCCCCCTAGCTTCCCTAGCTTGCCGCCCCCACCCCTCGCCCTCACTCTGCGCCTCCACCCCCTCGCCCCGCTGCTGCCCCCCCACGACCCTGCTTCCCACCCTGCTGTCTCCCCCTCAGACCCCCCACCCTACTTCCCACCCCGCGCTCCCCCCCCTTGCGGCCCCCGCCCCGCTTGCCCCCCACGCAGACCCCCTACCCTTGTTGCCCCACTGCGGACCCCCTCCTTGCCCCACCCCTGCTGCCCACCCCCCGCACAGCCCCACCACCCCTGCTTCCCCTCCTTGTAGCCCCCCCCGGCCTGGCCGCCCCCGTGCAAACCCCCACCCTTGCGCCCCCCTGCACCCTCCCGCACAAGCCATAATTGGATCGAAAATATCTTTAAAATCATGTGACCCAACTTTAAGTGACTCTAATGGTGATACATATACCAATATGAACTATACATGACCTAAAATGAGGCTAAAAGCGATAAATTAAAGAAATTGAGCTCGAAAAGCCGAAATCGGCCCGAAATGACATTCACTTACCCAAAATGGGTTTCAAAACATGTGAAGCGAGTTTAGTTGATTGTAATACATATATACATACCAATAAGAACTATACATGACCTAAAATGAGGCTAAAAGCGATAAATTAAAGAAGTTGAGCTCGAAAAGCCGAAATCGACTCGAAATGACATTCACTTACCCAAAATGGGTTTCAAAACATGTGAAGCGAGTTTAGTTTATCGTAATACATATATACATACCAAATTAAACTATACATGACCTAAAATGAGGCTAAAAGCGATAAAGTAAAGAAATTGAACTCGAAAAGCCGAAATCGGCCCGAAATGACATTCACTTACCCAAAATGGGTTTCAAAACATGTGAAGCGAGTTTAGTTGATTGTAATACATATATACATACCAAATTAAA
Organism: Beta corolliflora; assembly: GCA_947648045.1. Classification (NCBI taxonomy): domain Eukaryota; kingdom Viridiplantae; phylum Streptophyta; class Magnoliopsida; order Caryophyllales; family Amaranthaceae; genus Beta; species Beta corolliflora. Next base: position 585,357 of record CANSZD010001281.1, read on the forward strand.
CTATTCTTGACATTACAAACGACAAAAAGTGAGAAATTAAGTCAAATGACCTTGAAAAGCCGAAAGCCGGAATTTGAACTTGAGAAGTCGAGCCTATTGTTTACTTTTGCCACCTTCCTATGAAGTTTCAACCATTATCCCTTCCCCGTGATCTGCACGCATGTAATTTGTTGCTAACTCGACATCAGTGATATCGGACTTGGGAATGGTGAAAGGCGGGGTGTCTTCAAACGCATCATACTCCTCCTCATCCTCAACATCACCAACTCCAAGTATACTTCTTTTTCCATGGACAACAATTGACCACTTTTTATCAGAAGGGTCAGTTACGTAGAATACTTGCTTAACTTGTGATGCAAGCACGAATGGCTCTTCACTATAACGCAACCGACCCAAGTCTACAAGAGTAAATCCACAAGGGTCATCTTTTCTTATGTAGCGCCGGTTATAATCAACCCACTTGCATCGAAATAAGCAGACCGTGAAACCAGAGTAGTTAAGCTCCCATATATCTTGAACCCGCCCATAGTATAACAATTTAGCATCAATAGGAGACTTGTCTTTGGCACTTGCATAATGTGTAGATGATGCCTCTACTGAAACGCCACTATTCTGCAGAGATCTCGACTTTTGATCTTGACGATCTGTCTAAAATGTAAATCCGTTAACATCATAACCCCCATAGGAGTGCACAGCTTCTCGAGGACCAAATGCTAGCCACTTCAGAGTTTCAAAAACATTGGAATCTACTTCACGCATTAATCGGTTATGGAACCAATCAATAAACGTCTTATTATGCAATTGCATCAATGCTCTAGTCCCTTTACCTGGATTCTGATCGCGTAACTCCTCCATATGCTCATCCAAGTAAGGATGGACCTGTACCATATGCTGCAATACAAATAAGTGTGCTTGTATGTGCCTTTCAACAGGTTGTACGATCATTTTGGAGCCAAGTGTACCTTTACCCTCGAGTCTGCCCTCGTGTCGAGATATAGGAACTCCAATAGGATCAACATTCGGTAAGAACTCAGTCACAAAATTACTGACCTCTTCACTCACAATCCCCTGAATTATACTTCCTTCTAGTTGAGCAGGATTCCTTACCTTATCTTTCAAAGAGCCCATATGTCTCTCAAAGGGATAGCACCACCTCAAAAACACCGGACCACATAGCTTAATTTCTCGAACTAGATGTACAACCAAATGGACCATAATGTCGAAGAAAGCAGGTGGGAAATACATCTCAAACTTGCACAAAGTCTCTATCACACCAACCTGGAGAGCATCAAGCTTCGACGGTTATAACTTTTTGCTACATATAGCATTGAAAAACGAACATAGCTCTGTTATGGTGTGTCTCACGTGTTTCGGCAATATCCCTCGACTTGCAATCGGTATGAATACTTGCATCATTACATGACAATCGTGAAACATCATACTCGATAATTTCAACTCACCGTCTAAGGTAACAAATCTTTTCATGTTCGATGAGTACCCTGATGGAACCTTAATGCCGTACAAAGACTCGCAAAAAAGTCGCTTCTCAGCTCTAGATAGAGTGTAGCAAGCCGGAGGCAGATAGTTCCTATCATCATCCTTCACCGTTTTCTTTCCTTTTCCTTCAATTCCTGCAGGCGACCCGTCTTCTTTTCCCTTTTCTTTTCCTTTACTAGGCACTTTCTCTTTTTTCTTTCTTTTCTTAGTGTCCCTCTTTTGAGCCCATAGCTCTGGTCAAAGTCCCTCACTTTCCAGATACAGTCGCACCCCTTTGCTATCATTTGTCTTATGTGGAATATTCATAAGTGTCCCCCAAAAGGCGTCACATACATTTTTCTCTATGTGCATGACGTCGAGACAATGTCTAACCTCTAGATCTCTCCAATATGGAAGTTCCACAGAATAGACTCCTTTTTCCAAAGTCCCTTATCACCAACACTCGCTCCTTTGCCGAATATCATTTCAATACCTTTGACTTGATCATAAACCTCACTACCAGTCAATGGTCTACGAGCAACCCCTTCCTCAACTGTTCCATCGAATGCCTTCTTCTTATTACGATAAGGATGGTCGCGTCGAAGGAACCTTCGGTGTGCATATAAACATCTTTGTGACAAGTAGTAATGTATTTAGATCTTTGTGTCGTTCGAGCAAATCGGGCATGCTTTCTTCCCTTTGTTCTTGTACCCGGATAAGTTCCCATAGCGGGATAGTCATTAAGAGTGAATAAAAGCATGGCACGCAATGTGAATACCTCATCGGCATGTGCGTCATACACGTAAAACCCATTCATCCCACATTTTTCTCAAATCATCAACAAGTGGTACGGAGGTAGACATCTATGTCATTTCCAGTCGTTGCTACTGAAATAAGAATCGACAACATGATGTACTTGCGTTTCATGCACAACCAAGGAGGCAAGTTGTATATAACTAGAAGAACTAGGCCATGTACTATGTTGAGAACTAAGAGTGCCAAATGGGTTCATCCCATCCGTGCATAGGTCAAGCCTCAAATTTCGGCCTCGGCACCAAAGGGCTTATGCACCCGATCGATACCTTTCCACTCGGGAGAATCGCCTGGGATGTTTGATAAAACCGTCCTTCTTCCTTCGTTCGCATGCCACCTCAAGTTCTTAGCATCTTTTTAATTGAAAACATGCGCTTGAATCGTGGTATAATTGGAAGATACCACATCACCTTTCTTGGAGGCCCTTTCTTTTCACTAACCCCCCGCGCGCCCGTAACGCGACTTCCCACATCGAGGACACTCATCCATATTTTCATATTCATTTCGATATAGCACACAATCGTTTGGACAAGCATGTATCCTCTGGTACTCTAAACCGAAGGGACACATCAGTTTCTTAGCATAGTAGTTCGACTTGGGTAGTTCATGGTCGTCCGGCAACATATCACCAAAGGCTTGCAACAAGGAAGTGAAACAAGAGTCACTTATACCGGCTTTCGTCTTGATATTAAAGAGTGTTATCACAGCCGTCAGCTTCGTGTACCTCGTACAACCGGGATACAACGGTTTCCGAGATGCCTCGGTCATGCACTAAAAAACACGAGGTCGTTTGCCAACATAATCATCCACCCCCTCCATCATCTCCTCTATATAGTCCCCTTCATCATCATCATCCTCTACTTCATGATCCTCATATTCGTCCTCGATGTCCTTGTCATTATCAATGACATCAAACTCACCTCCTTCATGCACATCGTTAACAATGGCATTCCCACCATCATATATACCCTCCTCACCGTGCCAAACCCATACATGGTAGTCTTGCCTAAACCCGCGACGAAAGATATGCTCCCTAAGCGACCCAATGCTACTAACCATGCCCACATTACTACAATCAACACAAGGACAATAAAACCCCTCGGTTCTCGTTGCAGCCTGATGACTTAATGCAGCATCAAAAAATTCATAGACCCCATCCACGAATTCACACGTGTCGCGACTACCGTACATCCATGCACGATTCATTTCAATCAGACCTCTAATTAAACACAAGCAACAAGTACCTCATGTCAATGACGAACTTCATTACATGATTAGAGTTTATGAACCATATATATTTAAAGAAATTAGGCATACTTTCCAATGGTCCTTATCACTCCAACCTAACCCATCCTTAAATGTCTAATCTCACTAGTGAATGTATGCCTTCTTTTCGATTCTACGGAAAATCCGGCAGCATTTCCCTACAGTTCTCCAAGTACACGATGTAGATATATAGTTACTTAATTATATCTACATATGTACCCAAAGAACAAAAGTAGGGAAACGACGAGCCAAGATTTTCCTCTAGAATCGAAATAAAGGCATACATTCACCACCTAAGTGAGATTAAACATCTAAGAACAGTCCCAAACCGGGGACTATTCAAGACTTACTCCTAATGAGTAAGTCTCGAACGGGTATCTAGGCATATGATATGATGATGCATACATAGGTTTTTAAACAACAAAACATTTTACATCTAATCTCAATTCAACGAAAAATATATACATTTTTTCACATATAAACCAATTTACAATATATGAAAGCAAGAAAGTTAAATATGAATGATAACATACCAACATCAAGGTTGTAAATAGGAAAATCGAACTCAACACTCCGTCACTAGCTAGCTTCAATCAACAACAAAGTTAAAGTTAACATTAGTATAAATTAGCAAATCAAACAAAACTAAACTAAACTAAACTAAACTAAACTAAACCAAACTAAACTAAACTAAACAAAACAAAACTAAACAAAACTAAACTAAACTAAACTAATTAAGTACAACAACAACACAACAACCACTACAACAACCACAACAACAACAACAACCACAACAACAACAACCCCACGAAAGCCCTAGTTTTTTAACCTAAAAATCACACTAACTACTTAAACTAAAATCAAATTAACTCAAATCAATCAACTTTGAACCACCCTTTAACTATTATACAACCTAATTTCACTAACAATTATTCATTAAACTACAATGAATTATAAACTTGAAGTTTCAATATGAGATTAAAATAAAAGTTATGAACTTTTAGTTACCTAGGAAGAGGTGGAGGAGGAATGTAGTTGTTTAGGGTGGGGTAGAGGACGAATGTAGTTGTTTAGGAGGATGAAGATGGAGGTGCGTCGAAAATCGTAGAGGAGTCGAGGTGGAGGTGCGATTTTTCGCAGAGGAGTCGAGGTGGATATTTGCGCAAGCTTAGGGCAGCAGTAGTGGTGCACCCAGCTGGTGGTGGAAGTTTCTGGTGGTGGCGGCGGTGAGGTGTGGTGGTGCGTCACTACGTCGTCGAACCCTCAGGTGTGAGCTCGCTGAATTGAAGGAGGGATGAATTGAAATTGGGAGGAGGGAATTGAAATGGGTGAATTAAGGAGGGAAGAAAAACACGGGCTTTTTTACTGGGAAAAAAAGGAAAAAATCTGATTCGGTCCTAAGAACCGGATCAGATTATTAAAAACCGCAGCAGATTCTATAATCTGATCCGGTTCTATAAAAGACCGGATCAGATTTGTTGCCCATATTTCCCTCCCATTTTTCCATTGGTTTTCGGATGCGGTTTTCTAAAAATCGAATCTGCTACTAAGTGACAGATAAGGTTTTCTCCACTAGTGAAACAAGGAAAAACATATTTACAAAATCTATGATAAATAACGTAGAGAATTGTGTTTTATATCATTATATGATCCCCCTGCTATTGTAGTGGGAATAGGGTAAACAGTAAGATTGGATCTCAAATCTGAAATAAGTTTTCAAGGCAAGCCTTTAGTGAAAATGTCAGCAAACTTGTACCATATAGGGACATATAGAACTCAAATCTAACACAACATAAAGTTTTTCCCAAACAAATGCGTTAGTGCTAAATCGGGTTGCTAGAAAGGTAGATAGTAATAACATTGTCAGAAACATAAGGGTGTCTTTAGAAGAAGGCAATGCAAGTTTAGGAGTAAGGTATAAAGCCAACAAGACTCGACAACAATATTGGTGACAATTATGCTCAAAGTGGATAACAAAGCCTAACGCTTAGAAGACTAGTTAACTAGGTTGCTCCCTAGAAAGTAACAATAACCCGAGGTCACGACATGTGTCTAAACAACACCATCCCAATCATCATTAGCTTATGTTATCAAAAGCCTAGAATTGAATGGTTTCCCCTAAAATAAAGAATAGAATTAAAGTAGAAGGATCAAAATGTAACCCATGATAATGGTGCCCTGAACATAATGCATGATTCGCTTTAATGCATCATAGTAAGACTAATGTGGGTCATGCATTAAAAAGACTAGCCTATTGTACCACATAAGCTATATTAAGACTAGAAGGATCAACAACCTTTAGACCAGAATCAACATGCACTCATTTAGACTTAATGTCCACGAGTAGTATCTAACGGTGTGCAACTACTTATGCCTACACGCTCCGAATTTCCAAGGCATACTTCGCAGAGAGAAGCACATAAGAAGGGGTGTGAGTAATAGTAAGACCTAAATATAGCTTAAATAACCCAAATCATACATTTGAAACTCAGTCTTCAATTGAGTAATATGCACTCAAGCAAACCGTTAGAAGACGTGGCAAAACAACATAAGGAAGCATGTAAGTCATATTAGTTGACTGGCGATAAGTGATCATATATCCAAATTGCAGCAAATAATGAGCAAAGCATTGGTATGATGTTATTGGTGCACCACCGCAGCCACCTCCGCTACGCAGCCTCCTCCCTCTGCTGGCCCGCCTCTCTCTCTCGCTGCTGCACTGATTTCCTCCTCTCGCTACTCTCTCCTCACTCACCTCTGTAGTTTGGCCGCGGGCGATGCGCCGCGCCACCGCCTCTACTGGATCTCCTCCGTGTCCCCGTCTGCAGCCCATGCCCAGCCACCCCTCTCCTCTGTCCTGTGTGCTCTACCTGAGCAGAAGGTATGACTCATACCTTTCTTCCTCTCTTCTTTTAATCAGTTTATAAAGTTTACCCAAAATGTAATCTTAGACTCCTTTCTAATATGGGACTGATGTTGTTATTATATATTGTTGACTTTTAATTGACCTCTAATTCGCACAAATGAAGTAAATAGAATTGCTCAACTTTAATAATCCAAATGTTAGTGTAATATATATCTTTTGATACTAATATATTACTTATTGAAATTGACCCACTTATATATTACCGGAAACAGTTCATTTATGTAGTGCACCTTATATAATAATGTTTGATTAGTTAAATTGCTATTTATATAACTATAACTCACTAAATACTTATTTAGAACCTTAATATATTGAATGATGAACTATACTAACTAAGTATAATGATAATTTTGGACCTCTAACTTATCCTAAACTAATAAATGACTAATTTGTACTAACTACTAACTATGGACCTTGACACTAATCCATGCTAACGCAACTTATAACTTCTGCTTACCAACTATTTAATATAATGTTGTTTACTTATACTTTAACATGATATCATGAGTCGCAATTATAAAATGGTTAGTGATTAGAAAAGAAAATAATTAAATTGTTGCTATTTCACTTTTATTAACTTAATTGGTAAATCACCAAGTAATAATTCATAAGTGATAACCTTAGATGATAAATTATGAATTGATAATTATAATTTCTAATAACATGTAACTAAAATATATTGACTTATGACATTCCTTTATGACCGAGATTGACTTATGGACGGTATGACTATTTCCGAGGACAATGACACTATGGACAAGGACTTGGACATTCTAAAACTTTGTACTAACATACTAACTTACTAAAATTTTCTTATTTTTTATTATTAAGATCACTTGTTTTCGATTTAAAATTAATAACTAATCATGATAGCTAAAAGTCTACTTAAGTACTAAAGTAAATAAGTATTTATACTTTCGCTATTTAAATTCTTGGTTAGATTAAAGGAAGGGATATTACAAGCCTCCCCCGACTTTCAAGGTTAATAAGAAGGAATCGAGGTAACGTCTACTGCTAACACCCGCACTCCCCTTCCAACTATGTTTATGATGCTTTTATATAATGTTTATGCTACGTTATTTATGGTGTGCGGGATATGAAAGGTTTGCTATGTGATTGATGTTTATAAATGATTTGAAGCCATGAAAAGTATGATGATTTAATGACGTTTATGCAATTACTTTACTATCATTTCTAAAAATCACTTAAAAGACACTAAACATGATAAATAAAAGTGAAAGATGGTGAATGGCAGTACTATATTCTCTGGGTCGTGCACGTGTCATTTTGCTAATTGGTGGCAACGCCACATTCTGATGGGGGATGTCCTCGGTGGCACACACATGATGGCATTATATGCCACCTTATGATGGGGGACTATATCCTCAGTGGCTTTGCCTTATGTTACTATTGGCATTATATGCCACCTTCTAACGGGGGATGAATATCCTCGGTGGCTTTGCCTTCTGTTACGATCTTATATGGCATTATATGCCACCTTCTGATGGGGGACTTATGTCCTCGGTGGCTATGCCTTCTGTTGTACTCGCCAAGTAACCAAAGAAAGTATTCTGATAATGAAATGTGATAATTATAACAATGGCTTTTAAATTCCTTATTTGAAGTGCACGTTTACGAAATGGTTTTACTTTATTCTCTCCTCCCTGTTTGCAAATAAAATGAATTTACGTTGTTAGAGTAGTACGTTACTGAGCCTCGGCTCATGGTATGCATATGAAGATGGGATGGCGTACCAGTGAAGAGTAGTTTACTTTAAATTATGTGACTATGACAGTTATGTAATCAAAGTTTATAGACACTAAATTACGCAACTCTGATCTTGTTATACTTAAGTTAACAATATATATTTGTAGATTTACTATGACTTCTATAACATGTTTAGTTTCATGAAAGAATGTTTGCCTTGTACTTTCCCGAATGGAAAGTACGGCAGTAACGCACCGATTAAGCAAGCTATGTCTTCTGCTGCAAATCCTTGAATTAATTAACCTAATAATAATGCTTAGAAGTCGGGGCGTTACAGTTGCATCGCCGGTGGCGGAGGAACCGACGTCCCTGGCTCCAACGGTGGCGAGTTTGATAAACCCTAGGATAGAGAAAACGATCAATTTGGGAGAGAAATGAGATTTGGTGATGAAAGATAAATGATAGGGTTTTCTGAATCTTTGATATAATATGTGTTCGATATCCTCAACAAGTTTGAGCAACTCTATCTTCACGATTGAAAATTAGATGAGTAATTTTCCTCTTGGATTTTTTGGTAAGAATGCGAGAACTATAATATTCAAGCAAATTTCTTAATAAATATACAAATGCAACTATTTTTGTTGAAAATATTCATGAATTTGCAATTTGATACATAGAATTACCTTTTTTCTTCTTCTTCTTCTTCTTCTTCTTCTTCTTCTTCTTCTTCTTGTTTGTGTGAATTTCATGATCAAATGTTGAACTTGTGCTTGCGAATGTGAAGATTTCGTTGATATCAATCTTATTTTCTACTTTGATTTTGTTGTATTTTGCCATTTTTTTGAAAAATTTGGGCTGCTTTTATGGTTTTTAGTGAGTTCTTGGGTTTTAAATGTTAGAAAAATAGTTTTCTAGAATTTCCCTAGTAGCAGCATGCTACTACTGTTCTAGTACAAGCCTGCTGCATAAACTAATGTCAATGATAAGAACATATTGATATTTTGATGCATGATTTGTTATTTTAATTCAGTTAGGTATAGTTTTATGATGTTGATTAGAATGGCATGATTAATATATGATCTTAATTAGTTCATATACTCAAATACTATGCCCAAAGATTTGATTCTATTAGGTTATTGTTATTGATTCATGACTTAAAATTACGTATCTAATAATCATTCATAAATATTACCTATTTTTATTATTTTAATTAAAATTGCAATTCCATTTTATAATTGATCTAAATTTGAAAGTGTGAATTTGGTGTCATTAGATTTGATTTTAAATTTGATCTTATATAATTACGATAATCATGATTAACATCTAATACGCAAAAATTTTGTTTTATAATAGATTTAATCTCTAATTAATTATATGATAAATAAATCGAAAAAGTTTTAATTTTATAAAAACATGATTTGCGTCGAATGAACATGAGAATTCTGATTCTCGGCAAATTACATGGCATGCAACAATCTGTGTGCGACACATAAAGCTTGCATGGCAGCTAACGACATTTGACACAATGCGTGTGGGTTGCGTGCGGTGCAGTGTGGTTGCATGAGACACAATTTTGCCGTTTCTTACTGCTAAGTAGCGAGCCCTCTTGGCTTGTTAGATCAACTCTCGTGCCAAGCAACTATCATGTGTTGCTAGTCATGCGACATCACGTTTTTAAGGTACAACCAATTTGAGCTACAAATGCCTCCAATGGCAAGCAACAACTAGTTCTAGCTTGAACGAGTGCCACTATGCCAACAATCATTCCAATCTTGACTATTATTTGTGATTTATCAAATGGTTCCCACCACCTTTTTAAGCAAGCTATATTGCTTGTTTCACCCCAATTGTTGAGCTAGTAGCTCAAAACTATTGCATATACCAAGCAACCCGTCCAACTTAACCATTCGAGATGCTCTTATTTGTTTAAACTTTAGGTTGGGCGAGTTTTTATATGTTGCCTTAAGTGTGTTTTGGCATCTTTGACTTATTCAGAGTTTTTCAAACTATTGATTTGATTTATAAAACCACTTATAATTATTAATTAATTGAATAAAATAATCAGTTTGTTGTACATTACTTCCTCTGTTCTTATTTAATTGCAATATTTTCTTATTTGGAATTTTTATATTAATTGCAAAGTTTCTTTATTTGGTAATATATTCTCTCTATCTCTCTCCTATCACATGACCCCAACTGTTTATCAATCTCTATCTTTCTCCACTTCACATGAGCTTCTTTAAAAATGTGTCAACGGGGTATGTTACAATATTTATGGAATGCGGGAAGAATTATTTTATTATGTTGCTAATAAGTTTAACAGCATGACATGTATATTTTATTAATATGATTAATAAAATTTGGTCATTTACTTTAGAAGTAAATGTATGAATGTTTTAATACATATGATATTATGAGCATGCTTGTATAATATATGATATTTAAATTGCATGCGACAGCTAGTATGGCTATGAAATAGGACAAATACTACAATTTGCGTATTGTTATTATTTTATTGTAAATTTAAGTAGGATATGCAAATCGTTGGCATTTTTGTAATTTAAATTTCTTATTGTACTTAAAATACATTGTAAGCATGCATTGATTGAAGATTAAGGATGGATATCTAGTTGCATCAAGATGGACGCCTATGAACATCTTAGTTTCTTAACTCAAGGGGCCATACTAGGATCGCATTTAAATCTTTATTTTATTTTGCTTTAAAATGGCATTTAAGTCTATTTATGTTGCCTCTTTTATGCCATGAGCTCACCAGTAACATAATTAACATGATAAATTTAAGTCCTCTAGAAAAATATTGAGTTTTTTCCTTTTTCCAAAATCAATACCTATGATACCCTGATTTTTAAAGTGAATGGTTATGCCCAAGCAAGGCGTCTTTTCAATTCATGGGATAACACGGGTAATTCCATGCAGGGGATTACATTTGTTTTGGTCATGCTCAACAAAATTATCAAAAAGCTAGGTTTTGGATTTTAATTCATTAGAGATGGTTTAATACATTAGAAGTCACCTCTCAAGCCAAGAATTTGTAAAGGAGTTGACTTACCTAGATCTAGTGGTGTCAGAAACAGATCTGACCACTGAGTCAACCTGATATCGATCTGACTTGAACCTGGTTCGATCTGTGAAGGTCGGTCCACAAACGAACCCGGCCGGCACCTGCATCCGACCGCAGACCCAAGCAAGATTATATTACGACCCGACCACATGTGACCTGCATTCAAACCCCAACTTGACCGTAATCTAACCAAATATCAACCCAAAACCCGACGAGACCCAGTAAATACCTGGTTCAACCCAATTTCTTTGTGACTAACCCGATAAGATATGCTCTTATTTGATTGAATTTTTCAAACCAACTTATTTGGACGACTAATCCCCACAAAATTATTAAAATTCAACTATTGTTTTATATTTACAAAATCATTTAAATATGTTAATTTTATAAAATTGCTTATATTTAATAACCCAACAAGATGTTAACAAATTGCTTATATTTAATAATTAATTAAATAAAAAATTATATTACATTCTCAATTTAAGGGTTGAACTTTGAATATCATGTACTTATTTTAAGATATTATAATAATATAATTATATTATATTCCTCAGATTCCATGAGTTCCATCACTTTCGAGTTTTTGAATGTCCAAAAGTCTTACTTTCTGCAACTTTTTTTTCTTCTCTGGAAGAGATCTAAGAGAGTGGTATATCTTGGACCTTGAGAAAAAGAAGGAAAGATGGTTAAAATTATTGGTTACAGGGCACCGCCTAATGTTTTACTATACACAATTGTAGGAGGGTGATGCTTTAACATTAATCAATGTTGCTCAGTTTCTTGACTCATTGGTGCCATGTTTCTCGACTCTTGAGCTCTCACATATACATCAAGAAGGAAGGGGTACGACATTTTTTTGTGTGGAAGTTGATCTTGAGAGATTTAACGGGATTTGATTGGCAATGGGTTCATTTTCGGCATATAAACATATAGATTGAGGTTTCATTTGGGAGGGAAAATGTAGGAGAAAGTACTTAGTTACAGAAAATGTTAGGGTATCATAAATGAGGGTGGAGGCGAATCAACGGCACAAAGAGAGGAAAAGATAAGAACCAATCTCTCCGGAAAGTTTCCAACCGCCGGAGCAAAAATGGCGAATAGCAGAGGAGGAGAAATAGAGGGAGTAGAGGAGGAGAGATAGAGGGAGGCAGAGGAGAGATGTGGGGGAACACACACTTGTTTTATACCTAACAATGTTAGGGTTTTTTAATTTAATCTCATCCATTGGATCAAAATCATCAACGGATGAGATTAGATCCCATCTTTTTTTCCTCTTTTATGTTTCAATACACAATTAATGGTTAGATTTTAATCCTTCTCATATCAATGGTTCTAATTCATAATCCATGATATCATTCTTTAGCCAATAGAAAAATAGAATACACTGTAGCGTGGATTGATGGCAGAGCGTGGATTGATAATCTTATAGTAGTATGATTTATAATCTTAGTAGTTGTTGTCTTGGTTTAGTAACTTACAATCTTTAGTAATTAGTCAATTATTATTATTTTATTATAATTTAAAATTTTAATTATCTTTATTGAAATTATTATTAGTATTATTTAAGTATAACTATTGTTTATTAATTAGCATAGTATAAATATTATTATTATTATTATTATTATTATTATTATTATTACTATTATTATTATTATTATTATTATTTTTAAATTAAAGTTGTGAATTGAGTTTCTTAATTTTAATTAGACTCCTTGTAGCGTTACTTATATTATCAATCTATCACTTAATTAAGTAATAGTTTGATATATTTATTTAAGTGAACTTATAGTGTAGCATTACATTGAATTAGCTTACCGACTTGCAATGATAAATTCATTGATGTCGTCCGATAACAACTTGTTTCAATTGAATTAGATGTTTTTAGTTTCAAAATGCATTTCACATAAAGACAATTAACTTAAATAATCTTATAACTTATATTGATACATTCATTAATCTTATCTAATAACGAATTTTTTCAATTCAATTAGATGATTTGAGTTTCGTAGAAAATTTAACTTAAACGATCAACTTAAATAATCTTATATTAGGATTTAATGTCTTATCACTTTATCAATATGTTAATAATTATTTATGAATTTAGTAACAATTAATAATTCAAAGAGTTAATGAGTTATTATAAGTCTAAGGGAGTAACTGACTAAGTGTTTTATCATACAACAAGTTACTATCTAGTAAGTACTTGTTAACCTATTTACTTATTGTTGTTATTTGTTAACAGTTAACTTATTGATTTTACTTTTTAATAAGTTAGGGTTAGCTTTTATAGGGGAGAATGATTTGGGGGTAGTTTTTCAACCGCTGGATTAGATCTAACGGCTTAGGTTCTCTGAGGATAAATTGAATGGTGGATAGCTGGATTCTATTGTTATTGCATCAACGGTCAAGATTAAATGTTTAGATTAAATTAACGGTTCATATTGCAATCTATGAACCCTAATTATAATCACTTAGGCCTCATATGAACCGTCATTGTAAACATATGATTGTCATTTGTTATAATATTATAACATATCAAGAGTCGTTGTACTAATTTATAATTAATATAGTATTAGATTGGTTTTACAATTATTTTGATACCAATGTACTACTAAATGATTAAACATATTGATAAAATAGTTTATTTATACTTTATCATATATAGTCACAACAGAATACACATATACCGCGTTATGTTTGTTATTGTTATTGCTATTATTAGCATTGTTGCTACTATAACGGCTAGTGTTTGTATTATTATTATTATTGTTAGTACTCATGTTCTTATTTGTATTACTATTGTTATTGTTAGCATTGCTACTACTGCTACTACTACTACTACTACTACTACTACTACTACTACTACTACTACTACTACTACTACTACTACTACTACTACTACTATTATGTTTATTATTATTATTGTTCTCATTATCATCACAATTATTTACAAACTTATATATCAATCATAATGCTTATAATGATAAAATCATTTATATAAACCTTGTAATTGATCGACTCGTTATTATTGTCGTTGGTTATAATATATAATATTAGAACATATGATGAGTCGTTCTACTCCTTTACTCATTAGAGTGGTTTTACGCAGTTGATTAGTCGAAATAAGAGTTGATAAAGAGAATACACTAAACATCACGGTAAACAATATAGTGTTTTTATTAGTTTTTCGTTATCACCCATATATTTATCGCACATATATATATGTCGATCTTAATACTTTTAATAATATGATTTGTTTACAAAATCCATAACAAAATCAAAATGACCCGACCAGGAGTTAACCAAAGTTGAATTGACGCTCAATAGCGAATGGACCCGATGCTTCATAATGATCGAACTAAGGTCATTAGTGAGTCAACCCGAGTACAATTGACTCTACCCAAGCGTACACGAAACCGAAATGCGACCTGCGCAAACCCGGGTAAAAAAATGTCCACGGACTATCATACCGGGAATGGATCGACTTGTAAATGGAACGCTCAAACCTGTCCGGCACCCAAAAATCCTATGATTCAAATGTGATCGACCCAGTTGAACAAAACCTGACCAATCACGACCTGGGACACTGACTGTCAGAATCCTGACCTGTCCGGGTCTAACCTGGTTCGTCGTGGGTATATCGAGAACCTATTTGAGAACCTGTTTTGACACCACTACCTAGATCTCTTAGACTTGAGAGTAGGAACCACGTCCGCTTAAGTCTTAGTGTGAAAGGATCTCTGTAGACACATAATCGTGTCTCCCCATTTAAAGATCCGATGATGAAACATACCGTGGTCTTAATTGGTCCGACCCAAGGGCAGAGCAGTCTGAAAAGCCATTCAAAACCATTTTGAAAAGTGTTAAAATTCTATTTTAAAGCCCAAATAATTATTCATGATAATTAAATGTATTAGAGCCCAATTCTTTGAAAAGCCCAATTAATTGATAATTAATTGATTTATTTTAATAAATAAATATTTTCAAAAGATATTTTTTTTAGGTCAAAATCAGATTTTATCCCGTAAAATCAGATTTCCAGAGTTAAAATATAAAAGAAAATCTTTAAAACGCGTTTATATCAAAAAACTATCAAAAACAAGGCGGTGCGCCGAAGTTTGATCGTGCCGAGGCATTGATCTTGGCCGAGTCGGTGGTGTCTTGTATGAGCTTGTGCCATCTGAGCGCACGTGTCCTGCCATGTGGACTTCCACGTGGGCAGCGCCAAGTGCACAGGCTGTGCTAAGCGCAACAGAACGGCCATGTAGACTTCTGTTTTATGTAGAGTCTTGCGTCAAGCGTAGTTCTCTGCTCGAGACGCGAATTTTTTTTCTTATCTTTTCTAAAAGCGCGTACCACGTGTACACTTTTTATTGGTCATGCCGCGTCATGCACTTGCCACGTCAGCTGCGCCAGACGCAGCCAGCGCGTGAGGCGCAGTGCCGTTTTCCCTATAAATAGGACTGATTTCCGAACATATAAAAAAAACGGATTTTCACACATAACACTCAACGAATACTTCAACGAATACTTTACGAATTCTCTCTACAAACTACAAAACTTCCCTACAAAATTCATACCTTTCAAACACAAATACATTCAATCTACATACTTTCATACATTTAGATTTTCAGGCTTCATGATTGCTCGTCCCGACGGTTGTCAATCTCGCAGACGCAAGCCACGGTATAATCCTGAGGGTCCTTAAATAAATTATTTTTATATTGAAGTTACTAACAGTTTTCTTTCCTGATGTAGATCTTTAATGTAAAATCGCTATACTGTATATTCTAACCCTTTTTCTATACTTTCTTTTATTTTATTTTATTATTATTCAATGCCTTTGTATATTATATGCCTGCATGATCATTCTATGCCTATTATATGATTGTCCCTGCTTTATTGCTTTTATCACCCCACATGTTATTTTTGCTAATCAAAGACCTAAAAACTGTTCTAACATTAATCAGATTAATTTGGACAACTTGCTAGGTTCCCTGTAATTTGATTGCATAATAACTTGTCACTAAAAATAGTCTTTTTATGTGTTTCCTGAACCTACTTAGACTAAATATTTTTAGGGTGTTTAAAATATTATATGATTATTCTTTGGCATAAATTCTGCAATGAATCGATGTTTAGTAGAGGCCAACTTTGGGCGAATGTAGTTCATTATGACTATATTCGTACCCTCACCCCCGAACTCACTTTTTGGTTCCTGACCATCTATGGAGTCAGGACGGGGAAATCTACATTTAATTTGTCCCTATGATTTTCCCATATCCAATTAGGTTTATGATTCTTCCTAACAAGAATTATTGGCGACTTCTTTCAAAACAATTTTCAATAAAACCTTTACAGTGGGGTAGTCAAATCTAATACGCGCTCACACCGCGTAGACGAAATAAAAACACGCCTACATTTTGGCGACTCCATTGGGGAGGTTTTTAAAAAATTATTTTTTTTAAATTAGTGGGTGAAACTTGAAAAATACGATTCATTCTTATTTTTATGCCTTTGAATAATATACAGTTTTGCATATGCATGGCTATTATTCAGCCACCATAAGGACAATCTACCTTGCCTCATTAGCACATGTTCTATGTGTGAGGTCACCCCCGGGGGGTTCGCGCTTTGTCCTTCCAAAAAGCTTCCTGAGCGATAGTGTTGGATCTTAGTCATAAGCAAACCTACCCAACCATGGCATTGTTCTCTTGTTCCTGACTTGAGACTGGAGTGCGTCTTACACGTGGCCACCTCTTTAAGTAGGGGTACGAAGCGTGGGATCAATCTCTTAGTTATGGATCCTTTTCAGACTGAACTTAAACCTGACCAATAATTGAATGTAGAACTGGACTTTAGGTTGAGAACTTTTGCATCCATGTTACCTAATATTTATGTGTGATTGCAATTTTTGCCTGCTAATATGTTTTACGCCGGAAATTATTGCAACTCGCGTCTAAGATAAATCGTCGTTTTCACCCGAACATTCGCCAATTTACCAATACGCGTGCCGCAGAGCATTGCGCCAAACGCATTAAGTTGCGCCTGGCGCAATGCACGTGCGCCAGACGCATAGGCTGTGCGCCGCGCGCACCAGTTGCGTGGCACGCAGCCTATTCGTCCCATGCTTATTGGTCTTTTGACCTTTGTTCGAGTCTAAGATAACAAGTTTGCATCGTATCATATTCAAAAAAAAAATTTAGTCTTTTCATGCAAGGTCAAGTCCGTCTAAAAAAATGCATCTAAAGGGTCATTGTAGAGCTAGAGTTGTCATGCATGTCAACCTCTTCCCACTTTCTCCCTGCTGTTCAACTAATCTTCCCTGTCAATCCCACCTTACCATATTCATCAATTTCAAAAAAAAACTTACATCTTTTCAAAATCAATCCTACATCCTATTCTATTCTACCTTTTTCGAAAAGATTTACTAATCATCATTATATCACGACATTTCAAAAAAAAAAATATTCTTCAAATCAATCCATCATCTTTTCCTAACAAAAGATAAAATAAGGGGTTCCTTTCAAAAAGGAATTTCGAAAATTCTAAGCCCATTCCAAACACCTTCAATCCAATTCAATCCAATCAACCCAGTTTACTTGCACTCATTCTAGGCCCATATGCATTAGAGTCCATTTTGCATTCATATAAGGTCCATCTAATTCGAGTTCATGCATTCATATTAGGCCCGCTAGCATTAGAGTCCATCTTAGGCCCATATAAGTTTAGCTCCTGCCAACATCTAGGCCCATTTGCATTTTTATGTAAACCCTAGTCTATGTCAAGCCCAGTCCAAGTCTAATCCAACTCTTTTCCAATCCAATGTCAAGCCCATGTGCATCTTCAAGTCTAACTTCAAATTAATATAGGACTAAGTCCTGAATTAGGTCCACATAAGGCCCAACTCATTACCAAAGTCAATCCAGTCCAATTCCCAATCCATATAGGACAAAGTCCAAACCATTAAGTCTAGCGAAGCTAGCATCCCTGTAAGACCATAAAGGCACCTCCTTTGACCTAGCTAAGCTAGTCATCCCTGTAAGACCATAAAGGCACCCCTTTGACCTAGCTAAGCTAGTCATCCCTGTAAGACCATAAAGGCACCCCTTTGACTTAACTAAGCTAGTCATCCCTGTAAGACCATAAAGGCACCCCTCTGACCTAGCCAAGCTAGTCATCCCTATAAGACCATAAAGGCATCTCTTTGACTTAGCTAAGCTAGTCCGCCGTAGGACCGTAACGGCACCCATTGATTTAGTAAAGCTAGTCACCCCTAAGACCTTAAAGGCACCCTTCGAGTTTAGCGAAGCTACTCCTATCTTACATCTATAGCAATATCAAATCATCAAGTCTGGCAAAGCCAATTCCTTCCTAAGCCTAGCGAAGCTAGCGTAAACAATCCTTTTGAGCCCAGTCTATTTGTCAAGTCTAGTCCAGTCTGCTTGCATAGTCCAGTCCAGTCCAGTCCATTCATTTGCATCTGCATATAGTTGGGCCCATGTCACCATCATGACCATAATCATACCCATTTCTAATCATTTCCCGTTTCCATTTCACCTTCCATTTCTCGTGCCCATTTCCACTTTCATCTTCATTTCTCATCTCCATTTCCCCATCCCTCATTTCCATTTCTCATTTCGAAAGCATCATTTCTAAAAATTTACGAGGTCCATTCGATTTCTGTTCAGAACGGATCGTGACATTATAACTTGGGAACGCCCGACAGAGAGGATACAAGGTCAACCTACTCCTAGACTCGTTAAACGCATCCTTACATTTTCAGACGAATCCTCCGACTCTTCTGAATCATCATCTGAAATGGGAGACACTAATGAACAGCTCAGTGCCATTATGGCCCAACTTCAACTGATGAACTCACGTCTTGAGGAACAAGATAAAGAGATTAAGGCGCTGAGGGAGAAGCTACCTGATCAAGGAGGACGAGCAAGGCGACACTCCACCACCATTCAAAACCAACACAGATTTGAGGTTTGCAAAACTCGAGCAATTGATCCAGTTAAATCCTGTGCTCGAGGGTCAGGCTCACGGCCATGACATCATTGATCCTGAACCGAGGGACAAGCTCCCTAAAAAGGTAACATTGGGTGACCTCCCAAAATTCAAGGGGGTCGAAGACCCAGATGACCACTTGAGAGCATTCTCCATCTCTATGGCTCTCAAGGGCATGAGCAAGGACCTGTTTGCTTATGTCTTTCCTTTAACCTTGGATGCACATCCATCCAAGTGGTTCAGGTCACTGAACAAAGCCAAGCTGAATGACTGGGACTACATCAGAGAAGAGTTCCACAAACAATACATCTACAATACTCAGCTTCCCATTGGCCTTCTAGAGTTGGAATTAACTAAGCAGAATTCCAACGAAGACTTTGTCACCTTCCTCAATAGATGGAGGGAAAAGGCTGCGCAAAGGACTAACAGGCCATCCAAAGAGGATCAAGTCCGATTGGTGATCCGTAACCTGCAGCCCAAGTATGAAGATCATATCAAGTTCCAACCTATAGAGTCTTTCACGAAGCTCTATAAGGTGGGCCTGCTGATTGAAGAAGAGGTACAGGCTAACAAGAACAAGGGTTCTAACAACAATAACTCTTTCAAGAAGAGTAATACTAACCCTTCTACCTCTAAAAGCAGCGATATCAAAGCTCTAACTACTGACGAGAAAGGTTATCAAGGCCCTCAAAGGACATTCACTCCTTTAGGCATGTCCCTAGAAGAAGCCTTCATTAGGCTTCATGCAAAGGGAGCACTTCAGGCTCTTGGCCCTACTCCGGACCCTCCTATTGAGAAGAGATCCAGTAGATGGAATCCTAATTCCTACTGCAAGTACCATCAAGGGAATGGGCATCTGACATCACAATGCTGGACTTTGAAGCATCATCTGCAGGATATGGTTGAAGACGGTAGATTACCAATTCCGCCTGCGGCAAAAGTCAACAATAGCGTCAACCCCTTGGGAAATGCTTAAACAACGTCGGGGCTTAGTCATTTAACGCTAGTTTTCTAGGTTGAGTCGGAGAGTCCCTCCCCTAGCTCCTTCATTTCCTTTCTTGTCGAGTCTATGGCATTTAGGTTTTTATTTCTAATAAGACTTGTTCTATTTATTTCTAATTAATAAAAGAATTTCATTTGCATTTTCATTGGCCTTCCATCATTTTATTTATGCTTCTAATTCAATGATGAAACTTAAATCACCTAATGAACTTGACTAATAATAATAAAAAAGATCTGAAAGAAAAAAAAATGAGAAAAATAAAAAAAAATGGACATACTTTGGATCAGAATTTTTTCCCTTTTCCTCCATCACCTTCCATGAACCATCATCTCCATAAACCAAACAAAATCCCTTCAACATCAAAGCTCCACAAACATCCTTCAAGCCTTCCAATACCCTAAACCAAACTTGTGTGCAAGCCTCACCAAAAAAAATCAATGCCAGGCAAAATAAAATAGTGAAAAAATTCAATGTGCAAAAAAAATGAAAAAAGTAAAAACGCACAGGACAAAAAGAAAATATTCAAAAAGAAAGAGCCAAAGGCAAATAAAAAAGTCAAGATAGGGGGCTTGCACACAAGTTCTGCCCCTCATTCAAATCCCTTCGATTCATCAAACCCCTAATCCATATAATCCAAATTCATAATCCTTTCATCAAATCCTAACTCCTTTTTCAAATTATGTCCAAGCCCGCTAGGTTGAAAACCCGAAAGGGCAGCCTAGGCAAAAGTTAGGGCACAAAAAAATATATATATATATAAAAAAAAATCGGGAACTACGAATGGTCTGATTCCTCAAGGATACGTAGGAATCCTCATCTCGAGGTCCGACCGCTTCAACAAAACAAATTAGTCATGGTCTAATGATTTGATTTTCTAGAGTTCAGGAGCATAATCTCTTTCTAGATCCCGACATAGACTCGAGTCTGAACCTAGCCTCATTAAAGCTTTTTCCCACCTACATTTATATAAGTCATAAATTTAAACCTTTCTTAATCCAAACTTTCCTTGTCCCTGAAGGACTCTCTGACAATTCCATGGTCTCTGGCGATACTTGACTTTGCCTATACCAAAGAAGAATCCCCAGTACAATCCCCAGTGAAAACTTTCAATGTTCAAGACATAGCAACTACATTGCAATATCGGATCAAGTATATTTCAGTCAAGGCTCATAATGCCTAATTCAAGGCAAGCTCACCCAAAGTAGGGGCTTCCTACGTGTGGTGGTTCCTCCAATTCAAATCAAACTCCCGAAGAGTTGTAATCCGCGGACCTCGTTTACGAACCCCGTTTATTTACTAAAAACGATTTTCGAAAATCATGCTATCTATTTCTACTCATTCTTTCATTCTATACATCTTCTAGCCTTGCAAAATCCTAACCTTGCATTGCAGCCTTGTAAAACCCTGACCTTGCATTGCATTTCATACATTATAGTCTTGCATAACCCTGACGTGTCATCCCTTAGCTTTGCATAACCTTAATCCTTGCATAGCGTCTCATGCATCCTTAGAGACTCTAAGTTTGCATTATTGCATCACTATGTGCTTATTTGAGTTGTTTGCACCTATCTGCTAACATCTTTCCCTGCAGGTAATCAGATTGCTTGTGGTTATTGTCCTGCATACTAACTTTGTTTTGCAGAGACCGGCGGTTATAGATCAGTTCTAAACTGCAGAGCGTTTAGAATCGTTCTCCGTCCCGACACCGTATACTTTGACTTTCGGTTTCCTGGACCTCTGTCAAAGTGGGGGCTTCTGTAGACACATAATCGTGGCTCCCCATTTAAGGATCCGATGATGAAACATAACGTGGTCTTAATTGGTCCGACCCAAGGGCAGAGCAGTCTGAAAAGCCATTCAAAACCATTTCGAAAAGTGTTAAAGTCCTATTTTAAAGCCCAATTAATTATTCATGATAATTAATTGTATTTGAGCCCAATTCATTGAAAAGCCCAATTAATTGATAATTAATTGATTTATTTTAATAAATAAAAAATTTTCAAAAGATATTTTTTTTAGGTCAAAATCAGATTTTGTCCCATAAAATCAGATTTCCGGAGTTAAAAGATAAAAGAAAATCTTTAAAACGCGTTTATACAAAAAAAACTATAAAAAACAAGGCGGTGCCGAACGCACTTGATTCGTGTCTTGGCCGTGGCTTATCGACCGTGGAGCGAACGTGTCCTGCCATGTGGACTTCCACGTAAGGCTGCGCCCAGCGCACAGCCGTGCTAAGCGCAATGAAGCGCCACGTAGACTTACGTTTCATGTAGAATCTGCGTCAGCTGAGTTCTACGCTTGAGATGCGGAATTTCTTTCTTATCTTTTCTAAAAGCGTGTACCACGTGTACACTTTTTATTGGTCATGCCGCGTCATGCGCTTGCCACGTCAGCTGCGCCAGACGCAGCCAGCGCGCGAGGCGCAGTGTCGTTTTCCCAATAAATAGGCCTGATTTCCGAACAAATAAAAAAAAACGGATTTTCACACATAACACTCGACGAATACTTTACGAATTCTCTCTACAAACTACAAAACTTCCCTACAAAATTCATACCTTTCAAACACAAATACATTCAATCTACATACTTTCATACATTCAGATTTTCAGGCTTCGCGATTGCTCATCCCGAAGGTTGTCAATCTCGCAGACGCAAGCCACGGTATAATCCTGGGGGTCCTTAAATAAATTATTTTTATATTGAAGTTACTAACAGTTTTCTTTCCTGATGTAGATCTTTAATGTAAAATCGCTATACTCTATATTCTAACCCTTTTTCTATACTTTCTTTGATTCTATTTTATTATTATTCAATGCCTTTGTATATTATATGCCTGCCTGATCATTCTATGCCTATTATATGATTGTCCCTGCTTTATTGCTTTTATCACCCCACATGTTATTTTTGCTAATCAAAGACCTAAAGAACTGTTCTAACATTAATCAGATTAATTTGGACAACTTGCTAGATTCCCTGTAATTTGATTGCATAATAACTTGTCACTAAAAATAGTCTTTTTATGTGTTTCCTGAACCTACTTAGACTAAATATTTTTAGGGTGTTTAAAATATTATATGATTATTCTTTGGCATAAATTCTGCAATGAATCGATGTTTAGTAGAAGCCAACTTTGGGCGAATATGGTTCATTATGACTATATTCGTACCCTCACCCCCGAACTCACTTTTTGGTTCCTGACCATCTATGGAGTCAGGACGGGGAAATCTACATTGGATAATTTGTCCCTATGATTTTCCCATATCCAATTAGGTTTATGATTCTTCCTAAAAAGAATTTTTGGCGACTTCTTTCAAAACAATTTTCAATAAATCCTTGACAGTGGGGTAGTCAAATCTAATACGCGCTCACACCGCGTAGGCGAAATAAAAACACGCCTATAATCTCGAAATTATTATTTAATATTATATTGGGACAAGTTAGGATATGAAAACAATGAAAATAGTATTTTAGTATTTATGTTTGTTGAAATTCTTAAGCTATCTAATTTAAACATAAAATTAATTCTTGCAAAAAAATTATGTATGTAGGTATCATCTCTCATAACAATGGCAATATAGTTTTTAATTCGTGCTCATTCCTTGAGAACGATAAGTTGAATGGGAATTACTTCCTTGATTGAGAAAGAAATATAAAAAATGTTCCTAGAGTCGAAAATAGGATGTCCTTGACAACCAAATCCCTGTTCTTCATGAGAATGCTACTGCTACTGAAAGAGCAACTAAGAAGCGCATTCAGGAAAGGCTTTTCCTAGCCACTTGCCTAATGTTTGCATCCATGGAATCAATAAGGGCAAGCTTGGGTGGAGAGGTATGAGACCCAAGGCAATCCTTGAGTGTTCACTTGAGGATGGACAACAAGTTCGATCCCATGTTTTTAAAATGACTGGTAACTTTGAAAATTCGGAGCGACTTGGTGTAACAGCCCGCACTTTCGAGCTGCTAGCTAATCACACTTAACATTCACAAATCTCAATTATCATTTAACAAAGCTCAGATTACAAACTCTTGCAGAGGAAACATACCCTATGAAAATATCTTAGACTTGTGGGTCAGGGCCCACAATATAACAACTTCAAAACCAAATATCAGATTAAAAAATACTTTACTCAACCCCAAATAGTATAACACTTAATGCTTAAATAAGCATTTGAACTATAGCCATCTTAATGCTCCAAATACAACATTTGAATTACAACTTCATAATGCAACTCATGCTTTTGATCCATTCTGAGCCTTCAACACACAAATTACAAAAGAAAATACAAAACAAACACAAAAACAAAATGAGCGGAAAGCTCAGTAAGTTTAATTCATCCCGTCAAAACGGTCTAAGTTCGCAACCGTTTTTATACAATAATCAAGGTTGTTAATTGTTTGGAAAATAATTAATCCTTTAAAATATATATAGTTGGCATAGCTCAATCCCTTAACACAAATTGCTGGCAAGTACAGGTTTTGACAGAAACTTAACGTAACATAATATAACACAATATCCAACCTTATCTGGTCTTAACTCATATCTGAATCATTTTACTCCACCTGTACCTTGACCACTTTTCATCTCAGTTCATAAGCTAAGCGAGTAGCGGAAAAAACCTTATATGTCACTTAGTAACAGATTCGATTTTTACAAAACCGCATCCGAAAATCAACAAAAAAAATGGGAGGGAAAGCTGGGCGGAAAATCTGATCCGGTCCTTTAGTGAACCGGATCAGATTGTAGAAACTGTTGCGGTTTTCTAAAATCTGATCCGGTTCACAAGACCGGATGAGATTTTCCGTTATTTTTTCTAAAACAAAAACGAGCTGGGCCCCAAAATAACGCGCCTCTTTTTAGAGGCCCAAAGCAGATGAAGGCCCAACGCGTCTAAGACTCCCCATACCTGATCTCTCCTCCTCTTTCTCTCTCCTCTGTACTCCCTACTCCTCCCTCACCACAAAACGAAGAACGAAGATTTAAAATTAAGATCGAAGAAACGAAATGAGAATCGCCACGATCAACATCGCTCGTCGCTCGCTCGTCGTCCTCTCTCTCAGCCTTCACTCTCTCACCGTCGCTTGTCGTTTCTCTATCACAGCTCGCCGTTTCTCTTACACAAGATCTGGTCGAAGTCAATTCGAGTATGCTAACTGGTAAGACCCTTAATCCACGCCAGCCACCAGAGTATGCCAACCACCAGAGAGAGATTCAGAAAGGGCGGAAAGCCGATTTTCTGTTGTTTTAGGAGTCCAACGTTCAACGTTCATCTGAAATTTCGCTTTGTTTCGTCTGATTTGTGGTAGGGATCCAACATCTAATCTATTTCCTTTTATTTTGCATTTTTATTTTTTAATTTCGTTGTTTTTAGGGTTGATTCATTTGGGTCTTCGATTGATTTGGTTCATCTGAGGATTTTTTTTCGCTGTTTTATTCGATTTGTGTCTTCGATTGATATATTTGAACCAGAATTCTGAATTGCATAAACCGTGTAAGAAGTTTCTTAGGTAATTTACGTGTTTTCATTTTCTTATATTAGCAAGCTCAAAAACTGTCAAATTTTCTAAATTGTATTCCACTGAATTATTGTAATTGATTTGAGGTTATAATTTAATTTGCACGAAATAGTGATAGTAGTTTTGCAAATATTTATATTATTAAATTTGATGTTTAACAGGAAAATTGAATTAAAAGAGGGTGTTGAATTAATAATTATCGGTGCCGGAATCCGAAAATGGGGTGAAGCATGCTATAGAGAAACTTGATGCATTCCCTCGTGCTGAAGAGCACTTGTTGCAGAAGACACAATCAGGCGCTATTGGTATCCTTAAACCATCCCTCTTTAATTTCTAATTTTGGATTGCTATACTTGTTACACAGGTTGATTGTACATTGGATTGATTTCAGCTTCAAGTCATAATATTATGTCCAGAATTTATATGATATGTTCTTCGTCGGATTGTAGATGAGTCAGTTTCGGCTTGCTCTAATTTGAATTGGGATCGTTAAGCATGTAAATGTTATTTCATTTTAGGTTATGGTGGAATTTCGTTCTAGACGGATGACACTCAGTGAGGAGTGTAGGATGAATATAGAAATCCGCCCTTAACACCAGTAGAAAACTCAAGAGAACTATTATAGATGAGTTGAAGTGTGAAATAGTGTCTATACACCGAAATTGAGTTTCTTTGTGGGGAGGTAACGGGATTCGCTTCTAATCGGTGAAACCTTACCACTATTAAATAGCTTCCCCCTTCAAGAACTACCTTGTATTTTTGGTTTGAAGGACTTCCTTAATTAAGATAAAACTTTTCAATTAACACCACCATTTGATGGTTTTTGTGAGAATTAGGCGTTTAGTATGACTCACAAAAATGGCATCCCCTGTCTTCGTTCTTCTTACTTCCCCATTAATTGGTTTTGGTTTGTGGGTTGTACATAACGTTTGAACCTCATGATAATAGATTAATGTACTAGTGTTAATTGTTTAAATTGTTTTATATCTTGGTGACTACCGCTTAAAAGATACAATTTATTAGGTGGTTGTTTGTAAAGGTGGTACTATTAGATGAAAGGGGGTACTCCACAATTTTCTAGCATGGTTAAGCAAGGGTGCTGAAACACTTTTGTTTGAGTAGTTTACTAGATGATATGATGAATTGAGCAGTCCTGAATCCTGAACCACCAAGTGAAAAGTTGTTTTCTCTTGCTCATAACATGCTAAAGCTAAAGTTTCGTTGAACTATCTCATAAGCTACTCTGCTTTCTCTTTCTCTCATCCTTTATGCTTAGAGCCTTATTGTGTACGGATGTCTAACCTATCCCTATGGTTATGCAGTGTCTATCATCGGCCTGGTTATTATGGCCACTCTGTTAATACACGAGCTTAGATATTATTTCAGTACCTATACAGTTAATCAGGTGACATGTTTGTCAGCCATTTCTGCGTCACTTTTTTAGTTATATTACAGCCATTTTATTTTGCTTTGGGTTTTAATTGTGTTCTTCTGCATGCCTGTAGATGTCTGTGGATTTGAAGCGTGGTGAAACACTCCCTATACACATAAACATGATGTTCCCTTCCTTGCCATGCGATGGTTAGTACTTGGTGTGGATATTCTGATTCTGATATTCCGATTAGCTGACAGTGACATCTGTGTTCTGTGTTCTGATATTTGTACATGTTGAATTTGACATTCTTATCTGCATCTGATTTCTTTATGAGTGACATTTGTTTGTGCAGTTCTTAGTGTGGATGCTATAGACATGTCAGGAAAGCATGAAGTGGATCTTGATACAACTATATGGAAAGTATGTTTTGCTTTACCCGAGTTCATGATATTTTGCTGGCTTAGTGTTCCCAATCCTTGTTGCTATTTCTGTTTTCAATTCTGCCACTATTGTTGATTTGATTGGTTTTATGGTCCATAAACTTTCTCTATGTGGTTTTGTGTGCTCTTTTTTCTTTAAAGTTTTGGGCCAAATAATTGATGAACGCAGTTGGTATCTCATAGTGTATGGCTGTAGTTGTCATGAAAGGAAATTATTGGAATCTCTTGCTGGCATATATGTGTACCTTAGTCTCTAGCCTTTTGCGAGATTTATTTTCCTATTAAGTAATCAGAACTTAAAATTAACGGTTATTTCACCAAATACCCCCGACAAATTAAAAAATTCACCATATACCCTCAATGTTCCAAAAATTCACCATATACCCTTGAGTTTTCGAAAACGTTCACAAAATGCGCTGGTCCCCACCCCCTCCCCTCCCCCCTCCGATTTCCCCCTCCCCTCCCCTCCACCGCCGATTTCCCCGTGCCCCCCCTCCCCTTCGAATTCCCAGCCCCCACCCCCTCCCTGTTTTCGTCGCAAAAACCCCTCCCCTGTTTTCGTCGCTTAAAACCCCTCCCCCTCCCCTCCACCGGCTGCCCCCCCATCCCCTCCACCGTCGTTGCCCCAGCCCCACCCCTCCCCTTCGAATTCCCAGTCCCCCACCCCTCCCTCCCTGTTTTCTTCCACTCAAACCGACCCCTCCCCTCTATTTTCGAATTTCGGGCTACGAGGGAGGGGAGAGTTTTCTAAATGCTCGTGTGTTTGTACAATTCGAAGGGGAGGGGAATTCCGCCGGTGTTTGGTGCCCGGTTTCGTCGGTGTTCGAAGGGGAGGGGTTGGGGAATTCGACTCGGGAGGGAGGGGGAATCGGACGAGGGAGGGGGGGGGGGAATTCGACGGGGAGGGGGTGGGGGATTCGACGGGGAGGGGGTGGGGGATGGGGAAATCGACCGGGGAGGGGGAGGGGGTGGGGACCGGCGGTGGAGTAGGCGGGGGAGGGGGAGGGGGTGGGGGGTGGGCAGGGGTGGAGGGGAGGGGGAGGGGGGGGAGGGAGTGGGTTAGATTAGGGTTTAGATTTGGGGTTAGGGTTAGATTAAGGTTAGGGTTAGATTAGAATTAGGATTAGGGCTTAATGATGGCAAAATCGTAAATAAAGCTAACGGTGAGTTAACGGAAGTTACAAAAAGGGCATTTTGTGAACGTTTTCGAAAACTCAAGGGTATATGGTGAATTTTTGGAACATTGAGGGTATATGGTGAATTTTTTAATTTGTCGGAGGTATTTGGTGAAAAAACCGTAAAATTAATATAGCATGGTTCAGAGGATTACTGTACCCATAAATTGTGTTTGAAACCAAGTGATCAAAATATACGGGTGAAATTTATTTTTAATCAAGTTAATACAATAACAATTGTCAGTTTCTGTTTGAAGTATGTGATTGTTCTTGGTGGTCAAGTTGTTGACCTGTATATACATACAAGAAAAGATCCCTGGCATCATAATTGGTATAGGTATAAGAAATGAAGGAGTTGGTGCAGTGCACTCCCCACATTCTCCTCATTTTTTCGTTGATGAGGATGTTCTTCCTATAGGAGCAGCACTACACATGATTTTTGCAGAAACGTACCTCAGTCAACTCCCAAGTTCAGCTAAATTGTGAAGCATTGACAATTTGATTCGTACATATACAACCGACATGGTGACACTAGTATTTTGCCATTTCGTACATGCTTCAACATTGTGTATGGTAGCTAGCTTAGTTGATAAAAAATGTAAGTGGTTGTAATATAGACGTGCAATTGGAACTCGTGTGGGTTTGGCCTTTGTGCCTCCTTATATATGTATGAATTAAAAGAAAAGGCACATTATTGTTAGTTCTTACACTAAGCTGGAATTTCTAGCCTTATTGAGCATAATATGCTTAATAAAATGAGTATTGATATATATTATTGATTTTGTATTGATTAATAATGAAAAAATACAAAAAAAATAAATTTTTTGTTTTTGTTTTTGGGGGGTTATCGATCGGTTTTTAGTGGAAAGATCGATTAACCGAGGTGTTGATGCGGTTTTCACTAAAAACCGGATCAGATAACCTAGTTAACTGATCCGGTTTTCACTAAAAACCGGATCAGTAAATAATTTACTGATCCGGTTTTGGACCGGATCAGTAAATATGTTGGATCTACTGCGAGCCCATCCGATGCGGACCAAAACCGGATCAGTAAGCCCGATTTTGACAGCATCGGATGAGCTTTTTTCCACTAGTGGAGCTAAAACAAATACGAATGCTTTTTACATTATCATACTCAAATCATATTTCAAGAAATTTAAATATTTCGGAACAATTCCAATAACAGAACAAAAGCATACTAGTCTAATCAATTAATATCATTTCACAACTCAACATATGCATCTATAACCATGGTCATGACTATAAACGATATATGATATCAAAACTACAATATAATAACACACGCACGAGCATTTAAATACATTTTACTGAACTTAAAGGTTACCTTAAACTCAAGAACAATTATATGCGACCTCCACGAATCATAAACTTGATCTCCATCTTAGCTTGAAACATACACATCTCCAAAGCCATTCTCCAACCACCACCATACAAGAACAATGAACATTCATTCTCATTACAATTCAGATTAAGAAATCGACTTGCTCACTTCCTAAACTCTTTTATGAACTAACTTCAAACCCTTATATGCAAACCATGCCACTAATTTAACTCCAATTATTAAACTCACAAGCTTGCTCTATACCTCGCTTTGGAACTTACCACAGTGATTTGCAGACATGAAATTATGATTTGGATTTGACTTAGGCCCCGGTATTTTGGGTGAGAAAAGCGCCGAACCGGGCGGGCGAAGCCGAAATGCAGAGAGTAAGTGAATTGAACTGAACTGAACGGAACTGAAATGAAAATAAGTCCAAAAGAATAGGGTCTTATAAAGAACTTAACTTACAAAATCTGATTTAGCAAACTTACGAAGATTTTAAGCTCCAAAACAAATTCCAGTCAATTAAACCAAAGAAAGTTTCAATCTTTATTCTCTATATCCAAAACAACTAATTGAATCTAATAATCTGATTCATAAACCAATGGAATATGCATCTAATCATAGCTCACGTGATATAACTCCAAATAAATGCAATCATCCAACTATATGCCATTGAGGTTGAAATAGAAAGAGGCACGAGAATGACTTTGATACCGCCTTACTTCGAAAGAGAGAAAAGCGAAGGGAGGAGCATCATTCACGACAACCATAATTCGAGTAACAACAACGGGCGAGATAGCAAAGTACAACCAACAACGACGACGCCGCCGGAGCACCAGAGGGATGCCGGCAGCAGTAACACAGAATTAGAGGAGAGAGGCACTCGAAGAGAGCCAGGCCCGGTCCTGACAATTTTTAGGCCCGGGGCGGTATGATAAATGAGGACCCTTTATATACATATATATTCTACATTTGTTGTACCCTCTACGGCCCATGCTATCATTCTCATTAGAATCTATTTTTTGAAAAACAAATTTATCAATGACTCATTGTTGTGATTTTTGTAGTTCATTTATACGTTTTCTCTTTTGTTCTTTGTTCAATTCCACACAAAAAAAAAATTGAAAATCCAAGCATACAACTACCAACAAACCCATCAAGCAACGGTGTAGCAACCTAAGACGAAAACCCATAAACATACGCCTACGGACGACAAAACAAAGATCTAATCTACATTTCACTAATTATAACACACAGTATCTAAAATCCATTGTTTTATTTTATGCATCACATTCATACCAGATAACATTCCATTAACTAAGCACCCAGTGTTTGAAATGAACACTATTTGAAAAATTAGTATAACAATTAATACACATAAGACAACAAATAATGCCTATCAACTTCTCACTTCACATCTATACTAATTTAATTGAATCCCCAACAAACAACTTTACAAACATCAACTTCACAAGCAAATCCGCAAAACCTGACGAATCTCCCAAACAAAAACAAATCAAATTCCAAACACAAAGACAAAACAGAAAGAATCCATCTCAAAACAATGAACAAATAACTCAAATTTCACAATCTCAAACAATAACCAAACACAAACTGTTGAGACTACCTATTCTAGCTCAGCTGAAGATCAAAGCAATGCTGTTGATTCGTCAATACAGAAGATTCTGTTATTGTCCAGCTCAGCTTAAATATTATTGTTTGTTAGGATTAGTTAAATTCTGTTAGTCAGTTTGTTAATTAGTTTTGCTTAGCTTCCTCTACAAGCTGTATTTCCTAGCTACTACTAGTTAAATACTGTAGATCATTCTCATTGTATTAACACACAACAATCTCTCTGAAATGTATTTTCTCTCTCTTTCCTTTTCTCTCTATTTTCTCTATTTTCTCCAAACATGAATCACATAATGCAATACTGAGATTATCAACATGGTATCAGAGCTTTCTGATTCAAGATCCTGATGTTTCACTGATGCATTTGATCATCATTCAAAATCTGGTCTGAAATTCTTACTTCTTTGATTACGCTGAATTTAGTTTGTGAATTCTGCAAATTTCTTTCTCTGAAATTCTTCGTCTGATTTGATTTAGTTGATTGATTACTAAGATCTTGTTGAATTGATCTGATTTGCAAATTAATCTGCAAATATTCATCTCAAATTTCTCATTCTTTTTCTCTGAAATTCATGAAACTTGAATCTGCTCGTATTCCAAGCTGAATTCATCTGAAAATTCTGAAATTCTTGTTGTTATAATCTGAAATTCTCTATCTGATCATTCTGAAATTCTTGTTATTGTAATCTGAAATTCTCTATCTGATCATATTGTTAAGCTGAAATTCATCTCTCAAAATTTGTTTTCTGAAATTCTTACTGAAATTTCATCTATCAATATCTGACCTCTGAAATTCCTGTTTTTTTTTTCATCCAAAAATTCATCTCAAATTCTGAATTCTATCCTTCATTTCTTCTAATTCTCAAAATGCCTGAAGTTGTGAACAATCAACCTGAACTCACTCAAGATCCTACCAAGGTGTATATTTCCTTCATCCATCGATAACACTACGTTCAATTAGTTTCACCTTGTTTTTGATGGCACTTGGTTATCTTGTTCGGAAAAGGATGATGATTATTAGTTTGTCATCCAAGAACAAAGTATGCTTTGTAGATGGAAGTCTTGACAAACCTCTCGCACCTAAAGACCTTAAGGCTTGGGAAAGGTGTAACAATATGGTTACAGGTTGGATCCTAAGATCACTAGGTGCCATGACTGCTAAAAGTGTATTGCACTTGAGATCAGCACGTGAAATTTGGCAAGATCTTGAAGAAAGATTTGGACAGTCTTCAAATGCTCAGTTATACTCTATTCAGTAAGATATAGCTAATATGTCTCAGGAAAATGATGATATTGCTGTGTTTTTCACTAGAATGAAGGTGCTGTGGGATGAGTTAGATAGCACTATTCCTCTACCTTATTGTGAGTGCAGTGGCTGCAAGCTAAGTGTAACTTGACTCAGAAATTTCTCAAGATTCAGCAAGACCAGAGATTAGTTCATTTCTTAATGAAACTGAAAGAAGGATATCAGCAAGTCAGGACAAATATTCTCATGATGCCTGAACTTCCACAATTATCTCAAGCATATAGATTGCTTCTTCAGGAACAAAGGCACAAAGAACTGAGTTCTCTTAATGCCTCTTCCTCTGAAACAATGGCATTTGCTGTAGACAGATCAAGGTTTTCAGTGAATAGGAACAACTACAAACAACCTTCATCTTCTTCTGGTTACAATAAACCTTTTACTGGCAACAATTCATCTTTTTCTGGTTACACTAAACC
Source organism: Beta corolliflora (assembly GCA_947648045.1). NCBI lineage: Eukaryota > Viridiplantae > Streptophyta > Magnoliopsida > Caryophyllales > Amaranthaceae > Beta > Beta corolliflora. The sequence goes on from CANSZD010001281.1 coordinate 618,845, forward strand.
TTTTACTGGGAACAAAAAGGGATCTCACTATTATTGTACCCATTGCAAAGTCCCAGGACATAGCCTTGAAAGGTGTTTCAAAGTCCATGGATATCCAGCTGACTATAAGCCCCCTCAGAAAAGGTTTCCGCTGTCTTGGCACAAGGGGAAGAGTCTTTTGAACCTTCTTCATCACCTGATATGGTTCAACCAACTCTCACTATAGATCAATATCAGAAACTTCTTGATATGCTAGGTCAGTCAGGAGCTCAGCAGCAAGACATATCTAAAGAAGCAGCAAATGATGGCACTACCAATGCCTGTTTTGCAGGTAAATTTTGCTTAAGTGCTCATAGCAAGACAGGATGGGTACTTGATAGTGGGGCCACAGATCATGTTTGTCATGATCTTTCACTTTTTCACTCTTACAAAGTCATAGATGATCCTGATAATACTATCACAGTTCCTGATGGCAGAAAAATTCAAATCACTCATGTTGGTACTGTTGTTCTGAGTGATCTTGTTACACTGAAAGAAGTCCTCTATGTTCCTGGTTTTCACTTCAACTTGATTTCAGTTCCTAAACTATGTCATGATTTTGCTGGATTTATTACATTTTCTTCTGACAATTGCACTCTACAGGGCCCTTCTTTGACAAGGCCAATAGCTCTTGGTAGGTTGCAATCAGGCCTCTATTATGTTGAAGATATTCCTAACTCCACTACTGCTGCTCTTGTTCACTCTACTGATGTTGCTCATTCTGAAGATAAGCAAAGTGATTCATACATTCCTACTTCTCTGACTGCTTCTTACAGTGTTAATGATGTCAAACTATGGCATTTAAGATTAGGACATATGCCTTTCTCTCAAATGGCAGCTCTCTTTCCACAGATCAATCTCAAAGATGTTTCTGATTCTTTGTGTCAGATTTGTCCTAAGGCTAGACAAACTAGATTGACTTTTCATTCTAGTGTTTCTAATACTTGTAAGCCATTTCAATTGGTCCATGTTGATACATGGGGACCATATGTTCATACTACAAATAAAGGCTGCAGATTTTTCCTTACAATTGTAGATGATTTCACAAGAACTACTTGGGTTCACTTGATGAAATTCAAGTCTGATGCTGTTGGAATTCTTGTGAATTTTGCTTCTTATGTTCAGACTCAATTTCAGACTTCTATTCAATGCATTAGATCAGATAATGCTAAAGAATTGTGTGAAGGTCCTATGCTACAATTTTATCTTGCAAATGGTATTGTCCATCAGAAGAGTTGTGCTGATTCTTCTCAACAGAATGGTACTATTGAGAGAAAGCACAGGCATTTACTTGAAACAGCTCGTGCACTATTTTTTCAAGCTCATTTGCCTTTACATCTTTGGGGAGAGAGTGTATTGTGTGCTGCATACCTAATCAACAGGATGCCCCTCTCTTCCCTTAAAAAGCTCTCTCCTTATCAAAAGATGTATGGTACTGAACCAAATACCTCTCATTTTAGAAGTTTTGGTTGTTTGTGTTTTGCCTCCACTTTGAAATCAGGCAGATCTAAGTTTGATTCAAGGGCAGAAGCTTGTGTTTTCCTTGGTTACCCTACTGATCAGAAGGCCTATAAACTCTATCATTTAGCTACAAAGAAGATTATCATCTCTAGGGATGTTGTTTTTCATGAACAACATTTCCCCTTTCATACTTCTTCAACTTCTCATGCCTCTCTATTTCAATTTTTCCTACCTACCATTAATAATGATCACATTTTTACCGACCCTTTTGCTTCTGTTCCTACAGGCACTTTTATTCCTGACACTTCTTCTTCATCCACTAATCCTACATCACCATTACCCACAGTTTCTCCTCCCATTGCTTCTAATCCCACTTCTATTTATTCTTCTCCTTCACATATTTCTACTTCCCATCCATCTCCTGCTTCAACTTCTACTTTTCCTACTACTTCCACAGATCATGTTTCTCTTCCTCTCAGACATTCATCTAGATCTCATCTTCCTCCAGCATATTTACAAGACTATGTGTGTAATACTGCTGCACATTGGTGTAATCTGGTGAGCCATGATTTACTTCCTCCTACACACGAAGCATTTCTTTCACACTCATCTGCTTTAACAGAACCTGCTACTTATCACCAAGCTTCAAAAGACCCTAAATGGGTAGCAGCCATGGACAAGGAATTGGATGCTTTGGCTTCAAATAATACCTGGGATGTAGTTGATCTTCCTGCAGGCAAGTCCCCTATTGGTTGCAAGTGGGTTTTCAAAATCAAATTGAAATCCACAGGTGAACTTGAAAGGTATAAAGCCAGGTTGGTTGCAAAAGGTTACACTCAACAATATGGTGTTGACTTTCAAGAGACTTTCTCACCTGTTGTAAAGCTCTCTACTGTCAGATGTGTTGTGGCTTTGGCAGCTTACAGAGGCTGGAAACTCTACCAACTTGATGTTAACAATGCCTTCCTTCATGGAGATCTCCATGAGGAAGTGTATATGAAGCTCCCTGAAGGTTTTCCTAACCCTCTCAATCAAGTATGCAGACTTAAGAAGTCGCTATATGGCTTAAAACAAGCCTCGAGGCAGTGGTTTGCTAAGTTGGTGTTTGAACTCACTAAACAAGGCTTTCATCAATCTAAAAATGACTATTCCTTGTTTTTAAAGCCTAATGGTTCTCTCCTCACCATCCTCACTGTCTATGTCGATGATATCATCTTAACTGGTAATGATCTGTCCACAATTCCTCACATCAAGCAACACTTGGACAAGGTATTCAGCATCAAGGACCTAGGGGAGCCTTGTTTCTTCCTAGGTATTGAAGTTTCCTACCTGCCCCAAGGTATTGCTCTCACTCAAGCTAAGTTCACTAAGGAATTATTGGCTAATTGTGATCTTGACATCACTAAACCAGCTGTCACTCCTCTCCCTCTTAACCTCAAGCTTGCTGCTGATGATGGTCATCCATTAGATGATCCTACCCAGTTCGGATGTTTAGTTGGCAAACTAAACTTTCTCACACACACTAGGCCCGATTTGGCTTATTGTGTACAAACTCTTTCTCAATTTATGCACTCTCCCACTTCTGCTCATATGACAGCCCTCACACATGTTTTAAGGTACATTAATTGTACTGCTGGTCAAGGAATTTTAATGAAAGGTGATGACAAACTTACTCTTCAGGCATTTACAGACTCAGACTAGGGTGCTTGTCCTGACACAAGAAAGTCTATATCAGGTTATGTTGTTTTGTTTGGATCTTCTCCCATCAGTTGGAAGTCTAAGAAGCAAGCAACGAGTCTCAAAATCTTCCTCGGAATCGAATATAGGGTCATGGCTCACTGCTCTTTGAAGTAACTTGGTTGGTTAGATTGTTGGATGAATTGGGAGTTAACCGATTACTGACTGTTACTATCCATTGTGATAACCAGTCGAGTACTCCACATTGCCGGAAATCCTGTATTTCATGAGCGTACAAAACACATAGATATTGGCTTGCCATTTCACAAGAGAAAAGCTTATGGAAGGTCTCATTTCTTTAACTTATTTGCCTACTTCGCTCAATGCGGATGTCTTTACCAAAGTCTTGCCTTCGGCTCGGTTCAATCAGCTCTTATCCAAGCTTGGCATGTTTTCTCCTATGCCTAGCTTGCGGGGGATGTTAAGACTACCTATTCTAGCTCGTTGAAGATCAAAGCAATCTTGTTGATTCGTCAATACGGAAGATTACGTTATTGTCATTTCGACTTAAATATTATTGTTTGTTAGGATTAGTTAAATTCGTTAGTCGGTTTGTTAATTAGTTTTGCTTAGCTTCCTCTACAAGTTGTATTTCCTAGCTACTACTAGTTAAATACTGTAGATCATTCTCATTGTATTAACACACAACAATCTCTCTGAAATGTATTTTCTCTCTGTTTCCTTTTCTCTCTATTTTCTCTATTTTCTCCAAACATGAATCACATAATGCAATACTGAGATTATCAACACAAACAAAAACCATCAAAAGCCCCAAAACAAATGAAAATAAAGAAACCCCGAAAAGTAAGAAAGTAGAACTTAGCAGATCTTCTAGAAGGCGAGGACAAGGATAAAGAGGCGGGTATCTTTTTCTTCTTCGAGAGGTGGGGTTTTTCCGCGAACTTAACCCAATTTTTAGAAACCGAAAATTCTAGAGGAAAGAGAAACCTAAGAGAAACCTTGTGGAGAAAGAAGGAAGGAATTATGAAGGGCTTGTGTAAGAGTTGCAGTTTTGGCAGAGGTGATTGAGATTTGAGAGGGCCTAGAAGAGAGGGAAGGAAACTTACTGGTATTGTTTCTCTCTCCTCTGGATTTTTCACTTCACAATACCCGTGAGTTGGTTTTGTTATTCTAAACTTTTGGACTTTTTTGGAAAAGTTGGGCCCCTTATTTCTTTGGGCCCTGGGCAACCGCCCCTTTGAACACCCCTCAGGGCCGGGCCTGAAGAGAGCAAATGCAGAGTAACAAAGAGGAACAGAAGTACAGAACCACATGCAGCAGCAGAACACAACTCCCACAACAAGAAGCTATGGCGCGGCAATGACTAAGGCACCAGAATGCAAGGGCGCCGGATTCTGGCGAGGGCCACGAGCAACAAGTCGAGGAGAGGGAGGATTCATGTTGAGAGAGATGGCTGAACGTAATTGGGGTTTTGGGGCTTCAACAAATAATTACCTTTATAAATCATATTTTCATGAGAGAATTGAACAATTGGAAATAAGCTTGAAGCAAAAGTTGACAACAAAGCAATTTCTTGGCATTATCAAAGCAAGCCACCAAATAACAAGTTCTTTTTTTTTCTTCTTTTTGAAATTCACAAGGGAATTTTGTTATTCATAACCAAAAATCTTAATTTGCTCCAAAAATATTGTTAAACTTAGTAGTATGAATGCAGATTTTAAATAGTTAATTAAAATAAGAATTACAATAACCTTTTAATGAGAGCTGCTTAAAAACCGGGCTATTACACTTGGATGGCTAAGAATCATTGCATAATGGATTTAAAAACTTCCATCTTGACTTCTATGTGAATGGTGTTGAAAAGACCTTAGCTAAGTTGCATGGGATGCTTAGGACGATTAAGCTAAACATTACAATTGAAATGGTAATTGCAGATAATGTGGAGGGAAGGGGGAACCCTTCCACATCCAATGGGTAGAATCTTATGCTGAAATGTCAGGAGGATCAACATCCCTATAAAGCCTAATGATGTGAAAGCTTTCATTTATAAATACTCTGTGGGGATAGTTGGTATCTTGGAAGCTCTATATACTGCGGAAGTTAAGTGTGGATTATATTCCATCCCTGGGCCAATATAGCACCTGGTCTTTATGGTTTTACAACTCTTTTTTATAAGGATACTTGGGAGACAGCATTGTTTATTTTATGTTGGATTTCTTTAGAAGCAAGAAGTTGCTTAAAGAGTTAAGCTCCACAGTTATTATTCCTAAGAGTAAATGTCCTAGCAATGTTAGTGATTTCAGACAAATTTGTCATTGTAATGTCCTCTACAAATGCATTACAAAAGTAATTTGTGGGAGACTCTCTGATCTCATTGAAGAAAATCAAGGTGGCTTTGTTTATGGAAGATTCATTATTCACAACATCATGGTGATTAAAGATCTTGTGAAACATTATGGGAGGAAGTATGCCAAGCCTAGTTGCCTTATCAATCTAGACCAGCAAAAAGCCTTGATTGGGACTTTCTCTAGGAAATTATTGCTCACATGTGTTTTCCTAATTACTTTATCGAGATCATCATGGAGTGTGTTACTAGACCGGAGTTTTCTCTGTTGATTAATGGTTCAATGAAAGGTTGCTTTAACTTTGCAAGAGAGTTAAGACAGGGAGATCATATGTCTCTGTATCGTTTTGTGATATGCATGGAACACTTATCTAGAATTTTGAAAAATATGACTGAGTTGGAGCAATGTAATTAAGTTCCATCCTAGATGTCAGGTTCTCAAGTAGCTTAGTTATATATGCTTTCCAGGAGATCTCATTTTTTTGCTGTAAGGGTGAGTTTCCATCTATATACTTGCTATTACAAGGCATTAAACTCTTCTATAATTCTTCTGTCTTGAAAGCTAATGTGCAAAAGTATGATATTTATGTTGATATGGTATGGCGGAGAAGGAAGTTCAAAGAGTGATTCATGTCTCTGGGTTCACCAGGAGGTTGTTGCCCTTTAGATACTTGGGGGGTGCCAATCTGATCAAAAAGAATTTATACTGCTCGATGTAATGTTTTAGTAGAGAAATGCTCGATGTAATGTTTTAGTAGAGAAATGGCAGAAAGGATTAAAGTGTGGAGTGTACGGAGCCTCTCATACACTTCCAGCATTCAGGTTACTAACTAAGTGTTAATGAAATTGGACATGTACTAGGCTTAGGTGTATATATATCTTGCGAAGAGGTATACATCAGCAGTTGACATTCCCATCGGCTTGGACCATATAGAACATCTGGCTTACAATCAGCTTTTGCTAATCAGGATCAGAAGCACAATGCTGCACTGACAATTGGTCCAGATCATACTAAATTGACAGTAAGCATCTCTAACGGTTTTATGTCGGAGATTTGGCAGTCGTCCCATTGCATCAAGGTAGTTTCCGAGTTCATCGAATCAGTAAACTGTTTTTATCTTTGTAATACCCCGAATTTTAATCTCGTTTTATTGATTACTAATTATGTTTATTAGCTTAATTACGTCCTAAATTTTTTTCGAAATGACCATGGTTAAGTTATTTTCTAAAATAAATATATTTTGGGTTTTATGGCCTAAATGGGAAATAAAGTTGGTTTACTCATCTAAAAACCTTTCCTACCAATTTTGGAAACCCCATATCTTACCCCTTATGTCGGTTTGATGTGGATGAAACAAAACCCCCATCTCAATCTTTTGTTCGACATTTCTCACCCAAACCCCAAGTTTCCTGAAATTTCCATTCTCTCTCAAAATCCCTAAACCCCATCTCTCTCTCCTCCTCGTGAAACTCTTCCACCTCTCTCTCTTCTCTTCTCGTCGGTGAACCCTCACCGGTGAACCCGATGTCGCGCCGCAGCTGCAACCCGTTGTTGCTTCCCCCTCCTTCGCTCTCTCCCCTGCTTCGATCACTATTGTGGTTCGCCGCCTCTCCAGAGTGATGGTGCCAGGCGAACGCCTCCCCGCTACCGCCACCTTGGAGAAAAAGCAACGTTTTATCAAAATATAATCCAAGAGATATTTTTCCAAAACTCACTTTTTATTTATTTTCTTATGCAAAAATATTTTACTGAAAACTTTTTTCATAAACTTGACATAAGTACATGAGTTCCTGTGGGTATAGGAACTCGCGTCAAGTTCCTGCACTCACACAAACTCATTATACATATTATAAATCTAGGCTTTTTATTTTCTAAAAACTGATAAGATAAGATTAAATAAATTAAAGATATAAAATCAGAATCCTAAATTAAAACTGGTTTTATTTATAAAACTATCTTTTTTAAAACTTATCTTTTTTATTTAAAAACTAAATCTTATCTTAAAACAACTAATGCATATTATCTAAAAATAATTAACCAAGTAGAGATTTATTAAGACACAAACTCTAAATAAATCCTACATATTAAGATAATAATATGCATCAGACTTATTGACTCTTAAATACTTATGACTCTAAGCTCCACGAGTTCCTTTTGACATTACGAGTTCCTTTTGACCTTGTTCCATTACCTTTCTCGTTTCCACATACTTACATGAATCTTAGAAAATAAACTCATATTTTCTGCCTTCATGCTCCATGCTGCTCCAACTCAAGAACTGCATATAGATAGCTCCACCTTTGGAACTTCAACGTGCTAGTTCGTTTAAGGAACTGCGCACTTATAATTCCTGCTCAGGAACTGCTTGTTTCAACTATGAAATTTCAGGAACTGCTCCCACTCGAGGCGCCCTGTAACTCGGGAACTTGCTCCTACTCGGAAATGCCCGAAGCTGCATATTTAATGTTCCTCTTAGGATATACCTAGGAACTGCTCTGTTTGTGTTCCTTCTAGGAACTCTTCTAGGAACTCTTCTAGGAACTTTGTTTGTGCTTGCTTCTATATCATTTTTCTTGAATTCTTTATGCTTGGTTCCATCTTAGGAACTTTCTTAAAGTCTAGCAGCACATCTGTATATTCAGCCTTCTTCTCTCTTTGGATTTCTTCCTCAGGAACTTCACTTATTGGATTTCTTCTAGGAACTCTTCATGATATGATATATTCAACCTTCCATGACTTATTCTATGTTAATGTAATACGCACATCTCAAACACACATGTTAGTTGGATAATCATCATTTGTTTACAATCATCAAAACACTATATGACTCAACAATATTCCCCCTTTTTGATGATGACAAACAGATAATTTTTATCACAATTAAACAATAAACGATGTACATTAATTCTACTTAACAAACAAGTCATGCATGTATATGAAGGAAATATCAATATAAGATAAGCACATCATACAAAGAACTTTCATCATTTAAGGATTTAAACTTAACTATGCTTGACCATAAGCATCATACATAATCTTCCCCCTTTAGTCATTATCGAAAAGGATCATCTTACACACATTTGTTTTAGCTTGGTAAATCATATGCTACACTTACCACAATAAAGGTTAAGCACTTGTTAGTCCTAAAAGTCTCAAGAATCTCAATATTCAAACTTAGGATGCATGTACTACACAAATTTCCAACTCACAATCCAAAGACCCAACTTCAAAACCATCGAAGGAACTTGACAAATAAGAAAATAAAAGAAAAAAAAAAATCAGATTTGAAAGTCAAGAATGGATTAAGAGAATGAGACATGATAATATCCGCCTCAAAGAATATGAAAGAAGTTTATGGAACAATTTGAGTAGAGGAAACTTGAGAGATATTGTATGCTCTATGGTTTAGACTTTTAATAAGAGGTTCTCAACAATAATTAGAGTTGATTACTTCACTTTACACTTTTGAAATCTCTGCCAAACCTCTCACACACCTTGATATGTATCAATCAAGTTCACTTTTACTCAACCAACCAACCTTGAGGAACTCATTGCGCGAAGAAACTTGTACGAATCATCAAGTTCTTCCAATCTTTCGCTTATGTTCCCCTTCTCAAATCATCAAATCCATGAGTAAGCATTTTCACAACCATATGAAATATTGACTTCTAGGAAATAATAAAGATTTGATCACCTTGTTTACATTTTTTTCCTTTTTTTTTTTTAAACAAGGGTGTCATTACAAGTTGTTGCATTTTTTCTACAATGTCACATTTACCTACCACAAGAAGTAATTGCTTACTCACACATACTTGAAATCCACCACCAAGAATGAAAACATATATATATATATATATATATCGATTTCTTCCTTATTCCCCCTGAGTTCCTTACCATTCCTTCATCATTAGAAACTTATATGATTAGTTCCATCTAATAATATATCCTTCTGAGCATCAATTGATTAATCATAAAATACTTGCTTCTCACTTCTGCCACAACTTCCCCCTCAGAATGTATTTACCATTTATCACTCTTTATGCATCGTTGAACCATAAAAAGTCATTTTAAATTAGAGCACATGGGAATTAGGATATTTGAAGTGACATGATATGAATGGAATGAGGAATTAATCAATCAAAGGGTATGTATTTGAAGCAATGTAGTGTGAACTGATGATAGTTGGCTAAGAATAGGTTTGTTCCCTCTAAAAGTTAAATGAAATGAAATATATTAAGGGAATTTACATGTCTTGTTCCATCAAGGTTTCTTTCATTGTATCTTTGGCAACTTAGGACTTTCATGTTTGACAGCATCCACAATTCTATTATGAGACCTCTAACACTCTTAGGCCTCGTTCTTTTGAACTTATTTTGGTTTGAACCGAACCGAACTTATTTTATTTTCTTTGAACCGAACTTATTTTCTTTGAACCTAACTTAGTTTTTTTTGAACAACTTATTTTTGCTAAATAATAATAATAATAAATAATAAATAATAAATAATAATAATAAATAATAAATGATAAATAATAATAATAATAATAAATAATAAATAATAAATAATAAATAATAAATAATAAATAATAAATAATAAATAATAAATAATAAATAATAAATAATAAATAATAAATAATAAATAATAAATAATAAATAATAAATAATAAATAATAAATAATAAATAATAAATAATAAATAATAAATAATAAATAATAAATAATAAATAATAAATAATAAATAATAAATAATAAATAATAAAATAATAAATAATAAATAATAAATAATAAATAATAAATAATAAATAATAAATAATAAATAATAAATAATAAATAATAAATAATAAATAATAAATAATAAATAATAAATAATAAATAATAAATAATAAATAATAAATAATAAATAATAAATAATAAATAATAAATAATAAATAATAAATAATAAATAATAAATAATAAATAATAAATAATAAATAATAAATAATAAATAATAAATAAATAATAATAATAATAAATAATAATAATAAATAATAATAATAAATAATAAATAATAAATAATAAATAATAAATCAATAATAATAATAAAAATAATAATAATAAATAATAATAATAAATAAATAATACATAATATTTAAATAATAATAATAATAAATAATAAGTAATAAATAATAACTAATAATAAAAAAAAATAATAATAATAATAAATAATAATAATTATAATAATAATAATAATAATTAATAATAAATACTAAATAATAAATACTAAATAATAAATAATAAATAATAAATAATAAATAATAAATAATAAATAATAAATAATAAATAATAAGTAATAAATAATAAATAATAATAATAATAATAATAATAATAAAAAAAAATAATAATAATAAATAATAAATAATAAATAATAAATAATAATAATAATAATAATAACAAATAATAAATAATAAATAATAAATAATAATAAATACTAAATAATAAATAATAATAAATAATAATAATAATAATAATAATAAAAATAATAATAAATAATAATAAAAACCTAAAAACATAAAAAAAATAAAAAAAAATTACAAATTCATCGTTATTATAATTATAATATTAATAATAATAACAATATTAATAGTAATATTGAAAACAAAAATAATAATTACAAAATTAGGGCCCTGTTCTTTAGGACTTATTTTCGGCAAAAATAAGTAAAAATAAGTTCGGTTCAAAAAAATAAGTAAAAATAAGTTCGGTTCGGCAAAAATAAGGAAAAATAAGTTCGGTTGGCAAAAATAAGTTCGGGTTTAGCAAAAATAAGTTCGTATTACTATTAATGTTGTAATTATTATTTTTGTTTTCAATATTACTATTTATATTGTTATTATTATTAATATTATAATTATAATAACGATGAATTTGTAATTTTTTTTTTTTTGTTATTTTTTTATTTTTATATTATTTTGTTATTTTAATAATTTTTTATTTATTATTTATTATTACTTTTATTATTTATTATTTATTATTTATTATTTATTATTAAAATTATTATTTATTATTATTATTTAATATTTATTATTTATTATTTATTATAATTATAATTATTATTATTGATTATTTATTATTTATTATTAATTATATATTATTTATTATTTATTTATTATTAATTTATTATTAATTATTTATTATTAATTATTTATTATTTATTAGTTATATATTATTTATTTATTATTAATTTATTATTTATTTATTATTTATTTATTATTTAATATTTAATATTTATTATTTATTATTATTATTGTTATTAATTATTTATTATTTATTATTTATTATTTATTATTATTATTATTATTATTATTATTATTATTATTATTATTCTTATTTATTTATTATTATTTATTATTTATTATTTATTATTTATTATTTATTATTTATTATTTATTATTTATTATTTATTAATTATTTATTATTTATTATTTATTATTTATTATTTATTATTTATTATTTATTATTTATTATTTATTATTTATTATTTATTATTTATTATTTATTATTTATTATTTATTATTTATTATTTATTATTTATTATTTAATATTTATTATTTATTATTTATTATTTATTATTTATTATTTATTATTTATTATTTATTATTTATTATTTATTATTTATTATTTATTATTTATTATTTATTATTTATTATTTATTATTATTATTATTATTATTATTTTTTATTATTTTATATTTTTATTATTTATTATTTATTATTTATTATTATTTATTATTATATTATTTATTATTTATTATTATTATTTATTATTAATTATTATTATTTATTTATTATTATTATTATTTATTATTATTAATTATTATTTATTATTATTATTAATTATTATTATTATTTATTATTATTATTATTTATTATTTATTATTATTATTTATTATTATTTATTATTATTATTATTTATTATTTATTATTTATTATTATTATTATTATTATTTATTGTTTATTATTATTATTATTTATTATTTATTATTATTATTTATTATTATTATTATTTATTAATTATTATTATTATTATTATTATTAATATTTATTATTATTATTTAGCAAAAATAAGTTCGGTTCAAAGAAAAAATAAGTAAAAATAATTTCGGTTCGGCAAAAATAAGTAAAAATAAGTTCGGTTCAAGCAAAAGTAAGTAAAAATAAGTTCGGTTCCAAAAAAATAAGTAAAAATAAGTCCAGGTTCGGCAAAAATAAGTTCGGTTCGGCAAAAAATAAAATAAGTTCGGTTCGGTTCGGCCAAAATAAGTTCAAAAGAACGGGGCCTAGATAAGACCGAACCTATTTTTGCCGAACCGAACTTATTTTTACTTATTTTTGCCGAACCGGACTTATTTTTACTTATTTTTGCTTAACCGAACTTATTTTTGCGAACCGAACTTATTTTTTACTGAAAATAAGTCCAAAAGAACAGGGCCTTAGGCAAGTGAGTATGCATTTACGACACAAAAATTAAGTGTAACATATTTACACTATTGTGCATATAATCACTTCAATTTTAGTATGTGTAAAAACCCAATTCGACAAAACTTTTGGAAAAGAACATGTTTATACTCAACTCATACTTCATTAAGTCTTGTTCCTCTAAACAGTCCATGAATAGGTGAAATTATAAAGAACATATATTCACATAATTTAAAGCAAGACTTATAAAAGTTATGCATTGATATTAATAATTTAACGATGTAATTTATTAATCGTGATACAATGTGAATAGGAACATCATAACTTAAGTCACATTTCACCATGAATATAAAATTACCTCAAATCCTGGAGTGATTTTGATGACTTAATTTTGAGTTCCTGAACTGTTAGTTCCATCATTTTGATGTCTTCACATCTGATGGAAACTTTCATTCCAACTCGACGCATACTCATCATTCTTCAAAAGTTCCTTGACATGTTTTTGTCCTTGCATCATTATATTCCAAGAGAGTAGTTGTGTTCCCTTATCATGCTCATGTACACCTTTGCTTATAAGGTTAGCAAAAACCTTTGCATAAAATAGTTAGTTGTACCAAAAATATTATCCATATAACTATGCATGTACCACTACTAAGTCAATTCCTCTTGATATCAAAAATTATTGTGAATTTTGAAATAATTTTTCAAGAAGAAACTTGATGTTCCTCATAGATTTCCAGTAATTTTTTTTTATTTTGAACACATTGAAAATCTATTTGGAACAATCTAAATCCCGTGTAAGCAACAAGAGAAATTAATATACAATTATCTTATGACCTAGCTACATGAATAAAGTTTCCTCAAATTCAATACCGTTGTTTAGTTGTTCCTCTTAACAACTAACCTGTATAGAGTTCTTTCGTCGATGTCACTGCAAATGAATCGCATGAATACTTCTTATGTTCCAATTAGAGGCAAGGAACTCGAATACTGGAAGTATGGAAATTTCTGTTCCTACTAATTGTATAGGAACTCGCTTCCACATATCGATTGAGTTGAACTTCTATTTCGTGAATTTGAACTTGATCTTCATATTTTAAGCTCTTCTCCATGAGGTCATATAGTTAGCTATTGTTGCTTATCGAGTGACATATTCCATGTTAGGAACTCTAGCTCTGTAGGAACTTGTGAGTTCAACATAAAACCATCTTTAACCTCGTTTCTCGGGAACAAACAAGTTAGTCTCATAATAAAAATGTCAACTCTTAATAACACATTATATATCATTTTGCTATAAACTATGTGTTTTTAATAATTAGAGGTGCGTTTTAACACAACCTCATCACTTCTATTTTTAAAGTTCCTTAAATGATTCTTCTTACTATTAAGTACCAAAGCACTTAGAATAATATGCTTAAGTACAAAATACCAGTGTTTTTCTCCTTTGAAGATCTCATAGGATGTCTTGTTGATCAACTTCTAACCATTCCTTTGTTGATTATTTAGCAAGTGATATCGATTGCTTTACTTGTTCCTTTGGAAAACATTAGCAAGTAGTGATTCGCCATGTCAAAGTTTCATTCATTATATTCGCTTTGTAATCAATACTTTGTTCCTGCATATACCATCAAACTCATCTGGAACTATAATCAAGTTCCTTTGAATTACCATCATATGAATCTTCTGTTCATCTCAAAGCTATAATCTCTGGAACTTTAATTTCAGGAACTTGTTCCCATTGTGTTCGTTCCTTTGATGGAAGATCATGAACTTGTTCCTTCATTTTCGGTTGTCATAAACTAAGAAATATAATCTGTAAAACAAACCCAAAAAGAAATACTTTATGCATTTTAATGTTAGTAGGTTAGTCAAAAGAGATAATATAATTAAAGCATAAAATTGAAATAAACATAAAGTTTCTCAAAAAAATATAATCTCATGTGAAAAGGAACTTATGCTTTGTTCCTTCGAACCGAGATCAATCTCAAAAGACTTAGGAACTTGTTCCAAATTTTGGATTGTTCCTGCACCATTTGTTCATTTCAGCGTTCTTGGAACACTATTAATTCCCCCAAATCAAAGTTTAAGTTTTTTGATCCGAAACTAATATTTATGCTTTTGATATTTCAGTTACCTCAATTATTAAACCTACAAAATAAACATTAATAACCTGCACAACATATAAAGAGAAGATAATATATATAAACTTGTAAAATAACTTCTCTTTTCCAACCTTCCACAAATTTGCATTAGTGACAAGGAACATCAATAAGCAAATAAACTTGTGAAAGATATATACATATTATATAAATGACCAAGATCGCAAGATGTTGTAAAGGTGTCTTACCCATTTACTTAAGCAAATGTATCACCTTCTACATACCTCTTTTAAAGGCTTTTATTGGGAGGAACTCATATATGTGTCCAAGTATACAAATAACCCTTTTGTCATCATTTATTGGTTATCTCCTCTCACATAGCCTCGCAAAATCGGTTAATGCTTGGTCTTTGGTACCCGGTATATATTGAGTCCTTTCTTGTTAGTAAGATAAGTCAAAAATCCATTTTCCAAACAAAACAGATTTATATAACTATCTCTACTAGTAAAAATGAACATGCATCCACATAATAAATGTTCAATATATTCAAAATCCATGGAAAAACTATTCTTTGGCAAATAAATGAAATAACAATAAATTACACTGCCTAAAGAATAAAGTTCCCTTTTGTAGGAAAACCAAGTTCCAAGAGTGACAGTAGCATTGTTCCATATGACTTGTTCCTTGAACCATTTCTAGCATACTGATTCTTTGATATATAAAAACTATTTGGAAATCTGAATTATGTCTTTAAAAACAGTTTCAACGTTGTCCAAGATTGCAAAAACAAAACATCAAAGCCATATAGAATAATTTACTAGAAATAATATAAGGAACAAGTTCCAATTTAATGTATGCGTATAAAGAATAGCTCAAGGAAGAGATACTTACATCAAAGGGGTCGTTGATAATCCTTGAGTGACTTTTAATTGATAATAAAAAGTCAGCTTCTAATTGTTCCTTTGAATGACTTAAGGTGAAGTTCATTTCTCGTACGAGTTCCTTCTTCTTGCAGGAACTTAACTCAGCTGGGTTGCCTGCTTATCACTGAGTTTGGGCTCCGATACCAATTGTTAACTCCGAAGGAACACTACAAGAGGGGGGTGAATTGTAGTGTGGAACTTATTGCCCAAATAATGCGGAATTTAAAACATAAGCAATAAGGAACTCAAAGTGCAAGAGAGATTTTTACGTGGAAACTTCTTGTCTCAATACAAGAAGAAAAACAACGACCTCCTCAGGATTTAAACTCTTCACTATAATAGGGAATCTCCTCCGTTTCAACCTATTACATGCGCAAGTTCCACTCGGAACTCCAACTCTCTCACAAGTTCCACTAGGAACTTTAACTCTCTAGACTTAGCTTAACTCTAAGTCCCTTAAGAGTTCCCACAACTCTTTACAACAGGTTTACTCAAACCCTTCACCCCTGGATAGACTTCACCCTAAGTCTACGCATAAACAATAAGAACTTACCCAAGTTCCTAACTCGAACTTGATACAAGAATTCACTCAAACCCTTTACCAAGTTCCCATTACAAGAGTTCACTCAAACCCTTTAACCCCAAACTTAAATACAGACGCTTGATAATTTGGTGTAACTCTCGTATATAGAAACTAAAGAACTGTAAAGGAACATGGCACTCGTAGGAACTTGGAACTCACAGGAACTGACTCAAATAAGGAATAGAAAATATAATTATTTTATAACATTATTCCTTAAGCCAAACCTTATGGAATGACACAAGTCAGACACTATGGAAAGACACAAGTCAGACAACTTAAAATGAATACATAAGCCTCTATTTATAGTACGCTCAAGACTAGAGCACCACTTCCACTTATTTCTCCACTAACCCATGATCAGTTAGTTGGGAGAAACTTGGGGAAGAAGGAGTCATCTTCTTGGGCACAACTTATGTCACGTTTATAGTAAATTAGAATAGGAAACAAAAAGAAAATAAATACTTTGAGAAAAAGCAACGTTTTATCAAAATAAAATCCAAGAGATATTTTTCCAAAACTCACTTTTTATTTATTTTCTTATGCAAAAATATTTGACTGAAAACTTTTTTCATAAACCTGACATAAGTACATGAGTTCCTGTGCTTACAGGAACTCGCGTCAAGTTCATGCACTCACACAAACTCATTATACGTATTATAAATCTAGGCGTTTTATTTCCCAAAAACTGGTAAGATAAGATTAATTAACCACATAGAGATTTATTAAGAAACAAACTCTAAATAAATCCTACATATTAAGATAATAATATGCATCAGACTTATTGACTCTTAAATACTTTTGACTCTAAGTTCCACGAGTTCCTTTTGACATTACGAGTTCCTTTTGACCTTGTTCCATTACCTTTCACGTTTCCACATACTTAAATGAATCTTAGAAAATAAACTCATATTTTCTGCCTTCATGCTCCATGCTGCTCCAACTCAAGAACCGCATGTAGATAGCTCCACCTCTGGAACTTTAACGTGCTAGTTCCTTTAAGGAACTGCGCACTTATAGTTCCTGCTCAGGAACTGCTTGTTTCAACTATGAAACTTCAGGAACTGCCCCAGAACTTCAAGAACTGCTCCCACTCAGGAAATCCCCCGGAACTGCATATTCAATGTTCCTCTTAGGATATGCCTAGGAACTGCTCTGTTTGTGTTCCTTCTAGGAACTCTTCGAGGAACTTTGTTTGTGCTTGCTTCTATATCATTTTTCTTGAACTCTTTATGCTTGGTTCCATCTTTGGAACTTACTTAAAGTCTAACAGCACATCTGTATATTCAGCCTTCTTCTCTCTTTGGATTTCTTCCTCAAGAACTTCACTTATTGGATTTCTTCTAGGAACTCTTCATGATGTGATATACTCAACCTTCCATGACTTATTCTATGTTAATGTCATATGCACATCTCAAACACACATGTTAGTTAGATAATCATCATTTATTTACAATCATCAAAACACTATATGACTCAACAATGACTATGTGATGATATTTGATTATGTGTTACAAGCTCTGTGTGGCAAGATATGATACGTTATGATGTTACGATGCTTATGTATGTTATGAAATGTCATGATTATGACTCTGTTAACGAATTATGGTTATTCGATCTATGGATGATTCAGAATTAAGAATATATGATATCTGATAAGTTATGATAATAGAAGTGGATGGTTCTGCTGATTTGGAATCATGAACTGATCCGGTAAATGGTGAGTTACAGGTGGAGGAATTCTGTTACGATATACGAAACAAACCAAAATGGTCATATGTTAATGTTACGAATTACAAAAGTTACACTCTGTCCAAAACCTGTACTTGCCAATGAATAAGTCACGTAAATGGTCCTTGCCAGCAGACTATTCAATGCTAATGATAACGTTCTCTGTTAATAATTACTAAAATGTTTAAATATGTGCTTATCTGTTAAAATGTTTACGAACCAAAACCGTTTTTACGGGCTGGAGTGAAGTTACTGAGTTTTCAACTCATTTTAGTTTATTTTCTGTGTTTTCCCTTTTCCCTTGCCTTATGCAATCATTCAAATATTATGAAGATAGCGCAAGATCAGTTATTTCAAGGATGCTTCAGAAAGGTTGAGTTGAAGCGACTATGTATATATTTTGGAATATTTAGAATACTTTGTATTAAAGGACAATAATTATTGCTTTAAGATGAGCATTTGTATGTTTAAGACGTCATTTTAGGTTATTATTTTATTAGTGGGCCATAACCCATAGGCTTAAGATCTGCTTCCCCTCATGATTAAGGTGATGTATTTTCCGGGGCGTTACAGAGTTGGTATTAGAGTCGAAACCTAGCCGGAAGTGCGGAGTCTTAGACTTTGCATCGCCTAGGTATGATCCTTTGGGAATTTAGATGTTGAGGAAGTTGAGATTAATTTTGATGACTATTTGGGTTAATAGAGCCTAAGATATGAGAAATAGGATTATGGATGCCCTTTTGGAGTTTAAGTGGTTATACGTGGACCTAATTGGTCTTAAGCTATTTGAGTATGTGACAGTTATGATGTATATTACGTTATGTGATCTTTAATAGTATTTCGATGAATTTTACTTATATGATTTCAGTAATCAAAAGGTTTTCAAACGAGATCTCACTAAATGAGTTAGTTGGAATCCAATGCCAACAAGTTTGCCCCTTTTATTTTTTTTGCTCCTCGATTTCGCGAGTCGAGTTGAAGTAGAGATACAAAAGCTGATGGTGAAATGGAGGCTGGATATCTAACAAAACAATAGAAGCTTGAGATCTTGGTTTTTGTCTAAATAAATCTGACTTTTGTTTTCTCGATTAACTTATTGCAAGTTTCGAGGACGAAACTTTTTATAAGGGTGGTAGGATGTAATACCCTGAATTTTAATCTCGTTTTATTAATTACTAATTATATTTATTAGTTTAAGTGCATCCTAAAAAATTTCAGAAATGATCATGGTTAAGTCATTTTCTAAAATAAATATATTTTGGGCTTTATGGCCAGAATGGGAAATAAAGTTGGTTTACTCATCTAAAAACCTTTCCTACCAATTTTGGAAACACCAAATCTTAGCCCTTATATCGTTTTGATGTGGATGAAACAAAACCCCCATCTCAATCTCTTGTTCGACATTTCTCACCCAAACCCCAAGCTTCCTGAAATTTCCATTCTCTCTCAAAATTCCTAAACCCCATCTCTCTCTCCTCCTCGTGAAACTCTTCCAGCTCTCTCTCTTCTCTTCTCGCCGGTAAACCCTCGCCGGTAAACCCTCGCCGGTGAACCCGATGTCGCGTCGCTACTGCAGCCCGTCGTTGCTTCCCCCTCTTTTGCTCTCTTCCCTGCTTCGATCACTACTGTGGTTCGCCGCCTCACCAGAGCGTTGATGCCAGGCGAACGCCTCCCCCCGCCGCCGCCACCTTTTCGCCCGGCCTCGACGGAGAACGTCGCCTCGCCGGTGATGTGTCGCTGTAGCCAGGAGCCATTCTCTCTCGCTAGCTCTACCCTCTTCTTTGGTGTTCCTTGCAGCCGGAACCCGAGGCCAACGAACGACACCGGAGTGCTTTGCCGCACCACTGCACTGTTGCTCGGCCATGCCGTAGCTTGACGTCATTCACTGAAGCTTCGAAACCCCTTATGTCCCTCTATTATTCGTTGCTATCTTAACAGAGGTATAAAGTGCACACCTCTTGTTTCTATTTCTGATTTTTGTTTTGAAAATTGATGCCCAAATTTTATGGATTGATGAGGTAAATTAAAACTAGCTTTATCTTGTTGTTTTATTTTGATCAATGGATTCATGAGTTTTGAAAAGAATAGCTGATTGAGAATTTCAATTTAGTCTTATTGATTTTGTTTAATAGTCTACTAGTTTAGGAGATGGGTTAGTTTGAAAATAAACCAGAAAGCTAAGATGATGTGTTGAGAGCTAGTTAATTTCATGTGGTTACTAAATCAAGGATATTTTCGAAGTATTGATTAGAACAACATGGTATTCATCTTGTTACTATGATTCAAGAAGTTGGAGTGACAAAGTTGAGAATATATATTAGTTAGTTTTGTTATGGACATAGTTAGTGAGGGGTCATGGTTGCATCTTTTCTACGAATGGTTAGTTTCTTCATCCAAATATTATTAGGAATAGTTATTGATTTTATTATTGTTATTATTGAGGTTAATTATGGATATGGAGTTCAAGAGAGTTGATGGAGTTGTGAAGTTCTCAAAGTTCTTACCTGTTAGAGTCAAAGAATGGTTTAGCGTATGAGGTAACCTTTCATGTACAGCACCCTATGTGATTTCCCTTAAATGTTATATGTAATGATATGCTCGAATGTGCTAATATGACAATGTGATGATATATGATTATGTGTTACGAGCTCTTTGTGGCAAGATGTGATACGTTATGATGTGACGATGCTTATGTGTATTATGAAATGTCATGTTTATGACTCTGTTAACGAATGATGGTTATACGATCAATGGATGATTCAGAAATAAGAATATATTAGATTGTGATAATAAAAGTGGATGGTTCTGCTGGTTTGGAATCATGAACTGATCCAGTAAATGGGTGAGTTACAGGTGGAGGAATTCTGTTACGATATACGAAACGGACCAAAATGGTCATATGTTAATGTTACGAATTACGAAAGTTACGCTCTGTCCAAAACCTGTACTTGCCAACGAACTATGTCACGTAAATGGTCCTTGCCAATAGACTATTCAATGCTAATGATAACGTTCTCTGTTTATAATTACTAAAGTGTTTTAATACGTGCTTATCTGTGAAAATGTTTACGAACCAAAACCGTTTTTACGGGATGGAGTGAAGTTAATGAGTTTTCAACTCATTTTAGTTTATTTTCTGTGTTTTCCCTTTTCCCCTGTCTTATGCATCATTCACGTATTATGAAGATAGCGCAAGATCAGTTATGTCAAGGATGCTTCAGAAAGGTTGAGTTGAAACGACTATGTATATATTTTGGAATATTTAGAATACTTTGCATTAAAGGACAATAATTATTGCTTTAAGATGAGCATTTGTATGTTTAAGAGGCCATTTTAGGTTATTATTTTATTAGTGGGCCATAACTGTAGACACATAATCGTGTCTCCCCATTTAAGGATCCGATGATGAAACATACCGTGGTCTTAATTGGTCCGACCCAAGGGCAGAGCAGTCTGAAATGCCATTCAAAACCATTTCGAAGTCCTATTTTAAAGCCCAATTAATTATTCATGATAATTAATTGTATTTTGAGCCCAATTCTTTGAAAAGCCCAATTAATTGATAATTAATTGATTTATTTTAATAAATAAATTTTTTCAAAAGATATTTTTTATAAGTCAAAATCGGATTTTATCCCGTAAAATTAGATTTCCGGAGTTAAAAGATAAAAGAAAATCTTTAAAACGCGTTTATATCAAAAAAAATTAAACTATAAAAAACAAGGCGGTGCACTGAGCGCAGTTGACTGTGCTGAGCGCACATGTCCTGCCACGTGGAATTCCACGTAAGTTGCGCCAAGCGCACAGGCTGTGCTAAGCGCAACAGAACTTCCACTTAGACTTCTGTTTCATGTAGAGTCCTGCGTCAAGCGCAGTTCTCTGCTTGAGATGCGGAATTTCTTTCTTATCTTCTCTAAAAGCGCGTACCACGTGTACACTTTTTATTGGTCATGCCGCGTCAAGCGCTTGCCACGTCAGCTGCGCCAGACGCAGCCAGCGTGTGAGGCGCAGTGCCGTTTTCCCTATAAATAGGCCTGATTTCCGAACATATTTAAGGACAGATTTTTCACATTAACACTCGACGAACATATTACGAATATCTTACGAATCTCTCTACAAAATCTCCCTACAAAACTCACACTTTCAAACACAAAATACATTCAATCTACATACTTTCAGACATTCAGATTTCCAGGCTTCACGATTGCTCGTCCCGAAGATTGTCGATCTCACAGACCCAAGCCACAGTATAATCCTGAGGGTCCTTAAATAAATTATTTTTATATTGAAGTTACTAACAGTTTTCTTTCCTGATGTAGATCTTTAATATAAAATCGCTATACTGTATATTCTAACCTCTAATCTATACTTTATTTTATATTTCATATTATTATTATTCATGCCTTTGTATATTATATGTCTGCCTGATCATTCTATGCATATTATATGATTGTCATGCTTTATTGCTTTTATCACCCACATGTTATTATTTCTAATCAAAGACCTAAATAAATGATCAAACATTAATCAGATTAATTTGAACAACCTACTAGGTTCCCTGTAATATTGATTGCCTAATAACATGTCACTAAAAATAGTCTTTTTACGTGTTTCCTGAACCTAGTTAGACTAAATATTTTTAGGGTGTTTAAAACATTATTTGATTATTCTTTGGCATAAATTCTGCAATGAATCGATATTTAGTAGAGGTCAACTTTGGGCGAATGTGGTTCATTATGACTATATTCGTACCCTCACCTCCGAACTCAATCTTTGGTTCACTTTGACCATCTATGGAGTCAGGACGGGGAAATCTACATTGGATAATTTGTCCCTATGATTTTCCTATATCCAATTAGGTTTATGATTCTTCCTAAAAAGAATTGTTGGAGACTTCTTTCAAAACAATTTTCAATAAAACCTTAACAGTGGGGTAGTCAAATATAACACGCGCTCACACTACGTAGGCGAAATAAAAACACGCCTATAATTTGGCGACTCCACTGGGGAGGATTTTAAAAAAATAAATTTTTTTTAAATGAGTGGGTGAAACTTGAAAAATACGATTCATTCCTATTTTTATGCCTTTGAATAATATACAGTTTTGCATATGCATGGCTATTGTTCAGCCGCCATAAGGGCAATCTACTTTGCCTCATTAGCACATGTTCTATGTGTGAGGTCACCCCCGGGGGGGTTTGCGCTTAGTCCTTCCAAAAAGCTTCCTGAGCGATAGTGTTGGATCTTAGTCATAAGCAAACCTACCCAACCATGGCATTGTTCTCTTGTTCCTTACTTGAGACTGGAGTGCGTCTTACACGTGGCCACCTCTTTAAGCAGGGGTACGAAGCGTGGGATCAATCTCTTAGTCATGGACCCTTTTCAGACTGAACCTAATCTTGACCAATAGTTTCAAACATAGAACTGGACTTTAGGTTGGAACTTTTGCATCCATGTTATATGACATTTGCCTGTGATTGCAATTCTTGCCTGCGATTATTCTGTCAAATTGTCATTATTATGCGTCGTTCCTTAAACTGCGTCTAAAAACAAGAAAAATTCATCAATCGGCCAACTCGTCGCCTAAATCCCCAAAAAACGTGTCGGGGAGTAGTGCGCCAAGCGCATCAAATTGCACCTGGCGCACCATTCCCGCGCCAGATGCACGGCTGTGCGCCGCGCGCAGCAATGCTGCGCGGCACGCAGTCTGTGCTTCACACGCTTTTCGTCAATTTAGCCGTCGTAATTGTCAATCCTACGTTCAGTCCTATGTGCGACTGTCTGTCTGCATTCGCGTAATTTGGTAATTTAGGCTTATCACCTAATCAAACATAAAAAAAATCAATCTTTTCATGCAAGGTCGAGTCTGTCCTAAAAAAATATGCATCTAAAGTGGTCGTTATAGAGTAAGAGTTGTCATGCGTGTCTACCTCTTCCCACCTTCTCCCTGCTGTTCAACTAATCTCCCCTGTCAATCCTACCTTACCATATTCACCAATTTCAAAAAACTTACATTTTTCAAAATCAATCCTACACCATATTCTATTCTACCTTTTTCAAAAATATTTACTAATCATCATCATCATACCACGACATTTCAAAAAATAAAGAAAATATTTTTCAAATCAATCCATCATCTTTTCCTAACAAAAGATAAAACAAGGGGTTCCTTTCAAAAATGAATTTCGAAATTTCTAAGCCCATTCCAACCACCTTCAATCCAATTCAATCCAATCAACCCAATTCACTTGCATTCAATCTAGGCCCATATGCATTAGAGTCCATTTTACATTCATATAGGGTCCATCTAATTCGAGTCCATGCATTCATATTAGGCCCGCTAGCATTAGAGTCCATCTTAGGCCCATATAAGTATGGCTTCTGTCAAAATCTAGGCCCATTTGCATCTTTATGTGAACCCTAGTCTATGTCAATCCCAGTCAAAGTCTAATCCAACTCTATTCCAATCCAATGTCAAGCCCATGTGCATTTTCAAGTCTAATGCAAACCAATATAGGACTAAGTCCAGAATTAGGTCCGCATAAGGCCCAACTCATTTCCAAAGTCAATCCAGTCCAATTCCAAACCCATGTAGGACGAAGTCCAAACCCCTTCAAGTCTAGCGAAGCTAGCATCCCTGTAAGACCATAAAGGCACCCCCTTTGACCTAGCTAAGCTAGTCATCCCTATAAGACCACAACGGCACCCCCTTTGACCTAGCTAAGCTAGTCATCCCTATAAGACCACAACGGCACCCCCTTTGACCTAGCTAAGCTAGTCATCCCTGTAAGACCACAACGGCACCCCCTTTGACCTAGCTAAGCTAGTCATCCCTGTAAGAACATAAAGGCACCCCTTTGACTTAGCTAAGCTAGTCACCCGTAAGACCATAACGGCACCCATTGATTTAGTAAAGCTAGTCACCTTTAAGACCTTAAAGGCACCCTTCGAGTTTAGCGAAGCTACTCCTATCTTACATCTATAGCAATATCAAATCATCAAGTCTGGCGAAGCCAATTCCATCCTAAGCCTAGCGAAGCTAGCGTAAACAATCCTTTTGAGCCCAGTCTATTTGCCAAGTCTTGTCCAGTCTGCTTGCATAGTCCAGTCCAGTCCAGTCATTTGCATCTGCATATAGTTAGGGCCATGTCACCATCATGACCATAATCATACCCATTTCTAATCATTTCCTGTTTCCATTTCACCTTCCATTTCTCGTCCCCATTTCCACTTTCATCTTCATGTCTTATCTCCATTTCTCCATTCCTCATTTCCATTTCACATTTCGAAAGCATCATTTCTAAAAATTTACGAGGTCCATTCGACTTCTGTTCAGGACGGATCGTGAGATTATAACTTGGGAACGCCCGATAGAGAGGATACAAGGTCAACCTACTCCTAGACTCGTTAAACGCATTCTTACATTTTCAGACGAATCCTCCGACTCTTCTGAATCATCATCTGAAATGGGAGACACTAATGAACAACTCAGTGCCATTATGGCCCAACTTCAACTGATGAACTCACGTCTTGAGGAACAAGATAATGAGATTAAGGTGCTGAGGGAGAAACTAACTGAGGAGGACGAGCAAGGCGACACTCCACCACCATTCAAAACCAACACAGATTTGAGGTTTGAAAAACTCGAGCAATTGATCCAGTCAATTCCTGCGCTCGAGGGTCAGGCTCATGGCCATGACATCATTAATCCTGAATTGAGGGACAAGCTCCCTAAAAAGGTAACATTGGGCGACCTCCCAAAATTCAAGGGGGTCGAAGACCTAGATGGCCACTTGAGAACTTTCTCCATCTCTATGGCTCTCAAGGGCATGAGCAAGGACCTGTTTGCTTATGTCTTTCCTTTAACGTTGGATGCACATCCATCCAAGTGGTTCAGGTCACTGAACAAAGCCAAGCTGAATGACTGGGACTACATCAGAGAAGAGTTCCACAAACAATACATCTACAATACTCAGCTTCCCATTGGCCTTCGTGAGTTGGAATTAACTAAGCAGAATTCCAACGAAGACTTTGTCACCTTCCTCAACAGATGGAGGGAAAAGGCTGCGCAAATGACTAACAGGCCATCCCAAGAGGATCAAGTCCGATTGGTGATCCGTAACCTGCAGCCCAAGTATGGGGATCATATCAAGTTCCAACATATAGATTCATTCACGAAGCTCTATAAGGTGGGCCTAGTGATTAAAGAAGAGGTACAGGCTAACAAGAACAAGGGTTCTAAAAACAATAACTCTTTCAAGAAGAGTAATACTAACCCTTCTAACTCTAAAACCAGCGACATCAATGCTCTACCTACTGACAAGAAAGGTTATTAAGGCCCTCAAAGGACATTCACTCCTTTAGGCATGTCCCTAGAAGAAGCCTTCACTAGGCTTCATGCAAAGGGAGCACTTCAGGCTCTTGGCCCTACTCCGGACCCTCCTCTTGAGAAAAGATCCAGTATATGGAATCCTAATTCCTACTGCAAGTACCATCAAGGGAATGGGCATCTGACATCACAATGCTGGACTTTAAAGAATCATCTGCAGGATATGGTTGAAGACGGTAGATTACCAATTCCGCCTGTGGCAAAAGTCAACAATAGCGCCAACCCCATAGGCAATGCCTAAATAATGCAGAGGGTTTAGTCATTTAACACTAGTTTTCTAGGTCGAGTCGGAGTGTCTCTCCCCTAGCTATTTCATTTCCCTCCCTGTCAAGTCTATGTCAGTTAGGTTTTTACTTCTAATAAGCCTTGTTTCATTTATTTTCAATCAATAAAATAATTGCATTTTCATTGGCCTTCCATCATTTTATTTATGCTTCTAATTCAATGATGAAACTTAAATCACCTAATGAAATTAACTAATAATAACAAAAAGAGATCTGAAATAAAAAACTAAAAATAGTAAAGAAAAAATGAAAAAAGGACATACTTTGGATCAGGAGTTACTCCCTCTTCCTCCATCACCTTCCATTACCTTTTATAAGCCATCCTCATTGTAACAGCCCTCTTCCCGAGCTGCTAGCTTAACTCGCTTAGCAATCACAAAACTCAATTAGCACCAAAATAATAATAATCACTTATGAATTAGATAACACTCGCAGCGGAATCAACCTGAAATATACGATCCTTGACCTGTGGGTTATGGGCCCACAAAACAATATCCTTTATATAAGACTTCAATTACATAGTCATTCAATCTCAAATTCCATGGCAAAAGAATAATCTATATTGTAAGTAATTCTAAATAAACTCCTCTATATACAAACTTAAATCTCGGACATTAAACCACAATACACAATTCGAATCATAACTTTGCTCTCAACTCGATTCTGGCTTCCAACACAATCCTGCAATAAAGTTTGACTCTGCCACCCACCAAGTGACAGGCCACACAAATGACAACACTATCAGCAAAGCTGAGTACACACTGTATAATAGAAAATACAAGTTTAGGTGTATTTTGAAAACTAATTGATAACACATAGTCATAATAGCAAGTAGTCATAATCACTTCCATTACTTAGAGATTTCATAAGATCAATTTTTTGATATGACCGCGAGCGTAGCAAACTGTTGAGGGTCGTCACCCCACCTTTTACTGTTCTGCTTGCAAGACTTAACCCGGACATGTCATACTTCCGCCAGGATTTCCCCCTCCTGGTTGGGTAACAGTTAGGGAATACCCGCCCTAACCCGGGTGTATGCCCACGCCTCGCTTCCGTGATTAAAACCAATACATTTAGTGTTTCATTACCATACAATTCCATATACTTTACAAATTCCATTTAGAAGTATAAACATGGCAATTTAGTGTTTAAGCCAAGCTTAGGATAAGTAAAACATCTTAAGTGAACCACAGCATGCCAAATCCATGTCATATACTCAAAGCACACATACTATTATGCATATCATAAGAGATTTAATTTCATAATCATGCTTCAAAATAGAAAGAAACAATCATTTAACCATAGGTAAGAAAATCTCTAGGTTACAATCCAAACTAAGTGTGTACCTTCACTTAGGTTGCTTAGTGCACTTAAAACTTCTTATTCCAAGTGTTTTATCCTTCCTACACCTTCCTCTAAATATGTAAAGTGCTAGGGATTAGTTTATAAAAGTTTTAGAACATAAATAACAAAGCTAAGTACAAGAGAGATGCAAAGCTGTACTTACAGCAATCTGTTTTATGTTCCTATGGAGTTTTCTACAACTTCCCATGGCTTGAAAACTCTACAAAATCTTGAAACACTAAGGAATTATGTCTAGAAGAGTTGTATGTAAAGAGAAGTAGGTGTTGAAGAAGAAATTTTAGGAGAAAAGGAAGAAAAACCATGACACCCTTTTATAGGGCCTGTTCTGGCGGTACCCATGGGGGAGGGAAACCTCTTCTGGGTGAGGTCGGTTTCTTGGATTTTCTGGGTGATTCTTGTTGGAGGTATTAGCTTAATGTGTTGGCTTTCATGCATGCAAATATCTTTAAGAGGCCGACACTCAAGCAGCTACTAAGAAGCTTTCTATGAGGATAGGTACGAACTGATATTTTAGCTGGTCAGATTTTACTATGGAAGGAACTTACCATATTAAGCCACGTATATTTTGGGAACAAATGACCATTTTAACCTTAAGACATACCAAACATAACATATGTCAAGTTTGATTAGGTTTTGAGCTCGGATTCAACCCAAAAAGGCTCTTTAACTAGAGGTTCATTGTTACCCGATAAAACAGTCTCTATGCGATTTTCATAATCTTAAGGATTAAGGCTCTCAAAGGCTTTGTAACTTATCTATTGGTTCTCAAGGCTTTCTTAACCATCAAGAATGATAGTCCTTATCCTCTTTGACCTTTCTTAACCACTAAGAATGATAGTTCTTATCCACTTACTTTCTTAACCACTAAGAATGTTAGTGCTTATCCACTTTGACCTTTCTTAACCACTAAGAATGATAGTGCTTATCCACTTTTAGCTTTCTTAGCCATTAAGAATGATGGTTCTTATCCACTTGCTTTCTTAACCACCAAGAATGTTAGTGCTTATCCACTTTGACCTTTCTTAACCACTAAGAATGATAGTGCTTATCCACTTTTAGCTTTCTTAGCCATTAAGAATGATGGTTCTTATCCCCTTTTAATCTAGTATGATGTTGGAGAGTTTTCTAACTACTTAAAGGACCAAAGCTTGATGAAGACTTAATATAGATAACAAAATAATTGAACCTGCTTAAAAATTCAGGTTGTTACACTCTACCACCCTTAAAATAAGTTTCGTCCTCGAAACTTCAAAACATAAACTCATAGATCAACCTTAAGTATCCATATATCAAGCACTACAGCCTCCGATAGTCCTTATTAAATTTTCATGAAAAAGTTCTCAATATTCCCAACAAATAGATTTCAAATATCCTCAAATTACAACTTCGAAATCCATACTCTTATTCCCAAAGTTTTACACAAATCTAGACTCTTATTCTTATTCTATAGCTCAAAACATGAAGCATAATTACCCAAGTAACATACACACATTCCCAACGATCTTTTACCCCCGCTATGTGGCTAACTCAGCACACGGTCGCAGGGTTGCTCTGATACCATTTGTAACAGCCCTCTTCCCGAGCTGCTAGCTTAACTCGCTTAGCAATCACAAAACTCAATTAGCACCAAAATAATAATAATCACTTATGAATTAGATAACACTCGCAGCGGAATCAACCTGAAATATACGATCCTGGACCTGTGGGTTATGGGCCCACAAAACAATATCCTTTATATAACACTTCAATTACATAGTCATTCAATCTCAAATTCCATGGCAAAAGAATAATCTATATTGTAAGTAATTCTAAATAAATTCCTCTATATACAAACTTAAATCTCGGACATTAACCCACAATACACAATTCGAATCATAACTTTGCTCTCAACTCGATTCTGGCTTCCAACACAATCCTGCAATAAAGTTTGACTCTGCCGTCCACCAAGTGACAGGCCACACAAATGACAACACTATCAGCAAAGCTGAGTACACATTGTATAATAGAAAATACAAGTTTAGGTGTATTTTGAAAACTAATTGATAACACATAGTCATAATAGCAATTAGTCATAATCACTTCCATTACTTAGATATTTCATAAGATCAATTTTTTGATATGACCGCGAGCGTAGCAAACTGTTGAGGGTCGTCACCCCACCTTTAACTGTTCTGCTTGCAAGACTTAACCCGGACATGTCCTACTTCCGCCAGGATTTCCCTCTCCTGGTTGGGTAACAGTTAGGGAATACCCGCCCTAACCCGGGTGTATGCTCACGCCTCGCTTCCGTGATTAAAACCAATACATTTAGTGTTTCATTACCATACAATTCCATATACTTTACAAATTCCATTTAGAAGTATAAACATGGCAATTTAGTGTTTAAGCCTAGCTTAGGATAAGTAAAACATCTTAAGTGAACCACAGCATGCCAAATCCATGTCATATACTCAAAGCACACATACTATTATGCATATCATAAGAGATTTCATTTCATAATCATGCTTCAAAATAGAAAGAAACAATCATTTAACCATAGGTAAGAAAATCTCTAGGTTACAATCCAAACTAAGTGTGTACCTTCACTTAGGTTGCTTAGTGCACTTAAAACTTCTTATTCCAAGTGGTTTATCCTTCCTACACCTTCCTCTAAATATGTAAAGTGCTAGGGATTAGTTTATAAAAGTTTTAGAACATAAATAACAAAGCTAAGTACAAGAGAGATGCAAAGCTGTACTTACAGCAATCTGTTTTATGTTCCTATGGAGTTTTCTACAACTTCCCATGGCTTAAAAACTCTACAAAATCTTGAAACACTAAGGAATTATGTCTAGAAGAGTTGTATGTAAAGAGAAGTAGGTGTTGAAGAAGAAATTTTAGGAGAAAAGGAAGAAAAACCATGACACCCTTTTATAGCGCCTGTTCTGGCGGTACCCATGGGGGAAGGAAAACCTCTTCTGGGTGAGGTCTGTTTCTTGGAGTTTCTGGGTGATTCTTGTTGGAGGTGTTAGCTTAATGTGTTGGCTTTCATGCATGCAAAGATCTTTAAGAGGCCGACACTCAAGCAGCTACTAAGAAGCTTTCTATGAGGATAGGTACGAACTGATATTTTAGCTGGTCAGATTTTACTATGTAAGGAACTTACCATATTAAGCCACGTATATTTTGGGAACAAATGACCATTTTAACCTTAAGACATACCAAACATAACATATGTCAAGTTTGATTAGGTTTTGAGCTCCGGATTCAACCCAAAAAGGCTCTTTAACTAGAGGTTCATTGTTACCCGATAAAAACAGTCTCTATGCGATTTTCATAATCTTAAGGATTAAGGCTCTCAAAGGCTTTGTAACTTATCTATTGGTTCTCAAGGCTTTCTTAACCATCAAGAATGATAGTCCTTATCCTCTTTGACCTTTCTTAACCACTAAGAATGATAGTTCTTATCCACTTACTTTCTTAACCACTAAGAATGTTAGTGCTTATCCACTTTGACCTTTCTTAACCACTAAGAATGATAGTGCTTATCCACTTTTAGCTTTCTTAGCCATTAAGAATGATGGTTCTTATCCACTTGCTTTCTTAACCACTAAGAATGTTAGTGCTTATCCACTTTGACCTTTCTTAACCACTAAGAATGATAGTGCTTATCCACTTTTAGCTTTCTTAGCCATTAAGAATGATGGTTCTTATCCCCTTTTAATCTAGTATGATGTTGGAGAGTTTTCTAACTACTTAAAGGACCAAAGCCTGATGAAGACTTAATATAGATAACAAAATAATTGAACCTGCTTAAAAATTCAGGTTGTTACACTCTACCACCCTTAAAATAAGTTTCGTCCTCGAAACTTCAAAACATAAACTCATAGATCAACCTTAAGTATCCATATATCAAGCACTACAGCCTCCGATAGTCCTTATTAAATTTTCATGAAAAAGTTCTCAATATTCCCAACAAATAGATTTCAAATATCCTCAAATTACAACTTCGAAATCCATACTCTTATTCCCAAAGTTTTACACAAATCTAGACTCTTATTCTTATTCTATAGCTCAAAACATGAAGCATAATTACCCAAGTAACATACACACATTCCCAACGATCTTTTACCCCCGCTATGTGGCTAACTCAGCACACGGTCGCAGGGTTGCTCCCGATACCATTTGTAACTTGACCCTCTTCCCGAGCCGCTAGCTTAACTCGCTTAGCAATCACAAAACTCAATTAGCACCAAAATAATAATAATCACTTATGAATTAGATAACACTCGCAAGGAATCAACCCGAAATATACGATCCTGGACCTGTGGGTTATGGGCCCACAAAACAATATCCTTTATATAACACTTCAATTACATAGTCATTCAATCTCAAATTCCATGGCAAAAGAATAATCTATATTGTAAGTAATTCTAAATAAATTCCTCTATATACAAACTTAAATCTCGGACATTAACCCACAATACACAATTCGAATCATAACTTTGCTCTCAACTCGATTCTGGCTTCCAACACAATCCTGCAATAAAGTTTGACTCTGCCGTCCACCAAGTGACAGGCCACACAAATGACAACACTATCAGCAAAGCTGAGTACACATTGTATAATAGAAAATACAAGTTTAGGTGTATTTTGAAAACTAATTGATAACACATAGTCATAATAGCAATTAGTCATAATCACTTCCATTACTTAGATATTTCATAAGATCAATTTTTTGATATGACCGCGAGCGTAGCAAACTGTTGAGGGTCGTCACCCCACCTTTAACTGTTCTGCTTGCAAGACTTAACCCGGACATGTCCTACTTCCGCCAGGATTTCCCTCTCCTGGTTGGGTAACAGTTAGGGAATACCCGCCCTAACCCGGGTGTATGCTCACGCCTCGCTTCCGTGATTAAAACCAATACATTTAGTGTTTCATTACCATACAATTCCATATACTTTACAAATTCCATTTAGAAGTATAAACATGGCAATTTAGTGTTTAAGCCTAGCTTAGGATAAGTAAAACATCTTAAGTGAACCACAGCATGCCAAATCCATGTCATATACTCAAAGCACACATACTATTATGCATATCATAAGAGATTTCATTTCATAATCATGCTTCAAAATAGAAAGAAACAATCATTTAACCATAGGTAAAAAAATCTCTAGGTTACAATCCAAACTAAGTGTGTACCTTCACTTAGGTTGCTTAGTGCACTTAAAACTTCTTATTCCAAGTGGTTTATCCTTCCTACACCTTCCTCTAAATATGTAAAGTGCTAGGGATTAGTTTATAAAAGTTTTAGAACATAAATAATAAAGCTAAGTACAAGAGAGATGCAAAGCTGTACTTACAGCAATCTGTTTTATGTTCCTATGGAGTTTTCTACAACTTCCCATGGCTTAAAAACTCTACAAAATCTTGAAACACTAAGGAATTATGTCTAGAAGAGTTGTATGTAAAGAGAAGTAGGTGTTGAAGAAGAAATTTTAGGAGAAAAGGAAGAAAAACCATGACACCCTTTTATAGCGCCTGTTCTGGCGGTACCCATGGGGGAAGGAAAACCTCTTCTGGGTGAGGTCTGTTTCTTGGAGTTTCTGGGTGATTCTTGTTGGAGGTGTTAGCTTAATGTGTTGGCTTTCATGCATGCAAAGATCTTTAAGAGGCCGACACTCAAGCAGCTACTAAGAAGCTTTCTATGAGGATAGGTACGAACTGATATTTTAGCTGGTCAGATTTTACTATGTAAGGAACTTACCATATTAAGCCACGTATATTTTGGGAACAAATGACCATTTTAACCTTAAGACATACCAAACATAACATATGTCAAGTTTGATTAGGTTTTGAGCTCGGATTCAACCCAAAAAGGCTCTTTAACTAGAGGTTCATTGTTACCCGATAAAACAGTCTCTATGCGATTTTCATAATCTTAAGGATTAAGGCTCTCAAAGGCTTTGTAACTTATCTATTGGTTCTCAAGGCTTTCTTAACCATCAAGAATGATAGTCCTTATCCTCTTTGACCTTTCTTAACCACTAAGAATGATAGTTCTTATCCACTTACTTTCTTAACCACTAAGAATGTTAGTGCTTATCCACTTTGACCTTTCTTAACCACTAAGAATGATAGTGCTTATCCACTTTTAGCTTTCTTAGCCATTAAGAATGATGGTTCTTATCCACTTGCTTTCTTAACCACTAAGAATGTTAGTGCTTATCCACTTTGACCTTTCTTAACCACTAAGAATGATAGTGCTTATCCACTTTTAGCTTTCTTAGCCATTAAGAATGATGGTTCTTATCCCCTTTTAATCTAGTATGATGTTGGAGAGTTTTCTAACTACTTAAAGGACCAAAGCCTGATGAAGACTTAATATAGATAACAAAATAATTGAACCTGCTTAAAAATTCAGGTTGTTACACTCTACCACCCTTAAAATAAGTTTCGTCCTCGAAACTTCAAAACATAAACTCATAGATCAACCTTAAGTATCCATATATCAAGCACTACGACCTCCGATAGTCCTTATTAAATTTTCATGAAAAAGTTCTCAATATTCCCAACAAATAGATTTCAAATATCCTCAAATTACAACTTCGAAATCCATACTCTTATTCCCAAAGTTTTACACAAATCTAGACTCTTATTCTTATTCTATAGCTCAAAACATGAAGCATAATTACCCAAGTAACATACACACATTCCCAACGATCTTTTACCCCCGCTATGTGGCTAACTCAAAGCACACGGTCGCAGGGTTGCTCCGATACCATTTGTAATGCCCTCTTCCCGAGCCGCTAGCTTAACTCGCTTAGCAATCACAAAACTCAATTAGCACCAAAATAATAATAATCACTTATGAATTAGATAACACTCGCAGCGGAATCAACCTGAAATATACGATCCTGGACCTGTGGGTTATGGGCCCACAAAACAATATCCTTTATATAACACTTCAATTACATAGTCATTCAATCTCAAATTCCATGGCAAAAGAATAATCTATATTGTAAGTAATTCTAAATAAATTCCTCTATATACAAACTTAAATCTCGGACATTAACCCACAATACACAATTCGAATCATAACTTTGCTCTCAACTCGATTCTCGGCTTCCAACACAATCCCGCAATAAAGTTTGACTCTGCAGTCCACCAAGTGACAAGGCCACACAAATGACAACACTATCGCAAAGCCGAGTACACATTGTATAATAGAAAATACAAGTTTAGGTGTATTTTGAAAACTAATTGATAACACATAGTCATAATAGCAATTAGTCATAATCACTTCCATTACTTAGATATTTCATAAGATCAATTTTTTGATATGACCGCGAGCGTAGCAAACTGTTGAGGGTCGTCACCCCACCTTTAACGCGTTCTCGCTTGCAAGACTTAACCCGGACATGTCCTACTTCCGCCAGGATTTCCCTCTCCTGGTTGGGTAACAGTTAGGGAATACCCGCCCTAACCCGGGTGTATGCTCACACCTCGCTTCCGTGATTAAAACCAATACATTTAGTGTTTCATTACCATACAATTCCATATACTTTACAAATTCCATTTAGAAGTATAAACATGGCAATTTAGTGTTTAAGCCTAGCTTAGGATAAGTAAAACATCTTAAGTGAACCACAGCATGCCAAATCCATGTCATATACTCAAAGCACACATACTATTATGCATATCATAAGAGATTTCATTTCATAATCATGCTTCAAAATAGAAAGAAACAATCATTTAACCATAGGTAAAAAAATCTCTAGGTTACAATCCAAACTAAGTGTGTACCTTCACTTAGGTTGCTTAGTGCACTTAAAACTTCTTATTCCAAGTGGTTTATCCTTCCTACACCTTCCTCTAAATATGTAAAGTGCTAGGGATTAGTTTATAAAAGTTTTAGAACATAAATAATAAAGCTAAGTACAAGAGAGATGCAAAGCCGTACTTACAAAGAATCTGTTTTATGTTCCTATGGAGTTTTCTACAACTTCCCATGGCTTAAAAACTCTACAAAATCTTGAAACACTAAGGAATTATGTCTAGAAGAGTTGTATGTAAAGAGAAGTAGGTGTTGAAGAAGAAATTTTAGGAGAAAAGGAAGAAAAACCATGACACCCTTTTATTGCGCGTTTCCGCGGTACCCATGGGGGAAGGAAAACCTCTTCTGGGTGAGGTCTGTTTCTTGGAGTTTCTGGGTGATTCTTGTTGGAGGTGTTAGCTTAATGTGTTGGCTTTCATGCATGCAAAGATCTTTAAGAGGCCGACACTCAAGCAGCTACTAAGAAGCTTTCTATGAGGATAGGTACGAACTGATATTTTAGCTGGTCAGATTTTACTATGTAAGGAACTTACCATATTAAGCCACGTATATTTTGGGAACAAATGACCATTTTAACCTTAAGACATACCAAACATAACATATGTCAAGTTTGATTAGGGTTTTGAGCTCGGATTCAACCCAAAAAGGCTCTTTAACTAGAGGGTTCATTGTTACCCGATAAAACAGTCTCTATGCGATTTTCATAATCTTAAGGATTAAGGCTCTCAAAGGCTTTGTAACTTATCTATTGGTTCTCAAGGCTTTCTTAACCATCAAGAATGATAGTCCTTATCCTCTTTGACCTTTCTTAACCACTA
Organism: Beta corolliflora; assembly: GCA_947648045.1. Classification (NCBI taxonomy): domain Eukaryota; kingdom Viridiplantae; phylum Streptophyta; class Magnoliopsida; order Caryophyllales; family Amaranthaceae; genus Beta; species Beta corolliflora. Next base: position 655,827 of record CANSZD010001281.1, read on the forward strand.
AGAATGATAGTTCTTATCCACTTACTTTCTTAACCACTAAGAATGTTAGTGCTTATCCACTGACCTTTCTTAACCACTAAGAATGATAGTGCTTATCCACTTTTAGCTTTCTTAGCCATTAAGAATGATGGTTCTTATCCACTTGCTTTCTTAACCACTAAGAATGTTAGTGCTTATCCACTTTGACCTTTCTTAACCACTAAGAATGATAGTGCTTATCCACTTTTAGCTTTCTTAGCCATTAAGAATGATGGTTCTTATCCCCTTTTAATCTAGTATGATGTTGGAGAGTTTTCTAACTACTTAAAGGACCAAAGCCCGATGAAGACTTAATATAGATAACAAAATAATTGAACTCGCTTAAAAATTCAGGTTGTTACACTCTACCACCCTTAAAATAAGTTTCGTCCTCGAAACTTCAAAACATAAACTCATAGATCAACCTTAAGTATCCATATATCAAGCACTACGACCTCCGATAGTCCTTATTAAATTTTCATGAAAAAGTTCTCAATATTCCCAACAAATAGATTTCAAATATCCTCAAATTACAACTTCGAAATCCATACTCTTATTCCCAAAGTTTTACACAAATCTAGACTCTTATTCTTATTCTATAGCTCAAAACATGAAGCATAATTACCCAAGTAACATACACACATTCCCAACGATCTTTTACCCCCGCTATGTGGCTAACTCAAAGACACGGTCGCAGGGGTTGCTTCCGATACCATTTGTAATGACCCTCTTCCCGAGCCGCTAGCTTAACTCGCTTAGCAATCACAAAACTCAATTAGCACCAAAATAATAATAATCACTTATGAATTAGATAACACTCGCAGACGGAATCAACCTCGAAATATACGATCCTCGGACCCGTGGGTTATGGGCCCACAAAACAATATCCTTTATATAACACTTCAATTACATAGTCATTCAATCTCAAATTCCATGGCAAAAGAATAATCTATATTGTAAGTAATTCTAAATAAATTCCTCTATATACAAACTTAAATCTCGGACATTAACCCACAATACACAATTCGAATCATAACTTTGCTCTCAACTCGATTCGCTTCCAACACAATCCCGCAATAAAGTTTGACTCGCCGTCCACCAAGTGACAAAGCCACACAAATGACAACACTATCAAGAAAGCCGAGTACACATTGTATAATAGAAAATACAAGTTTAGGTGTATTTTGAAAACTAATTGATAACACATAGTCATAATAGCAATTAGTCATAATCACTTCCATTACTTAGATATTTCATAAGATCAATTTTTTGATATGACCGCGAGCGTAGCAAACTGTTGAGGGTCGTCACCCCACCTTTAACCGTTTCGCTTGCAAGACTTAACCGGACATGTCCTACTTCCGCCAGATTTCCTCTCCCTGGTTGGGTAACAGCTAGGGAATACCCGCCCTAACCCGGTGTATGCTCACGCCTCGCTTCCGTGATTAAAACCAATACATTTAGTGTTTCATTACCATACAATTCCATATACTTTACAAATTCCATTTAGAAGTATAAACATGGCAATTTAGTGTTTAAGCCTAGCTTAGGATAAGTAAAACATCTTAAGTGAACCACAAAGATGCCAAATCCATGTCATATACTCAAAGCACACATACTATTATGCATATCATAAGAGATTTCATTTCATAATCATGCTTCAAAATAGAAAGAAACAATCATTTAACCATAGGTAAGAAAATCTCTAGGTTACAATCCAAACTAAGTGTGTACCTTCACTTAGGTTGCTTAGTGCACTTAAAACTTCTTATTCCAAGTGGTTTATCCTTCCTACACCTTCCTCTAAATATGTAAAGTGCTAGGGATTAGTTTATAAAAGTTTTAGAACATAAATAACAAAGCTAAGTACAAGAGAGATGCAAAGCCGTACTTACAAGCAACTGCTTTTATGTTCCTATGGAGTTTTCTACAACTTCCCATGGCTTAAAAAACTCTACAAAATCTTGAAACACTAAGGAATTATGTCTAGAAGAGTTGTATGTAAAGAGAAGTAGGTGTTGAAGAAGAAATTTTAGGAGAAAAGGAAGAAAAACCATGACACCCTTTTTATAGCGCCTGTTCCGCGCGTACCCATGGGGGAAGGAAAACCTCTTCGGGTGAGGTCTGTTTCTTGGAGTTTCGGGTGATTCTTGTTGGAGGTGTTAGCTTAATGTGTTGGCTTTCATGCATGCAAAGATCTTTAAGAGGCCGACACTCAAGCAGCTACTAAGAAGCTTTCTTTGAGGATAGGTACGAACTGATATTTTAGCTGGTCAGATTTTACTATGTAAGGAACTTACCATATTAAGCCACGTATATTTTGGGAACAAATGACCATTTTAACCTTAAGACATACCAAACATAACATATGTCAAGTTTGATTAGGTTTTGAGCTCGGATTCAACCCAAAAAGGCTCTTTAACTAGAGGTTCATTGTTACCCGATAAAACAGTCTCTATGCGATTTTCATAATCTTAAGGATTAAGGCTCTCAAACGCTTTGTAACTTATCTATTGGTTCTCAAGGCTTTCTTAACCACCAAGAATGATAGTCCTTATCCTCTTTGACCTTTCTTAACCACTAAGAATGATAGTTCTTATCCACTTGCTTTCTTAACCACTAAGAATGTTAGTGCTTATCCACTTTGACCTTTCTTAACCACTAAGAATGATAGTGCTTATCCACTTTTAGCTTTCTTAGCCATTAAGAATGATGGTTCTTATCCACTTGCTTTCTTAACCACTAAGAATTTTAGTGCTTATCCACTTTGACCTTTCTTAACCACTAAGAATGATAGTGCTTATCCACTTTTAGCTTTCTTAGCCATTAAGAATGATGGTTCTTATCCCCTTTTAATCTAGTATGATGTTGGAGAGTTTTCTAACTACTTAAAGGACCAAAGCCTGATGAAGACTTAATATAGCTAACAAAATAATTGAACCTGCTTAAAAATTCAGGTTGTTACACTCTACCACCCTTAAAATAAGTTTCGTCCTCGAAACTTCAAAACATAAACTCATAGATCAACCTTAAGTATCCATATATCAAGCACTACAGCCTCCGATAGTCCTTATTAAATTTTCATGAAAAAGTTCTCAATATTCCCAACAAATAGATTTCAAATATCCTCAAATTACAACTTCGAAATCCATACTCTTATTCCCAAAGTTTTACACAAATCTAGACTCTTATTCTTATTCTATAGCTCAAAACTTGAAGCATAATTACCCAATTAACATACACACATTCCCAACGATCTTTTACCCCCGCTATGTGGCTAACTCAGCACACGGTCGCAGGGTTGCTCTGATACCATTTGTAACAACCCTCTTCCCGAGCTGCTAGCTTAACTCGCTTAGCAATCACAAAACTCAATTAGCACCAAAATAATAATAATCACTTATGAATTAGATAACACTCGCAATGAATCAACCCGAAATATACGATCCTGGACCTGTGGGTTATGGGCCCACAAAACAATATCCTTTATATAAGACTTCAATTACATAGTCATTCAATCTCAAATTCCATGGCAAAAGAATAATCTATATTGTAAGTAATTCTAAATAAACTCCTCTATATACAAACTTAAATATCGGACATTAACCCACAATACACAATTCGAATCATAACTTTGCTCTCAACTCGATTCTGGCTTCCAACACAATCCTGCAATAAAGTTTGACTCTGCCATCCACCAAGTGACAGGCCACACAAATGACAACACTATCAGCAAAGCTGAGTACACATTGTATAATAGAAAATACAAGTTTAGGTGTATTTTGAAAACTAATTGATAACACATAGTCATAATAGCAAGTAGTCATAATCACTTCCATTACTTAGAGATTTCAGATCAATTTTTTGATATGACCGCGAGCGTAGCAAACTGTTGAGGGTCGTCACCCCACCTTTTACTGTTCTGCTTGCAAGACTTAACCCGGACATGTCCTACTTCCGCTAGGATTTCCCCCTCCTGGTTGGGTAACAGTTAGGGAATACCCGCCCTAACCCGGGTGTATGCTCACGCCTCGCTTCCGTGATTAAAACCAATACATTTAGTGTTTCATTACCATACAATTCCATATACTTTACAAATTCCATTTAGAAGTATAAACATGGCAATTTAGTGTTTAAGCCTAGCTTAGGATAAGTAAAACATCTTAAGTGAACCACAACATGCCAAATCCATGTCATATACTCAAAGCACACATACTATTGTGCATATCATTAGAGATTTCATTTCATAATCATGCTTCAAAATAGAAAGAAACAATCATTTAACCATAGGTAAGAAAATCTCTAGGTTACAATCCAAACTAAGTGTGTACCTTCACTTAGGTTGCTTAGTGCACTTAAAACTTCTTATTCCAAGTGGTTTATCCTTCCTACACCTTCCTCTGAATATGTAAAGTGCTAGGGATTAGTTTATAAAAGTTTTAGAACATAAATAACAAAGCTAAGTACAAGAGAGATGCAAAGCTGTACTTACAGCAATCTGTTTTATGTTCCTATGGAGTTTTCTACAACTTCCCATGGCTTGAAAACTCTACTATAAGCTTGAAACACTAAGGAATTATGTCTAGAAGAGTTGTATGTAAAGAGAAGTAGGTGTTGAAGAAGAAATTTTAGGAGAAAAGGAAGAAAGACCATGACACCCTTTTATAGGGCCTATTCTGGCGGTACCCATGGGGGAGGGAAACCTCTTCTGGGTGAGGTCGGTTTCTTGGAGTTTCTGGGTGATTCTAGTTGGAGGTGTTAGCTTAATGTGTTGGCTTTCATGCATGCAAAGATCTTTAAGAGGCCGACACTCAAGCAGCTACAAAGAAGCTTTCTTTGAGGATAGGTACGAACTGATATTTTAGCTGGTCAGATTTTACTATGTAAGGAACTTACCATATTAAGCCACGTATATTTTGGGAACAAATGACCATTTTAACCTTAAGACATACCAAACATAACATATGTCAAGTTTGATTAGGTTTTGAGCTCGGATTCAACCCAAAAAGGCTCTTTAACTAGAGGTTCATTGTTACCCGATAAAACAGTCTCTATGCGATTTTCATAATCTTAAGGATTAAGGCTCTCAAAGGCTTTGTAACTTATCTATTGGTTCTCAAGGCTTTCTTAACCACCAAGAATGATAGTCCTTATCCTCTTTGACCTTTCTTAACCACTAAGAATGATAGTTCTTATCCACTTGCTTTCTTAACCACTAAGAATGTTAGTGCTTATCCACTTTGACCTTTCTTAACCACTAAGAATGATAGTGCTTATCCACTTTTAGCTTTCTTAGCCATTAAGAATGATGGTTCTTATCCACTTGCTTTCTTAACCACTAAGAATGTTAGTGCTTATCCACTTTGACCTTTCTTAACCACTAAGAATGATAGTGCTTATCCACTTTTAGCTTTCTTAGCCATTAAGAATGATAATTCTTATCCACTTTTAATCTCGTATGATGTTGGAGAGTTTTCTAACTACTTAAAGGACCAAAGCCTGATGAAGACTTAATATAGCTAACAAAATAATTGAACCTGCTTAAAAATTCAGGTTGTTACACTCATACAACTAAGGAAAAATAAAATCCCTTAAACCATCATAAACCAAACAATCCCTTCGACATCAAAGCTCGACAAACATCCTTCAAGCCTTCCAGTACCCTAAACCAAACTTATGTGCAAGCCTCACTACAAAAAAAAAATCAATGCCAGGCAAAATAAAATAGTGAAAAAATTCAAAGTGGAAAAAAATAAAAAAAGCAAAAACGCACAGGACAAAAAGAAAAGATTCAAAAAGAAAGAGCCAAAGGCAAATAAAGTCAAGCTAGGGGGCTTGCACACAAGTTCTACCCCTCATTCAAATCCCTTCGATTCATCAAACCTTTAATCCTTAGCCCATATAATCCAAATTCATAATCGTTACATTAGCCTTTAAACATCCATCTTAACCTCAAGCCTTAAGCCCTTAAACCTTTCATCAACCCCAACTCCTTTTTGAAGGTATGTCCAAGCCCGCTAGGTTGAAAACCCAAAAGGGCGGCCTAGGCAAAAGTTAGGGCAAAAAAAAAAAAAAAAAAAAAATCAGATCTAGAACTACGAATGGTCTGATTCCGCAAGGATACGTAGGAATCCTCATTTCGAGGTCCGACCGCTAAAATAAAAATAAATCAGTCATGGTCTAATGATTTGACTTTCTAGAATTTAGGAGCATAATCTCTTTCTAGATCCCGATATAGACTCGAGTCTGATCTAGCCTCGTTAAAACCTGTTCTTACCTATATTTGTGTAAGTCTCAAATTCAAACCTTTTATTTTTCAATCCAAACTCTCCTTTTCCCCGAAGGACTCTCCGACAATTCCATGGTTTCTGGCGATATTTGACTTTGCCTATGTCAACTTCCCAAAGAAGAATCCCCAGTGCAATCCCAAGTGAAAACTCGCAGTACTCAAGACATAGCAACTACATTTCAACATCAGATCAAATACAATTTCAATTAAGGCTCAAGCCTAACTCAAGACAAGCTCACCCAAAGTGGGGGCTTCCTACGTGTGGTGGTTCCTCCAATTTAAATCAAACTCCCGAAGAGTTGTAATCCGCGGACCTCGTTTATGAACCCCGATTATTTACTAAAAACGATTTTCGAAAATCATTCAATGTATTTCTAATCATTCTATCTCTCATATACACATCTTCTAGCCTTGCAAAATCCTGACATTGCATTTCATACATCTTAGTCTTGCATAACCCTGACCTTGCATGACGTGTCATATTCCTTAGCTTTGCATAACCTTAATCCTTGCATAGCGTCCCATGCATCCTTAGAGAGTCTAAGTTTGCATTTTTGCATCATTATGTGCCTTATCTGAGTTCTTTGCACCTATCTGCTAACATCTTCTTCTGCAGGTAATCAGATTGCTTGTAGTTATTGTCCTGCATACTAACTTTGTTTTGCAGAGACCGGCGGTTATAGAACAGTTCTAAACTGCAGAGCGTTTAGAATCGTTCTTCGTCCCGACACCGTGTACTTTGACTATCGGTTTCCTGAACCTCTGTCAAAGTGGGGGCTTCTGTAGACACATAATCGTGTCTCCCCATTTAAGGATTCGATGATGAAATATACCGTGGTCTTAATTGGTCCGACCCAAGGGCAATGCAGACTGAAAAGTCATTCAAAACCATTTCGAAAAGTGTTAAAGTCCTATTTTAAAGCCCAATTAATTATTCATGATAATTAATTGTATTTTGAGCCCAATTCTTTGAAAAGCCCAATTAATTGATAATTAATTGATTTTATTTAATAAATAAATATTTTCAAAAGATATTTTTTATAAGTCAAAATCGGATTTTATCCCGTAAAATCAGATTTCCGGAGTTAAAAGATAAAATTAAATCTTTAAAACACGTTTATATCAAAAAACTATCAAAAACAAGGCGATGCGCTGAGCGCAGTTGACTGTGCTGAGCGCACATGTCCTGCCACGTGGAATTCCAAGAAAGCTGCGCCAAGCGCACAGGCTGTGCTAAGCTCAACAGAACTACCATGCACGTAGACTTCTGTTTCATGTAGAGTCCTGCGTCAAGCGCAGTTCTCTGCTTAAGACGCGAAATTTCTTTCTTATCTTTTATAAAAGCGCGTACCACGTGTACACTTTTTATTGGTCATGCCGCGTCATGCGCTTGCCACGTCAGCTGCGCCAGACGCAGCCAGCACGTGAGGCGCAGTGCCATTTTCCCTATAAATAGGCTTGATTTCCGAACAGATTTATGGACGGATTTTTCACATTAACACTCGACGAACATATTACGAATATCTTACGAATCTCTCTACAAAATCTCCCTACAAAACTCACACTTTCAAACACAAAATACATTCAATCTACATACTTTCAGACATTCAGATTTTCAGGCTTCACGATTGCTCGTCCCGAAAATTGTCAATCTCACAGACCCAAGCCACGGTATAATCCTGAGGGTCCTTAAATAAATTATTTTTATATTGAAGTTACTAACAGTTTTCTTTCCTGATGTAGATCTTTAATATAAAATCGCTATACTGTATATTCAAACCTCTTTTCTATACTTTATTTTTTATTTCATATTATTATTATTCATGCCTTTGTATATTATATGTCTGCCTGATCATTCTATGCATATTATATGATTGTCCTGCTTTATTGCTTTTATCACTAAAAATGTCACTAAAAATAGTCTTTTTACGTGTTTCCTGAACCTACTTAGACTAAATATTTTTAGGGTGTTTAAAACATTATTTGATTATTCTTTGGCATATTATCTACAATGAATCGATATTTAGTAGAGGCCAACTTTGGGCGAATGTGGTTCATTATGACTATATTCGTACCCTCACCCCCGAACTCAATCTTTGGTTCATTTTGACCATCTATGGAGTCAGGACGGGGAAATCTACATTGGATAATTTGTCCCTATGATTTTCCTATATCCAATTAGGTTTATGATTCTTCCTAAAAAGAATTGTTGGCGACTTCTTTTAAAATAATTTTCAATAAAACCTTAACAGTGGGGTAGTCAAATATAACACGCACTCACACCGCGTAGGCGAAATAAAAACACGCCTACAATAACCCACAGGCTTAAGATCTGTTTCCGCTGATGATTAAGGTGATGTATTTTCCGGGGTGTTACAATCTTATCCTTCTAGTGATTCATTGGTGTTTGGTTTGTAAATTAGAAACAGATGTCATTCTCCTTTTGTGATAGGCGACTCGATAGCATGGACCCTATCGTGTCGGTAGCTACGGAGTCACCCCTAACGCGACTCCATAGAGTGCTTTAAAGGCGACTTCGTAGAGTGTTTTGCAGTAGTGTAGAGAGGATTAATGCACAAAGGAATTTAAACTCTCTAGTTGAGCTAACCAACTGCTACCGTCACACTCACTAAACTATATCAGATAATGTGAAAATAAGTGTTTATAAATCAAAATAAAATTAATTACCAGGGAAATTTCCTTAGGTACCCCTAAGGTTTGACGTAATTCTCAAGTTGCCCCTCACATTTGGGGAATTTTTCAGATACTCCTAAACTTTGACTTTGTGCTCAAAATACCCTTACTATTGACGGAACCCTAACGCCGTTAGATCTCTCTCTCTCTGTCCTCTCTATCTTCATCTTCTTCATCTCTCCTCCCACCATCCTCCATTAGTGACATTATAAACCTCTAATTTTCTCTATATTCTTCTACCTACATATCTTTCTCTCTCCTCCCCATCTTCATCTTCCTCCACGTTCATGTGACAATGAGTTAAGGCAATTTTAGTGTCTCACCAATCCTTTTTCCACCCCTCTTGAACCCTTCCTCTCCATCTTCTTCCTCTCTCTCTCCTAAACTTCACAACCCCATCAACTTCATTCCTCGTTGTTCTCAAAACACTATTCAGACACAAGCCCAGAAAACCTAGTTCCCCAACATCGAGAAGAAGAAAATAAAACCCAGGCGAAGTTTTTATGACCCAATCCGTGAAAATTGTCTGTAAAACCCATTTCTAAAACCCAATAATTCTCATGGCATCTTAAACAACAAGAAGAACAACAATCATCACTAATTTTGGGGAAAATTCACAAGGAGAGAGAATTAACTTCACTATCATCAGAAATGGGGGGAATTCACAAGGTGATGATGGGGAGGAGAGAGAAAGGCATGTAGGTGGAAGGAGAGAGGAAAAATTGGAGGTTTAGGATGTCATCATGTCATCAATGGAGGATGGTGGGAGAAGAGATGAAGATGGAGAGGAGGGAAAGAGAAAAACCTAACAGCGTTAGGCTCCGTCAATAGTAAGGGTATTTTCAGTAAAAAGTTCAGGCGTATATGAGTAATTCCCCAAATGTGAGGGGAAATTTGAGAATTATATACGTCAAACCAAAGGGGTACATGAGGAAATTAGGTACATCAATAACTGAAGTATTACAATATCGAGCGGCCTCACTTCGAAACACAAATTAACACAAAATTAGAATTCTAGCATTATGAAACCTTCAACTTTAGATGATAAACTCAAAGTCTTGAACCTGCAACAAATAACGTAATGTCACCCACTAAGTGACAGGTCACAAAAATGACAAAACAAAACATACAACGACGTCTGTAAAGCTGAGTACTAACCTATAAAGCACAGTTAAAAGATGCTTTGGTGTTCCTTTACTTGAAAACGATTTAATCACAATCACAACGACAACACATGTTTTAAATTTGTTATCCAATACTCTTGGTTACTTCACAGTTGCTTATAGAACTATCACAATAGAAACACATGCTTTAACCTTGTCATCCAATACTCTTGGTTACTTTACATTTATTTAACGAACAATCTTTACTCCTTTCCATCAATTTTTCTTCATATACATTCATATACTTTTCATTTAACACAACTATTTGGCAATAGGTAAGGAAACGATGCAAAGGTGGCAACACAAGATTGCAAACACACCGCTTGTCGGGGAACGTCTCCTCACCAGATAATAAGGCCTACCGTAGTCTTAGTGTATATATCCCTTGAAGCAACCCACTAGAAGTCACACTTCTAAGGCGATTCTCATAATACCCCACCAGAGGGTTTTCCCTTAAAATAATTCAACAGAGAGTAATCCTTAAGGTCTTTCGGGTCAACCACTAGAGAAGGCGTAAGCCTTTTATCATAAGGTATTTCGGGTCGACAACAAACAATATTTTCTTTAGCTAAATATAACATGTCACTAACAACTTTAAACAACAACAACAACAACAACAACAACAACAACAACAATAATAATAATAATAATAATAATAATAATAATAATAATAATAATAATAATAATAATAATAATAATAATAATAATAATAATAATAATAATAATAATAATAACAATAACAATAATAATAATAACAATAATAACAATAATAACAATGATAATAATAATAGTAATAATAGTAATAATAATAATAATAATAATAAAAATAATAGTAATAATAGTAATAATAGTAATAATAATAATAATAATAATAATAATAATAATAATAATAATAATTCTTAATAACTCATTAGCGGAACATGCTTGCCATTAGAACAAAAATTTCTTAATTCCAATTATTGAAAATTTATTTGTATTACCCATCTTGATAGAATTCATTTTACCCAACTAATAGATATCACCCATAAGTTCTTCTAAATCTAATATCCCAATAAATGAACTAACTTATTTACAACTCGGTATTATTATCCAACAAATCATATATAAGATAAGTTATATAATCTTTCACTTGAATTATTAGTAACCTTTGAAATTACAAATGATAATCAGTAAATCAGATTCGAAATAAAGAAAGTTGCTTGAATCCATCTCTTTTAAGAACTAATTAATTCATTACTCTCATACTTAGATTTCTTAACTCTAGTTTCAATTACAACCATAAGTTTAATTTGCTAACACATACTAAACTAATTAATCCATGTTATAACTAATTATTTCACCAACTAACTGACATTCTTCTTTTGAAAACCAATCAAATTAAAAGTCTCACAAGTTAACTTTAACTAACTCAACTGGTATCCATACAATACAGCTTAATCAAAAAGTTTGTAATAATAATAATAATAATAATAATAATAATAATAATAATAATAATAATAATAATAATAATAATAATAACAATAATAACAATAATAATAATAATAATAATAATAATAATAATAATAACAATAACAATAACAATAATAATAATAATAATAATAATAATAATAATAATAATAATAATAATAACAACAATAATAACAATAATAACAATAATAACAATAATAAGAATAATAAGAATAATAACAATAATAATAATAATAGTAATAATAATAATAATAATAATAATAACTCTTGAGCAGAACATGCTTGCCATTACAACATAAATTTCTTAATTCCAATTATTGAAAATTTATTTGTATTACGCATCTTGACAGAATTCATTTTATCCAACTACTCCCTCCGGTTTTTAAATATCTTCCCTCTTTTACTTTTCACGCATGCCAATGCAAAACTTTATACACTAATATCTTTAATTGCGTATTTGAAAAAATTATAAAAAGTGGATATTAATAAAATACATATTGAGATGAATCTAACAAGATCCCACATGACTATATTTTTTCTTACGTATAAGTCATGAAAACCAGTCAAAGTGAAACTTGTGAATAGTGAAAAATATCAAATAGGGAAAATCTTTCGGGACCGGAGGTAGTAATAGATATCACCCATAAGTTCTTCTAAATCTAATATCGTAATAAATGAACTATCTTATTTACAACTCGGCATTATTATTCAACAAATCATATTTAAAATAAGTTATATAATCTTTCACTTGAATTATTAGTAACCTTTGAAATTACAAATGATAATCAGTAAATCATATTCGAAATAAAGAAAGTTGCTTGAATCCATCTCTTTTAAGAACTAATTAATTCATTACTCTCATACTTAGATTTCTTAACTCTAGTTTCAATTACAACCATAAGTTTAATTTGCTAACACATACTAAACTAATTAATCCATGTTATAACTAATTATTTCACCAACTAACGGACATTCTTCTTTTGAAAACCAATCAAATTAAAAGTATCACAAGTTAACTTTAACTAACTCAATTGGTATCCATACAATACAGCTTAATCAAAAAGTTTGTAATATTTTACATTAGAACATTCAACTACGTGAAAGTTGTTTGCTAAATTATCTAACTTTACTTCGTAAGAATTACTAAATGAAATAAACGTATCAATTTCCTTTTCGCATTTCTAAATAATCTTCTAGCATTACTATATTAATCCATTTATAGGGTTGTCCTTTCACCACATTAACTCACATCTATCTCCAGATAAATCTTGCTAATGGATTTTATGAGTTATTAAACTACTTATAATGATCTCCAAATTGTTAATACCATTACTCAATCTCTCTGTTAACTAGCTAATAAACATATCACACTTATAAATTTCTTAATTATAAACCTCCAAAATTAGTACCACTACATGATCACTTATATAGTTTCAACTCCATTATAATTCACCAAACAACGACAATAATAACAAATAATCATTTCCACTCAATTTCAAATAACAAAACTAGTTGGACTAATTCTTTTCAACACAAAGGCGTTTACTTAACTCGAACAATTAAACTAAACGATATAGAAACTCATAATCATTCACCCTTAATAGTCTAATCATACCATCATATAAACTACAACCTTTCTATATCATATACTAACTAATCTATATTCTCAATTTCGCAAATCAACTCCAATTACCTCAACGATAACATCAAGAATTCATGTGAACAAATCCCTCACAATACTATATAAGAACCCTTTGTATGTTAAATTTCGTCCTTTGGAAACAAGCTAAGATTTGCAACACAATTCATTGCATACTCAAAATATCAATGATGAATAAAACTAAATACCCTCATTTATGATCTGATTAGGTAATCTAGATATCCATAATCTACCTCAACAACAATAACAATAATTACTAAGCATTCTGTCAAAACATAATAAAGAACCTATTCTCAATTAGAAAATAAAACAACCATAACTAATTTCCAATTTTTAAATTACTTGCATTTGTGGTCCAAAACCCACAATCCTCAATTCATTAAACTAATTCTACATCTTATAACTATGTACTAGATTATCGTATTACATAATCAACCAAAACTTAGCCCACAAATCTGATTAAACCAACAAGAAACTGATTTGCATACTTTTTGTACATAAACTTAATCTAATTTAATGAAACTTCAAGACCCAAACTAGACTACAACTTATTTTATTTTCAAAATAATCAAAGACATGGGTGGCATTAATATCATAAACAACAACAACCACCATCAACAACACATCAACACAACCATATAAAAACAACTACTACTACTACTATTACTATAACAACAAGCGAGATCTTACACACAAAGAGGAAAGTACCTTGGTAATTTGCTAGAGCATTAGCACACGGCGGCATACAAGGTGGCACACAACCACACAGCAGCAACGCAAGAGGAGGAGAGAAAAAGCCGGGGAAATTGACCACACAATGCACCGACGACGAAGATACTAGTAGAGGTGGCAGTACCACTAACGAATCAGCAGGGCAGAGGGAGAACAGACCATCGGCATGCACTAGTGGAAAAAAGCCCAACTGATCCACTCAAATTGGGCATAACTGATCCGAAATTAAACCGGATCAGTTGGACTTAGAGCGGTTGACGGTTTTAACTGACCCTATTTCAAACCGGATAAGTTAACAAAACCTGGACCAGTTAATAGTTAACTGGTCCGGTTTTTAGGTGAAAATCAGATTAGTTGACCATGAAGTGATCCAGTTTTCACCTAAAATCGGATCAGTCGAGTTTGCATGTGCAATAAAAAAAATTGGGTCGAAGCCTCCAGGCAACGTAACTTTCACCTATTATGAATCAAAATATATTGAAAAAAACATTCAACAAACAAGAGCCAACATCACATGATTCAAAGGCACTAGATGTAAAAAACATTCAACAAACCAAAACTAAAAACTCAAATTTACAACTAAACTACAAGATAAATATGAACGAAATTAATAAACCCTAAATCACAACTAAATATGAACGGTTGACAAGAATGAAATTAGCAACGAAAAATTACAAGATAAATATGAACGAAATGAATAACGAAAAATTACAAGATATATCAAGGACGAAATTTACAAGAACGAAATAAAATAATCCCTAAATCGCAACTAAATTTTCAACAATCCATAATGAAATTTGCAACAATCTCAACTGATTTAAATTATTGGAAATAACCTAAACCCTAAATTGCAAATTTAATATCAACAAAAATGAAACAAATTATATCCCTAGATCCAAGGTGAAGATGGTGGTGCCGCACAAAATTAAACAGGGCAGAGGAGAGAAAAAATGGATGTAGTTGCCACGGTCGTCAATGAGGAGAGACGTCTTGTCGATGAGGACTTGCCTTCGGTGGTGGCGGAGTCTGAGGAGGACGTTGTTGATGCGGCCATTAGGGAGGAGGGATAGGTTGTTGAGGAGTTTCGGATGGGCTCTTGAAGGGTGGTGGCTCGGACATTGTCGAGGATAGGGAGGAGAGGGAAGGAGAGGGCGAGAGAGGAGGACTGAGAAGAGAAAGAGAAGGGAAAAAGGGATTAGGGTTTCGTGCAGTATGAAGAAAATGAAAGGCGAGTGGGCTGATGAGAAAGAATGGGCCATATTTGGATAGCTAACGGATCCAATTCATCCTTCAACCGAATCAGTTTGCTGATCCCACATTTCACACCCAAAGATATTGAACAACTTGGTTCGGTTTTGTTGGCCTTCCGGATCAGTTAATGTGAGAAGCCAATTTAGGAAAAACAAGATTAGTTTATTTGTGTCAGTTGAGCTTTGTTCGACTAGTGAGCACCGGTGGCTCGCGTAGCAGCGGCCACGACTTAGGGTGAGGGAAAACAGGGCAATCCGGATCTTATGATCCTATGATTCTACGATTGGGAAAGACTTTTTCGATCTCTACATAGAATCTTAATTTAATAGGATCTTTCGATCCTACCCAACTACCAAAATGCACATGGTAGGATCATAACACGATTCTACGATCGTGCGATTCTACGATCCGATTCTATCATTAAACTTCACAAAATAATTCCAAATATTATCTTTCTCCTATTAGCTTTTGGTCACATGTTATTTCAATCTTAGAGTATTTGTAATACCCCTCATGATTGCTTTAAAGGGATTTAGCAGGCTACTCATTCCAACAAGATGCATCTTTCTTTTAGGGAGCTCATTTCCTTAGTTACTCCACAGTTAAGCGTGCTTGGCTGGGAGTAGTCCAGGGATGGGTGACCTCCTAGGAAGTTTCTCAGGGTGCGCATGAGTGAGGACAAAATGCGCCGGAAGAACTTGTGTTGGTTATTGAGGACAGTTGTTGGCCCTGGATGCGCATTGGTGACAATATACTCGACTCCGTATGGGTCGGGTGTTACAAATGGTATCAGAGCAACCCTGCGACCGCGTGTTGGGGCGACCCTAAGGCTGTCAGGCCGAATATTAGGAGTCCTCAGGCGCCTAGTGGGGGAGGATTCTGGGGCTGCATTGTCATAAGGAGCGACCCAGAGGTCGTTAGACCGAATATCTGGAGTCTCCGACGATCAGTTTCCAGGCTGGGGCGACCCACAGGTCGTTGTGGCCGAATATGTGGAGTCCTCAGGCGCAACGAGGGCGTTGCTGTTCTCAAGTGGGGGTGTATGTAATACCCCTCATGATTGCTTTAAAGGGATTTAGCAGGCTACTCATTCCAACAAGATGCATCTTTCTTTTAGGGAGCTCATTTCCTTAGTTACTCCACAATTAAGCGTGCTTGGCTGGGAGTAGTCCAGGGATGGGTGACCTCCTGGGAAGTTTCTCAGGGTGCGCGCGCATGAGTGAGGACAAAATGCGCCGGAAGAACTTGTGTTGGTTATTGAGGACAGTTGTTGGCCCTGGATGCGCATTGGTGACAATATACTCGACTCCGTATGGGTCGGGTGTTACAGTATTAAACTACTATCACCATTTGGGAATAAAAAAACATCATTATTAATGTGTGTAAAGTTCTAACATGAGTCTTTTGACCACATTATAGCATAATTATCACTAATTACCCTATATTTATAGAATCTTACGATCCTACGATTCGATCCTACCAACCCTTACGTTCCAAAGTAGGATCCCGATCCTGATAATATTAGTAGCAGTAAATGAAGAGAGAAAGGCCTGCTGCAAATCCGACGAGATAAAGGAACACTGGCAAAGGGACTAGCAGTGGAGGGACGCTAAGAGAGGAGATGGTTTCACGGGGTTAGAGAGGTATTGAATGAGAGAAATGAAGTTTCTCGGTTTCCCAAATGATGAAATCAACTGATTTGTGTCTAGAGCTATGAATGACACGAAGATGAAGAAGAATTTGAGTTGGCTTCACCACAACCAGGCACGCATGAAGAAGAAGGAGGAGGAGATGTTATGGCTCTTCCCTTTACAGCCACGAAGAAAGGGGAAATCATATGAGGGATGAGAGGAAAGATAAGAGAGATGGACTTTCTTTTGGACGACATCACTTAACTCAAATACACTTATCCAATTAACGTCAAAACTAAAATAGTTTAATAAGCTAGGAAATTATTCTAATGAATAACCTTAGAATATAGTAATTAAAAAACAATAATTGAACTCCAAATTATTCAAAGTCATTTTGGAAAAATAATAATAACACATTTAAACTAGCAAAAATAATTAGCTTATGATTAACCGCGCATAAAAGATATCATTGGCTACATAAAAATAAAATATAACATAATATCAAAATCAATAAAATAATAAAAGATCGTTAGTAAATATAAAAGTCATATTTCAACTCAAATAAAATAAGAGTATTTAATGTATAATTATGATTAACGATAAATAAGAAGGTTTAGAAATCGAGGTTATTACAAAGTATATGTAAATATATTGTCCATATTTTGAATCATGTAATTGTGGTAGTTAGGTTACCTTGTATTCTTGATATTTATTGTGAATAATATAGCAAAGCCTCTTTAGGGAGAATTCTATTATCTTACACTGACAAGAGAAGAACATTGTGCTTAACCCCACATAAGCAACAATAGGGAAGATTTGTGCTATTGAAACCTCTCATTTTACCACAAATGTCTCTTTTTGCCTTAAACCTCTCTCAACCAAACACTCCCAAAAAATAAAACATTGTTAAATAATTACTTGTGGGAAAATATTGTTGATGTTCCTTTGCTACAAAAATATTACCCCTGGCACTAATGTGTGTTTGCCTAGAAATTTTCCCATGGTATAAATTTTCGTGGTTATATTCATACCAAGATGCAAATATTTTAAAATGTAGAGAAATGGGGTTGAAACGTAAGAGATGCAGGTCACGTGCCCTACACGTGTTTGGTTTTAATAAGCTAACGCCTAAAAATACTTGGTCAATGCTAGAAAATGGGTCAAGGTTTCTTCCGCGTAATTTTTTTTTTAAAGGTATTATTTGCCAGATTTTTTTAAAGGTTGTTTCTCGTAAAAAAAAATATTTTAAAGATTGTTCATGACAATTTTACATTTTTATTATCCCTTTTTATTGTTCACTAGGTCAAAGTGCAAAAAATTATTGAATAACATTTAGTACTACTCCTATCCATATATATATATTTTTTAAAAGTCAACTTGGATATTGGTAGATCTTTTACTTCTACATTCTTGAATAGTACTTTCTATTAGTTTTTACTAAACTACAATTAAAGAGTAACGGTAAAATGGTTAAATGAAAGATTTATTTTGAAAAAACTAAAAAGATAATTCAAATATATATGTATATATATATAGATCTTGTGAAAACCATCTATATATTACTCTGGAAACTGAAAACCAGCTATCTGAAGCGTCCAAATTTAATAACCGTAATCTAATGGATGATATTTGTACTCATCAATCAACACTATAGAAAAGTCGCTTACGTCTTTTCTCTCTCCTTCCCGCAAGTTGGGACAAGAGCTTTTTGTTATCTTTGGTTCTCTCAAACATGCTCCATGAAATTAGCACATTGAAACTCTAATTCTCTACATCTACCAGCGAAATTAGTTCGCTCTTTCTTAGTGAATCAACTCCAGCAAAAATTCATAGGTATGATTCAAGCTAATTGATGTTTCATTTTCCTTTTCAAAAACCCTAATTTTCAATTTATGTTTTGTTGAATAACGAAACAAATTGATTGGTTTCGAAGTATGGATTTTGGTTTTTTACAATTGCTTGTACCGGTCTTTGATTAAGAACCTATTCTCACCTACTCCTCTCTCTCCTCACTCTTCTTCAACTGGATTTAGCCATTGTTATTTGTGAGTTTTTTTTCTTAATCTCTTCATGACAATTTGTTTGTTAATTTTTCTTGAACTGGATTTTTGCTATAAGTGGAATGCTTCGAACATAATTTCACGAAAATTTGAAGATTTATGTTTTATGTAGCACAAAATTTGAAGGAATTGGAGATAATCTAGCAACTGTCACTTCTTCTGGTTTAATTTTCTCAAATTTTATCTTTCTGCTAAATCAAGGATGAAGTTTGTTAAATGGCTAAAAACAATTTTATTCTTTTGTTCGATAATATGAATTTTGTTATTTTGCGAGAATTTCAGCTTCAAATCCTGGCCATTGCTTGATTTTATTAAATTACGGATAAATGTTTTTCTGGCGATGAAGATGACAAACTTTGTTCAATTTCTTGTTCGAATTTGTGTTTCTGGCAGTGAAGAGGACAAAATTTATTCGATTTCTTGTTCGAATACGAAATTTTTCTCTCTCTTACTATATCTTCCCATAAACATTTTATTTTTGATTTTTAGATGTACATAATTTTTTATATTGATTTCCAAAGTCAAATATAGATAATTAGAATGTGGGAAGAGAAAATATGAAGTTGTCGATGACTTAATGGGTAAGTTTCATTGCCATTTTGTTGGAACAGACAAAGTTTGAGAATGAAAAAGGAAGCAGTAGGTTGAGGAAGAAGCTGGCAGTATGTAGAAAATATATCAAGACCTAAAGTTACTCTAATACTAGTCAAAGTTACTCTTACTATAATCAAAGTGACCCTAATAAAATCAAATTTACTCTTAAAATATATATAATTATCCTAAAATAATAAGAGTTACTCTTAAAATATATAAAGTTACATACCCTTAACATAATAAAGTTATTATATAAGTGGTAAAAGTTACTCTTATATTATATAAAGTTACCCTTGGAATATATATAGTTATCCTTGATATAATAAAGTTACACTAAAATTAGTAAAAGTAACCCTTGTTTTCAGTTTTCCGCCTATTAATTGTTTGGAAAAATTGACGCTATGGGGCTCAACTATGAGCGGTTTTCTTTAATAGGTCCCGACTATCGAAAATCCAGTGACAGGCCGAACTATTACATGACTCATCTTTGCGTGGGCCTAGCAGGTTAGGTAACCTGCTACTTCAGGTTAATAGGGTCACGTGACTTAAAAAACCATCCCCACCTGTTTTCTTTTTTAACTAGCTTTCCTCTTTTGTTCTTCTACCCCTCTCCTTCTTCATCCTTTACCCAGAAAACTGAAAACCCCATGGCAACATATATATAAGTACCTAAACAATCCCCATTAAAATTAACTCTTCAAAATCCACATACCTTAATTTCAAACTTCAAAATTTATGCACTTATGCTCGTTGCTGCATACTGATCTTACTCAAACTTCTACAATTGTTGCCATTAACAACAATCATTCTTCCCTTGCATTTCTCTCTCTCACAATTTGCGTGTGTATGGGTCCACTCTTAGCTCAACATTCAGGTTAACTAGCAACCCCCCTCCCACAAAAAAAAACACTTCCATAAAAAACGATTCTTCTTCCTTCTCACTATGACACCACCGATTTTTCCCTTACAACAATCGGCAACTGCCATCACCGGCGGTGTGGGATGATGAGAGAGAAAGTGTTAATAATAATGGGCCCCACTGATTTAGGGAAATCTCGTCTTTCCGTCGACATCCCAACCCATTTTCGCACCGAAATTATCAACTCCGATCAGAATTTGTGAACCTATAATGTCCTAATGCACAAATAAACCAAACCTAGAAGAACTTGGAATTCTAAAGTTACGTATTTTCTCGAATTTATTCCAGACATTCTGCAAAATTTCACCTAAAATCAAAGAAAAATAGCAACAAGATTATTGTTTGCAAAAGTATTGAAATTGCACAGAGTAATCAGCGCACAAAAAGAGTGAAGAAATTGGTATGGAGGAGTGAGTTGTTGAATTTGTGTTTTTTGCCGGCGACAAGAAAATGGGTGAATTGGTGGGGTTCACGGTGGAGTAGGATGTCTGGTTGGCATGGCTGGAGAGTGAAAGAAGATGATAGTTGGAAGGGGAGAAATTTTGAAGATTTAAGAAATTAAAAATAAAAAAAATAATATCAGTTATACCTATTTAGCAGGTTATAAGTCATTTGGATCCAATAAAAGACAATGCTCCCTATAATTTGGCCTGCCACTGGATTATTGATAGTTGGTACCTATTAAAGAGAACCGCTCATAGTTGAGCCCCATAACATCAATTTTTCCTAATTGTTTTCCACGGATCTCATCATCACTATACATATATATATATATGTATGTATATATATATGTATATATATATATATATGTATATATATATATATATGTCTATATATATATATATATGTATATATATATATATATGTATATATATATATGTATATATATATATGTATATATATATGTATATATAGTGGATAATTTATCAACTGAGAATAATCCAAGTATTTGTCCTCGTATCCATATCGGTGCTACCTAATTAATTATCCACTTGTGTAAGTCAACAAAAACAAAACAAAGAGAATATGGAAAGCCAAAAAAAAAAGAAATGGGAGGGATCTCCGACGCCTATACAGCCACCACGAACCTAGGCAACCATCATGCAGGCACTGGGAACTGATTTACGACAACGTTGTATGGGTCGTCGGTGAATGACAACTAAAAGCCCCAAGTATTCGTCCTCCTTCGTCTACATTTAATGCTTCAATTTTCAGATATAAGGTTGCGATCCCTAGATCTAAGAAAGAGAGAGAAAGAAACAAAGATGGGGACAAGAAAAAGTTTCAAGATCCGTCCCCAAGACGTCCCCACCAACTCCCTAATCGTCCCCAACTAAAGCCGACATCCCTACATTTCAAGAGTCGTCAAGGAGACGTTTTTCCGGCGTACCCATTTCCTACCCGACCCGTACCCATCCTCGGTACGGGAAACGACACTCTAGAGAAGTACCCGTGCTTCATTGAATTTTTAATTAGTTCTTTTTCAGGTTAATTTCTTATGAGATCAATATGTATATAAGAGGGTGTTTTCCAATCAGCTCACTATTGGAACAATTTTGTTTGATTAATTAACGGGCATTCATATTCTTGGCGATGAATGTAATAATTAATGAGAGTTCGTAACCTTGACGATGATTTATTTTATTAAGGAAGAATTGTCAAGAATAAGTCAACCTTTGGCCGGTTTGCTCAAAATAAGTCATTTAATTAACTAAGAATAATCAAAGCTCGAGGTGATATTCGATTTTAATGATCCTTACAGGCCAATAACATGTTATAACAAGTTACCTATCCACATGTCATTTTTTTATTGGTTTAGATTTTTTAATTTATATTTTTTTTTTTTTTAAAAAGCTCTCCTTTCCCTCCCTCTTCTATCTCTTTCTCTTCACCTCTCCCATCAAGCCATCACCAGTGCCCCTCTTCTCCCTTTCCCCCTCCACCGCTGCAACACCAAAATACCACCTACCGACACCACCAAAACACCACCACAACACCACCCATATTTTTCTAACGAAACCCTCTTTTTCTTTCATCTCTCCTCTCTCCTCAACCCAGCAAATCTAGCTCCTTCCTAGCAGTCACAAACCTCTAATATCAATTATAATCCGACCGATTGCTCACGAATTTCCACCAATCAGTACAAGAATTCGAAACCTAAGGATTCTAAGAAGGGGCAAAATATGTGAGTCGTGGTTTGAATAATAATATGGCCTGCTATGTGATTCGCAAGGACAAATTTGTTTCAAGTGCTGAGTGGAATCACCGCGAACAAAGGAGCGAGTCTATATGTTGGAGTTGCGTGCTTTGCTGCTTTTGTTTCGTCACTCTCAAAATTGTCTTTTTTATTTTTATTTTTTGACAGCAATTAAGGAATCACATATGGACCGTGATTTATGGCATCAAGTCACAACATTTTAGTGGGTTCTGCTGTAAACTTCACAAATCCCTTAATCTTCCTTTTTGTAATACATTAACAGGTACGTGATCATAGGATTCACAACCTTACTATGACTTGTGAAGGCATGCCCCAACTAGGCCGTGATGATATCTGCTGGGACGTAAAGGCTTATCTGAGACATTTTTTATTGTTGTGGTGGTGGTTTTTGGACCGGGATGATTTGTTGGCGGTTGTCGTAGGGCGGAAGAGGAAGATACTAATCGGGGGAAGGGGGAGGAGTTGGCTTGGTGTTGGACGAGGTGGATGGGAGGTGGGTGTTGTGATTTAGAAACAAGTGCGTTTATGCAATCAACAATAATCCAGAAAAAGCATGAAATTGAAACAACAACCAAGTAACACACAGAGAGAGAAAACAAGAAAGAACACACCAAGATTAACGTGGGCAACCCGAGCTCCGGGAGAAAAAAAAACCCACAAACTTGCACTATGGAATCAATGGAGAACAATGGTGAACATACAAATCACCCACAAAGTGACCCTAATAAAATCAAATTTACTCTTAAAATATATATAATTATCCTAAAATAATAAGTGTTACTCATAAAATATATAAAATTACATACCCTTAACATAATAAAGTTATTGTACATATATAAAAGTTACTCTTATATTATATAAAGTTACCCTTGGAATATATATAGTTATCCTTGATATAATAAAGTTACCCTAAAATTGGTAAAACTAACCCTTGTTTTATAGTGGATAATTTATCAACTGAGAATAACCCAAGTATTCGTCCTCGTATCCATATCGGTGCTACCTAATTAATTATCCACCTGTGTAAGTCAACAAAAGCAAAACAAAGAGAATATGGAAAGCCAAATAAAAAAAATGAAATGGGAGGAATCTCCGACGCCTATACAGCCAACACGAACCAGGCAGCCATCATGCAGGCATCGGGAACTCATTTACGACACCGTTGTATGGGTCGTCGGTCAGTGACAATTGAAAGCCCCAAGTATTCATCCTCCTTCGCCTACATTTAATCCTTCAATTTTCAGATATAAGGTTGATAACCCTGGATCTAAGAATGAGAAAGAATGAAACAGAGATAGGTACAAGAAAAAGCTTCAAGATCCGTCCCCAAGATGTCCCCCACCAACTCCCTAATTGTCCCCAAGAAAAGCCGACGTCCCTACATTTCAGGAGTCGTCAAGGAGACGTTTTTCCGGTGTACCCGTTACCTCCTCGGTACTGGAAACGACACTCTAGAGAAGTACCCGTGCTTCATAGAATTCTGAATTAGTTATTTTTTCAGGTTAATTTCTTTTGAGATCAATATGTATATAAGAGGGTGTTCTCCGATGAGATCACTATTTGAACAATTTTGTTTGACTAATTAACGTGCGTTCATATTCTTGGCGATGAATGCAATAATTTATGAGAGTTCCTAATCTTGACGATGATTTATTTTATTAAGGAAGAATTATCAAGAATAAGCCAACCTTTGGCCGGTTTGCTCAAAATAAGTCATTTAATTAACTAAGAATAATCAAATAACTAAGAATAATCAAAACTTGAGGTGATATTCGAATTTAATGATCCTATCAGGTCAATAACATGTTATAACAAGTTACCTATCCACATGTTATTTTTTATTGGTTTAGATTTTTTAATTTAATTTTTTTTAAAGCTCTTCTTTCCCTCCCTCTTCTCTCTCTTTCTCTTCACCTCTCCCATCAAGCCATCACCAGTGCCACTCTTATCCCCTTCCCCCTCCACCGCTGCAACACCAAAATACCACCCACCCACACCACCACAACACCACCCATATTTTTCTAGCGAAACCCACTTTTTCTTTCATCTCTCCTCTCTCCTCAACCCAGCAAATCTAGCTCCTTCCTAGCAGTTACAAACCTCCAATATCAATTACGGTTTTTTCACCAGGTACCCCTGAGGTTTCACGAAATGCACCAGGTACCCTCGTTGTTTCAAAAATGCACCAGATGCCCTTGTCATTTGCATAAAATGCACCAAATACCCTTAATGAATAACGGTGTTAAGTTTCCGTTAGCTTTATTTACTATTTTGCCATTATTAACCCTAACCCTAACCCCTAAACTCCTAAACCCCTAAACCCTAACCCTAAACCCTAAACCTAAACCCTAACCCTAAAACCTAAACCCTAATACTAACCCCCCTAACCCTCCCCTCCCCCACCCAGCCACCCCCTCCTCCTCCCCCTGCCGCTGCCCCCTCCCCCTGTCGACCCCTCCCCCGTTGACCCTCCTCGCAACTCCCCCTCCCTGCCTCTCATGACTCCCCCCACCCCCTCTACCCCCCGCAGCTTCCCCCCCCTCCCCCACCCTGTCCAATCCACTAAAACGACGCAAAGAACAACTCCATTTCAAGTTTCATTATAATCCAAAGAATGGAAGTTCTCGCAAATCATTTAAGCAAAATAAAAAAACAAAGCTCGGAATGAGAAGTGGGGGCGGGAATTCGACGGGGGTGGGGGGTGGGGTGGGGATTCGATAGGGGGGGGGGGAGGAGGGGATTCGAGAGGGGTGGGGGAGGGGCGGGAGCGCTGCGGAGAGGGTCACCGGTGGGCTACGAGGGGGTGAGGGAGGGGAGAGGGGGGGCTCGGGAGGGTCGAGGGTAGGCTGCGAGGGGGTGAGGGAGGGAGGAGGCTGCGGGAGGGTCGACGGTGAGGCTGCGCGGGGGTGGGGGAGGGGAGGGGTGGGGGGCGGGAGGGTCGACGGTGGGGCTGCGAGGGGGTGAGGGGAGGGGAGGGGGCTGCGGGAGGGGTGGGGTGGGGGTGAGGGAGGGGGGGTTCTTTGGGGATGGTGGGGGGTGGGGGGTGGGGAAATCGACGGGGAGGGGGTTGCGGGGGTGGGGGTGGTAGAGGGGAGGGGGAGAGGAGGTGGTGGTGGTGGTTGGGTGGTCTTGGTTGAGTGGTGGTGGTGGGGTTAGGGGGTTAAGGTTAGGTTAGGGTTTGAAGCTAATTAGGGTTTAATTAGGGCTAATTAGGGTTTAATTAGGGTTTGAGGGTTAATTAACCCTAAAAGCTAACGGAAACTTAACACCGTTATTCAATAAGGGTATTTGGTGCATTTTATGCAAATGACAAGGGCATCTGGTGCATTTTTGAAACAACGAGGGTACCTGGTGCATTTCGTCAAACCTCAGGGGTACCTGGTGAAAAAACCGTATCAATTATAATTCGACCGATTGCTCACGAATTTCCACCAATAAGTACAAGAATTCAAAACCTAGGGATTCGAAGAAGGGGCAAAATCTGTGAGTCGTGGTTCGAATAATAATATGGCCTGCTATGTGATTCACAAAGACAAATTTGTTTCAAGTGCCGAGTGGAATCGTCGTGAACAAAGGAGCGAGTATAGATGTTGGAGATGCGTGCTTTGTTGCTTTTTTTTCGTCACTCTTAAAAATGTCTTTTTTTATTTATTGACAGCAACTAAGGAATCACATATGGACCGTGCTTTATGGCATCAAGTCACAACATTTCTATGGGTTCTGCTGTAAAATTCACAAATCCCTTAATCTTCCTTTTTTGTAATACATTTACTGTAACACCCCGACTTCTAATCATCATTATTAAGCTAATTAAAGAGTCATTAACAGCGGAACCTAGACGATCGGTGCGTTACTGCCTTACTTCCCGATTTGAAAGCACAAGACAAACATAAATTCATAAACTTAAACATATTATAACTTAAAAGCATCGTAATTATCCATTAATAAAAACTAAAGTTGAAACTTAGCAATTGACATAGTCTGACATAAACTGAAACATAAACCATAATCATAAGTGTTTTAACAAAGTTTAAAACTAAACAACTCCTCACAGCTACGCCATCCCGTTATCATCATCAGTACCAAAAACTAGAAAACAAAACGTCATGAGCCGAGCCTCAGTAACATACTACTCTAACATCGTAAAACATTTCAATTCATTTTGTTAGCAAACAGGGAGGAGAGAAACAGTAAAACTATTTCATAAACATATCTTAAGCTTCATCATTATCTTTTCATCTTAATCATTTTGGTAACTTGGCAAGTATAACGTACAGAAAGGCGGTCACAACATAGGTGACACATGCGGTACCCAATTCATTAACCAGTAGGGTGGCCACAACAAAGGTGACACTTGCGGTACCCATATCATTACCCAGTAGGGTGGCCACAACAAAGGTGACACTTACGGTACCCAAATCATTAACCAGTAGGGTGGCCACAACAAAGGTGACACTTGCGGTACCCAAGAATACTGCCAAGAACCATCTTTCACTTAACTTATCATGTTTCGTTTCTTTCACGTATTATAATTACATTACATAACCGTAATCGTAATCATGAACGTAATCATAATCATAGTCATTTATTTGTAGTGTCATCATGTTCCATGACTTTCTTTCATAACATAAAAACTCATCATATTCATAAAAACATTTCATGTCCCACAATCCATACATCAACAACATAGTGCGAAATATGATAAAACATCATTAGAATGGGATTGGGGTATTAGCAGTAGACGTTACCTGATATCGTAGTTAAGTTTTCTTGAGAGCCGGGGGAGGCTTGTAATAATCCCTTCCTTTAATCTAATCAAGAGTTGAATAATAAAATTTATTATAAATTCGTTTGACTTTGACTTTTCGAAAATTATTCTTTCGTTGGGTCGTAATATTTCTTATGTGATAACTCTTAAGCCATTTTTTAACTACACACGTTATACATAGGCATATTTTTGAATTATAATTCAAGTGGTTACTGTTAACATATTTTAAACATAAGAGTCATATTTAGGTGGTACTAATAAAGATTATTGGTTTACAATCCATGCTTAATGACTCGAAGATATTGTTCATATTCTAACTATTCCAACCTCTAAACAAAATACATATACATGTTGAAAAGTGAACATATTTTAATATAACTCAAGTTATAACAACATTATTATTCTAACCTATAATATGTTTCACAATCTAAACTAATGAGTGAAGTTTATATTATCAACATCAATTACTCGTTTATGTTCATATACTACCTAGGTTGATCATTATCAGTAATCTAATTATCTAAAATGTTAACATTAACATCCCACATTAGTTGTCAATAAGCTTATGAACTACATGTAGTCATTTTACAAACTAGAGTGTTCTTAATGTATGTTCAATTACAAAATTCAGATTATTAGAACTAGTAGTTAATTAGTTTAACATAACATTTTTATCTAATCCTTAATATAATATTAGCCCAAACTAAAGGTTTAAGCTAAACTAAGTGATTTAATTAAAGCCAACAAATCAATCCACTTATGCCCAATAAATTAAAGCAACACAATTAAGCTAGGTGATTTAACTAGATAAATCAATTTCTAGGCCCAACTATTTAAAGTTGCAAATTACAACCAAGAAGGCCTAATAATAAACTAAATCAGTGTAGTTTATACAAAATTAGCCCAACTATTAGTTATGTAGTTTAACTAAGCAAATCAGTTTGTAAGACCAACTAAAATCATGCAACGATTAAACTAAATTGGTTTAACTAATTGAAATCAGTTTTTAATTAGTCTCAATTAGCCCACAGTTGGCTAAGTAACTTTATCTAACATTATATAGATCTGATTTGCTGAGTGGTGGCTTCCACCTTAAGGGCTAGAGTAGGGGAACAAGGAAGAGTAGAGGGAAGAATAGGAAGGTGTGGTGGTCGGGTATTCTACCGTGGGTTTACTTAGGGGGGGTTTCTTCCTCTTTTTGTCTTTTACCTTAATTTCTTTGTTGTTGTTATACCAAAATTCTTATTACACTATTTCATTACTAGTTATTGTGAGTCTAATTTGTTAAACTATTTATAGTAATTTTTTAAATTTTAATTTTCTTTTGGCACAAAAATTAATAACATGTTTATCTAACTTATAATTATTATTAATCAAAATTTTAGCTTAATTAAACGAGTTTATAATTTCGGGATATTACATCCTCACCCCCTTAGAAATAGTTTCGTCCTCGAACTTCATAAATGTAATCATGTGCAGAACATCATGCATTTCATTCATAGTATTTCAGAATCATATATTTACATATACGTATCATTACGTAGAACACATATATAACTTTGCATAATTGCAACAAGGTCATTCAAGCAAATAGGTGAGGGTATTTTGATTTCATTTGGTCCTCAACTTCCCATGTTGCTTCGGATGACGAATGGTTAGCCCATAAAATCTTGACCATAGGAATTACTTTGTTTCTAAGTTGCTTCTCCCTAAGATCAATCTCAATTGGTTTCTCTTCATAAGTCAAATCATTTCTTAGTTGTAGGGGCTCGTGTTTGATAACATGGCTAGGATCAGGTATATACTTCCTTAACATCGACACATGGAAAACATTGTGCACCATATACAAATATGTCGGTAGTGCTAATCGATAAGCAACTTCGTTAACTCGTTTGAGAATCTCATATGGACCAATATACCTTAGACTTAGCTTGCCTGTTTGACCAAATCTCATAACACCTTTAGTAGGTGAAACTTTCAAGAAAACATGATCTCCTACCATGAATTCTAGTGGTCTCCTTCTACGATCAGCATAATTCTTTTGTCTATCTTGTGCAGCTTTGATTCTAGCTTGAATCAGGCGTACTTTTTTCGTTGTCTCTTGTATCAATTCAGGTCCAATCATTCGAGCTTCATCAATGAGCAGAGAGGTGTTCATATGGTGCCATTTTGATACTAGCATGATAGCTGTTGTTGTAAGAAAATTCAACCAAGGGTAGATGTTTCTCCCAACTTCCTTGAAAATCCAATATATATGCTCTTAACATATCTTCAAGGGTCTGAATTGTCCGTTCTGTTTGACCATCACTTGCTGGATGAAAAGCAGTGCTAAAATCCAGCCTCGTGCCAATAGCCTTTTGCAACTCTTTCCAAAACTTTACTTGGAATCTAGAGTCACGATATGATACTATAGAACTTGGCACTCCATGCAATCTCACAATTGTGCTTACATACAACTCTGCTAGTTTGTCCAAACTCCAATTGTTTCTAATAGCTAAGAAATGTGCAGACTTAGTCAATCTATCAACAATAACCCAAATTGAGTTCATGCCTCGAGATGATGGTGGTAATCCCATAATGAAATCCATCGAAATCGAGTCCCATTTCCATGTTGGCACATCTAATGGTTTTAGTAATCCAGCAGGCCTTTGATGTTCAATCTTTATCCTTTGACAAGTCAAACATCTTGCTACAAATTCCCGCAACTTCTTGCTTCATGTTGCTCCACCAAAATGTTTGTTTCAAATCCTTGTATAACTTATTTCCACCAGGGGTGAACAGAGAAAAGATTTGTGAGCTTCTTCTAGAATTTTCTTCTTTAATGCTTTGTTGTTAGGGACACAAATTCTTCCTTGAAATATTAATGTGCCATCATCTTGAATTACAAATCCTGGCGATTTTCCCTTTTTCACATCATCCTTTATCTTTTCCAACTCTAAGTCTCCAATTTGTGCATCCTTTATTTCTTCTAACCATGTCGGCCTCAACTCCATTGCATTCAAACAAGCACTTCTTGCACGTTGAATGATTTCCACTTCCATCTTCCTTAGATCATCATCGATTGCCTTGGGTAGAGTTAAGGTTGTGTTTAGGTAGGATTTAGGCTTAAAGCATCAAGAACAACATTGGCTTTGCCGGGTGGTATTGGATGTCAAGATCATAATCTTTCAAGAGTTCCACCATCTACGTTGTCTCAAGTTCAACTCTTTTTGTGTGAATATGTATTTGAGACTTTTGTGATCGAGTAAAGATCTTGCACGGAACACCATAAAGATAGTGTCTCCATATCTTGAGAGCAAATACAACTGCGACTAATTCAAGATCATGAGTTGGGTAGTTCTGTTCATGGGGTTTTAGTTGTCGGGAAGCATAAGCTATGCCTTTCTCATTTTGCATTAAAACACATCCTAATCCATGTTTAGATGCAGCACTGTACACAACGAATCCATCTTTATCAGAAGGGAGTGTAAGAACAGGGGCAGATGTAAGACGCTTCTTTAACTCCTTAAAAGCTGATTCACATTCATCATTCCATTGGAACTTGACAGACTTCTTCACCAATCGAGTTATAGGTAGAGCTATCTTTGAGAAATCTTGAACAAATCTCCGATAGTAACCAGCCAAACCCATAAAACTCCAAACTTCTGTGACATTGGTGGGTCTAGGCCACTCCAGTATAGCTTTTATCTTTTGTGGATCAACAGAGACTCCATTTTCTGAAATAATGTGCCCTGGGAAGGCAACTTCATTTAACCAGAACTCACATTTCTTCAACTTTGCATATAACTTCTTTTCTCTTAAGAGTTCTAGCACCATTCTCAAGTGTTCTTCATGTTCACTTGAATTTCTTGAATATATCAAGATGTCATCAATAAACACAACTACGAACTTGTCAAGGTATGGTTTGAAAACTCTGTTCATCAAATCCATGAAAACTGCAGGGGCATTAGTTAACCCAAATGGCATCACTGTAAATTCATAATGACCATATCGGGTCCTGAAAGCGGTTTTTGATATATCTTCAGGTTTAATACGGAGTTGATGGTATCCTGATCTCAGATCAATCTTAGAGAAGGTATTCGCACCTCTTAGTTGATAAAAAAAGTCATCAATACGGGGCAATGGATATTTATTTTTGATGGAGATCTTGTTCAATTCCCGATAATCAATAAATAATATTAGACTTCCACCTTTCTTCTTTACAAATAACACAGGTGCACCCCATGGTGACACACTTGGTCGAATATACCCTTTCTCAAGTAATTCATCTAGTTGCTTCTTTAACTCTTGCAACTCAGTTGGTACTATTCTGTATGGTGCTTTAGATATGGGAGCAGATACTGGAATAAGGTCAATGCTAAAGTCTATCTCCCTTTGTGGAGGCATGCTAGGTATCTCTTCCGAGAATACATCGGGATATTCACATACTATAGGGATGTCACTCAGAGAACGTTCAGGTGTGCTTAGGTCTTGTACATTGCAAAGGTATCCATGGCAACCTTTCCCAAGTAACTTGAAGGCTTATGAGGTTGAGATAGTTTTAGGTTTAACCTTTCTTCTTTGATAAGAAACCTTACACCTATCTGGTGTTCTAAGGGTTATCTCATGTTTGAGGCAATTTATGTCTGCTGTGTATTTGGACAACCAATCCATTCCCAAAATTACATCAAAGTCAGTCAACTCAAACTGAACTAAGTTCACAAGAAATTCACAGGTTCCTATAAAGATTGAACAGTTCCTATATAGGATATTGCATGACAGGGATTGACCATTTGGTAGGGAAACATTCAAGTTACAGAATTTAGGGCATGGTTCTACTTTCAAGTTTCTAGCAAATGAGGTAGACACAAATGAATAAGCAGCTCCGGAATCGAAAAGAACATGAGCAGGTATTGAGTTGACAGGTTAAGTACCAGTAATAACGTGTCATCAGCCTCAGCTTCTTCTCTCTGCATCATGAACACTCGGTTGGCTTGTGGAGGTCCACGTGGAGGGTTTCTGTTGGCGTTGTTACTTGCATTTCCACCATAACCAGAGTTCTGAGGGTTCCTTTGGTTTTGAAATGGCCCACGGTTATTAACGTTTCCGTTCTTCCAATCAGGAGTAGGGCAGTCCTTCGTTATATGGCCTGTCTTACCACACCCATAGCACTGATCGGTTCCTCTTCGACATTCCCTGGCTAAATGACCCGATCTGTTGCACCTGTTGCAGTGAGGAACTTGCCTTTGACCATTGTTGTTTACTGAGAATCCAGTGTTCTGCTTCTTGAAATCATTGTTTGATGAAACTTCTTGAGCTTTCCCTTTTCTTTTCCACTCTCATAAACGTCCTTTCTCAGTTTCACTTTTCTTTCAACATTTATAGCCCCATCATATAGCTCTTGATAAGACTTACTCATATGTGCAGCAAGCCTTTCTTGGAGATCCAAACTCATACCTCCTTCAAAGCGATTTATTCTTTAACGGCTGCGTAGTCACAAGATCGGGAGCAAATCGGGCTAACTCATTAAAATTTCACAAAGATATTCTAGTACAATCATATTCCTTTGCCTCGGATGGATGAACTTAGATTCCATCCGGAGCTCTAGAGATTGTGGGTAGAATTGATTCCTCATAGCCTCCTTTAGGCCATCCCATCCAAACCCAGGTTGATTTTACATCTCCTTGGCGGTCTTCCACCAAAGATCAGCTTTCCCTTTTAGGTAAAACACAACAAAGTTTACTTTCCACTTATCCGGGCACTGGGTGGCATTGAAGAGTTTTTCCATGCTGTTTATACATTCTTCAAATTCAGTAGGATCAGGCTTTCCATCATAGCTTGGTGGCCTGTGAGCCGAGAACCTTTTAAACATGTTTGAGCACTCTTTTGGCTCTGTTTTGGTCCTTTGCCGGTTTCCTTGCATGAGTTCCATCATCATCCTCATAAAATCCATCTGATTTCCGTTTTTATTTCCATTTCTGTTTCCATTTCTATTTCCATTTGCATTTCCAGGCTTATCTACGAAGACATGATCACTTCGTAGAGCATCAATCCTTGCCCTCATTTCTTCTTGTGTAACATTTGACTTGTTGGTTCCATTTCCTCCATTCGTAGGCTTACTT
This sequence comes from Beta corolliflora, assembly GCA_947648045.1. Classification (NCBI taxonomy): domain Eukaryota; kingdom Viridiplantae; phylum Streptophyta; class Magnoliopsida; order Caryophyllales; family Amaranthaceae; genus Beta; species Beta corolliflora. Next base: position 689,392 of record CANSZD010001281.1, read on the forward strand.
TCACTTGTTGCCATTTTCTGGCATCATCAAACATCTCATGGTTCATATGTCATATTCATAAGCAACATATTCATAACATAAAAATTGTAAAACATTCCCTTCCCCGATCCTATCACTCAGACTCGTTCATATTTAAGACAACTTAGGACTTAATCGTATTTTAATATTACCTTAAAGTTAACATCTTAATTCATGATCATTTATATACTTAAACTATTAACTAGACCTTTGAATCCATTTTAAGGAATTAGTTCATGTTATTAGCTAACAATTAAAGTAAAATCGTTAAGGTTAAACTTAAGGTACCGAAACCTTGGCTCGGATACCAACCTGTAACACCCCGACCTCTAATCATCATTATTAGGTTAATTAAAGAGTCATTAACAGCAGAACCTAGACGGTCGGTGCGTTACTGCCGTACCTCCCGATTGGAAAGCACAAGGCAAACATAAATTCATAAACTTAAACATATTATAACTTAAAAGCATTGCAATTATCCATTAATAAAAACTAAAGTTGAAACTTAGCAATTGACATAGTCTGACATAAACTGAAACTGAAACCATAATCATAAGTGTTTTAAGAAAGCTTAAAACTAAACAACTCCTCACAGCTACGCTATCCCGTTATCATCATCAGTACCTAAAACAGAAAACAAAACGTCATGAGCCGAGGCTCAGTAACATACTACTCTAACATCGTAAAACATTTCAATTCATTTTGTTAGCAAACAGGGAGGAGAGAAACAGTAAAACTATTTAATAAACATATCTTAAGCTTCATCATTATATTTTCATCTTAATCATTTTGATAACTTGGCAAGTATAACGTACAGAAAGGCAGTCACAACATAGGTGACACTTGCAGTGCCCAATTCATTAACCAATAGGGTGGCCACAACAAAGATGACACTTGCGGAACCCAAATCATTAACCAGTAGGGTGGCCACAACAAAGGTGACACTTGTGGTACCCAAATCATTACCCATTAGGGTGGCCACAACAAAGGTGACACTTGTGGTACCCAAGAATACTGCCAAGAACCATCTTTCACTTAACTTATCATGTTTCGTTTCTTTCACGTATCATAATTACATTACATAACCGTAATCGTAACCATGAACGTAATCATGATCATAGTCATTTATTTGTAGTGTCATCATGTTCCATGAATTTCTTTCATAACATCAAAACTCATCATATTCATAAAAATATTTCATGTCCCACAATCCATACATAAACAACATAGTGCGAAATATCATAAAACATCATTAGAAAGTGATTGTGGGTGTTAGCAGTAGACGTTACCTGGTATCGTAGTTAAGTTTTCTTGAGAGCCGGGGGAGGCTTGTAATAATCCCTTCCTTTAATCTAATCAAGAGTTGAATAATAAAATTTATTATTAATTCGTTTGACTTTGACTTTTCGAAAATTATTCTTTCGTTGGGTCGTAATATTTCTTATGTGATAACTCTTAAGCCGTTTTTAACTACGCACGTTATACATAGGCATATTTTTGAATTATAATTCAAGTGGTTACTGTTAACATCTTTTAAACTTAAGAGTCATATTTAGGTGGTACTAATAAAGATTATTAGTTTACAATCCATGCTTAATGACTCGAAGATAAGTTGTTCATATTCTAACTATTCCAACCTCTAAACAAAATAAATATACATGTTGAAAAGTGAACATATTTTAATATAACTCAAGTTATAACAACATTATTATTCTAACCTCTAATATGTTTGACAATCTAAACTAATGAGTGAAGTTTATATTATCGACATCAATTACTCGTTTATGTTCATATACTACCTAGGTTGATCATTATCAGTAATCTAATTATCTAAAATGTTAACATTAACATCCCACATTAGTTGTTAATAAGCTTATGAACTACATGTAGTCATTTTACAAACTAGAGTGTTCTTAATGTATGTTCAATTACAAAATTCAGATTATAAGAACTAGTCGTTAATTAGTTTAACATAACATTTTTAACTAATCCTTAATATAATATTAGCCCAAACTAAAGGTTTAAGCTAAACTAAGTGATTTAATTAAAGCCAACAAATCAATCCACTTAAGCCCAATAAATTAAAGCAACACAATTAAGCTAGATGATTTAACTAGATAAATCAATTTCTAGGCCCAACTATTTAAAGTTGCAAATTACAACCAAGAAGGCCTAATAATAAACTAAATCAATTTAGTTTATACAAAATTAACCCAACCATTAGTTATGTAGTTTAACTAAGCAAATTAGTTTTTAAGCCCAACTAAAATCATGCAACGATTAAACTAAATTGGTTTAAGTAATTGAAATCAGTTTTTAATCAGTCTCAATTAGCCCACAATTAGCTAAGTAACTTTATCTAACATTATATAAATCTGATTTGAGCTCATTAGCATGACTAATCCATTAATCAAATTAACATGGTTTAACTTAACAAATCTGATTTGGGTCCAAAATTAAACAAACTTAACAATAAAAAACTTGGGCTTAACTTTTTAATCTCAAAATTCAGACTTAGGAGGGAAACTAAGAGGTTCATTTTACCTCTGCTTCAAGAGCAGGGACGAACGAGCAGCGGGGAGGAGTGCTCGGCGAGCTCCAGCGAGACGTGCGGACGGCAGCGTGTGACGGCAACAGCAGACCAGCGGCAGTCGTCGGTCTTCAGAGCTCCGGCAGCAGCAAGCACGCCGAAGCAGGGGAGGGTGCGAAGAAGAGAGGGGAGCACTAGTGGCGCTACGGTGCGGCGCGGCTACGGTGGAGTACCGGCGAGGGTTCCTGGTGTTCGAAGGAGTGGTGGTGCACCCGAGGTGGTGCGAACAGTGGTGGTGGTGTGGTGGTGTCGTGAGAGGAGGAGTGAGAGAGATGAAGTTTTTTATGATTTTCTTGATGTTGTGGAATGATTTTATGAGCCCTAATTCATTGAATACTTATAGATGATGTTAAGGGGGACAAAAGGAAGGTGGTTTGAATGCTGAGTGGTGGCTTCCACCTTAGGGGCTAGAGTAGGGGAACAAGGAAGAGTAGAGGGAAGAATAGGGAGGTGGGATGGTCGGGTATTCTACCGTGGGTTTACTTAGGGGGGGTTTCTTCCTCCTTTTTTTACCTTAATTTCTTTGTTGTTATACCAAAATTCTTATTACACTATTTCATTACTAGTTATTGTTAGTCTAATTTGTTAACCTATTTATAGTAATTTTGTAAATTTTAATTTTCTTTTGGCACAAAAATTTATAACATGTTTATTTAGCTTATAATTATTATTAATCAAAATTTTAGCTTAATTAAACGAGTACGTGATCATAGGAATCACAACCTTACTATGACTTGTGAAGGCCGGCCCCAGCTAGGCCGTGATGATGTCTGCTGGGACGTAAAAGCTTATCTGAAACATTTTTTATGGTTGTGGTGGTGGGTTTTTGGAACGGGATGATTGTTGGCGGTTCTGGTGGGGCGGAAGAGGAGGATACCAATCGGAAGAAGGGGGAGTTGGCTTGGTGTTGGACGAGGTGGCTGGGAAGTGGGTGTTGTGATTTAGAAGCAACTGCTAACTAGTTTCTGCAATCAACAATAATCAAGAAAAAGCATGAAATTGATCAAACAACAACCAAGTAACGCAAAGAGAGACAAAACAAGAAAGAACGCACCAAGATTAAAGTGGGCAACCCGAGCTCCGGGAGAAAAACCCACAAACTTGCACTATGGAATCAATGGAGAACAATGGTGAATATACAAATCTCCCACAAACTCACTCTCTCTCCTAAAACCCTAGAAAAGATGAGCCTCCAAGTTTTAATAATGAGATATGTGTGTTACTTTTTTCATAAACCAGGAAATAGGTTATTTATACTCCTAGGACTAAAAGCAATCCAACGGCCATGATTAAAACTTAAACCGCAAAAAACAAGTGCAGATTTTAGCTGCCCGGATAGGCTCAAAGAACCGCCCACCCGGGCCATGCCGCCCGCCCGGGCCATGCCTCACTGCGGCCTCGAAGGTAGAAGATAAAGCACCAAGTCGCCCGCCCGGGCCGTGGAGCCCGCCCGAGCTCATAGGGAGCCCGTGCGGGGGAAGGTACGACGAACTTCCTGCCTTGGGGCTTCACAAATGCCTCCCTGCCTTTGCGCGTTTTTGCTCACTTCTTCTCCCTCCTTGGCACTTGCTTCACCTATCTCCATCAAACCTAACAATCTCCCACCTAGAGATCGGTTTAGCAAGAGAACATCCTACCATAAATACTCGATGACTATCACCATCATCTCTCCATACATTGACCATAGCCAATCCCGCTTTCTTTTCACCAAAGGAAACAACATCAAGGTCTCAACCAACCTCGATCCAACATTTCAAGATCATGCTCTCACCTAGATGCAATCTCGAGCATTACCACCATGCTCCCACCTAGACTAAGCATCCCCATGACAACACATCTCCTCTACACAAAGGAAATGTCATCGAAGTTAGCACCAACTCCGATTCAAAGACATCAAAGCCTACACCAACTTTGATTCTCAACAAGCAACCTCCAAATCATTGCACTATCACTACATGAACCTACACACCCTCCTACCCCGGAGGTCAGTTCATCTAAGAGACACCACAACTAAATGAAGACCGTTTCTCTACAACCAAGGAAAATCAACCACTTCCTCTCCAACCAAGGAAGACCATTGAGGTCCAATCCAACCCCTACAAACCAATCATCACCTAAGCAAAAGAAGCTTCTCATTGTTCTAAAAAAGAAACTCACATTGCTCCCACCCGAAAAAACACCCTTTTCTCCACTTAGGATTTCCAGCACAACATGCTTGTGTGCCGCCCGTCACCTTGTGCGCTTACCGATCAATTTGCCACCGGGATGCCGCTTCACCACGGTTCTCATCCCTTGGCCCACTATCAATAGGTTTTCGATTAAACGACACCTTCCATGAAGTTCCCACCCCAATTCCGGGCGCATTTCTTGTGCTTCCCATGGTGTAGAGTGTTCCACTTCATGTCCCCCGAGCTATGACCGGAGCTCCCTTGACAATCTTCCAAGAACCACCATCAAGCACAACCTTGTGACCCGATGTAGCAATTTGGGTCATGGATATCAAGCTTTTAATCAACCTCGGGATGAACTTGACATCCTTCAACTCCACCAAGCCACCATGAGTTAGTTTCAAACTCACATCACCTTGCCCTATGACTTCAACAACCTTGCCATCCGCAAGATAGACTTTTCCAAGTTTTTCGTATTTAAAATTCCGAAACAACTCCTTGCATGGTGAGGAAAGGTGAGAAGAACCCGAATCCAAGACCCATGATCCGAGCACCCAACCAACGCTTCCGGATCACCCATGCTTACTACCAAAGCATCGGAAATGTACTCTGAAGTCAACTTTGTTGATGCATCTTCCTCTTCATCACTATCTTGAACCTTCTTCTTCCCTTTCCCATTCCCTCTCTTTGGACAATTTCTTTTCAAGTGCCCTTCATCACCACGACCCCAACACACCACATGAGCTCCCCCATTCGGTTTACCATGCCCCCTTGACTTCGATCTTCCATGACTTGCATTTTCCCTTTGTTGATTCCTTCTCCCCTTACTTTCACAACTATATGCACCACCCAACGATTCACCGGACTCTCTCCTTCGAATGCTCTCACTCAAAATCAAGTCCCTCACATCATCATACTTCAACTTCTCTTTACCGGAGGAGTTGCTAATGGCGGACACCATAGTTTCCCATGACAAAGGCAAAGAAGACAACAAAATCAATGCCTTCACTTCATCCTCAAATTTAATACCCGAAGAAAATTGACCCAAAACCGAATTAATCTCATTGATGTGTTCGGCGGCCGAACTACCATCAACCATCTCCATATCAAACAAACTAAGTGACGCATCAAGTATACTTTGTTGATAGCCGATGGTTTCTCATACATACTTGAAAAGGTTTCTATCAAACCCGTCGTTGTTTTCTCATGTTTGAAATTGAAAGCTACACTCCGGGCTAATGTCAATCTCTGAACTCCAAGTGCTTTCCTATCAAGAACTTTCCAATCCTCCTCAAGCATACCACTTGGTCTCTTTCCCTCAAGAGCCAAGTAAAGATTCTTTTGATACAAAAGATATTCCATTTGCATTTTCTAAATTACGAAATCTTTACCATCAAACCTAATCCTCGATTTCCCTTCTTCTATTGTTAATTTTACCCAGAAAGTCTAAAATTAGATTTTTCTACATCAAAAAATCCAAACTTTGATTTTTCAACCACAAATCCTAGTTTACCAACACAACAGACTGGCTAAAGTCGTATCACCTAATCAAAAATAACCTAAGGTCCACTAACTAGCTAGTAGTCAGGAAAGTCAGGATCGAATCCACAGGGAGAAAGTTATACTATTGTATCTAAATTCTAATATTATACTAACTAAATCAGATGAAAATGGTTGTGTGACTAAACTAAGCAAATAACAGAACTAAATACGAGGGAATAAATCAATTAATAAAGAACTAGGACTATGGATCACTATGCATACAATTTGGGAAATCAGGGACGAATAACAACCACCTAACAAGTAAATTTATATAGGGCGCATGTAATTTCTCTCGAACATTACGTCCCTCAAAGATCACCTAGCCGCTCTCGCATGGTCAAGGATCACTCGCCTAATGATTGAAAGCCTATACGAAATCTCTCTCTCGGCGAGCATTCAATATTGCGATAATAGAAATACAAATCAGAGCCTAATTTATAAATCTAGCATGAACGATTCAACCACTGGAAACAATTGAAATAAAAGGCAATTAGACTAATCTATCAATCCCTCATTGCATACATAGATTCCCACAATCCTAGAAATAAGACTACTCACTCATGCTTGTGAAAACAATAACAAAATCAATATAAAAATTCATACTTTGAATCATCGCAAATAACTAAAAAATTAATCTAATCGATAATAAAGAGAGCAATAAAGAAAATTACCAAATTGAAGAACTATATTAAACTTGCAAGTAATCCTGAATCCAAAGCAAAAAGTAGTAAACTAGGGTTCTTAAATAATTCTATAGAGAAAACTATGAAAAATAATGGCTAAAACAAAGATGAATAAAATATATTCTGATTTGGCTCTTTATACTAAACCTAAAACAACTAGGAAATATCTTATAAAAATAGCCCAGAAATCATTAAATGCGCATGTCGGGTTAATCGTCCGATCGGGCCAAGCATGCCCGATGAAATCGGGCTCAATAAACTCATCAGCACCCAAAATGACCAGCGCCCGATGCAATCTGGCCAAACCCGCCCGATGACATCGGGCCGCCTTACTGGCCTCAGCAGCGCACACAACGACGCTCAACACGCACGCCCGATGAGATCGGGCCGAACCGCCCGATCGGGCTTCAGCAGCGAAATAGCGACAGGGCGAAGGCACCCGATCGGGCCCGCATCAAATCTTCCAGATGTCTCTTGTGGGCGCCCGATCGGGCTAGTCCGCCCGATGGGACCGGGCCTGGCCACTGTTCTTCGTTCTTGGCTCCAAATGCCAAGTCCTCAACTCTTCTTTTGCTCAAGGGTCCCGAAAAGTGTCCTCGGGGCCTTGGAACTCAGCATCAAACCTCTCCAATCCAGCGTAGCGGTCATATAATAGTAGAAAATAGGGAAATAATTCCCTAAAACCTGCAATTAGACACAAAACAGAAAACCACAACTAGATGGAGAAAGTTAGCACAAAATGGCTCCTAAGAGCACCATTGACATCCTTTTTAGCCTATAAGTAGGGGGAAAAACTTTGTATAAAACCATAACATCAAACTCCCCCAAGTTAAACTTTTGCTTGTCCCCAAGCAAAGCACAACATGAATATGAATAAAATTGCTTCACCCCTCAGATAAGAAATTCAAACTCAAACATTTTCAACTCAAATCCTTCAAGCAAGCAAAATTCAAGTTCAGTTGTTCAGATCACCCTGACCACCAATCACCTAAGCAAACCATCAAATGCAGCTGCCCTACATAACATGCAAATCTTGAAAAGGTGCTCACCGAGGTGTCACTCCTCTCAATTTTGTGGCGAGCATAAAATGTGCCCGATCGCTCATCAACCCAACCATAATATCCCTTCCCACTCACACTCTCATGTGTTTAGAAAGGTATAATATCGCTCATCCTAATCAGGTCGACTCAAATAACAAACTTAATCTTCAACTTTGGCATATTGACTCAGTATTATTCCAATAAACAATCAAACACGTGCTCAAAAGGTCTTTCTTAGAGTTGTAATGGGGCTCGGGTATAGGTAAGGAAATTATTTAAAGAATGTGGTGTAAAAGCCAAGAAAAGGAGAGCAAAAAACACTAGTAAGACTAGATGTGGTCGAAACAACTCACATGGCCTCAACAACATGACCAAGATCATAACCAACTCTGAAATTTCACGAACCAACCAATAGTTGTCTCCTTCAATACAATTTTCAATAATTTTTAATGAATTAAAATTTCTTGAAACTTAATGAGTGAAGATCATGGAGACTTTTCATGTATTATTGTTTTTTCTTTTTTTTCACTTTACTTTGTACCAACATGACATTATTTTCCAACCAACCCACGGAATCAACCACACAATATAATATCACCATGACAAATGCTCCCCAAGCTAGGCTTGGGACAATAATCATTGTAAAGGCTCAAGGCGTGTAATGTGGCTTATTATAGATCCAAAAAGTCATTAGGCTCAGCGGGGCTGGGGGGAAATGATTCATTTAACAACACCGAGGCTTAAAAACTTAAACAAATGAACGCCTCTATCACAAAGACATGTCCAAAGTAATTAGAAATCCACGAGTACAATGCCAAAGTCAAGATAAGAATGCTACGAGGAACTAACACACAAGAATAGACCGGATATAGATATAAATCCGAAGGCTAGAATGAATCCTCACAAACTAACCAATTCAAGCATGCAGTTAAAGTAGGCGCTTTATCATTAAAATTCACTCAAGATCAAGGCAATCGGAGATCACATCACAACATCCCAATAACAAATGCCCAACTATCCAAGTATAATGAGTTAAATCATTTTTCAAATCAAAGTTCGGGGCACAGGGAAGCAATCAATCTATTCATATTCAACTCGTATTTTTGTGTTTTTTTCAGCAATATTTCATTTTTTTGTGTTTTTTTTATTTTTTCAAAGCAATTAAACTAACTTAACTAGCCTAAAAAGCAGTAAAAGAGAGAGAAGTACTTACATAAATCCTCCCCCAAGTTGAACTTGGCAATGACCTCATTGCAACAAGGGAAAGGAAAGGCATGGATATCGACTCATCCATGGAAATGTCATCACCATCATCATCCTCACCTCCGCCACCCCTACTACTAGATCCCTACTGGGCCGTAACTCGGGTTCCAAGTGTACCAAGATAGGTGTGCGTCTGTTTTCAGCAATCGATGAAGTCTGCAGTATTCGTCGTACATTATATACATAGCCGGGTGTTGATCATTGGCCAATGTATCAACACGCGGCTAATGCTCGGAGAGCTGTAGAATTGGCATCAACCCGCCGGCCGATGCTCGGATGGCCGCAGAGGTGGCAGTAATGCTGCACTCCATCCGACTGGAGCATGCTCATCATATCCCGAAAATCAAAAGAAGGAGGAGCAAGTAGAATATGGGGGAGGGGGAGCATCAGAAGTAGAGGCAATATCATTAGAATGGGGTTGGCGGCGGTGAAAGGTGCGATGGGGTATCTCAGGGACGGGGGTGGGAAAATTGGTACCGGCAATGGGAAGGTGGTAATGGGGTTGCCGCGGTCCGATTTTGGCTAAAGGACTAGGCAACTCAATAGAGCGCATCCCGTTGATGCGCCACGGTATTTGTCCCCGACCCTCTCTAACCAAGTGGAGGCGATCTAGGTATGCATAATCCATGAGGGTAGGTCCCATGGCCGATCGGGCAGTGAGTCTCATCAAAACCGGGACTTTCCTTGCAAAAGAGTCACCAACCCCCATTCACAATGGCACGAGAGGTCAAGGTACCGTCGGCTCGCCTCTTAGGGTATGTGGTAGCAATACGCTCCATTTGGAGCGCAACATGGTGAGGGATGTTGTATTAAAACTGGTGACGCGTCCCTCTAAACATATAGCTCCCTATCAAGTACAGTTCATCCCCCCCTGATCAGTTGCCCTTCCACCCTCCCAAATAGTGTCCCGAGACATAAACCGTACCCAAAGTTTGAATTTGGTGGATGAATTTGGCGTTACAATGTTGGAGGGTGAAGTCATTTTCATCACCCGTGATGGCAAAGTATCACGGTGGTGGTAGTTAGGGGGATGCCCAATCTCTCCCCGGCATTGGACTCGGAGAATTCTAGCAAATTTTCGGAGAGGATAGGCGGAAATCCCGATTGAGTAGTCTATAGGATACATATGAGACGGGTCCAGTTCGGGGTTTGGTGAGCTCTAGACTACTATAAAATTCATAAACAAGCACAGGGTATGTATTAACATGCACAGAAAAAAAGGATTTCTCACTCACTTTAATGGTGGAAGGAGGTTTTTTTTTCACTCACCTTAATGGTGGAAGGAAGGAAGAAGAAGATGGATGTGAGGGATGGAGTGAAAGAAAATGAAGAGGATGGAGTAAGAAATTTGTAGGAGATGATGAGAGGAGTGATTTTGTGAAGGTTGAAGTTGGTTGAATGGAGGTCTTTAATGGTGGAGGGTTAATTTAGGGAAGAAAGTGAAATTGGGGGTTAGGGTTTGAAGGAGAGAGAGAGATTGTTAGAAGAATGAGTGAAAGTGGGCGAAAATCGGGATATAATGCTGCCCGCTGGCGACGACCCGATCGGGCGGCGTTTTTTCTTCGGTTTTTTCGCCCAGAATTTGGTCGCGAGACCGATCGGGGGTGCTCGCCCGATGGGATCGGGGGGTGTTCTTTGTCGTTTCGGGAATTTGACGGAGTGACGCCCGATCGGGCTATATGGCTCCGATGCACGGCGAACCTCTTGTCGTTGACGGAACGGCCGCCCGATCGGGCGAGGTAGCCCAACGGCATCGGGCGAGTGTCTTTCACTTGCGCCTAGCTTTTTCTTTGCGGGTCCGATCAGGCGGGGTTGCCCGACATGATCGGGCGACTTCCCAACTGGCGGTTTCCTTGGTTTTTACCATCTTTTTAATTAGACAACAACCCAAGCTGCTATGCTAAAAATTCCTGCACACATATAGCCTCAGCATGATGATTAGTACCCTCTCACTCTCTCACCAAAGCTACAAAAATTAGCAAATCTAAAAATAAAAAGAAGAAAAGAAAGGGAAAAGGGAAATCGGGTTGCCTCTCGATTAGCGCCGGTTTATAAAGGTCCCGCACGACCATAATACCTCATCCCTCAAGCGAAGGGGGAAGGGGGGTTGGAGGTATAATTCCTCCACAAATCCAACATGAGCTTCGTATGGTACAACTTTAAGCGTTATTGGCCATTAACCTTGAACTTTTCACCTGTTGCATTCATCACCTCAATAAAACCAAACTTGTTAACATTAGTGACAGAAAATGGACCAGACCACCTAGACTTCAACTTACTAGGGAAAAGTTTTAGTCTACAGTTGTACAATAAAACCTTGTCACCAATAGAGAACTCTCTACTCAAAATTTTCTTATCATGCCATCTCTTAGTGCGCTCTTTGTAGAGGTGCGAACTATCATAAGCATTCAACCGGAGTTCATCAAGCTCATTAATCTGCAATAGGCATTTTTCTCCTGCTAACTTAGCATCAAGGTTTAGCTCCTTAACCGCCCAAAAAGCCTTATACTCTAGCTCAACAGGTAAGTGGCATGCTTTCCTATAGACTAACCTGTAAGGGGTGGTGCCAATAGGGGTCTTAAAAGCAGTTCTATAAGCCCACAAGGTGTCATCTAATTTGTCACTCCAGTCCTTCCTAGATTTGGCTACCACATTCTCTAAGATAGTCTTTATCTCACGATTAGACACTTCTACCTGCCCACTTGTCTGAGGGTGATATGCTAGGCCGATCCTATGGTAGACACCATATTTTTTTAAGTAGGGCCTCAAAAGTTCTTTTGTGAAAATTAGATCCACCATCACTAATGACAACCCTTGGTACCCCAAACCTTGGAAAGATAATCTTTTTGAACATTTTCATAACGACTTTGGAGTCGTTAGTTGGTGATGCAATGGTTTCTACCCACTTAGACACATAGTCAACAGCAACAAGTATGAAATTATTGCCTGAGGAAGAGGGAAAAGGGCCCATAAAATCAATGCCCCATACATCAAATAATTCAACTTCCAAAATGGGGGTTTGGGGCATCTCATGTCTACGGAAAATATTTCCCTTTCATTGGCATGCATCACAAGACTTAACAAAGGTACTAGCATCATGGAATAAAGTAGGCCGGAAAAACCGGATCGAAGTACCTTAGCAACTGTTTTAGAGGGCCCAGCATGGCCTCCACATGACAGGGAGTGGGAGTGCTTCAGAATGTCATGCACCTCCCATTCTGGGATACATCGCCTATACATGGTGTCAGCACAAAGCTTGTAAAGTAAAGGGTCGTCCCAAAAGTACTTTTTGGCCTCATGGAGAAATATCTTCCTCTGCTGGTAACTCAGCTCTGGGGGAGTCTGTCCACTCACACAGAAGTTGGCGAAGTCCGCATACCACGGGGTTCATGAAGTGACCCGGGGGAGTTTATCATCGGGGAAAGGAGTCATCAATGGGTAGACCCTCTTCCATATCCTCATACCGCATCCGGACAAGTGATCAGCCACTACATTTTCGGCTCCCTTTTTTATCTCTGATCTCTAAGTCGAATTCTTGGACAGCAAAATCCACCGAATGAGTCTAGGCTTTGCCTCCTTTTTGGCTAGGAGGTAATTCAATGCAGCATGGTTGGTATAAACAATGACCTTAGACCCCAACAAATATGTCCTGAACTTGTCCAGTGAATAAACCACAGCTAGAAGCTCTTTCTCAGTGGTGGCATAGTTAACTTGAGCTTCATCTAGTGTCTTGCTAGCATAGTATATCGCATGGAGGACATTGTCCTTCCTCTGACCAAGCACAACTCCCACAACATAGTCACTAGCATCACACATAATCTCGAATGGAAGGGTCCAATCTGGAGATCGAATGATAGGAGCAGTAATCAAAGCTTGCTTGATCCTGTTAAAAGACACAAGACACTCATCAGTAAACATGAACGGGGCATCTTTGAGGAGCAACTGAGTAAGTGGTATAGCAATTTTAGAGAAATCCTTGATGAAGCGGCGATAAAACCTCTCATGACCAAGGAAGCCTCGCACTCCTTTGACATTCACAGGAGGGGGTAATTGCTCAATCACTTGAATTTTTGCTTTATCCACCTCGATGCCACGTTCAGAAATAATATGACCAAGTACCACTCCTTCAGTAACCATGAAGTGGCACTTCTCCCAGTTCAGTACAAGATTGACATCTTCACATCTTTTCAAAACTTTAGCCAAATTTATCAAACATGCATCAAAATCAATTCCATACACGCTAAAGTCATCCATAAACACTTCCATAATGGACTCAATGAACTCAGAAAAGATGGCCATCATACAACGTTGGATGGTGGCGGGGGCATTGCATAGTCCAAATGGCATCCTTCGATAGGCAAAGGTACCATAAGGGCATGTAAAGGTGGTCTTCTCCTGGTCGTCTGGATGGATAGGTATTTGGAAGAAACCTGAATAGCCATCTAGATAACAAAAATAGGAGTGACAAGCTGGCCTTTCCAACATTTGGTCAATGAATGGGAGGGGAAAGTGATCTTTCCGCGTGGCAACATTTAATTTCCTATAGTCAATACACATACGCCAACCAATTACTACTCTTGTAGCAATTAATTTATTTTTTTCATTTTTTACCACAGTAGTACCTCCCTTTTTAGGAACCACTTGAACTAGACTCACCCACTTAACAATGGGATAGATGATTTCAGCATCAAGCAATTTCATAACCTCTTTCTTGACCACTTCCTGCATATTGGTGTTCAAATGACGTTGGCCTTGTATACTAGGACGATGATCATCCTCTAGATGAATTTTATGCATGCAAAAGTCAGGGCTTATACCTTTCAAATCATTAGTATTATATCCAATGGCTTGTTTATGTTTTCTCAAAACAAACAAAAGTTGAGACATTTGACCATCATTCAGTGAAGCACTAACAATCACATGATAATTTTCAGATTCATCCAGAAAAGCATATCTCGTAGAAGGGGGGAAGGGGGTTTCGGTTCGGGATTCTTTACCTCTACCGGTTGAGTATCATATACTAACCGTTCCTTCTCGTGAGTGGTAATACCTTACTCTTCACATGAAAGACCTGCTTCCCAGTCATCCACTTCAGCACTCAAGGGACTACCATCACCTGTAGAAGATGCAAAACAAAGCAAAGCCTCCAAAGGATCCCGTAGAAGAGATTGAGGCATGTCATCATTAACCAGCACATCAATGACATCAATTCTATAATAGGCTTCCTCTAGCATGGGACTTTTCAAAGCATTGGTCAAACTAAAAGTCACCTTATCATCTCCCACAGTCAAAGTTAATTTTCCATTCTTAACATCTATGACTGCTCCAGCAGTATGAAGGAATGGTCTCCCTAAAATAATTGGGATCTGAGTATCCTCTTCCATGTCAAGCATAATAAAATCCACATGAATAAAAAATTTACCTACCCTCACAGGGACGTCCTCTAAGATGAGGTATTTAACAGAACGGTCGGCCATTTGAAGAGTAATATTGGTACATTTTAAATCTCCCATGTCAAGCTTTTTGCAAACAGTAAGGGGCATGACACTAACACTAGCACCCAAATCACATAAAGTCTTATCAATAAAAATGGTGCCAATGTTACAAGGGATAGAGAAACTCCCCGGGTCTTTTAATTTAGGTGGGGACTGGTTTTGCAAAAGAGCACTACATTCTTCAGTGAAGGCAACAGTTTCAACTTCATTAAAGGCTCTCTTCCTAGTCAGAATTTCCTTCAAAAATTTAGCATATGCAGGAACTTGTGTAATAAGCTCAGTAAAAGGGACATTTACCTGAAGATTCTTCACTACCTCCAAAAATTTACCAAGCTGATGATCAAGCTTAGTCTTCAATAGGTGATTGGGGAACGGTACCTTGATCATAGGACTGGTAGATGGAACTTTTCGGCCATTGTCCGCTTCTCCGCATTGCTTGGCCACCTTAGGAGCCGTGGAATTATCAGGTGACAACTTTATTCTTTTCTGACTCAACCGGATCATCCTTAGGCATCTCCGGACCATCATACTGCGTTCCACTCCTAAGAGTGATGGCATTGGCAGTATCTCTTGGTTGCATTGGTTGTGAAGGTATTGACCCAGGTGGCCTACTAGCAGAACAACTAGCCAACTGAGCTAGTTGAGTCTCCAACATCTTGTTATGTGTACCCAAATTTTCCAACTGGGCTTTTGTGTCTGCTTGAAAAGCATTAAAACCTTTCGCATCCGAAACATCATGTTCTTCAACTCTGTCATGGCTGGGTCAGCAGTAGGAGCAGGTTGTTGTGGAGCTTGATTTCTCTGGATGCCAGGAGGAGCTTGTTGTTGAGGTTGATATTGTTGAACCTGATTTTGAGGGACATATGGTTGTTGAGGTTGAGGGTTCAACACATTATTGCTCCTATATGATAGGTTTGGATGATTTCGCAACCCTGGGTTATAAGTGTTAGAATATGAATTGAACTGGCCCCTGGGTTGTGACTGAAAAGCATTAACTGCCTCACTGCCCCCTACATTAGAAGATAGGAGAGCGGAGGCACTCTTGTGAGTTGTGCCCGGGGAATCCCACAAGCATCCCAAATGAGAGCATTGTAATTAGAAGCACTAGCCATCGCGTTAACAATCATGTGGGAGGAGTCATTACCTAGCTTCAAAGAATCGATCTTCCGGGTTAGAAGCAAACTAGTTGCCTAGGACAGTAAAGATGGCCTCAACATAATGTTTACCTCCCTTTTTCATAGAGGAACCGAATAGTAGATGCTTGATTAGAAGCGAGTTTCTCCACAAGTTCATACCCTTCATCAATGGCCTTATCCATGAAGAACCCACCGGAGGCTCCATCAATTACACGCCTTGTATCTGCATCAACTCTAGTGTAGAAAATCTGACACAAATACCACTGGTCCAAACCATGATGAGGACAAAGGCGCTGCAGATCCTTGAACTTCTCCCAAGCTTCATACAATGACTCACCAGGATCTTGGGTGAAAGTTACTGTAGCATGACGCATATCTGCAGTCTTTTGGTAAGGGTACCACTTGATGAGGAAGATCTTTGATAGTTCTGCCCAGGTGGTGATGGTGGAAGGCAGCTTATTATATCAAAATAGAGCTTTGTCGCGCAGAGAGAACCCAAATAGGATGAGTTCATCTCATCAGCAGTAACACCAGCTTGTTTCTGAGTAGCACAACATTGTAGAAACCGCTGCAGGTGCTGATTTGGGTCTTCAGATGGTAACCCAGCAAACTGATTATTCTGAACCATATTCGAAACATGAGACTTGATTTCAAAATTCGTAGCAAAGAATGGTAGGCATCCGGACCCCGGTGGGTACATTATCCGGAGATGGTTGGGTATAATCTCCGAAAGTTGGTTTAACTTCGTCACCCATTTTAAGAGTAATAGGTGAGACGGGGAATTCTTGTTGTGGTGAAGATGGTGGAGAAGGTGTCGTTTGGGAGGGTGTCCCTGCAGACAACTTTGCTTGCTTAGTTTTCTTTCTGAGTCTACGAGCGGTCTTTTCAATCTCCGGATCAAATGGAATGAGATTTAGGGATTTCAATTTCCTGCTCATACACCAAAAACACTAAAACAAACGTGAGATGCTCCAAAGAACAAGTGTTCTTCGAGTAGAGGTTAGTGTAATACAATAATTTAGACAAAATAAAAATAAACTGTCTCCCTAAGAACGGCGCCAACATTTGACAAAGCTAAAGTCGTATCACCTAATCAAAAATAACCTAAGGTCCACTAACTAGTAGTCGGGAAGTCGGATCGAATCCACAGGGAGAAAGTTATACTATTGTATCTAAATTCTAATATTATACTAACTAAATCACATGAAAATGCTTGTGTGACTAAACTAAGCAAATAACGCTAATTAAATACGAGGGAATAAATCAATTAATAAAGAACTAGGACTATGGATCACTATGCATACAATTCGGGAAATCGGGGACGAATAACAACCACCTAACAAGTCAATTATATAGGGCACATGGAATTTCTCTCGAACATTACCTCCCTCAAAGATCACCTAGCCGCCTCGCTTGGTCAAGGATCACTCGCCTAATGATTGAAAGCCTATACGAATCTCTCCTCTCGAAGCAGATTCAATATTGCGATAATAGAAATACAAATCAGGCCTAATTTATAAATCTAGCATGAACGATTCAACCACTGGAAACAATTGAAATAAAAGGCAATTAGACTAATCTATCAATCCCTCATTGCATACATAGATCCCCATAATCCTAGAAATAAGACTACTCACTCATGCTTATGAAAACAATAACAAAATCAATATAAAAATTCATACTTTGAATCATCGCAAAATAACTAAGAAATTAATCTAATCGATAATAAAGAGAGCAATAAAGAAAATTACCAAATTGAAGAACTATATTGATTTTGCAAGTAATCCAAATGTTTGATCTTGAATCTAAAGCGAAAAGTAGTAAACTAGGGTTCTTGAATAATTCTCTAGAGAAAACTATGAAAAATAATGGCTAAAACAAAGATGAATAAAAGATATTATGATTTGGCTCTTTATACTAAACCTAAAACAACTAGGAAAAGTCTTATAAAAATAGCCCGTAAATCATTAAATGCGTGTGTCGTGTTAATCGCCCGATCGCGAAGCATGCCCGATGAAATCGGGCTCAATAAACTCATCGGCGCCCAAAATGACCGCGCGCCCGATGCAATCGGCGCGACCCGCCCGATGACATCGGCCGCCTAACTCGGCCTCAAGCGCGCACACAACAACGCTCAACACGCACGCCCGATGAGATCGGGCCGAACCGCCCGATCGAAGCTCAAGCGACAAATAGCGACAGGGCGAAGGCGCCCGATCGGCCCGCATCAAATCTTCCGGATGTCTCTTGTGGGCGCCCGATCGGGATGGCCCGCCCGATGGGGACCGGCCCGGCCACTTGTTCTTCGTTCTTGGCTCCAAATGCCAAGTCTTCAACTCTTCTTTTGCTCAAGGGTCCTGGGAAAGTGTCCTCGGGACCTTGGAACTCAACATCAAACCTCTCCAATCCAAACAGAGCGGTCATATAATAGTAGAAAATAGGGAAATAATTCCCTAAAACCAGCAATTTGACACAAAACAGATTACCACAACTAGATGGAGAAAGTTAGCATAAAATGGCTCCTAAGAGCGCCATCGATATCCTTTTTAGCCTATAAGTAGGGGAAAAACTATATAAAACCATAACATCAACAACACTAAACCATTTTCCACCAAATTAAACCTTCGCTTCCGATACCAATTGTCATGGGATTTAGAAACAAGTGCTAACTAGTTTCGTGCAATCAACAATAATCATGAAAAAGCATGAAATTGAAACAATAACCAAGTAATGCAAAGAGAGGAGAATACAAGAAAGAACACACCAAGATTAACGTGGGAAACCCGAGCTCCCGGAGAAAAACCCACAAACTTGCACTATGGAATCACTTGAGAACAATGGTGAACATACAAATCTCCCACAAACTCTCACTCTCTCCTAAAACCCTAGAAAAGATGAGGCTCCAAGTTTTAAAAATGAGATATGTATGCTACTTTTTCTAGAACCGTAAAATAGGGTATTTATACTTCTAGGACTAAAAGCAATCCAATGGCCACGATTAAAACTTTAACCGCAAAAAACACGTGCTAATATTGGTCGCCCGGACGGGCTCAAAGAACCGCCAGCCCGGCCACAACACGCCCATGCCGGTCATACCTCATTGCAACTCTCCCGCCTCAAAGGCGTAAGATAAAGCACCAAGTCGCCCGCCCTTAGACCACCCGTCCGGCCGGTGGAGCCCGCCCGAGCCCACGGGAGCCCGTCTCGGGAAGCTACGACCAACGCCCCGCCTGGGGCTTCACAAATGCCGCCCCCGGGCACCCTGGTGTCCACCCGCACATGCCCATGTGCACTGCTAATAAGCGTGTGGTCCCGCCGTACTCCTTTACGCGTTTTTGCTCGCTTCTTCCCTCCTTGGCACTTGCTTCACCTATCTCCACCAAACCCAACAAAGAGGCGGCAGGGGGCCCTCCCTCTTTCCCCGCTCAAGTGTTGGTGGTGGTCATGGTTCTCATAGGGTGAATGGTGATGGTGGGAGGATGTGAAGATGGTCAAAAGGAAAAAAAACTATAAGAATAAAAAAATTACATATTATTCAAGCAAACACTCCTACAAACTTTGTTTATTCTAAATTAATCAAAAGTGTGCATCGGCTAAAGGTTAGCTTATTCTTAATAATTTTTCTTTTATTAATACTAGTTTAAGATAACAACATCAAAGTTTATCATAACGGCTTTGGACTATGGAGTATATCGAAAATTCTACGAAGATAAAGATTTTCAAACCATGTGCTTTGCGGGCCTTTTTTTCTTTTTAAACATTTTATTGAAGTATCTTTTAAAAGGCTCGTCAAAAAATGATTCTTTATTCTTAATGGACGTTCTCTTAAAGTGTTTCAAATCGAAGGGTATGATGATGATCAACTGATCAAGTAAAACCGCATGCGCATGAATTCAAGATTATCAAAAATAAATAAAGTAAAAGTTACGTTAGAAACGGATTTTCTACATAAAAAGCCTTTACACCAAGTCCGCTTGATTTTTTTTTTTTTTTACGTATTAGGAACTTATTATGTAACTATGTAAGTCTAACCTTTTCTTTATTTGAGAACTTCATTATTTCCCTCGTCATTTTAATTTGCCTATTTGAGAAAATTTGCTCATTAGGCGAATGATTATAAGTGACTAGAAATGAGCAGGGCCGGCTAATTGCCGCTGCAAGCCGCTCTACTGTAACGTGGCCTCCAAATTCGAGGGCCCAAAAATTTTCACCGGCCTTCCTTAACAAAATTCTACTACTCTATGGCCGCATAACGTTCAAATCTTCAATTTACAAAAAGTAAAGAAATCCTTGCCTTCTTCTATTAATCTTTGTTGAGTATACATTTTCCTAAAATCTTTGTATAAATTAACGACATAATTGCTCCTAAAATGACTCTTAGCGGACTTTCAGTACTCATAATCCCCATCTTCCCCTTTTAATTTATATTCTTCACTCCTTCCTAACATACAAACAATGAATCGATTCGCATTAAGAAGAAAAATCATATATTTTCGAAAGATTGAGAAATTAATTGATAAAAGGGACAAGGGTGTTGTCGGAGAAAGAAGATTTGAATTTGTATGGTGCATGCGTATAAGAGAGAAAAGAAGAAGAAGATGAAGTTTGAGAGTCTCAATGCATTTTTTTTTCCTTTCTTCCTTCATCACCTTTCTATAATTTTTTTTCTTTAATAAATAAATTAAAGAGAAGGATAATGGAGTGATTTCTTTACAAGAGTTTCAAGGGTCTCGATGCCCAACCTACGTGCCCCTCAACATAAGGTTGGTCATGTTGTTTCTAGTCTTATATTGAACTCATTTTTTATTCTATTTGTTAATTGGATGCTTTTACAAAAATGATAAATGCTTCTGCTAATTGGACTTGTTGATACTAATTTTAGCTTCATAATAGAGTTTTTCATTTGCTTGGTTGTGGTAGTACACTAGTACTTAATAATAATATAATATTATGAACATTGATAATTTTATTTTAAATAAGATTAGAGTTAGACAAACAATACTTTCTCAATAAGTGGCTAGACTTTTTTCTTGATATAATTTTTAAAGTTAATTTAGAATGTTTATAACAGGATCAATATGTTAGTTTAAGGAACTTTTGGTGGTATCTAGCTAGTGCGAAAACAGTTGCAAAAAGAATAATTATAACATTATACTTTTTTAAGGTAATTTTACCATAGTATCGTCTTTTTAGGGCCGCCAAAATATATGAGACGCCCTGAAATGAGTAAAATTTTACTAATTTAGGCTATGTTTGGATTCAACTTATTTTGAATTATCTAAAATTATTTTATCTTAAATGAATTTATTTATATATGTAATCCGAACTTATCTCATCTTATCTTTTCTTATCTTCTAGTTTATTGTGTTGTCTAACATAGTTAGCCCCTTTGATTCAACTTATTTTATTTTATCTCGATCTTATCTTTTCGAACTTATCTTATCTTATTTTATCTTTATCTTATCTTTTTTACCTTGTATTATCTCGAACTTATCTTATCCGAACTTATTTTTTCTCGAAATAAGTTAAAATAATTAGTTGAATAGAACATAGCTTTAGAAAATTCCAAATGAGCAAGTAATAGTATTAGTACATCCAAGTTGACTATAAATTTTCTCTGATAACCTTTTTCTACCTTTATCATAGAAGTTCGTTTCTTATAAGCATTTCTTCCTACCTTCAAAATTAAAAAAAAGGTATGAATCAATGTGTCTTTGGTGTAACGTTATACCATAACTTATTGTTTATCAAACGTATCGCGTACATAATAGCGTAAATCGACAAAAACGGCGTATGTTATATAAAAAATGGCATGAATTTTATGTTATTTTTGTCATTTATATTAAATCATTTCAGTTTTTTTAAAAGAGAAGTATTGGTTTTTGGATTGTTATATGATATAACAGTTACAACCCAAAAATTTGTGAAGAATATATTGCTTGAGCCCCAGAAAACGTACCGCGGGCTAAACGTCAAACAGAGCTGGCTAAAAGTCAAACAAAGCCACAAAAAGTCATGGTATCAACTTTAACAAACCATAAAAAATCACGTAAGAGATGGCAATTGAAGTTGGCAACTCAGTCAAACAAAGAAGCTTCGCAAAGTAGACTAATCTGCATTCATAGTTTGAAGTTTCAACAAGCCAGTTTTTTAATGGTATAAAGACTTCTCGTCAAAAAAAAAAAAAAAAACTTTATATAAAGACTGAAGAGTAGAGTATACTAGGTATTATTCCTGTATCATGCACCAGTAGCTTTTCTCCAGGCCAAAGGAAAAAACTATAGGAAAAAAAGAAAAAGAAATGGAAGTTAAAACCAATGATATAGTAACACTAGGAAAATCGATACTAGTTCCTAATGTCCAGAGAGTTAGCCAAAAAAATTTAGAGACAGTCCCAGACACTATATTCAACTTAATCAAGACCCTACCATAATATTAGGAGGTGAAGATGAACTTATTGATCTTCAAGTGCCAACCATCAACATGAAAGCCTTGCTCGCTGGAGACGACATAGAGTTGGAGAGATTGCATTCAGCATGCCAAGAGTGGGGCTTTTTCCAGGCACTTCTACACCTTTTAATTTTCATTCCCCTCAAGTCTCTAAACTAGGGGTGTGAGTTGCATTGCATGGACTCGAAATTATATTTGGACACAAGATTGGACTTTGGACTCCAAATGACCTGGTCCAAATTGTGTCCGGAAAATTTTCTTAACTTGAAAAATTATTGTGCCCAGAATTAAAATCGAATCCCGAACTCTTTCCAGTTCACCCAGTCCCAGCAAATTTAGGCCGACCCATTAATTGCTATTTAATTTATCCGCTTATAACCCTACTCTAAACGAGGAATGAATTATTTCAATGGTATCATTTACATCGCTTTTATTGCTCATACATCCAGGGCAGTGGCCAGTTTATTACTCGTGTGTGACCACCACCAACTGTCTTTTCTTTTTTAACGAAACCACACCAACTGTCTTTGGCTCTGCCCTACCTGACAAAAAATTATGGTTCACTAAGCTGGTATGTGAAGTAGCATAGTTTAACTTCATGACTTCCCCTGTACCCTGCAACTGTCTTTTGATTCTTTCTCAAAGTCTCAAAGAATTCCTTAATTTTGTATGGTCCCCGTATCTACCAAAGAATACTACTTTACTCAACGCGGACGGTGTCACGTCTTCCTTTATATAGGGTTTGATCCTATGATGCAATTGATATTTGGTATTCTATCAATTCCAAAGTATAATCTTAATAAATTTAAAATTTTTCATACCAAGTAGACCGTAAGGGCATGGACCGCGCCTAATAATTTAGTCGTTTTTTTATCAAGTGTAGTAGTTTGCAAGACTTATCTTAGATATTTGATATTTTAGTTTCCGAATTTTAATTTATCAAGTGCTGTGATTTGAGAAAGAGGGATCTCTTTATCTTCACCCTACTCTCAAACACCCGATTCGCAAAATGCTCGGACAAAAAATTATGTGAGATAAGATTTCAGCACGGCCCTCCTCTTCACGTACCACTAAAAAAGAATATTATCGTCTCCTTGTCTCTCCGCGAAAACTTCTTCTCTCCCGTTTACTTAACTTTTTTTTTTTAACATATCTCACCTTTTTTAGCCTCCTCGATATCCCTACCTAAATTTTGTAGTATGCATGACAACGGCTAACCTCTTCTAATGGAAATCTATAAAACTGATAAATAAAAAAATTCACGGAAAATATAATGTTGATTGAACGGATGAGTGCAAAAGAACAAAAAAGAAAACCAAAAAGGTAAAACCTAGACCCGAAAAAAATAGATATACAACACGTAAATGCTAAATCCGGGAGGTACCACATAAAAAAAACTATAGATAAAATTGGGGACTTAAAGATTATTTTAGTGAAATTCGTAATAGTGATTGCAAACCGATTATATGGAGTAAAACGTGCGTTATGCGCCATTTGTCCCAATCTTTACCATATAATTTTTCTTTGTCTTTAGCAAATATGTGTTCCCTGCCCTCCCCTTCCTTTTTCCTTGAAGTATATGATTATTTGAGTATAAAATTTTAATAAATTATTAACGTGTATGGTTTGTGAAATCGTCGGGGATGAACGGATCACGGATGAACTCGAGCAAATGTCTTAAATCTATATAAGACTTTCCGTCCTCATAATATACTGTTTGCTGTTTCTGGCAGTCTCAAGACGACGTTGATATTTGTTATCTTTATTCGTATTTGATAAAAATATAAAAAATTGATATTATAAAAGTACAGCATTGGCGCTTTACCTAACAAGCATCCCACATGATGATATTTTTCTGCGATATATTAAGCAGTAATATTTGGTCCAAGATTTTGGCACAATCTTTAACACAGAGAAGCAAAACAATATATTGCATTGATGGAGGTAAAG
This sequence comes from Beta corolliflora, assembly GCA_947648045.1. Taxonomy (NCBI): domain Eukaryota; kingdom Viridiplantae; phylum Streptophyta; class Magnoliopsida; order Caryophyllales; family Amaranthaceae; genus Beta; species Beta corolliflora. The sequence continues at coordinate 713,727 of CANSZD010001281.1, forward strand.
CCTCGCATCCATCAATATCGTTGCTTGTGGAATTACGTAACTTCAGTGGGAAGCTACTGGAGGTAAATTTTATTGATGATTTTGAATTTCATTGAAAGCAAGGTTACATCACCCAATTAGACACTTGTCCCGTCAGATGATACCACTTACCCGTATCCATACGATGTTTGTTGGTATCAATATCTTTTATTTTATTTCATTTAATTTGATTTATCTTCCCTCTATCACTTGCATCTCACAAATTTTTTATAACTTTATTCTACAAACTGATTTAATTACGATGATCTATCACTGTTTATATACTAAACATCACAGATACATCATTATAACTAATTCATTATGAATATGTATAAAATAATTCATCAGAAAACAAAAAATAACGCTTCATTCAACATAATGTATAGCTTATAAACGCGGGGTGGACACATCCTTGGTGGAGGAACTAAAGTTGGAGACCGAAGAATTTTTTCAACCTTCCATTGGAAGAAAAGCAAAATACGCACAGGCGTCAAAATGAAGTGGAGGGATATGGGCAAGTGTTTATGGTATCTGAGGACC